>CM070745.1:15972408-16572408 GCA_036346245.1 Bonia amplexicaulis | reverse complement strand
TGGGCCACCGATGGGCGACCAGGCAGGGCCCAGCAAAGGCAGGCTACCATCCATCGCACAGGGCGGTAGCCGACAAACGATCCGCCTCTGCCCAGGTCAACCAGCAACAGGCCCCAACCGCGCGGACCAAGGGCTCCGTAGGCAACAGGCATCATTCGTTCTTCCTCTCCGAAAGAAAATGCCAATACTGCAATATGCATCAGATAGTTGCTTATGGAAATTGCTATGCATACGACGTTTTTCATGTACGATACTGTTACGATGCTGGAAGGCACGTGAGTTGGAGCTCCGGTCCTGGGCTTGACCTCCCAGCTGCGAGGCTCACATCACCGGTGCCAAACTAGACTCCACAGGCGGTGAGGGAATGGCAGGGTGGGTCCTTGACCATGGCGGATAGAGTTATCTTAATAAATTCAAGTTTGAGTAGTATTTCTATATGTTATATATCTATATATTTGTTGTCTAAGACTGTGCTATCCAGATGGATAAAACTAGAAGAAATTTTTTTGGCAAGGAGGTGGGAATAAAATAAAGTATCATTTAGTGAAATGACTTTTAATTTATAGGCCCAAACAAAAAGGTAGTCTGGACATTCAGAATCTATATGCTTTAAATGCTAGTCTCTTATGTAAGTAGTTGTGGAAATTGAAAAATGAGATAGAAATATGGCAGGACATAGTTAAAGCAAAGTACTTGGGTGACAAAACTGTAAAACATGCATAAACAGAATGACTCTTCATGTTGGTCTTATTTTCTTAAGATTAAAAGCGAATACCTTAAAGGGAGATATATGATTGTTGGGAATGGAAAAAAACACCGACTTCTAGGAAGATTGCTGGTGTGGTTTTGTTTCTTTATGTGAGCAATTTAATAATCTTTTTGCTGTCAGTAATGACCTTGGTCTATCAGTTCATGAGTTGGCTAGTAATGGTTGGAATTTATCTTTTAGAAGATGGTTAAATGAAGATAGACAAACCGAACTAAATCAGCTCAAACACATTTTGTTGACTATAACTTTGGATGTAAATGATGGCAAACCTAGATGAAAATTGAATACATCTGGAAGGTTTTCTGTTTAGTCAGTTTATAAACAACTTCATAATCATCTCGCTAATAAAAATCAGAAAGTGCTTTGGAAATCCAAAATTCCTCTTAAGATTAAAATATTCATGTGGTTAATTGGAAACAATGCCATTTTGATCAGAGATGTATTGTTAAAGAAGAAGTGATCCGGGGATCCAACTTGCAGCTTTTGCTATGAGAACGAGACTATAAATTATCTTTTCTTTGATTGTGCGGTTACCAAATATATATGGGGTGTTATTGGATTATTTCTAAGAGCCAATTGTAGGCATGGTTCTTTTGACCAGTACCTATGGCGAGGTGGTCATTATCTACCTGGTAAATCAAGTTTTCATATGATTGGTTTGTCGGCTGTATACTGGGCTATATGAAAACTAAGGAACAAGGGAAGTTTTGAGAAAAAATTGATTAAATATCCAATTGAGATCATATGTTATATATGCACATTCCTAAAAATTTTGGCAAGACTTCACAAGGAAGAGGAGAAAGAGGTCTTGGCGACCAGCGCTAATATGCTGCAGAGTGAAGCCCTCATGATACAAAAGTGAAGAGGACACCTGAGAAGAGGAAGGTAAAGACACTCTCAAGTACAGGATGATAGATTCAAGCTTCTATAAAAAAAAAAGAAAAACTAGTTTTTTGTATCTATCTTGGTTATCAGTTTTTTCTTTTGCTTTTTGTTGAACTGCATCTGTCTTGGCTATGGTTCTCTTGTTTAGGTCCCAGTTGTGGCTGTGCTTGGTGTACTTTGACAGAGGACGGAGAGGGAAAAACAGTAAACCCATAATAGCAGTAAGCTAAACAATACTAAAATATAACTATGTAAATTCCGTTATATTAGTAATGAAATCCGAGTTTCTCGTGTAGAAAAAAAACAGGCGGTGACGGAGGAGAAGGCTATGGGGGCAGCAGTCGTCCATCCATGATTTCGTGGAATGCGGCGTGATCATCCTGGCCGGGTACAAGTTCACCGGCGACTTCGCCGTCATCGCTATCCACTGCCTCATGATTCATGAAGCTCCCGGCCAGCAACAACAAATTCACGTACAACTACAACGGCCACACGTTCAACTGATAAGGGAACTCATCTCCATAGCAGAATCATCATCATTTATTGCACGCCCAACATCAAAACTTTTCCACATTATAAGGCATTTCAAGACCATATAAGCAAGGCTAGTTGTAGCCATGGTGTCGGTCAAGGTTGGATGAGCTATAGATATGATCATATTGACTTTTATTTTTAACTACTACTTAGAGAAATCAAAAGATAATATAGATAACTGATTTCTCGAAATAACTTCTCCACTTCTCTCATTTCGAGGATAAGTCGGGAGGTCATAGGCGTATCACGTACCTTATTTCTCTCGCTTCTATTTTACGCACGCATCTCTTTCTCACTTTTTGCATCATTCGTCCCCTCATTTTAAAAACCACTTTTTTCAACCACTACTATCTATCTTCAGTCTAAAACCATCCGTTGTAGCCTAAAGCTATCAGTAGAAACCAATATAAACTACCCTAAACATGTTCTCTTTTTTCGCGTGGGGGCCATAAATCTGAAAGGGAAAGAGGTCACGTGATAACGTGCGTAGTAGGGACATCATACGTATAGCATCGCTGGTTACTTATACAGGCTCGTGCCTTCTACGTTACTACGTACAAATGTATTGGTTGAAGAGAAGCGTAATAGTAGTTGTCGTAGTTCATGAGTACGTTTGAAGTAAAAAAAAAACAACTTGTTTTGTTTTGTTGAGTTTGTTAAAAAAACGGTGCAGCTTAAAGCGAAAAAGAGATATTGTTATCTTGAATTTGTTGGGAGAAAAATATGACTACTTCATGCCTACTTTGTTCTTTTGGGAGAGTCTAACGTGATGGATAACCTTTCTGAATTGGTTTTTGGAGGCAATAGGCATTAGTTATACAGGTCATGCTTTCTAAATACAACATACCTGGTATCTAATGGTATGCTTGAACTGAAAAATAATTTGTTGTTTTGTTGAATTTGCTAGACAAAGGTATAGCTTAAGGAGAAAACTACATAGTATTTTATTGAAATTGTTAGAGAAAAATATGGCTTGCTCACGCCTACTTTCTTCTTTTTGAGAGTCTTAACATGGTTATCTTGTAGCCACCTTTTTTAATTGGTTTTTTTAAAAGCGGCCTAGCACAGCTAAGGGAAAGAAACATGGAAACCATGCCGAGCTTCTCAATTTGGTGAAAACAAGATAAAAACAAATGAAAAGATAGACAACACACTACTTCACTTGACAGCCGTGTGCACCTAGCATTACGTATTTTCCTGGCACTGAAAAAGATACAGATAACTGGAACGAAATGAAAAATAAAAGCCAACAAAGACAACCCATGATTTTACAAACTGCAATACGTACTTTTCTGTGTCAAATTGCCTATATTATTATTTTTATTTAGAGTAATTTAAACGTAACTATTACCTAAAAGGTTTCTGCCGACCTATCTTTTGCCGTTTGCGCAATAGTTACTATATATACTGCTAACCCATACTCTTTTGCATGAATGTTATTCGAATCTTCGTTTCGGAAGCGTAAGATGCTCCGCCACCTTAAATATAAAATATATAATACATGACAGTAATATTTAGAGAATATGCACAAAATCTTACCATACAGTTGCTTTTTCAACTAATTGGGTTATCGATGTTAGATCCAGCTAATAGTGAACTTCAAGGAACCATCAATCGATAACCCATAGAGAGACATGCGACTTGTACAAATTAATTACGTACGGAACATGATAAGATCCTGTCGTTACATTGTTAACGCCAGACCCGGCCAATAGCTAAGTTTTAGCGAATCATTTGTCGCTAATCCATAAAGAGAATGCATACATGTTTTTCCTACCGAATAAAAACATATAGCTGTAACACTTGCAAAATAAATACGTATAGAACACGTATCGAATCGAATAGAATCACTACTATAAAAATGGTCATTATAGATGGTTTGAAACTGTTATTATAGACGGTTTTCTGAATCGTCTAAATTTATAGGTCAATGATAATCGAAGGTTATCACAAACGGTTTGTGAGCGGTTTGTTACTAGAATCGTCTGTGATACTCTAACATCATAGACGGCTCGAAATAAAAATCGTTTGTGATACTCTAACATCATAGACCATTCTAGCTATCAATCGTCTGTGATGGGTAAGTATCATAGACAGTTGTAATATAGAACCGTCTGTGATAGTCCTTCATAGACAGTTTATACCACAAAATCATCTGTGATAATTTATTCTATACCTAAAAGTTTTTTGTTTTTTGGCAAGCCTCAAGAAAGGTTAGCTATGCCCTTTGAAAACAAGCAAATACAACAGCATATTCTATTAGAATCCACCATTACAACATCATAAGGTAACGAGCATGTTACACGTCTAACAGAGTAAGAACATGACAAGAACGCATATTCTAATCCCACAAACCCAACTCTTAAACATGGCAAGAACACATCTCCTAATCCTACGAACCTATGGCCAAAACATAGAAGAAGGAGAGATCCTAGCATCGCGCGAGCTGGATGTCCTTGATGCCGATTTGAGCACCGTCTTGGTAGCCAGCTGCTTCCATGGTAACTTGCAATGAAGGAGAGACGGTGGTAGCGTCACCTTTGTATCACAACGGTGATATTATACAAGATATTTTTATGATAAAAGTGTATTGTGCAGTGAACCGGGTGGAGGACTCGGCAGTGCTTCCTTCTTCGGCTCCGCCGATTTTTGGCCCTCCTCCCGCGGCGGGACCCACTCCCGCGGCTCCTCCTCAATCATCAATCGAAACAGCAACGACTCCTCTCCTCTTCTCTCACTAGCTTTCTTCTTCTCGCTCGCTCTCTCTCCTTCTCTCCTCACGCCACACCACAAGTGTCCGGCCTCAGAATCGGATCAAAAGAAGCAACCCGAGCGAGACTCACGCACACAACCACGGCCGTGACCAGAATAAAAGCCAAAAGATCTCTCCCCCTCTCTACCTCCCCCCCGTGTGCCGTCTCCTCCTCGCAAGCTTTTTTCCTCCCTCCCTCATCGTCTTGTGGCTGTGGGTCTGTGGGGTGATCGGGTGAGGCGCGCGGCGGGTGTTTCCTTGACATGGTCGGGCGGATGGAGCGGCAGACGGCGTCGTCCTCGGTGTCCTGCTCCCCCTCCTCCTCCGCCACCGCCTCCTCCTCCTCCTCCTCCTCGGCCTGCGGGGGCAAGAAGCGGCCCGATATACTAAACATGATCCGGGTATGCCCGCGTGCTCACTTTCTTGGCTGCGTGATAAAAGTTTCTCCTTTTATGCATACTCTGCTACTGTTTTGGCGTGTTGGTATCTGATTGAATACCGAGATGTCCGGTTGGTAGGAGCATGTGTAAATATGTGTTTAGACAAAAAAAAATCCTCCAAAATTAATACCAAAATCAACCTTAAATCCCAACAGCCCCTTAGGTACGATGCAGAGGAGAGTTCGAGCTAGTGATTACGAAAAATTAGATTTTTTTTTTGTTTTTACCACCACTAGGGGAGGTTAACTTAATTGGCTAATTGGCTAAAGCTAGAGGTGCAACTTGTAAATCGGAGTCACAGGATTTCAAGGTTTTGGGCTGCAATTTCCAAGCAAAGTCCGACTTTTGCAACATGGCTTCCTTTTTGACTTGGTACGCATGCGGCATGTCATGTCAGCCGTAAGCAACTTGTACTTTTCGGAACTTTGCTCTGTCCTGCGTCTACCAGTTCATGCCAATTGCAAGCTCCAATCTGTATTTACCGGGAATGGTAGTGGTTCTCTTAAAGCAAATCAATTACTCAATTTTTGCTCTATTTGTCTATTACGTGCCCCCCAAAAAAGAAAGCAGTATTCGTCTTCTTGCCTCGGGAAAAGTTGCCCCTTGATACAGATATATGTGCGGTGAACCACACCTTGAGCACTGTCTATGTGGGTGTGGTTAAATTCTGGGTATTTGATTATATGGTGGTAAATGACGTGCAAGTGTCAGTAACTTGCAGTACTCGACACTTGTATCCACATGCTTACGAGCCTTACGGCTCCACCTGGCTTACGACTTAAATTTGTGGTGGTTTTTGATTTATCTTTGAAATTGCATTATAGCGGTTGTTAGTTTTTTCTGAGAAAAAATAAAAAACGATTATATTGTTACGGACAATGCAAAAGGAATAAGGGGGAAGAAAGAAAAAGCAAAAAAGTTGAAAGAACCTCAAAAAACTAAAATAAGCCGAAATTAGAAATCGACGCGTTCTAGATGACTTCTGGCTTAAATAAGCCGAAAGCCAAAATAAGCCGGAAGGTGAAGCCGTTTGGAACAGGGCAACTTAGACCACCCATAAATTAGCTCCTGAAGTGCTGCAAATATCGAGCCGAAGTAAGGAAGATTATCTGCATTGATCCTCAGGATTTGGCCATGTGCGTTGTCTACTAGGTTTTGGAGATTTTTCTTTTTAAAGATGAGTACTACTAGTCTCTCACCTGTGGAGCCCAATATTACTTGTACACCTTGATTTCAATGTAGTTTCCTTTCCTTGTACTAGTCCTTCAATCCTCCACTTGGACCTTACAAAATGCCTATTGTTCACCTAATAAATGATCAACAATGCGGTGTTAGAATAACATAGCTGTTCTTTTGCTATCTTTGTACAACTGTCTGTAGTCAAATTCTTTGATCAAGTAATACTTTTGATTTGTTTGTAGGAAGGCTTTGTCAATTTGTGCAAAACATTTTGACAGGATAAGTTCTAAGTTTTGCACTCAAAAAATGGTGATGCTAGATTCCATTTCTCGGCAATTGCCATTTATGGTCCTGATTGTTGAACAGCTTTCTTGTGCCTGTGACCATTCTATTGAGTCAGGGACGAGATCCTTATATATATTTTTTAACTGGTTTGGGATTTGTGACATTTGACTATTGGGAGTAAAAAATGTTGCTTTCCATGCCACGTTAAGACCATTTCAGGCTGATACTGCCTTATCGCATTGTTCATTTCTCACTGTGATGTTCTAGTCATCTTTAGATATGGTGGTTAATCAGCTTGAACCTTGGTCTTCAAAAAGCTTTGATTTGGCCTGCATTTTCAAAAGGAAAGAAAAGAAGGCAAATGACATTCCACAAGACCACTTTTAGATTATGCCCCCTTTATCTTTAGTAGCCTGCTTTGTTGATTCAAGATTATTCTATTAGTAGCTTCAGGTTTTATGTGAACAATAGCTTTTGTAATTCAACAAAAAAACTATACCACAGTACACGACACATCTGCTAGGTCTATGTAAGATATTATGACCTGCTATGCTGCTGCCAATACAACCTGTCTGTATAGTAAAATATTCTTTTCTGTGAGCTTTTTGTTACTTTTGCATGCTGTTTTATGTTATCATTTTCATGGGATTCCCCCTCGTATCTCCTTTTGTTGGTCCTGTTTTTGGATTGTCCTCAATTATTGTTAATGTTTAGTAAATTGAATATACTGACATTGTTTGGTTTTTCTGATTTCTGCATGGCTGTAAAGAGTGCAACATGTCTTAATTCATCATCTACTGACACTGGCAAGGGGCGGAGTAAACTGTCAAGCAACAAAGTGACACATGGATTCCACTTGGTGGAAGGGAAATCTGGCCATGACATGGAGGACTACCATGTAGCAGAGTATAAGTATGAAAAGAATCATGAGCTTGGTCTCTTTGCCATTTTCGATGGCCATTTGGGAGACAGTGTACCGAGTTACTTGAAAGCTAACCTTTTTAGAAATATACTGAAAGAGGTAAGCTTTACAATTTGGCTTTCTATTCTATGCCAGCAAAACTAGGAGTATGCATTATCATATCAGTATTCAACCCTTGTTACTTTTACCTTATGAATATGGGTAGGTTCTTTTGGACTGAGTCTTATAACTTATGGCTATGATTTTTGAATTCTAGTTTGTTTGTGAGAGGCAGTACGCATAAAAAAATAGTCGCATGCGATTTTGGGCAGTACAGTTGAACTCGGTATAGTTTGTACTACAATTTACCTGTAGACCCCGTCTTAAAAAAACACACCGTTTAATGACGTGTTACTGTTCATCCGTGCATAAGCCGTAAGCTGTAAGCACTAATGAACCCAGCCTATATCTTTTCCTTACCATTTCCCTTTTTGGATTGCTGCAGCCTCTCTTCTGGACTAACCCTCAAGAAGCAATTACAAATGCATACCACTCTACAAACAAATATATTCTAGAAAATGCCAAAAAGCTTGGACCAGGCGGTTCAACAGCAGTTACTGCTATTGTAGTTGATGGTAAGGATATGTGGATAGCAAACATAGGTGACTCAAGAGCTGTTTTGTGTGAAAGAGGTACTGCTAATCAGCTCACTGTTGACCATGAGCCTACTACAACTAATGAAAGGCAGAGGATTGAGAAGCAGGGTGGCTTTGTAACAGCATTTCCTGGTATGATTTTTGGCTGTGTAATCGTCTTATCATTTTTCTTAGTCAGACAAAATATATTTGCATGTGCCTTATTGTATTCTATGGCTTGCTCACAGGTGATGTTCCTCGGGTAAATGGCCAACTTGCTGTTGCGAGGGCCTTTGGTGACCAAAGCCTCAAGGCGCACTTGAGTTCAGAACCTGATGTTAGGCATGTACCTATAAGCTCAAGTATAGAGTTCGTCATACTTGCCAGTGATGGACTATGGAAGGTTTGTACTATAACTGCTTATCAATTCTTTCCTACATTAATCTTGTTCCTTTGCACGCTTCGGAGTTTTTAAGCATCTGTTGTGAAAGATGTTTGTACACTCAAATCATGAATGCTATCTCCCTTTTCATTGCGCTTCTTTAGTCCTTGTCTACTTGCATGTTTACCATGTTCTCTCAAAAAAAATATGATTATCGTTTGGTTTGAGTTGTACATCTTCTAGTTTCTTGCTCGTTCATCTTGTGATAAATGCATGGCCTGCTTCCAGGGTTATTCACTTATATTTGAGAATTCTCTTCTTAAAAATATGTTTGCAAATCAGTTCCTAAACCTCCACCTTTGCTGAATGAAGGTGATGAAAAACCAAGAAGCCGTTGATATTGTGAAGTCAATCAAGGACCCCCAGGCAGCAGCAAAGCGACTGACAAGCGAAGCACTTTCAAGGAAGAGCAAGGATGATATTTCTTGCATTGTGATTCGTTTCCGCTGCTGAATCGTCCTCTGTGGCACACAAATCTCCGATCATTTCTACATGATGTCACCTCGAGGAATTTGTCTGTATTCATCTCTTTGTTCCAAATTTCGGTAGTGGCTGTTGTACCTATAGTAGCTGTGAACAGACTTAGAACTAAGCAGGAAAATGGAGACTTCAGACGGGTAGTAGTATGTGCAGGGTGCTCATTCATCTGTGCGTATATACACCAGCATAAATTGCCCATCAATTTACCGGGACATGCAGAATATCGTTGTGTACTTGTTGGCTGTGATGGTAGTGGACCAATGTTGCTAAGGTTGTCTTAAAAATTACGTTTCTTTCTACTCTTATCCTCCGTTCCTTGTGCTATTCTATCTTAACCCTTCTAATTCACTATCATCCTATCTCACTCATCGCAAATCGCTGTAGGTTTAATGATCTTAATAATTATCATCTTATCTCACTTTTCGTAAGTCGGGAGCAGTTGGAGTGGCTGTGGTCATGAACGATCGTGGTCGAATACGACAGTGGTCAGGATAACATGGTCAGTTGTCAAAGGCTAGGAAAGCGGCTGCGACCGAAACTACTAAGTAAGGCAGGTATACCTGCCATCTGGTGGCAGGGCGGCAGGCAGGAAGCCGCACGGTGGCCGTGGTCGAAGAAAGGTCGTGGTTGAAATAGATCTGGTCGAAGGGTCGACCGTGGTCGA
Organism: Bonia amplexicaulis; assembly: GCA_036346245.1. Lineage (NCBI taxonomy): Eukaryota > Viridiplantae > Streptophyta > Magnoliopsida > Poales > Poaceae > Bonia > Bonia amplexicaulis. The sequence continues at coordinate 16,562,442 of CM070745.1, read as the reverse complement.
AGGGGGCGTGGTTTTGGGGTCAGGCGTGGTCGAAGGGCCGTGGTTAAATAATAAATAGCTGCAAAATAATGTTTACTATAAGAAATATGGCATGTTCATAAAGTAACAGAACGAAGGTCGCCAAATCTAAATATATCCCATCAGGTTAACTGTGAAGTAATTGAGGACATTATTGAGCATGTCGGGGTATGATCATAAACCTGACCCTGGTTCCTCTGATGAAGGCGTGCTCAAGTTGTGACACCTTGACATCCTGCAAGAAGGCAGTAGAAATCAGCAAAGGAATTAAGTGCATACGTCGATACGGTCTAGAGAAGGAAGGAAAGGGAACAAGCAAGTAAAAGTAACTCGGCGGTGAAGATGACGTGGTCAAGCAGGCAATTCCAGTTGCCGTCGCAATCAACCATGGAGCCACGGATATGGATCATGTGCACCATCAGAAACCAAACCAAATCCTAAGAAAAATCACATGCATATTCAGATAAATTATTCACCAAACGAACACGAACGGAAACATAAAAAAATTCCTCAAAAATCATCGGCGAACCTATATAGGTCTTGTGGAGAACCTCCAACGGAAACCGGAAGGCATGCAGAAGAGGAAGGGGGAGGAGCTCGGCAGCTCAAAAATCATTCACGAACCTGCATAGGTCTTCTCGAGAACCTCCAACGGAAATCAGAAGGCACGCGGAGGAGGAAGACTGGCAAAGGCGGAGTAAAGTCTTGTCGAGAACCTTCAACGCAAACCGGAAGGCACGCGGAGGAGGAAAGGGAATGAGTTCAACCGGCGGAGCTGGAGCAAGCGACACCGGTAGAGAGCGAGAGGAGTAGATTTGGGGGAGGGACTGAGACCGCAGCTGGTGCAAGGGAATCGGACACGCGGATGGAGGGCCAGATCTATTCGACCGGAAGGCACGTGAAGAAGGAAGGGGGAGGAGGTTGACCGGTGGAGGCAGAGCAAGATCTTCTCGAGAACCTCCAACGAAAACTAGAAGGCACGTGGAGGAGGAAGGGGGAGGAGGTCGACCGACGGAGGTGGAGCAAGTGACGCCGGTGGAGAGCAGCAGGAGTAGATCTAGGAGAGGGACTGAGATGGCGACCGCTATGAGGGAATCGGGAGAAGAGATAGGGCACGGGCCTAGGATACGCGGATGAAAGGACGTATCTATTCGACCTGAAGGCATGTGGAGGAGGAAGAGGGCAGCTCGACCGACGAAGGCGGAGCAAGCGGCGCTAGTGGAGAGTGGGGGAGTAGATCTGGGGCAGGGTGTGAGACGGTGAAGAAGCTAGCTGCGGTGTGTCACCGGGAAAGCGACACGCTACGAGGAAAGCGACACTAAGATTCGCGAGAACACACAGAGCTAGTGCGCTGAGGCGACGGATCTTGCCAGTAGGGCGATTAAACAGACAACAGCGAACGAAAGACGTTGGAACAATTTCAATCAACTCGGAGGGCTTATTTGCAAACCAGATGACGTGGACAGGCTAGGAGGTCACCGATTGTGGGATTACATTATACTCTAAAAAAGTGAAGGTTTTTTTTTGAAAAAAAACGTGATATGGCACGAGGAGGCCGGGAATCCAGAGACTTAATATAGGGAGTATTCCTTAAAATATTTCGTGTGGATAGCTCGGGTCTTCCGTTGGAAATATAATATTTGATCGTGTTGCAGCTGTTTAAGGAAAGTCGACTGGAGAAGTTTCCTGCGTTGATGCGAAAGTTCCTGCGCTGATAGAAAGTTAATTCCTCTGTTGACGTCAAGACCTTAAGATCGTGTTTCATGTTTCGTGCCAGTCGACTTTCCTTAAAACAGCTGCAACACGATCAAATATTATATTTCCAAATTTGACCTTGTCTTGATCTCATTTCTTTTAGGGGCCTTTGTCTTGGTGTGGGTTACTTGTATTGGGAGGAGATTAATATCTATCCGGGTTTCGTCATCAACTGACCACAATGACGACATGTGTATGCATGCTACATTGATATGGACCTGGGCACATGTTTCATTATCTAGATTTGTTAAAGCTAATGATGAATTAATTAAGACTTCAAGGGAAAAAAGAACGCCGGATGAGGTACCAACTATGGGCCTGTTTAGACTTCGGGTCCAATCCCGGTGTAAACAATGAGGAGACCCAAAATGTCGTCGCCCGTTACTGCCGTCCAGCACGTTCAACCTAATTCCAGCCGGCCGCGCCGCGCGGCTGTGACGAACGCGGAACGCCAAAGCGCGCGGTCGTGCGGTGATGCAGTGGCCGGCTGGTTGCCCACGAGTCGAGATCAGGGTTTTTAATACCGGTCTAACTTTTTTTTTACCGGAGGACCAATACAAGCAAAATTAGCGATAATAAATTTTTTAATACCGGTTTAACTTTTTTTACCGGAGCACCGATACAAGCAAAATTAGCGATAATAAAACTTTTAAGAGAATTTTGGATCGAATTTTTCAAATAAAATTTAAATTTCAAACTATTTTTTTTCCCGAAATCACTAATGATCGGCCGATAATCGGTTAAAAATACCGGTCATAATGTTTGAAAATAAATTCCGTAAATAATTTTTTCTATATTTAATAAAATTTATGTAAAATAAGTTTTTTTTAAACGTTTGTAATTTTACCGGAGCGAAATGGCCGACATTTCAACCGTCGCGCGCTGTCGCGGTGCTCGATTAATTCCATCATCACCCGTTTTCTCTCGACTCGATTGGATACGATAGTATGATCCACGTAACATTACACGATGTTAATTATATCACCATTACAAGAGCCAAAATACATCTCTCGCTCCTTTCATCCCTTCCACACAACAGTACATTACAAGAACTGTACAGCCAGCCGGCACACGAAGGCAAAAGCAATTAAATCGTAAACCAGACATGTAACGTACGTACACGTACACGATGGCATGCACGATGCGCCATCCACTTTTTTCCACGAAGAGCTAGAGATCGGTGCCCCTCGCATGTCTTACGCTCCACCACGTACCTTCCCGGGGCACTAGCTTCACCCGAATATGTAGCTGCTCTCCACGGCCTTGAACACCGTGGGCTCCTCCTCCATCACCTTCACCATCTCCGGCGCCGCATGCACGTACACCACCCAGTCTCCGTCCCCGCGTGCGCTCGGCATCGGCATGACGTACCCGGCGCCGGCGGGCCACGGGAAATGGTACGACGCGAACGCCGGCAGGCCCGTCCCGAAGTCGGCCTCACGAACCGGGAAACCCATCCCAGACGACACGATGCACGCCGCCGCCTCGGTGCCTCCGGTGCCGCCCAAGTACGCCCTCGCCGCGGCAGGTTTGGGCCGCAGCGCCTCGACCCAGTCGACGAGCCCCCTGAAGTGCTCGCCGGTCGCGGCCTCCAGCACCCATCGGTGCACGTCGTCCGCCACGTCGGCGAGAGTCATGCCACGTAGGTCGTTGGTTCCTATGACGCCGTATGGTATGGTCAGCACATTGCCGAGGTAGGCCTTCATGCCGCCGTCGGGGAACAGGCGACTGCGCCCGTCCACGACCACGCCCATGCAGCACGAACGTTGTCTCGGGGAAGCGGCCCTGGAGCAGAGCTGCCACAGGTGGGCCGTGAACGCCTCCAACTTCGTGCGCCCTGGTCCGGCCGAGGCCTGCAGAGTGGCGATGTCTGCAGCAGCTATGCGGTAAATGCGGTTGACGGCGACTGTGGCAACGGACGGAGGTGGCGGTGCGGAGCTGAGAGGGGAGAACAGGCGGTCAATCAGGGCGTCAGTGGACGGCGTGCGCGGTGATGGGTCGCGCGGGGCGACTAGGGAGCGGCGGAAGGACGGGGCCGGAGGTGGGGAGCCACCACGGGCGGCTGAGGCCCACGCGACCAGGAACATGTTGAAGGAGTAGGCGTCGCAGACGCGGTGGTCGAAGGTGCAGCCAACGACGGCGCCGCCGCACTTGAACTTTGTCACCTGCGCAGGTGCGTGTGCCATGCACGGAGTTAGAATGTCAGTTATGATTTATGAACATCACCTGCATGGAGTCCTGAAAAAATTGCATCCGCCTGATTGGCATTAAAATCATTTTGAATTATACGTATCAATTAGTTCACCTAAAATTTTAAGGTGTTAAAGAAATAAGAGTAATATATACTCATAGTTCAACAAGTTGCACGTCTAATTATCTAAGTCACATACATAGTATACGCACTATATCTAAGGTTCTGCCGCATCAAATTATCTAAGTCACATTAGGTTGGTGTGGCAATGATACCATAGTAAGTCTATGCAGAATTTACAAGCAACCACATCCATCTACTCTTTATATTCCCTAGTTAAATCTTAACACCATCTGCGTCTGGCATTAAGCTTCCCTTTTCTATCATCACCAGGGGATGATGTGTGTGCATGTACATGTAAGTTAGCATTTTCTAAAAAAAAGTGTATAAACTACTAACTTTTGTTGAAGGATACAACTGTTTCTCTTATGTAGTACGCACGGCTCGTGCAAATGCAATTTTGTTCGCACGTGAAGCATCTCCAGTACGTCACCTGTATGTCATCCGGTCCGTGCCAATTTTGAATGACGTAATTAGGCCACGTCCAACGCAGGGCTTAATTCGGTGCTTAGGGTAAATTAACTAGGGCTTAATTGGATGCTTGAGGTAAATTAACTAGTCACTTTGCCACGGTGGCCAGTTGCTCTGGAGTCGCAGCTTAACGAGGAGTCCAACGCTAGGAGCAAGTCGCAGGCGCAGAAAAATGCTCCGAGTTGGATGGCGCTTTGGCAAAATACTCTTTCAGTCAACAAAAATATTGTTTACATTAAAGGTTGTTGTTTTTGTATAGGTGCTTTATGATGTGACATTGTTTCTCTCTTTTTTTTAAGTATTTATCTAAATGTCTTTGCATTGGACGTGACCTTAAAGCATCTATTAGTAAGTATAGACTAGGTTCTTTTCCACTTTCAGCTAGCTTATGCTTGTACGGATTATAGTAACTAGCTTTTTAAAGTCAGAGTCAACAGAAAGATTGTAGTAAAAAATGTACTGAGTTCAACTGTACTGGCCAAAATTATATGCAATTATTTTTCTGTGCATACTATCTCTTACGAACAGACATAATTTAAATATTTAAATCATAAACTTAAAAGCAAAAAAAAAAACCATCCATAGTAACCGGTGCATGCATGCAGAATTGCACCGTGCAGCGCGCAGGGAAAATCGTGACATGGTCACAGAGAGTTCACGACAAGACAGCGCCGTGCCGGCTTCATAACATGATGTGATAGTTCTATTGAATTCCTGATTCTAAGTGTCCTTCTGGTTGTTATATTTCGTGAAGCGGAGAAAAGGATATACCTGAACTGTAATCACGCCGGCTTTCTTCGCGGGCACCAGCTTCTCGACTCCCTCGTCCACCATGCCAATCCGTAGCTCCCGCAGCTCGGCTTCTCCCGCGCTCGCCTCCGCGAAGTCCACGCCGCGGCCGCTGCACAGCAGCTCCGGCTCGCCCTCGCCGTTGGCCACGACCTCCCCGGCGAGCGGGTAGTACGCCACCAGCACCTTGGCCAGCGCCTCCTTGAGCGCGGCAGCGGTGGGCGCCGGGTGGAGGTAGCAGAAGAAGACGCTGACCTCGAGCGGCGGCAGGAGGAGGTCCAGGTTGGACAGCGGCAGGCGGTGCTCCTGCAGCGGCAGCGCTGGCGCCACCGTCGTGTCCGACGTGATCGTCACCTCGTGGCCGCCGTGCACTTCGGTGATTTCCTTCACCATGTTAACTGTGTACGTGATATGTGCGTCTATGACTACTGATCGACCACCGAGGGAGAGAGAGTGAGACTTAAATTAGGTACGCAGGTTTGAAGGGGAACTGGATGGTGGAGGGGTATTTAAAGGGAGAGGGTCAGGTAAACGGAAGTAAAGTATGTACTATATATATAATTCTTACATGGTACTCTTTTCAATTGGAGACATAGCACAAAAGAGCTAAAAAGAGCTGGTGAATAAAAATGAGTGGATATGTCCCCTTATACCCTTTTTAGGAGGCTTATATACATGAATGAGATAGGACGAAAAATTCTCATTCTACCCCTTAATAATTACAAAAGGTGAAGATATATTGGTGTATTTCTTTATACATATGTCCCTATATTATTGGGCCTATTACATATTGAGCCATTTGTAAGGCCCCACCATGGGGAGTTGGACCACCCCTACAACAGTACTCCCTCGACAGTAAGCGCGGAGGTCCCGATGGGCGAGCTGACGTGACCGACTATCCCAGCCCCCTGTCCCTCGCTAGCAAGCACTGAGGTCCCGATGAGCGAGCTGATGTAATTAGTAGCTCCAGCCCCTCCGACGCTGAGGTTGCAGCCGTGTCGTCGAGCTCATATTCCGACGTGGGTGGCACACAAAGGCGTAGTCGTCGGCCGAGCCGCCCTCCGAAGTGGTGCCTACAAGGAGGGTGGCGAAGCCCCGCGACGTAGCCGAAGGCGCCCCTTCGAGGTCGAGCTTTTGAGGTGAAGTCGTGGGTCAGGCCGCTCCTCCAAGGCGATGGCTACAAGGAGGGTGGCAAAGTCCCACGACGCAGTCGAAGGCGCCCCGTTGAGGTCGAGTTTTCGAGGCGGAGTCATGGGTCAGGCCGCCCCTCCGAGGCGATTGCAATGAGGAGGGCGACAAAGTCCTGCATGCAGGTGGAGGTGCCCCGTCGAGGTAGCGCTTTCGAAGCAGAGTCGTCGGAGTCTCAGCTGCGAAGTGGTAGGACGAAGTCACGCCTACGAGGTGGTCGAACGAAGTCTCGATCATGAGACGATCGGACGAAGCGTCTACGACCATCAGGTGGTCGGACAAGCTCACAACCACGAGACAGTCAAACAAAGTGTCAATGAGCATGAGGCAGTCGGACGATGTCACGATTACGAGATGGCCAGACAAAGCGTCAACGACCATGAGGTGGTTGGATGAAGCGTCTATGACCGCGAGACAGTCGGATGAGTTCATGATAGCCAGGCGGTCGGACGAAACATCTATGACCGCGAGGCAGTCGGACTAGTTCACGATAGCCAGGCGGTCGGACGAAGCATCAACGACCACGAGGTGGTCGGACGACATCATAATCGCGAGACGATCAGACAAAGCGTCTAGGATCGTGAGGTGGTCGGACAAAATGTCAATGGCCACGAGGTGGTTGGACGAGGTCTCGACCGCGAGGCGGTCGGATGAAGCGTCTATGACCATGAGCTGATCGGATGACGTCACTACCGCGGGACGGTTAGACGAAGTCATGACCGTGAGGCGGTCGAATTGGGTCTCGATCACGAGACGGTCGGACGGGGTCTCGACCACAAGACGTTCGAACGGAGTGATGACCGTGAGGCTGTCGAATGAAGTATTGACCATGAGGTGGTCGGACGAAACGTCTACGACCATGAGGTGATTGGACAAAGCGCATATGACCAGGAGGCGATCGAACAAAGAGTTTACGACCGTGAGGTGCTAGGACGAGGTCACGACCGCGAGGCGGTCGGACGAAGTCTCGACCACAAGGTGGTCAGACGAAGCGTCTGTGACCGTGAGGCAGTCAAATGGAGGGTCTATGACCACGAGGTGGTCAGACGAAATCACGAATGCGGGGTGGTCAGACGGAGTCACAACCACGAGGTGGTCAGACAAAACATCTAGACCACGGGGTGGTCAGACGAAGTCACGACCACGGGGCGTTTGGACGAAGTCATGACCGCGGGACGGTCGAATGGAGTGACGATCGCGAGGCAGTTAGATGAAGTCTTGACCATGAGGTGGTCGGATGAAACGTCTACGACCACGAGGTGGTCGAACGAAGTATCTACAATCGTGAGCTGGTCGGATGAAGTCACGACTGTGGGGCAGTCGGACGAAGTCACGCCCACGAGGTGGTTGGACGAAATGTCTATGACCACAAGGTGGTCGGACGAAATCATGATCATGAGGTGGTCGGATGAAGAGTCTACGACCACAAGATGGTTGGACGTTCAATGCTATTAGCGTGCCACACTCCCTGGTGAGGTGCGTGAAGCGCGTGGGGCTCACCAGGGTCGTCGCTAGTGCGGGGGACTCGGCGGTGCCCACACCTGGTGATTCATTTATACTATGTAGAGTTGTCTAGGACGACTAAACTCCCGGAGTTTTATACTCCGCAGAGTACGCCGTGAAGCAAGGCCACCAAGCGATTTTTTATATACACTCCGTAGAGTTGCCCAGGACGGCTAAGTTCTCGGCGCTTTATACTCTGTAGAGTATGGCAGGGTGTGAGGCCACCGTGCGATTTTTTATACTCCATAGAGTTGCCCGGGACGGCTAAGTTCCTGGCGCTTTATACCCCGCAGAGTACGCCGGGGCACGAGGCCACCGTGCGATTTTTTTATACACTGTAGAGGTGCCTAGGATGACTAAGTTCCCGGCGCTGGACTCAGACCAGCCAAAAATAGTGGAGAGATGTGCTACGGTCATGAAGTGGTCGTGACAAGGCCTAGGACCAGATGATGTTCATAGAAAGGGCCTATGGTCATGAAGTGGCTATGGAAAGGCTCACGACCATATCATGGCCGAAGAAAGAGTCTACGATCATGAAGTGGTCAGGGCAAAGCCCACGACCCTATTGTGTGCGTAGAAATACGTACAATCATGCGACGGTCATGACAAGGCAGATGACCATAGCATGTTCGTACAATGGGCCTATGACCTCGTGGAGGTCATGGAAACGCTCACGGCCATATCATGGTCGAAGAAACCGACGGAGGCCGGAGAGCGCGAAGGCAGGTAGAGGCCACGTGAGGCCCGACGGAGACCACGCGAAGTCCAGCGGAGCAGAGGCTGATGAAGTCGGAGGCATGGAGCTGAGACAACAGAGGCTAGAAGGAGCGAAGGCCATAGGAGGCCAACAAAGGCCACGCGAAGTCCATCAGAGCTGAGGCTGAAGAAGTCGAAGGCACAGAGCCAAGACCAACGGAGGCCGGAGGGTGCGAAGGCAGGCGGAGGCCATGCGAGGTTCGACGTAGGCCAGCGGAGGCACGCGAAGTCCAGCGGAGTCGATGCTGATGAAGTCGGAGGCGCAAAGCCGAGATCGATGGAATCCGGAGGGTGCGAAGGCTGGCAGAGGCCAACGGAGACCACGCGAGGTACAACAGAGGTCACGTGAAGTGCAGCGGATCCAAGGCTAATGAAGTCGAAGGCGCAGAGCCGATACCGATGGAGGCCGGAGGGCGCAAAGGTCGGAGTAGGCCACACGACGTCCGATGGAGGCCACGTGAAGTCCAGTCGAGCCATGGCTGATGAATTCGGAGGCATGGAGCTGAGACCAACGGAGGACAGAGGGCAAAAGGCCGACGGGGGCCACACGAGGTCTGATAGAGGCTACGTCCATGCGGGGTTCGGTGAAGTCCGCCGAAGATCGTGCAAAGTCCAGTGAAGGCAACGTCGGCATGAGGCTCGACGGAGGTTCTGTGAAGTCCGGAGATCTCGTGTGGAGGACGTGCGAAGGCCGGAGCCTGTCTTTGCCGTGCGCGGAGGCCGACTGGTGTCCGACAACGAGAAATGCCGCTCCACCTTTGCAGCTCGGAGCCAGTCTACATCACGCACGGAGGCGGACTCCCTGGTGTCTGGCGACGAGAAACGCTGCTCCACCTCTGCAGCTCGGAGCCGGTCTACATCACGCACAGCGGCCGACTCCCTGGTGTCCGACGACGAGAAACGTCGCTCCACCTCTGCATGTGCAATGGGGCAGCCACCGGAAGTAGCCCCGGATACGGCATCATCTGGGGTGCTCGTGGCACGAGCACTCTGGTGGTAGCTTTCTCTAGTGCCTTCCCTTGCGCAACTTCTTGTGCGGCCCCCACAGACGACGCCAACTGTTGTATCATAGCTACAACAGTGGGTACATGGTACCCTTCTCCATAGGAGACATAGCACTAAGAGAGTTAGAGAGAGCTGGTGAGTAAGAATGAGTAGATTTGTCCCCTTATATCCCTCTTAGGGGGCTTATATACATGAATAAGATATGATGGAAAATTCACATCCTACCCCTTAATAATTACAAAAGGTGATAGTACATTGATACTTTCCTTTATACATATGTCCCTATATACTATTGCGTCTATTACATATCAGACCAGTTGCAAGGCCCCGCTACGGGGGGTTGGACCACCCCTACAATATTTATCATTTTAGTATTTTAGATAATTGTGTACGGGATGTGTGCGTGTATGACTACTGATCGACCACCGAGGGAGAGAGAGATTTTTAAGGGCATACATAATGGTATACATAACTGCTATCTATAATACACTCCATGTTACTTATAGATAGCACTAAAGATATATCTTATAATAGATTATCTTTTTTATGTTTCTACAGACAGTTTCTTCATGACACAATATGTCTTATTTTTCGTGTTACAGATAACTATTGTATGAGAGATGGTTCAATTCTCTATACTCTATCTTTATCTCCTCCATATTATCTTGTAACTTACGTGATAAGGTTTACAAATAGGTGACTTGATAGCATTATATATGACCTAATCAGGCATGCAGGGTTGAAGGGAAAACTGGATGGTGGCGGGGGTATTTAAAGGAAGAGGGTTAGGTAAACGGAAGTAAACTACTTAAGGACAACGTGCTATATATGTACTTCTTACTTAATCTATCATTTTAGTTTATCGAAAAAATCATTTTATTTAATTGTGTGCACTTCACTAATCGACTTTTTTGTTTGCATGCAGGGTCAATTTGTTGTTAAACTACTTAGAGTACAACGTACTATATATATAATTCTTACTTAATTTATCATTTTAGTTCTTTATATAAAAAATCATTTTAATTAATTGTGTGCACTTCACTAATCGACCTTTTTTTCCTTGCATGCAGGGTCAATTTGCTGTTATTTATGTCTGGTTCGGTTGGTGTTTCCCTTTTGTTTTATTGTTTTAGATGAGAAATCAGCGCTTGTCTGCTCCTAAAAAAAGAAGACGAAAAGGATATGATATTTGGAGTCTTTTGGTCGGGGAAAGGACCAGTCACACGTACATGTACTATTAGGCAGATATTACTTCTAGGATGGTTTGTTTCTTCCTGCGATTGCTCCCCTGTAACTTCCCTTTCCTGTCATCAAATTTGTTTCAGGTTTGTTTTGAAAAATTAATTGGAGTGTAAGAGATTATTATTGATGTTGGCTCAGGGCATGTATAATAATATATATCAGCTGTCTGTAAGTTTATGTCACATAAGATTTTGGATTATATGGAAGAGATAAGTAGAAGAGAAAAAGATGTTGTCTATTATTTAACAGATGGTCTTATAGATAATTTTTTATTTTATATATTATTGTATAGATGACTCATCTTTACTATTATAAAAGAAGGAGTTGGTGGTTGGTGCGGCCTCTCCCACTCTTTTCACCTCTCTTAACAAAAAAAGATACTTTGTCTAACGTGTGGGCCCACCCACCCCTCATATGCGTGGATGGTTGGACATCCATTCTCCTCTAACCGCTCTATTCCCTCAACTTCTCACATCTACTTTCCAACCGATCAGAGTAACTTTCTTCTATAGCACGATTATCTATATATGCAATTGAGTTTCGTTGCAACGCACGGGTACATAACTAGTTAATTATATAAGGCCACTAAATATAATTATATAAGGCAACTAAATATAATTCAATAGATAATCTATTGTATAAGCTGTCTTTAATTCTATCTATATAGATGATACGAAGATATATTATAAATAACTTTCGACCATTATATATACCTTTAGACGGTGTTGCAGAGTGGTGAACGTGGGATTAGTATCCCCTGCCTTTACCATTGTTACGGCACTCCGCCGTTATCCAATCCTAGCCATTTATTTCCAACGAACGGTGTGGATTCGGATCCATTTGCTCTGTGTCTCTCGGGATAGAAACAGAAGGAACCAGACAAGCGAGCTCACGGAGGATATCGCCGAACTGAGTCTAAGAATATCGCTCTAGCCATTTTTTAGAAAAGTTAATTTAACCTCTAAATACGCGGCAGGTTCACAAAAAAGCTATTTTTTAAAAAACAAATGTTCATAGACCAGAGGTAACGGGGTCTGTGGGTGTGACTGTGTTGAGAGTGCTTGATGTTCTTGACTTGTTGTAATAACTGAATGGGCAGCGAAATACTCCTCTCTTTTTTTTTCATAAGACGTGTTTTTTCAGAGTCAAACTTTCGTATATTTCAAAGTATGTTTATTAACACCCTTGCAAGTCATCCTCAAGCAGCAGCTAGCGAGGATCACGGCAAGATGTTGGGAGTGGCATGAGATGCTTGCATGGGACCCCCATCTTACGTAACTATGCTAATATGCTATACATTCATGAGCAAATAAGAAAATGGCGCGGGGTGGGGTGCGGGGGGCAGGTGATGAACCAAGTTAGGTTTTGGCGTGGTAGCCAACAACGACAGCATGTGAAGGGGATGGTGGAGACGGTGGGATTGTGTAATGTGGATGGTTAGGATTGAGGATGGGGAGAAGATAGAGTGGGGCGTATATGAGAGACAGGTGATGAGATCCGCTAGATCACGATAGGTGAGCCTAAAATTTGAGCGTGCCTAGAGAAAAGAAAAATAAACGGAGCTAGCTAGCTAGCTAGCCTAACACCTTTCAGACCAAGGAAAATCTTACTGCCGAAAACTGGCGGTTATCAATGTTGTTGGTGGCCCATAAAAATTCAAACTGGGTAATAGATTTTAGAGTTATCTAATTATCATTAATGTATAAAGAAACTGGCAGCATATATATGGCATAGATTTGTTCCCATAACCGTATAAATAACTTTTATTTTCAATATAATACAGTAGGAGTTTTTCCTACTATTTTACTGAAAAAAAGAGAGCATGCTATACCTCTAGGAGAGGCACACCATTGGTTCAAGCCTTGGTTGTGTCAAATTTTTTAATTTTTTATCTTTACATCTTAAAAATCTAATTTTAATTTAAAATTTTCATCCAAAAATTTGATATCTGCTGGTTACTAATTCCATCGATATCTACCGATAAAATTTGTAAACCTACAGCATTTTCCCTATTTCAGAGCATGACGTCCCCTGAGTCCAGACTTCCACTAGTTGACTGCAGACGTCGGAGTAGGGATGGCAGCGGGCCCGGATACGCTTCGGATGACGTCGTTTTGCCACGTTAACGTTTGGTCACCTGTCACAACCACAATGAGGTAACCATCATTATCAATTGTTTCTCCTTCCGATGACAATTCAGAACTCACATGGCAGTACGGGCACCCGCTTTGGAGGCGCGATGTGGCTTCGATGGCCTCTTGTAATCATTGACTCAGTTCTTTTCTATTTATAACTTATAATTTATACTATCATAACTAATTTTTAAATGATATATCTTTTTAAAATATGATTAATAAAAAGTATACTGAGCTCAGCTGTATCGACTAAAATTACATATAACTATTTTTCTGTACGTACCACATCTCACGAATAACCAGAATTTGAATGTTTAAGTCATAAATCATAAACCATTAGCTGAAAAAATCCACCTATTCTTGAAGCTACGGCAAGGAAGAAAACATACCATAGCTAGCTCAAGAAGGATTTTTTTTTTTTGCAGAAACGGAACACATATGGTTCTGCAACACCGAGAATCTTGCAATAGAAAAGCTTTTTACTGTTCCTAATAATAAGTCTTTTGTGGAATATGGACGCCGGCCTTGTAAGATGTGATGTACTATGCCTCACTACTAGAGGTGGCCAATGGGTCGGGTCTTACCGTACCGGCCTACGGCCCACTACTATTGGCCTGGCCCAAGCATGACATGGCATGTTTAGCTCGTGGGCCATGCCAACACGGCCAGATGGATGTGTTGTGCCCAGGCGAGAGGGCGGCACCGGGCTTCACGCGGCGTGACACGATATGGCCCGGCACGGTTGGCACGATATGGCCGGCACGGCCCATCGAAAATAGCCGTTTTCTGGTCTTTTTTTACCGTTGGGGTGTAACAAATTCTAAAAAATAGCACAAAATTCAAAAAAATATAGATTTTTTCTATAAATAGAGGGGCATCCGGCCTCCATTCTCTACACCTCAAATCTAACTCTCATCTCTCTATTTAGCTATGAAAAATCTAGTAGTGTTTGCGCAAATTTGGCAACACTAGTGAGAAATTCGTGCGAAATTCAGAAAATTAAAAAATCTTCAAAGAATTCTCTGAGAGCTACAGAAGAGGTAATAGTGCTGCCTTATTTTAATTTTTTTGCTATTATTTGTTGATTCAATAGTAAGTTAATTGTACTTTACTATTTCAATCTACAGTTTATTCAATGGAGAACTACGATTTTCAACTCTCCGAATTCGGCCTCACGGTAGAATGTATGCAATCCTTTCAAGAAGCATATACATCCGCGGATGGTCCACATCCACAACAAACTAGAGATGCAAAAGAAGCGATGGCCCCAACGGCGCAGGATCAAACTGATCCATCTTCTGCTATCTCAACGAGTGTATCCACAACCCATAGCATGGGTGCAAAAATAATAAAAGCTTCCACATCAAGAGTTTGGAAAGATTTTAACTAGAAGTTCAAGATCGACGATGATGGGAATTCGGTGAGGTATGCTGTTAATAAAATTTTGGTAATGAATTATCTGCAAAATCTTCAGGTAGGACGGATCACCTGCAACGGCATGCTGCAAGCTGCAAAAGAAGCAAAGAATACAAATGCACCAAACACAGTTGCAATATAACCTTGACAACTCGGTACGTACTTGGGAGTACAACCCAGAGGTAGCTCCGGAATCCCTTTGTAGATTAATTTCTTCTCAAGATTTACCTTTAAATTTTGGTGAATCTGATGCTTTTCAAAAATATATTAGGTCTACTAATAACCTTCGATTTAGTGTTGTATCTAGGCAAATATGTGAAGCTCGGGCATTAGAAAATTAGATTAAAATACCAATGGAGAAAAGAGCAATTACATTTGGTTAAATGGGCAACATTGACTAGCTATAGTGTAGTACTACTTCGCAATGTCACTAGAGCGAAATGTGTGAAAAAAATATATATACTTAACTAAGGCCATTTCAATATGATGCAATATATACTTACTCCCTACTCACAACTGAAAGCTGCCAACGCCGACTTTTCCGTACGTACGTGGTAGTTCAGGCTTGGGATTTGAAAAAGCTTTTAATCATATTGACTCTTGTTCATCTTCTTTGGTTGCCGTTTTCAGTCCTATGCTACACAGTGATGCTTGAACTAATCTCTACCTAAACACATGCATGCATGGGAACCAGCACTAAAGCCACATTTGTCAAAACAAACAGAGACGTACGGGAAATCTGGAAAGCCGGTATATTTAACAAGCAACATCAATCATCTAGTTAAGGAGTGGTCAAGCTAGATCGATGGTCAAGAGTTGTGCCAGCACACATTCATACTTTAGCATGTAAATATATGAAGCTCGGGCATTAGAAAATTAGATTAAAATACCAATGGAGAAAAGAGCAATTACATTTGGTTAAATGGGCAACATTGACTAGCTATAGTACGTATAGTACTACTTCGCAATGTCACTAGAGCGAAATGTGTGAAAAAAATTATACTTAACTAAGGCCATTTCAATATGATGCATGCAATATATACTTACTCGCTACTCACAACTGAAAGCTGCCAACGCCAACTTTTTCCGTACGTGGTAGTTCAGGCTTGATCATGCATGCAATCCATGGATCGATCGATCTATCACTAGCCTAGCTAGGTGAGAAAGAAGGCAAACATGGTGGTGATCGCGATGAAACAATGCAATGTGCCTAGATAGCTAGCTGATTGATTAATTTGTCTCGCCAGAAATTAAGTTCAAATTAAGTGTATGCATTCCTCGTAGACATGAGACATGTACTTCATGACAAAATTAATAATAAACACAAGCGAATATGCGCAATTGTTAGGCAGCCTCCTCTTACTTATCGTCGCCTACGTGAATAATTATATATCTGAGATGCGCTTGTGAGCAAGCTAGCTAGCACGCAAGCGAGTATTAGGTGCCCTTCCGTTAAACAAACCACAGATTTATCGCGTACATACGTGCATGCAAGCTTGTTGTTGGGAGGTTGAGTATATATATATGCAATGTCCATGTGGTTTTGTCTGATCAATGTATGTTGGTTTCGTCTAGTCAACACTTACATTTGCGGCTGGCACGTAGCCATCTCAATGAATATTTAGTTGTGACTTATAATATTTATATATAGATCATTTAACACATATCAACTATCGAAAAATACCTCTACATAGTTAAAAACATCTCAAAAGATATATTTACACAACAAAAAACTTTACACGAATTAGTGTGTCTCAAAAATGTAAACAAGGTAAAATTTGGCATATGGTCCTAAATTGTCTTTACAATACAAAATTTTGGAATGATTTTTAAAATTGTCTCTAAAAATGGTCCCTAAATTATATAATTTGAATTTTAGAGACAAGTTATAAAGTATCTCTAGAAAAGTGTCTCACCGTGAGGTTTTTCTTGTAGTGGATTGATTCGAGAGAAATAAAGTTTTTTTCATCGACCGGGATTTATCAGCGTAGCTGTGTGCATCGTCTCTGTCCTAGCATGCATGTATATATATCCTTAGTAATCCGGGCTCACTGACTTTGAAACTAAGCATGCTCACCAACTTTGTAATTCTTGTTGTTTATTACGGTTTTGCTATTGCACATGTGACTGAAATTTTATTTATCTCTCAGTCATATGAAATTGTACTCTCAATTAACTGAAGTTACAACCTCCTAAAAAACACATGTAATTTCAGGTGATTCATAGTGCAACTGAAGTTGCACTATCAATCAACTAAAGTTGTAGTCCTTCTCTAAAAATTATCTATAAATTTAGATAATTGAAAGTGTAACTTATCGAGAAATAAAAAAATTTTGTCGCCGGTGAAATAGTCACTCTATATGGCTGAGGGCGAGAGTCTGTATAGATTAGGAATGTTGTACCCACTGCCGTCCTGCAACTTTCAAGAGATGGAATGTCAGATCTGTGGATCACTATATGCCAACCAAATCTGTCCCAAGTACTGCTATGACTACTGTACCTGGGTTTCCGCACTTTCTCTGTAGTTGCATTGACTACCAAGCAGCAGGGGCGTAGCTATCCATGAGCTAGACCTCAGGTCAACCTATTAAAAATAAAATTTTGCAGTTTATTATATTGTTACAATAGTATTTATATAGTGGATTTTTTACTCCGGACCTCGGGCCGCTGCCGGGGGCCGAGGCTAGGGGTGGAAACGGATTAGATACGGTCGAATAGTATGAAATACGAATACGAATCCATATTTTTAAAACGAATACGAATACGAATTCGAATATTTTCAAATACGAATACGAATATCCTCGAATACGAATACGGATATTTTCGAATACGGATTTTCTCGGATACGAATATCGGATAAAACGGATTCCTAGCAATTTTCACCGGTTTTTGACCGGTTACCGGTTTTAAACCACCTAAATTCAAATTTTGAATCACAAAATTTGTACGAATTTTTCATAGATTCTAGAAACGGATCGAATACGAATCGAATAGTCTCGAATACGGATACAGATACGAATATTCTCGAATACGAATACTCTCAAATACGGATACGAATATTCTCGAATACGAATACGAATATTTTCGAATACGAATTTATGCTTACTATATTCGTGTTTTCTCGGATACGAATATCGGATAAAATAAATTATCCGTTACCGTTTTCCACCCCTAGCCGAGGCCCAGCTACGCCCTGCTACCAAGGTTAGAGGAGCAATTAAGTAGAAGTTGACAACATAGATAGCGTGTCTTTGTTTGATAAGGATTTGTGGTGTCTTGAGTTTACGACGTCAGCGGCAATATAACGCGCACTCACATTGAGCGGAACATATGAGTTAAAATGGTGCGGAGAAATTAATGTAGCTAGGAGTATTATTTTATGAAAATAATCACGTTCATTATATCTAGTATTTGTTTATGAGGAACCGCGCCTATATATTAGCTATGGCATCGAGGCCAATTTGTGAGTGGGGAACATCCACTATGTTTAGGATTCGATGTACATAGCATAGAGGAGGAAGAGTCTCAGTCTCACGGGCACGTCCTTGATCGTCGACAGACAACACAAAGCACGCACACACTGTCGCAAATAGACGTTACGTGCACCAACACCCTAGTCCCCAGATGGTCCATCCAACGGCTTAAGGAATACCCCAGTGTTGGTCACTCGTAGAGTCGTAGTGCACCATTGGTCCACTCTTGTTCTAGAGAAAACCGGGTTTCGTCAGCAACCGACCACAATGACAACATGTGTAGCACTGTATGCATGCATGCTACATAAGTACATATGGACCACGGCACGAGCTTCACTAGCTAGTTTTGTTAGAGCTAATGATGAATTAGGGTCGCACCTAAAAACTTCAAGAAAAAAACAAACACTGCACGGATGAGGTACGAAGCACGAACTATGGGCCTGTTTAGACTCGGGTCCAATCCGTGTGTAAACAATCAAGAGCTCCAAAGGCCCAAGATTTCATCGCTCGTTGCTGCCGTCCAGCACGTTCCACCTAATTCCAGGCGGCCGCGCCGTGCCGAACACGGAGCGCCAGAGCACGCGGTCGTGCTGTGACGCGCTGCCCAGTACGTGTGTCATTTTTACTGTAACACGTGCCATTTTTTACTGTAGCAAGCACTATTTCATACGGTAGCAAATACTGTTAGTACTGTAGCATTTTTATTTGGGTGTTTCCACTGCGGTTTCATTTGTTGCCACAGTGTATGCTACAGTACTCAATAATGTTTTGCTACAGTATTAAATAGTGCTTGCTACATTATTAAATAGTGCTTGCTACAGTAAAAATGACACATGTTAGTCTCTGATTTACCCGTTACACAAACTCATCTGTGCAACCATGGTATAGTAAAATTTCTCCTCCTGCAGACTGAACTCTAGAAATGTTAATGATGTCTAAGTGCAAGAGTTATCTAGGTGCATCGGTTATCATCATGGTAAGAGGTGGATGAGAAGCTCACCGTGCATTCCCATTACTTCCCGCCACTGCCACACCACTGTAATCACTCAGAGACTGTACCACCTCGCCCTTCCCACTTTGACACCCTCTTAAATGCCCCTACCGTGCGTCAGAGTTGCCAACAGAGCTCACCGCCGTCTCTGCCTTTCCGCTCTCCCTGCCCTGTTTCATGGCCGACAACCCCGCACCGCAAAAATCCCACGCTTGAGATTTCTTTGCTGCCAACACAAGCGATCGTACACCCTCCATTAATGTTGTGACCCTCATCTGGACAAGCGCCGCAGCTGCCTCTCACCACAGCCTCGTCGACCTCATTGCTCTCTTTGCTCTCATCCTCTCACATCCAACTTGACACACCTCTGACCACTTTTGACCACCGCAATACCGCACCCAAGGCAGCATGTAGCTCCCCTCTGCCAGCCGCGCCACGCCCTCCTGCACATTCCTGACCCCTGTCACGCGCCACCGTCGCCTTAGCCTTGCCCTTGTGTTGAACTGTCATTCTCGTCCTATTTAAACCCGCGAGCCCCTCCATTTGGAACCACTAGTGCCCAAGGTGAGCCACACCCCCCAATTGAGCCTTCGACCGAAGCATCGCCAACGATCGTCGGAAGACCCCAAAGTAAGTCAATCTTCAATTCTTTCTATTCAGTCCTTTTCATTTTGATTGCTTTTGCCTGCTGCTTCTTCATGCCCTTAGTAACACTCCCGAAGCAAGATCCCAGCTTCTCGATCCCTCTAGTGCGCTGACAGCTAGCGCCATCGCTCGGCCATAGGAGGTCACTGTGGACAGCTTGGCTCAGCCATCCTTGACCCAAACCACCACATCCCTAAGCTCCCCCTACTCCTAGAGGTACTCTATCGCAAGTTCTATTGTCCTCTTAACTCGTCATTAACCCCTGTGCCACTCAAAAGTTCCGAGAAGAAAAGACCTCACCATCGACGCTCACCTGACTTGCAGCCACTCCCGAGCACAAAAATGGAACCCTTGTGGCCCTAGGAACCCACCCGTGGTCGCCAATTGTTGTTTCAACCACGAAATCTCCGATCGCTCCACCGCTTGAATTCTTCGACAGCTCTACCGCTTGAATTCTCCCGCTCCACTAGTTGAAATCTACGACCACCTTGTAATCGAGAGAAACTTCGACCGCACCGCTTTGAGTCCTGAACAACACCACTCGGATGTCGTCTGATACTCTTAAGCCACTCGTACGTCGTCCGATGATCTCTGTAGCCACTCAGACGTCGTCCGATCTCCGTAGCAACTCATACACCGTCCGATCTCCGTCGACTTCACACTCGAAGTCAAACCTCGACCATCCACCTAACTTCGTAGTCGTACCCGAAACCATCCGAGTACTCAAAACTCCTCGTTCTCCGAGTACACAGCGACAACCCGATAAGGACTAAACATGCTGTGAATAATAACACTCGCGATGAACAGTACCTAAACCCATTACTGTTCACAAAACCCTAAAACACACATATATATATGTCCATTTTGATCATCTTAAGTCCATCTACGCCATTCCCAACCCTATTTTGCCAATTTAGACTCCGATAAAACTCCAAACCACCCAAATGATATTCTGACTCTAAACCAAATACCATCTATGCCCACAGCCATCATGAAAATCCATATAACACCTATATATTTCTTCGACCATTTTTGACCCATTAACCCAATTCCAACAACAATCAACCAAACCAGCCAAGCCACGCGCACCACCTAAACCCTTACCGCCCAAACCTATTTTATTTCTATCTTTTTGGTTGTTTATTTGTATTTTATTCCCAGTTTGCATTCCGCAAAGCAAGAACTCATTTGCATTCATTTTCTACGCTAGTATTCAGACCACACGAGTTAGTCGACAAAAGAACTACAAGTGCAGTTTAACCAAAAGACTACAATGAAATAATTAGAGACTATGAATAAAGAGGCAAGTCATATGTTTTTATCATGTTGAACCTACATTCCTTTAATTATTTAATTATCAGTATTTTCATTATGTTATTTGCGCACTGCTATTTCTTGTATAATAAATATTTAGAATGACATGATATTAGTCATGTCCTACCACCTGATAAAACTCAAATTAACTTTGATGGCCATATTCACCTTGACAAGACTTAGTATTATTAAAGAAATTGATTAAATAGTTATGGTAAATCAGGAACTCAACTGTTTTATACTACTAAGAGACTTGGCACTTTGCCGGTATTATTTCAAAAGTGGTTCTAGGATAAGGAGACATTATGGAAAGCCACGGGATGGTCGGGTCCTATGACTTTATACTAGGGTGGAGGCTTGGACTGGAAAGGTGGCAATGCGGATAGGCACTGAGAAGGGCACTAAAATAAGGTTTTTTGGATGGAAGTTGCCTCGGTAAAAATATAAGGATTAAAACCTTATACCAAGTAAAGAATATAGTGATCGCTCAACCACAAACGTTGATTTGTCAAACTTGGTTTAGTAGCTGCTCAAATTCGATTGAATATCTATAAATAGTGGAGGGAGATGAGGGAGTTTTTGTGGTACGGGAGGGGGTAACAATAGTAGACCCGCTTCAAATCGGGCGAGGTCGTGGGCCACCCGAGTTTGTTGGGAAACAGTACCTACTGGATAGAGGCTATATAAAGAATGGAGCAGTGAAAAGCCTTGTTTTTCTTAACTCTGTTGCGTGAGTTAAGAGATCTTGTGGGTGAAGCTGGGCAGCTCTGCAGAGTCATAATTAATGGTATTCGAATAAGTCGTGCTTTCGGTAAATAAACTGTGTTTAATGGGTGATTTCAACAGCAAAACTTAAGTAGATTAGGAAATGGTTTAGAAATGTCGAAGTCTGGTAATCAAGTTTTGAAACCCAATTCCTTAAGAAGTTATTATTCTTTTGTGTTTACAAATATTTACAAATAAAACTGCATCCACCTAAAATGTTAAAACACATATATTCCCATCCCTTGAAAATCCTAGCAAGTAGTTATATAACATTTATCCATGTGACTTGTTGAGTACGGTTGGTTGTACTCAATATTGCTTTATTTTTCACCAACACAGAGATCAGAAGAAGAAAGGATGTTATAAGTTTTCGTGTTGGGGTTATGACCGTACTCAAGCGTTCGTGTGGAAATTTTCTTTGAATCTTCTGAGTGTAAGTAAATTTTAGACTTAGACATCCTTAAAGGTGTTAAAGTTGACCGTTAGGTCTTATTTTATTCAAACTAATTTTTAAAATGCTCATGAGTAGACTATGATATCTCTTCTATTTGTAACTGAATTTTTAAGCTATCATAAAAGATAACGACGTTTCTGTAGTAAAAACAGGGCGTTACAATTTGTTCCTCGCAACCGTTCACTCGCCCGTGGTGTCTCTATGCTGTGCATCTGTGCGAAGGCAACGTCTTAACGCACAAAACGGGCCCTGTCTGCGCCCTGCACGCCATGGTGCGCCCACAGACACTACAGATTTGGCATCTTCCCAAATCCCAATCATTTGAGATTTGGACCTACCAAATTGTGTGTGTTTTCCTCTTTGATTACCGGCACCAACGGCTTCTAATTGTGCCACATGCCTTTTGTTGTTAAGGGTGCAGTTTTATGATGTAACCTTTAGATGATATACATTCACAAATAAAACACCCCCAACTACAAATAAAGCCCCCAACTAAGGGCTTGTTTGGAATAGCGGAGTTTCCCGATTCCTGCAGAAATGATCATTTGGAACGCTTAAATTTTGTAGGAAACGGTTTAATTCCCTGCAGATCTGTAGAAAATTCCTACATTTCAACACACCAAGCAGCTAATATTAAGTTACTCAAACATATACAAAGGAGTGACATGAGCTATCTATAATTCTTGTCATATAAGTAGAGAGGAAGAAGCTGCTTAGCATTTAACGGTTATAGATAGCACAAAATACTATTGTATGAGCTATTATCTATAACTAATATGTTTTTATGCAAGAATTAAAAGATTATGGGTTTATATACAAACAACTTAAGAGATAACCTATTGTAGAAATTGTCATTAGTGTTGTTTAAAGATGATATAGAGGGCTGCTATAGATAACAGTTGTTTATATCATTATATATACGATAATCACACATTGTTAAGTTGTTAGATTTTCCGTCCAAATTTATAAAACGTATTTTCTATTGGCATATAGACCAAGAAGATATTAAAAATAACTAGACTACATATAATTATTATCTCTAAGTACTATATTCAATGTATATATGTAAAAAATATATAATAAAGTTATATATTTATTAGGTTTATAGAGAAAATATACCATTACTTTTATATTAGAATATACAATATATTTTATATTTATAGACAAGATTATTAAAACAATATGCACTGTAAATTTGGGTGGATGGTGTATTTTCTAATAGGTAGGGTTAACGTTAACCCCATAATTAACACCCTCACACTTACCATGCCAAGGGAGAGAAAGTGAGGCGACTCCACTCTTTTCTTCTCTCTCTCCTCCCGAGTCTCTCTTCTCTTCCTTCCTCTGGTCGTCGCCTTCGTCTCCCCACTCGTACAGTCGTACCCCATCCCCATCCTCCTCCTCCTCCCGCCGCCGCCTCCATACACTGCCGCCAGCTCCGCGCTGCCGCTCCCTCCCGATCGTCCCCCGAATCGACCGAAACGGTGAGCTTTACGAGGTGGGATTTCGTGGGGGTGCCTTTGGGTTTAATTCAGTCCCTGGAGGTGTTTTGAGGCGGGGATTTGGTCGAGCTGGGTTATTTTCGAGGTTTTGGTGTTCTTTGTGGGGTTTGATTCGGTTTTTGGAGGCCCCTGTGCGAGGGAACTTGTGATTTTGCGAGGGGCTCTTGATTATTTTGTGCGAGGAAGCTCGTGCTTTCCTGATGGGTTTGGTGGAATTGGTTGGGGATTCGGGGATGTTTGATGAAGCTTTGCCAAATTCTTGTGCTTCTGAGCATTATGGGAGGAAAAGCTCCCATTCCGAGTAAGGGTTCGTTGGCAGCTTCCGTCGTTTGAATCGTTTCTTGAATTTTTAATATCGCTATTAGGTGTTTTATTAGCGAAAGTTCTTATCTTTTTAGCTTCATCGTAGTTGCTTGGAGCAGTCTAGTTGTTTCTTACTTCTGATGGATTCTTCCTGCCCAGGTTATCGGCTTCCTTGGAAACCGTGTTACAAAGGGAGCAGGGACGAGAGTTGGAGGGGCAGGAAAGGTTGCAGGCTTCATTGTTGGAGAATGGTGGAAGCCCCCAAGTTCGCCGGCATGATTGGCGGTGTTGGCGGCCATGGCAATGGTGGGAATTTTTGCGACATGGCATACTACCGGAAGCTTGGTGAGGGCTCAAACATGTCAATCGATAGCCTTAACAGCCTGCAGACCAGCACACATGGTGGCTCCATTGCAATGTCTGTGGACAACAGCAGTGTTGGGTCGAGTGACTCCCATACTAGGATGCTCGACCACCCAGGCCTCGGGAGACCTGTGTTGGCCAATTACTCAGTCGGGCACAGTATTTTCCGTCCTGGTCGGGTGTCACATGCCTTGAGTGATGATGCACTGGCACAGGCGCTGATGGACCCAAGGTACCCAACTGAGACACTCAAGGATTACGAGGAGTGGGCAATTGATTTAGGTAAGCTCCACTTGGGAATGCCCTTTGCACAGGGTGCCTTTGGGAAGCTCTACAAAGGTACCTACAACGGGGAGGATGTCGCCATTAAGCTTTTGGAGAGGCCGGAGGCTGATCCAGAGAGGGCCGGGCTAATGGAGCAGCAATTTGTGCAAGAAGTTATGATGCTTGCAACCTTGAGGCACTCGAACATAGTTAAATTTATTGGAGCATGCAGAAAGCCAATGGTTTGGTGCATTGTGACGGAGTATGCAAAGGGTGGATCAGTTAGGCAGTTTCTTATGAAGAGGCAGAACAGGTCAGTTCCACTAAAGCTGGCTGTGAAGCAAGCATTGGATGTTGCAAGGGGCATGGCCTATGTCCATGGTCTTGGGTTCATTCACAGGGATCTTAAGTCAGACAACCTCTTGATTTCTGGTGATAAATCTATTAAGATAGCAGACTTTGGAGTGGCTCGGATTGAAGTAAAGACCGAGGGAATGACACCTGAAACAGGAACCTATCGTTGGATGGCCCCGTAAGTTGAACGGACCAACTAGATGAATGCTATTTACCATGCTAGTTCTAACTACTCTCAATACTTTATTCCAATTAATAGACTTTTGTTTAATTATCGAACATCAGCATTAATCAAGAGTATGAAAATATCGATCAAGCAATTGCATATTTGCATACTGGTCATTTATTATTTTTTGGGGTTTGCAGTATTGATATATAGTATAGTGTGTTGGTATCCAATGATAGTTGTGTACCATGTGATAATTCATTATGACATGCAATGTTGTTGTTATCCACCAAGCACGATAATCTGTTGGGTCTTTATTGATATATAGCACTTTCTGAACTTCACAGTGTTACCTTTTTTCTTCCAAAGTTCCTTTGCATGGTTTTTGCACGGCCTGCGGTATAGTGAATACACAGGTTGTGCAAATACATGTGCTGATTTGTATGTGCATTTGTCATATGATGCTGTCCAGGATTTTTCATTTATGTGTCATTTTTTGTTGCTTCTTTTACTAATTGAGGTTGAGGCTGCGTTTGCATAGCAGGAATGCAAGTTAATGCTTTGTGTTTGGACATTTGTAAGCTTTGATCGCATAAGAGATGTAGGTTTATGGTAGAGCGGAAACTGATTAGCAAAACCATGTGGGTTTATGGTAGTGCAAAAGCATCATACATGCTTTCCTTAAGCCGGATACAGGTTTTGCCATATGGTGGATTGGTGGCTTATATGGATTGCCTCACTTTGGGAAATGGCATTCACTGAAGGGGTTGCAATCTCCTTCTCTTTTTGTTCTAAAAAAGTCTCCTTCTCTTCTTCACCTAGCTTTTGAAATTTCTTGTTAGTCTTTCAATATGTTCCTTAGTCTTTGACTCCTTTCCAGTGCTTACTAGTTACTAGTGTATCTTGTTAGCCATGTGGTTGCTGCTAGATACAGATTAGCCTTACAGAATACAATCAGTGCATGCATAGCTCTTTGGTTCTTCCTCTTTCTTCTGCAAAGATAATCATGGGGTCTTGAGAATTAGCTCTAAAAGACTAGGTTGTAGGGTCTTCAGAATCCAAGCCTCGGACCAGTTGTTGTTCATTTAGGTTTAAGTTAAGTAACTTCGAGTAGAACATCAGTTACCACTTTAAGTCATTTTTAACATAGAGGATTTCAAACTCTGCTATTATAAGACCAATGGTTGCTGGTTGCAGTGTTCTGGTGCTTATTCTTCTTTTGATTCAATTATTTCAAAATTATATTCCATCTTTATGGAGCATTGAAATAATTAGAATTACAATTCACATGATCATCTTGTTGGCCAAATTAAAGCTATTTCATGGGCATGGCAGGATGATTTAGAACAACTTGATTTACACTATCTACTCCGGATTTGGTTTGTTTTCTTGTGCAGGGATAGTCGACTTCGTTTTTCTACAGATGCCTAACACTTATGCTGGCTAGATTGTTCCGACTCTTTAAGATCGTTATTTAATTGAATTGCTCTAGTACGTTTTATTATATAAGTAATATTTAATGATGTAAACATGTAAATCGTAAGTTACAAATATTATTTTATATAGAAGGAAGACTGATGGCTGAGTTATGCAGTTTTAACTGCAGCATGTGTATCTCCAAGTTGAATGGTGTTTGGTCGTGAGTTGTGATTGTGAATCTGTCCATACCACCCACACATGTTTTTGAGTTTTTTTCCGTTGGTGACTAGTAGTACATTCGTCATTCATATAGTGACCACAGAATTTAGTCAAACAATAACCTTCTTTGCTTTTTGTAGCTGAAAATAGAACATGGAAAAGGAGTAAATGTAATTCCGTGTTCATTCAATAAGTAAAATTCTTCCTCTTCTCCAGTAAGAGATCACAGTTAACAAAAGTGGCACACGACATACATGCCTTTTCAGTACAAATGGTGTTGAATAGAATTAAGGGTCTTTTGTATGAAATAGGACTTTTAATATGCCTTGTTCTGCAAGCTGCATTGTATATCCGTGCTTCGTTGGAACATGTGGTTGCATAGAGAGACAGCCAGAGTGGCAGAGTAGTATCTGCAATACTGATTCTGAGCCATCCCAAGCACTTGCGTAGCCATGGCCTATTCTTGTGCGCACGCACACTCTGGTCATGAAACACCTTGATCCACTTGCTCTTGCCACTGTTTGAACAGATTTGGGGTATCGCATCAGTGGAGCCCCGGATGCGGCTTCTATGGAAGTAGATATTAGTGAGTCACATTTTGTGCTATTGGAATGCATCTTTTGAGAGGTATGTTGAAATGCGTATAGCCACGAAGTCACGAATAGTGGAGTCGTCATGGTTTCATAGCATATGGGGATTCTAGGACCTAGGTCACAGTTAAGGTTGGATGTATGGTTTGATTGATATACCATACATGCCCATTATTGGTTTGTATAACCTAACGTTGGAATTTACGGCTGTATGCCTGTATGCTAGTTTCTAGGCTGCACTTGCTAATTTGCATGAAATAACTAGATGTGCCCCAAAACCCTAAAACAGTTCCAATCTGCAATTCCAGGTCAGATGCTACGGTTTGTGTTCGCACATGTAAAATTTTAGTCTAGTGGCGCATGAGATGCATGCTACGTGTAAACACTATGCTTCGTATTAACCTAGAAAACAACAAAACAGCGGAAAAGCCAAAACTTGCCAGTATTCACCCTTTTTTAGAACCAAGGTTTAGTTTATTACTAACTATTGCCTTTTCTGGTATTTACTTTTATGGTAGTCAAATTATGCTCTTCACAGGCTACAGGCCAAGTAGTCTCTTTTGGTTATATTTTTGTACCATTTGAAAATTTAAAGCATTCACATATATACGCATTTTTAACTTGATTCCAGATGTGTTGACTCTCCTTTTTTTCCTTGCAGAGAGATGATTCAGCACAGGCCGTATGACCAAAAAGTAGATATATATAGCTTTGGCATTGTCCTGTGGGAGCTGATAACTGGCATGCTCCCTTTCGCTAACATGACAGCAGTGCAAGCCGCATTTGCTGTGGTGAACAAGGGTGTCCGTCCAGCCATACCCCAGGACTGCCTTCCCGCCCTCAGTGAGATCATGACCAGGTGCTGGGATCCGAACCCTGATGTTCGTCCTCCATTCACTGAAGTCGTCAGGATGCTGGAGCATGCTGAGATGGAGATCCTGAGCACTGTCCGCAAGGCCCGATTTCGGTGTTGCATCTCCCAACCGATGACTACAGATTGAATCAGACAGGAGAGCTGAGAAGAACTTGATGGAAGCATAATTGAGTGTATTTATCGTATATTAGACTTTGCTGCTGAAGTAGAAAGCCCCACCTGAGTGTATGACCCTGTATATACTCAGGTGTTAGCCGGTTATATCTGTCAAATATCTCTCTTAAGAGTATACCTAGTTTGCGTTTTCAGACTGTTGGGATGTGTTAGGGCTAGCTCTTTATCCATTTGCCGAAACATCATGCAGGGGTCATTTTGTTGTAACAGCCGTATGTTCCTGCTGCGCTGTTCATGTGTTATAACCCTCCTGCTGGAACATGCACTAACTTTGTTGCTTCAGAGTATATAGTATGTATAATTTCCTATCATGGCTTTGATCCAGTGGCAGAGTTCCGAGTGCTGATAATTGCAAGCGTTCAGTAATTTTGCATTGCCCTTTTCTTAGGTTCAGGTGTAATTCTGCACTGCCCTTTTCTTATGTTGAGGTGTTCGTGCTACTGAAAGGAAATATAACAGAACAATGTTCACTCAGCTTGTCATATTCCCTTTCCTGGGCTCCTGACTAGTTTACAATAACGCAATTGAAACGACTATGTATATAAGTGGGAGTATGTATTTCTAGGAGTGTAAAACTATTTTCCAGGAAGACTTTTTCGTACTCTCAGATTACATACTTTCGCTTCTAATGTACTATTTAAATGGCTATTTTATACCTCTATCACTTTCGGTATACTTAAATACTAATTCTAAGATACTTCAATGCGATTTGGTTGAAAGTTTTTTTATCAAATCTCTTTATTTTTACTATATACATTTTTTCATACATAAAAGGAGTACATACACAAATTATACTATAAAAAGTAGATTTCGATCAATTTTTCATGGAACTCACTTTGGAGTATCTTATAATTATTATTAGAGTATGCTATAATATATAAAGAGGTATAATAATACTATTAAAAAGGTATATTAGAAAAGGGAGTATATACTCCTAGAAGTATAGAATCATTTTCCTATATATGTGTACGCGCGCTATGTGTGTGCCTGTATATATATGTGTATAGTTATTCTCACCTCTGATATACCACCTATGTATATGTGTGTCATATGTATATAGAATTACTATTCTGCTCGCAGGTGTAGAATGTGCACCGCAAAGTTACTGTTGTGTGCAAGTGAAGTTATTGCCAAACATATGTAGAGTTATTGTCAGTTGTAACACTACACAACTAGCAGTAACTCTATATGTATTTGACATCAACTTCACTCACGCACGACAGTAATTTTCCGGCACGCGCAGTATGAGCAGGCGCATAATAGCCCAGCCGTATGTGTATGTATGTATGTATGATCGGATAGTATCTAAACCATATTCGTATTTGTAAACGAATACAAATATAAATTCGAATATTCTCGAATACCAAGATGAATCGAACATTATAACGAATACGATTTCGAATCAAATATCTACTCAATTCGGTCGGATCCAAATATCCTCATAATTTATGTAGCATGAAAACATTAAAGACATTTTATCCTCGTACAATCACGTCTAATCATTCTAATTCATTTACTTCACCTAAAGAAACACGACTGATTATTTTTCAAGCTATACCATCCCTGAAATTAACCAGAGGTACAGAACTATCCATGCTAAAGATATATACATAAAGATATACCAATTTGCTCTATGGAAGAACACAAGGTGGCAACTGCGACTTTTAAGAACAAATTGCACAAGGCAAGGCACCTTGCTGTCCACATCATCAGCGTCCATGCTGATTGGAGGATGATCACACATTCTGTTTCACCTTCTCATGCTCAGCTTGATGCCCATCTTTATCTTTATCCTTATCCAACCTCGTTGTTTTCAACCCCCACGGCTGCTCCCTTATGCTGGGATATTGGGAAGCATATTGGTAGAATATTACTTAACTAGATGCACACACAAAATGCCAAAGATGCCATTCCTAGGAAGCCATGTTGGAGTTGGAATGGACCTCTTTGAAGCATCGATGCTTACAAACAAGACCATAAAAACATCAGCTGCTGTTTTCTTTCTTTCCATCGACACGAAGAGGAGAGATGGCAGGAGGTGAAGAGGGGAAGAAACATGTGAAATTGCTGCAATTGGCCGGTGTTGAAGCTTTTCTCTCCAGTGGAGGAAAGGTGAGAAGAATCGTAGTGCTTGGTGGCTCTAATCTTCAACTTTAGCGTCTGTTCTGTTGTTCTAAACAAAGTTTATTTCTAGTTCTTCCAAGACCTCATTCAGATTGAACTGGAAACAGGCGTAGATTTTTTAGTAGTTCCACACTGCATTGCTATTCCGTATGCAAGATTATGCTTGGATGTTATAAAAATACAACGTGGTATGCTTGCAAACTTTAATTACAGCAAACAAACATCAATCCATAGAAGTCCTCCAGGAGAAGGCTGTTGTGTTCCATAAGCAGAAACTGAAATCTTTGCCTAAGTTTAGACTGCAAACATGACATACTTCTTCCCAAATAGTATCATTAACTGTTCCCTTTGAAAACTGTACAACGGCGCGATACTGCACAAAAGTATGTTGCTCTTGTTTTCAACAAGAAAAGACTCTGCTGTTCTTCCAAATATGCCTCACTGAAAGCATTTGATATCTTGCATGCAAAAACAGGCAGTACCTCTGGCCTCCATTGAAGGGAAGACGACCTGCCTCTTCTTCTCAGCTCAGTGGTGCAGGCCATGCAGGAACTTCACCCCAAAGTTACTCCAAATCTACATGGCCCTCCAGAACACCGGTAAGAATATTGAGATAATCTTCATATCGCTTGACCGCGACGAGATCAGCTTCTTGGAGCACTTCAAAGGCATGCCATGGCTCGCCCTGCCATTTGACACTGACCTAAGGCGAAAGTTGTGTACAAAATTTGACATCGAGCATATCCCTGCGTTGATTCCTTTGTCACCAACACTATCCGATGGGTTTGGAGTCGAAGAGGATGCAGTGAAGCTGGTTGAGGAGTACGGAGTAGAAGCATACCCCTTTGGTGCAAAGAGGAGAGGGGAGCTGGAGGCTATGGATGATGCCAGGAGACAAGGAGGTAAGCTGCAGGAGCTTCTTGGCTGCAAGGACAGAGACTATGTCACAAGTGCAGATGGCGTAAAGGTAACCGAAATCTCGTCTCTATAAACTGGTAATATGTTTGATAATGCATACAAAAGTTTCTCAAATATTTAGGACATGATTCAGGTAATACTACAGGCTAGATACAGACTCTGTCGATAGGTACATCCTTTCTTTTTTTTTGCCGGCGGGGGCATGTAAAAGGCTTGCATGTCATTGCATTAATAGGAAGGAAGTTAATATAACCAGCTTATAGCAAAAACGAGAAACAGGAAGAGTTTGGCAAGCGATTAGAACAAGCGACTAGAAAGAACAGCTAAAGACAGGGAGGGGAAGGGAAGATACAACTAAAAGGAGAGGATGAGAAAGCGCAGTTAGACTGCGAGAGGGAACGAAAAGACGATGGTTGTCAATGCATCGGAGTCGGGTGTGAGTTTGCGACCGCCAAGCGCCAACAATTGAGTTCTTGCTTGAGCTTGTCCACGAGTGCGTCGGTGCCTGTTTTGATGTTGTTGAAAACCCAGTCATTACGTTCGCGCCAGTCAGTCCAAAGGAATAGGGGGACTAGCGAGTCGAAATTGTTCCTTCTAGCTTTAGGAACCTGCTTGCTTCTTGAGACCCACCGGTCGAGCAGTCGGTCTTGCAATGCCGGTGGAATGCGATGCCTGCCGAAGAGACATAGGAACTTTGCCCAGATTTGCCGGACCCAAGGGCAATAGACTAGCAGATGATCGATTGTTTCCGGGTGTTGTTCGCAAAGTGGACATAAAGTATGCGACGGCGGATGCGCTAGCAAGCCACATCGAAATCCATTCGCGCCAACGCGCACCAAAGCCCATATGTTTAAAGATTTGTAGGAGGAAGGACAAAGAGACCGAGTCAAAAGCTTTAGAGATATCAAACTTGAACATCAGGAAGGGTTTCTTCTTGGCCTTAAGGTTCTTGGCAGCAAGATGAACTAAACAGAAGTTGTCGTGAATTGTTCTACAAGAACTGAAGGCAGATTGGTTAGTTGATAGGTACATCCTATGACAGGGAACATAACAATCTTGCAGCAAAATAGAAAGCCAATATAGCAAGGAGCCCAGCAGTGTGATCTAATACAAGTTCACAGTCATTGGCATCTCAGTAGA
Organism: Bonia amplexicaulis; assembly: GCA_036346245.1. NCBI lineage: Eukaryota > Viridiplantae > Streptophyta > Magnoliopsida > Poales > Poaceae > Bonia > Bonia amplexicaulis. Next base: position 16,529,801 of record CM070745.1, on the reverse strand, counting down.
TGCCGTTAGTTTCACTATGCTTTGCTATATAGTTCTAGTCATGTAAAACATAGAAACACTGGAATAAATGTGATTGTGAAGCAAAGCATGAACCAAACAATATTTATCATTGTTGTGCCGTGGTGGTGTGTCACATTTATTTGGGTTGCAGCCATATGATGTATCCTTTGAATTCTTCATTTTTAATCCATCTAGTTAATTTGGCTCAGCTTTGCAGTTTCCCCTCCTATGATAATTCTTTCAGACTCCTATAGCTGACCTTATTGGCAAGACAGTCGGGCTGTACTTCGGGGCACACTGGTGCCCACCTTGCAGTGCCTTCACAAAACAGCTCAGGGAGGTTCACAGCGAGCTGACAACCTTGAGACCTGGAAGCTTCCAGGTCATCTTCATTTCCATGGACCGCAGTAAGGAAGAATTCCAAGCAAGCCTGACTGCAATGCCATGGCTTGCTATCCCCTACTCTGATACAACAAGGCAGCAACTTTCTAGAATCTTCGCTGTCAAAGGCATCCCAACACTAGTGATACTTGGGCCTGATGGTAAAGCTCTCAAAACAGATGGCAGGACAGTAATTTCAAATTACGGTGCAACGGCATTCCCTTTCACAGAATCTAGAGCTTCTGAGGTGGAGGAACTGCTCAGGAAGGAAGGAGACAGCCTGCCTCGCCGAGTGAACGATCCCCAGCACGAGCATGAGCTTGAGCTGGACATGGCTAAGGCTTATGTCTGCGATGAATGCCATCAGCTAGGGAGGTATTGGGTGTTCTCTTGCAAGCAGTGCAACTTTGACCTCCATCCCTCGTGTGTAGGAGAAAATACTTTAGGCAACATTTGATATATGTACAATTCGAAGATACTTAACAGCGACGATGCATGATTGCATGTTGTATTAATACAGTTGTAGTGAGTCAACGTGACAATGAAAAAACACTGTTACTGTAGAACTCGATGAAAGCAATAGTACGAGTTCTGGTTTGCTGAATGCACAACTACTATATATGCAGACGCTAAGCAATCAGTTCTAAAGATTCCAACAACACTGTTTATGATAAGATGATTTTATAGATAAAAAAATGTTCATGTGGCTATCTAATCTTGACAAGGGAATTTTCAAGAACTCATCCAAGAGGTAAATCGTGCCCCCACAAAGCACCGCATATAAACAGCACTTGCAGTTATTTCATCAAACACATAGCAATATAGCATGCAGCCTTAAGAACACCAAGTGGAACCCATAAAAATTGCGAACCTCACACGCTGAAATGAGTCAGATAGCTGTAGAATCCTGGTTGCACCGCGTAAAAGGATTCTGATGAGGATAGAATAATTTTTAAATTATCACCTCATTATATTACTTAAATATACCCTTTATTAATAGGGGAGAAGTTCCTCAGAATAATCGTAAGTCTTACTGCGACTGCTCCCTAGTCGTAAGTCCTTCTACGACCACGTAGTCGCAAGTCTTACTGTGACTACTCTATATAGTCGTAAGTCCTTCTACGACCACATAGTTATAAGTTGTCTTGTGACCACCTTATGGTCATGGATCTTCCTGTGACCAACCCACCTCCGACTAGCCCGTCTACAATGAACAACTGCATCATGAGTTCGTCTAATAAAGCAGTTAGAATATGCGTTTATCCAATAACCGCACACGATCTCTTTCTGACACCAATCACCAAACGGTGAACGACCACCATATCTCTCTGACAATAACTTCCGTCAGGCGGTTATCACCCGAAGTGTTAAGGCGTCTTTTGGCACGGGATAATGGCTGTCGCTTCACCAGCTATATAAGGGTTGACGTTAAAGAGAGAGAGAGAGAGAGAGGAGGAGCCTGATCCACGCAAGAGACCGTGTAGACTCTTTTTCGCATTACACAGTTGTAATCATTTTTTCTGCTTAGTAATTGCACAGGACATAGGGCTATTATTATCTCAAGAGAAGGTCTGGACCTGGATAAAAATTCTCGTGTCCCTGTTTCGCAAGACTATAGCATATAGTCTTTAAGAGAATTCTCGAATTTAAACAAATTATACGTAAGATCGGTATCAAAACGCCGATATATTCCAAACACAATTTTAGGATCTTCAAAAACAACGGCGGTTCAGGTTTGAAGAACTCATGACAACAAAGCAAAGTATTATTGTAGAAATCACCTTATGATGAACGCTTCAAGAGATCAAATGTGGCCGTAAATGGAAAAATTGCGAGGATTCTCTGCAGGAAAAAAGCTTTCTTTATCCAAATAGCATCCTGGCGGGTTTGGCAAGGAGAAATTAGGGAAGAGGATAAATAGACTGAACAATTTAAAACGGGGCAATTACACTGAGGCCCTGGTCTTTTAACTCATACTGCACATATCCCCTTGCATGTTTACATAAAAGGCCTTTAGTTTGTTAATGGTTGAACTTATGTCCTTTTGCTAATTCATTACTCGACTTTCACTTAGTAGTAGATTGTAATGAGATGTCGCTCTACCGCTCCTAAAATCGGTCATTCCAACCAGTGATGACATTTGATTATGAAACTGTATTTTTATTCGTTTAGAATTAACTATTGTCTTCGTTTAACTTTTTAATACTTCGAATTTATCTCCACTATTATCGAGAGAAATAACATAATTAAGGACACGTGTTTTCCTTATCAAAATACACTCGTTTGCCAAACAACTTCTACTTAGTCAAGCGACAGCCGACAACCTTTAGGAGTGAAAGCGGTGGTAAACTAGAGGCATAGAATTATATTATCTCAAATAAGATATAAGAAAATAGTGCATTATATTAAAGTAGTCATAACACGCCATTACAACTTGTAATTGGTGGGAATCAATTTTTAGTCGTTAGCCAGAAAATTCTAGAGGCATGCTGATCGGATCATCCTGAATTGTTAATTCAGGAGTTGTTGGATGAGGGGCTCAGATTAGTACAAATCTCACTGACAATCCAGAACGTAACAGTGCATACACTTATCGCTAAAAAAAACAAAAAAAAATGCGAAGTGTTGCAAAGTACTCCATCTGCAATTATCAAATCACCGTCAGTTCCAATTGTTAACCATCAGCAGCTGCACCTCCTATTTTATAGCCGAGTTTTTTTAGATTTAAAATTAATTTATATTTATACCATCTAAGTTACTAACTTTTAGATGATACGTTTTTTAAGACGGATTCAATAGAAAAAATGTAGTAAAAAATATACTAAATTAATTTGTATTGCCTAAAATCGTATGCAACTATTTTTCTCTACGTATTACCTTTTACAAACAATTAAAATTCAAATATTTAAGTCATAAGCTATCAATCTTAAAAAACCATGCAAGTTCACTAAGTAGTTAGCTATAAACCATAAACTATCAAGTCAAAAAAACCTTGCAAGTTCACTGAGTCATTGTATACCAGGTTTTGTAAAATGCAATTGATCAACTGAAATTCTTTTTCCGTAAGTAAACAGCTACTTCTCCGAGTGCGAGGGGCAAGCGAGTGAAGCGACCCTTCTATCATACGACTACGAGTCTGATCATATTTACATCCCGCCCCTCGTACTATCTCTATATTTGCGAAGCACACCTTCCACCGCATCTTATTCCTTCTCGCGTCGTCGTCTCCAACTCGAAGCAAATCGGGACACCCAAACGAAACCCTCGCACTTCCCACCTCCTCGGCAGCGGCGTACGGGCGGTATAGGCGGCCATGGCGGCGGTGGCGACGGTGAGTTCGGCGAGCGGCATCCTCGCGATGCTGCAGGAGCCGGCGGAGGAGCTCAAGCTGCACGCGCTCGCCAGCCTCAACTCCGTCGTCCACCTCTTCTACCCGGAGATCTCCACCAGCATACCCACCATGTGAGCCCCGCCGCTTACCCCTCATCTCCCCTCTTTTCCCCTGCGCTGCCTAGTTGCCGCCGCCTCGGCCGCCGCTGTCTCTGTTGTAGTTGCTGCTGTGCCTGAGCGATTCGGTCCGGGCTCTTGGCTTGGCCGCGCTGTCTAGTGTTCCGATCTGGTCTTCTGATCGATGAGGATTGTGGAGGAAGAGTTGCCCTAGATGCTGTTGCTGTCGCCCGATTCGTTTGGTTGCTCTCGTTCGGTTCGATCTGGAGTTTGTGTGAGGGAACCGTAGGCTGTGGGTTGGCTCTGATCTGTCAACTTGGGGATTCTGGGGGTTTAGTGCGCTGTTTTTGTGCTCTTCAGTATGAATCCGTATGATTTATAGCGAAATTTCACATTTATTGCTGTAATTCGTGTGAGTGAATTGGTAGTCACTGTAAAAAATTTGAACTATTTGCACTTTTGTGCCCTTGCTTGGATTTGGAGAGGATATCCTATTAAAGTGAAAAAATGGGAGTATTAATAGGAGTGAACTGAGGAGGGATGAGAACTCAGAAAGCTTTGAACTTTTCGTGGTGGGAAGAAATCCAGGTTTATAATTGTTGAGGATTTTGATTTGTTCGGCTATCGTGCCTGTTATATACCAAGGGAAATTTTGTATGAAGTGAAGATTTGTACTATAGGGTTGGGTTTTTATTCTCTTCCTTCAACATAATTTATTTCCTTTATTTAATAGGGGCTTTTGTGGTTCTGTTGAGTAACAGATAATTTGGTTGCAATATGTTAAGCTTGGGGTCTGATAGGTAGTTATGTGTTTTGAGAAGTTACTCTAGATAGTTGTTACCTTGGTTTAGAATATAATTTTTTTTGTTTCTATAAATCTTATTCCACTCAGATTAGTATAATGTGGCAAATTTAACTTTGCTTTCTGTATGTAATTGTTCTTCATATAGTTGTTACTTTTGTGGAACAGAGAAGCTTTAGTTTTAATTTGGATTTAGTTTGTGGAGTGGTATACTTTGTATGATGAGTACATATAAAAAATTACTTGAGCTTTTTGCGAATGTGATTGTCTATGATTGGCGGAAATTAATGTCTAAATTTCCAATAATGTAAATCAATTATTTGTTTTTTCTTTTTCCTGCAGTGAGAGCTTGTATGAAGATGAGGAGTTTGATCAGAGGCAGCTTGCTGCGCTAGTTGTTTCTAAGGTAGTACCTAACATTACATTAGTTTTTTGTTGGAAATATCATTTTTGTAATGTTTATATTGATGTTTTGTATATCATGTAGGTATTTTACTACTTGGGTGAGCTAAATGATTCACTGTCCTATGCACTTGGTGCTGGACCCCTATTTGATGTTTCTGAGGATTCAGATTATGCTCATGCTCTTTTAGGTGAGTAGTTGCCTTAAGTTCTGACTCACTCTAGATGTTATTTCCACATGAAATTTCTTTTGGTCATTAGATTGAATTGGTGGTTCTTTTCTTTCAGCCAAAGCATTAGATGAGTATGCCAGTATCAAGACGAGAGCTTCTAAAGCTACAGAGGAGGAAGAAAATGTGGATCCCAGATTAGAGGCAATAGTGGAGAGGATGCTGGAGAAGTATGATAATACTATATTGTTTCCGATATCCTTCTGTATATCAGATGCGGTGTTCACCAAATGTTTATTCTTTGCTTCAGGTGTATTCTTGATGGGAAATATCAACAGGCCATGGGTATGGCTGTTGAATGTAGGAGACTTGATAAGCTGGAGGAAGCAATTGTTCGGTGTGATAATATTCACGGGGCTCTTTCGTATTGCATCAACCTTTCTCATCAATATGTTAATCACCGTGAATATCGCTGTGAGGTACTGGCATGTTACACCAAATCCTATAGATAATCTTATTATTTTGTTGAATGGAAATGCAAAGATTATTTTAGACTTGGATGGTGTTTTGGCATATAGGAAGTTAGGAACTACTGCTAAACAAAATTTAATTTAATTTTTTATGAATTGACCAAATAATTCACTTTATTGTCAATTACAGGTTCTTCGCTGTCTTGTTAAAATATACCAGACTTTGCCAAATCCAGATTATCTGAGCATTTGCCAGTGTCTTATGTTTTTGGGTGAGCCTGAAACCGTTGCAAACATATTGGACAAGCTGCTTTCAGGAAGCAAGGTATGTGTTTGTTCTTTAGTCTGCTCAGCCGCATTTCTTAGACAGCATTCTCAGTTTTGCTTACTTGAGATATTATGTTCTTTATTCAGGATGATGCTCTTCTTGCATACCAAATTGCTTTCAATCTAGTGGAAAATGAAAATCAGGCCTTCCTTTTGAATGTGAGGAATCGTCTGGCCTCACAGACTCCTCCACAGTATAACCCTGACAGTGGATCAACTTTGCCGGATGATCAAGCTGGTAATGTGGGCTCATGTAGCACAGAACCAGCTGGTGATGTTCAGATGAGAGATGATACAACTACACCAAATGGAAGTGCTCACACTGTGGATCCAAATGAGGTAGCACATGCTGATAGACTTGCAAAAATTAAAGGAATACTGTCAGGGGAGACATCTATTCAGCTGACGCTACAATTTTTGTATAGCCACAACAGGTGAAGTGACTTTTACTTTATAAATGTTGAGTTGTTGATAGCTAGCCTCTCGTAACTTTTATACCTGATATTGACTTGATGGGGCTGTTTGTTTCAATAGGTCCGATCTTTTAATTCTGAAAACAATCAAGCAGGCTGTGGAAATGAGGAACAGTGTCTGCCACAGTGCAACTATTTGTGCCAATGCAATCATGCATGCAGGAACAACTGTAGATACCTTCCTAAGAGAGAACCTGGTATTAATCTTTTTATTTGTTGTGTTGTTGTCATGTAACATTTTGCGCCTTTATACTGTCTCATGTTGGTATTATCTTGCAGGAGTGGTTAAGCAGGGCAACAAATTGGGCTAAATTCAGCGCAACTGCTGGACTAGGTGTGGTTCATAGAGGCCACCTTCAACAAGGCCGAGCTTTGATGGCCCCCTACCTACCTCAAAGTGGTGCTGTCGGTGGTGGTAGTCCATACTCAGAAGGTGGTGCCCTCTATGCTCTAGGTTTGATTCATGCTAACCATGGTGAAGGAATCAAACAATTCCTCCGTGAAAGTCTTTGCAACACCAGTGCTGAGGTGATTTTTTGTTTCTCTCCTGTCCTTTTCACCTAATATCATTCATTTCATGTATATTTTGCTTACTCTAAACCATGTTATACAGGTCATCCAGCATGGTGCCTGTTTGGGACTTGGGCTTGCAGCTTTGGGTACAGCAGATGAAGAGATATATGAGGACATAAAGAATGTTCTTTACACAGACAGTGCTGTGGCTGGTGAAGCAGCCGGTATTGGCATGGGCTTGCTTATGGTTGGAACGGCCAGCGAGAAGGCTAGTGAGATGCTTGCTTACGCACATGATACACAGCATGAAAAAATTATCAGGTCAGTGCTGTTTAATTACTGTTGCACTATTCCTCAAGATGCGTCCTGTTCTTGTGTTGACATCTCTTTCATTCTAGGGGTTTGTCACTTGGCATCGCGTTGACAGTATATGGCAGGGAAGAGGAAGCTGACACCTTGATTGAACAAATGACTAGAGATCAAGATCCCATACTACGTTATGGTGGTATGTACGCATTGGCTCTAGCCTACAGGGGAACTGCAAATAACAAAGCCATCCATCAGCTGCTGCATTTTGCTGTGTCAGACGTCAGTGATGATGTTCGGAGGACTGCAGTTATGGCTCTTGGGTTTGTCCTATACAACGAACCCGAGCAGGTCTGTAGAATTTAGATGCGTTCTTGTTTAAATAGATGCCTTATCCAATTTGATTTCCAATGATCAACATACATTAACCTTTTCGCAGTTGATTAAGCAGCCATCTTTTGGGAAAAATTGCTAAAATAAATAAACATCAATAGCCTTGATCCACACCTTACATCTTCTGTTGTGATCATGCAGACTCCAAGAATTGTGTCCCTGCTGTCTGAATCATACAACCCACATGTTCGTTATGGTGCAGCTTTAGCTGTTGGGATATCCTGTGCAGGAACCGGATTAAGTGATGCCATTTCCTTGTTGGAGCCTCTTACATCAGATGTTGTTGACTTTGTGCGCCAGGGTGCTCTCATTGCTATGGCAATGGTCATGATCCAGACTAATGAATCCTTTGATTCTCGAGTTGGGACATTCAGGCGTCAGTTGGAAAAGATTATTCTTGACAAACATGAGGACACCATGAGCAAAATGGGCGCCATACTGGCTTCTGGTATTCTAGATGCTGGTGGTAGGAATGTCACGATCAAACTTCTCTCAAGGAATAAGCATGACAAGCTCACTGCTGTGGTTGGCCTCGCTGTTTTCAGTCAGTTCTGGTATTGGTATCCTCTCCTGTATTTCATCAGCCTGGCCTTCTCGCCAACAGCCTTCATTGGGCTCAATTCTGATCTGAAAGTGCCGAAGTTTGAGTTCCTGTCACATGCTAAACCATCCCTCTTCGATTATCCCAAACCGACAACTCAGCAGACCACAACTTCAGCAGTCAAGCTGCCGATAGCCATTTTGTCGACATATGCCAAGGCAAAATCTAGGGCGAAGAAGGACGCAGAAAGCAAAGTTAACCAGGAGAAGACAACAGAAGATGCTTCTGGTTCTACTTCGGGCAAGGCGGCTAAAACTCAGGAGAAGGATGCTGATGCAATGCAGGTAAGAATAGCTGATGTCGACTATTTTGTTTGGTTTTACCTTTCTTTTTCGATGTGTTTACATCAAATAATAACACAAAACTTAGCTGAAATGATATCAGCACATGACCAAACCTTGGTAGTTAGTGTAATGTATTACCACTACCAGCCGTTTAGTTAGTAATCAACTCTGCTGTTTCAGTACACTAGCATGGTGGTGGGCTTGTGATCCACTATCTAGTTGAAGTTTCTGTTTTCACATCAGCTGTAGATATTCAAAGTTAGTCTGAACCAACTTCATTCGCATGATAAAGGTCTCCTCTCTTTGAATTTGCCTGTCTCAATACTTGTTCCTAGGTTGATAATGCGGCAGAGAAGAAGGCTCCTGAACCCGAGCCAACCTTCCAGATCCTGACGAACCCGGCTCGTGTCATCCCTGCCCAGGAGAAGTTCATCAAGTTAATCGAGGGCAGCCGATATGTCCCTGTGAAACCTGCTCCTTCTGGATTCATCCTTCTCCAAGACATGCAGCCCACCGAGGCCGAGGTACTTGCACTCACCGACACCCCCTCAACTATGGCCACAAACACCGGCAGCACTGCAACTGCCGCCAGCCAACTTGGGTCAGGCTCATCTGCCATGGCCGGCGACGATGAGCCGCAGCCACCACAACCCTTTGAGTACACCTCGTAATGGTAGATCCCTGGGTCCATGTAGGAGGCTTGTATCGGCGGTTTGGACTCACAAATCCCGTCACCCCTGCTATACGTTGCGTATTCTTTTTCGAGTATGTAGTGTGCGGAAATTTGTTGTTAGTTGGAAACTTTGTAGAATCATTAGTAGAGAATTCACTCGGATGGGAATTATAGGATGAATGTTCGAAATTTGCGATATCGGCTGGGTCAAGCCCCGGCTGCATCTTTTCCTGCGATGTAATTTGCTCAAGATGTTGTTAACATGCTTTGATTCTCCGTTGCAATGCTGATATTGCGCCATTTTCCAAGGCTGGGGCAGTTGGGATTGTTCCGATTGCCGTTTTCTTTCCGATGAACTTGACATCGTGATTCGGGAAGAGAGAGCAGATGCTTGCATTGAAACAGGATGTATTTCCTTCATTTATGGAGACACTAACAAGTCCAGATCACAGAACAGGGCTTGGCCCTGGATATTCAAAGCTACCACGGGCTCCGTGACGACGCTGGGCTGCACCGGCTCAGGTTTGCTACCCTCCGCGACCGCGAGACCGCCGCCTCTCTCGGCCGTTCGCTGCACGCATGTAAGACGCTTGTCACCCGTGCAAAAGGCAGCCATACATAAACGGAACGAAGTGGAGCACACTCAGTGGCACTGTGGCAGCGTGCTTACGTTACGCGTACTCACCACTGGCCCTGTTTTGGCACGACAGGCGACACGACCAAGAATCCAGAATTCTAGATACAGCCAACGAACAATCGTACCATGAGACGCAAGTAGACGGAATTCTCTAGCCATGTCAGAATAAACGAGCATCGCTACAACCTCCATTCCATGTCGAGCTAGTAAACAAATCTCCTAAACGGTTGTACTCAAATGATTGACTAAAGAACGGTCCTATTCATTTCGATCTGAACTTCTAACTTTTGGTTTATTTTTCATTATTTCTAAATTTTGTTTTTTTTCTCTAGATTTTTAGCTCTTTTAAGTTTTGTTGTCGATTCTTTTTTCTCGTATTCGTTTGTATTATTCGTGATGGACTAACATATTTTTTCTATTTTTAAAATTTTTTAATTTAATTATATCAAATAAACCACCATTAGTTATAGTGTAATTTTAATTAATTATAATAAAATTTCAATCATAAATCATTTTTTCAGCCCAAATAAACCGCACATTATCAAGGTCGACCTCAACCGCATTCTCAAGCACGACTTGGCCCGGACCACTGGATATCACGACCTACGTGAAGCCAAGCCACGTCAGTCAGCAGTTCGGATCACACAGTGTAGTGTAATGCGGAAAACCCACAATCCCCAGGGAGACAAAAACTACAGGGGACAAGTAATCGACCGACTATTAGACACAAGCTTACGCCAGCAGAGTTACATCACGCACGCTGACATGCACTTGCAGGCCTAACCGCTTGCCTGTTCGCCTCGTTCCCTTGCACAGTTGCACCTAAAGTTGCTGCTGCCTCCAGGGATGGAGCCCACAGACCCCAAAACTAATTTCACCCTACAGAAAGAGTGATAGCAAGCGTAAGAAAGCACAATCTGCAAGGAGCATGTAGTTCGTAGTTGTGATAAGACGTGCCAGCCAAAAAAAAAAATGTTAATGCTGGTGCAATTTGCCCTATGAACAGCGAAATGTCACCTGTTGTTCCTGGTTCTTGAGTTCATGGACGGCGTGGCCACTATGTCTGAATCCATGGGTGTTGATGTTCGATGTAGCCAGGGACAAGTACTAATCTCTCAGTGGTCTATCTGTTTCTCCTTTATTTCATTAAACATCTGCATCCTAATGACAGCACCACTGCACGAGTGATATTACAAGCTTCTGCTGTTCTGCATGTGCTCATCGTATCGTGCCGATGCATCATTATCTCATTATGCTGCTGAAAGTTGGAATCAGAGAAAACAATTTCGGATCCTCAGTGAAAATTGAAATTCAGAAATTTTGAAATTTTCAGATTTTTTTCAGAAAAATTAGATCGAAATATTCAAAAATATAATTTAAATTCAAAATATACAAATATATTTAAAAATTACCAAAACCTCCGCGCTATGGCGCCTCCCCATCTCTCTTGCCGGCGCTGCCTCCCCCTTCCCGTGCCGGCGCCTCCCCCCTTCTCCCGTGCCTGTGCCGCGCCGCCTCCCCCGCCGCGCGCCGCCCGTGCTGCCTCTTCTCGCGTGAGGGAAGTCCGAATTTCGGTGAACCCTAGCGTGAGCTACTCGAGTTGCTTTTGTTATTACGTTGTTGTGCATGCAGTAATCCCAGCCCGGTGCTAGCTAGCGCCCATGGGGTGGTCGGTTGGGCCGAAAATTTCAAAACGGATCGATTTTTGACCGCATTGGGCCTTTTAGGGATGGGCCAAGAAAACCGAATTTCAGCTCAAATTGATTTCCCTGGCTGGAACTATATACACAGTCATCAGCAGATTCAGTGTTGACAGGAACTAGACATCCTTACGACAGCGAGATTGCGCAAAAGTGTGAGCTAGGATCTTGTCACATGCCTGATATCAGTATTAGGTGATCTATGCTTGCACTTCTTTTCAATATTGCAAAACATTTTTTTCTAGAATTCGCAAAACATAGTACTGACAAAGGGAAGCAGCCATGGAATTTGCCCTCATAACCAGAACTTCTCTGCTATTTTTCAGAAATGTGACAGCATTACCAAACATACTCTGAAGCCTAAAACCTTGATGTATCTCTTTCACATGGATGGTATGGCGACTATGTCTGAATCCATGTGTGTTCCTACGTAATGTTCAATGTAGCTAGGAACAACTTACTACTAACCTGTCAGTGGTTTATCTATCTCTGCATGTACTGATCGTATTGGCGCCGATGCATCATTATCTCATTACACCGCTGAAAGCTGAAACCATACACATTCATCAGCAGATTCAGTACAAGCAGGAACTACACATCCTTGCGACAGCGCGATTGCGCAAACATGTGAGCTAGGATCTTGTCGCATGCATGATATCAGTATTAGGCGATCTATGCTTGCACTTGTTTTCAACCTTGCAAAGCATTTTTTCTAGAACTAATCTTGCAAACATAGTACTGAAAGGAAAGCAACGTGGAATTTGCCATTATAATCATTACTTATCTGCTAGTTTCAGAAATTTGACAGCATTAACAAACATAATCCGAAACCTCGATATCTTCTCACATGATTGCTACCATAACTAAGCCCTCATTTGTTCTACACACACATGAAACACCAGACAACGTGTGAATATGTAGGATTAAGGCATGTGCTTCCATATCGTTCTTTGGTAAAACCATGTGTGTCTCTTCTAACATCTCTCAGAAATTCTCTTCTTCATGCAGAAACTAAGGCACATAACTCCGACACAAGTTAGAAACAAAACACGGGCAAAAATCTTCTTCATATCTCATCACATGCAATTGAATGGCGACCACTTGCATAAGCTTCTCATGCTACTATGTTCTTGGCAGTTGCAAACAGCTCCACATGTACAAGATTTCCTGTAACTGGGAATCCATACTTGGAACAGAACAAAGAATGCAAGTTACGTGCCGCCTAAAAAATCAAGGTACCTTCTCACATGCGCCATGCATGGCAAGAACATTTTGTTCATGCTTGGATGTTCATGAAACATCAAACCGTGTCCAACTTATTGCTTCAGTGGCATTACTGTCAGGAACCATGACCCAGGGGCAAGTGAACTGGACGGGTGTAACAGTGTGAAACTCGTACAGGTTGCCTTGTGAAGGTTCAGACTAGTTTAACTTAGTCATATTCAAAGAAATCCAAAAGAAATTATCGCTTGAAAAGGAAACAGAAGACACTTACATAAGCAGATAAGCTCCTCTCTACTTGATTATGCCTTGTATTGGACTTTGAGTCTCCCTACGAGACTTTCCTGTCCGAACATCGTGCTCGGATTGGCTTACTGGCCTGTGAAGTGAATTAAGCTAAAAGCTAAAAAACAATAATAAGAGTCTGTCCTGTCGATCAAACCATTTGATCATAAGATCAACGGGAAGATCGAGTGTATCATAAGAAAGTTTGATCAATAAATTCCGGATGACTTGTATCATTATGGAGCTCAATTCTGATAGTCAGCAGAAAACGATATTATATTGTCGTCTAAAAAATGATTTTATATTTGTATAATTGTATGCACCAATTGCAGGTGACCTTTTCTTTTTCATGTTTGTCACAACTAACTCGCCATGGAATTCCTGTTCTTTTTAGGCATTATTATGCCATAACAAGAAACTTGTTCTGGGTGGATGAAAAATATTATTACACTGACATAAAAAAATAGCTTTCTGCTGACTATTCCTCCCGTTTTCCCTTTGTTAACAATAATTAGTAGCTGATTAGAACAACCAAAGATGCCGTGTAACTTCAAATTTTGAATGGTTCATCATTCAAACATGGACTAATGGCGTTAAGATGCGAAGTTGACTCAAACCTACTTTGTGTTCCATATACTGGTACTTCAGTTCCATCAGAAGCCATATGACCTCAGCAAATTATTGCTTTCTTTACTTCCCAGCTTCTGCAATTCTGTTGAAAAACCAGGTCACTTATCTGAAATCCTTCATTTCATACATCCCTTATTTTCCACAGATCAGGCTTACTTTTCACAGTTAAGACTTTTTTGTATTGAAAAGAGCAATGATTTCTAATCATCTGCGTGAGCGTTGTGAGCTTATTTGACTGAACAATTGTATTGGCCCTGGTTTCTCAGTTCTCACATATGCAGAGATAACCACAGGAGATTTCTTCAGTTTCCTACTGGCTATGAATGCAGAGGCCGGTTTCCCTCATTGATAGTCTCGTGAAGTGCACATGTGGTGATTTGATTGCCGAAAAATAAGCTATAACAACTACTAGTAGTAGTTTGTGATGCAAGGTATGTTAGTAAATGTAATTCAATGGATCTGTGGAATGTGGATCCAATGCAAATTATGCAATGGATTGTCAAGCAGGTACTGAAGCAGCATCTGAAGGTACGTCCTGCAGGTACTTGAGCAATGGCTATTCAGCCCAACCTACGAGGATGCTCCATTACTTCCTTGACACTTCGCAACATGCAAAGTGTTATGAATATTATGTGTATATTCATGAGATCTAAAATGCAATATATATAGAAAGTACAAGGGGATATACAGAAAATTATGCCATATACAGATAAGGAAACCAAGGTATATAAGGAAACGAAAAACAATCATATTCTATCAGACAGTTTGGTCACAGTGAAAAGTACGGATAGAGGACTCAAACTAAGTACGAACCATCATGGCAAAGCTACGATAGATCGCAAGAAACTGACCACGATTAGACATAGGAAAAAGCCAAGTGAAACGAGAATAATCATCAATGAAAAATACATAGAATTTATGCCCGTCTTTTGAGATAATAGGCGTAGATCCCCATACATCTGAATGAACTAAATCAAAAGGACGAGAAGACATGGACTCACTAGAATAATAAGGAAGTTGTAACTGCTTGCCCAGCTTACAACCCTGACAAAATAGTAACGTGTCAACAGTAACACGTCCAAGAACATCATGACGAACTAATGAAGACGGGACCCACACAGGTGTTCTAAACGATGATGCCACTGCGTAAAAGCTCCAGAAGTGGTGGCAGCAGTGGCAATAGAGGCAGACGTAGCAACTGAAGTGGATAGAAGGTGGAGACGGTCGAGAATGTAGAGACCCTGACGATCCCTATGGCGCCGACCAGTCCCAAGTATCGTTCCTGTCTGCCGATCCTGGATGAAACAGGTGTGAGAGTTAAAAACAACCCTACAACCAAGATTAGTAAGCTATCCCACCGAAAGAAGCTGCATGGTAAGTTTGAGAACATGAGAAACAGCTGGAACAGAAAAGTCAGTGGATAAAAAAATGCCCTGATAGCTGACAAATAAGGAAGTACCATCAGCTATCTGAACAGAGATAGGAAAATCAGGAGGTCCTACTGAAGTGAGAGATGTGGAGTCTAGTGTCATGTGAAAGGAGGCACCAGAATCTAGAACCCAAGAGGTACCTGGAGGAGACGTCTGAGCTAGACCGACGTAACTCGCCGAGCTATGAAAGAGGCTGGCGAGCAGTCACCTTTACGGCGTAAACCGATGAAGTCTATCCTCCTATGAAGGAAGGGCATCCTGCCCCGCTTTGGTCGCCCACCCCCACGTGCTTGGTTCCACTTTTTCTACACTGCACAACTCTGGTAGTCGTGCCCGAAATTCTTGCAGTAGTTGCACTGAACTCCAGTTGATGCGAGAATAGGAATGGAGACAGGCACCAGGGGAGAGGCCGTTGTCGAAGCAGATGTCAGTGTCGTAGTCGAAGAAGGGGCAAAAAGCACAGCCGGAACAGACTGTGCTGCTAACTCTAGATGAAGCTCTTCAGCCCAAAGCGTCGAAAGGGCCTCTGTAGCGGTCGGCCGTGGAGAGCGGCTCAGTAGCTAAGCTCTGATAGGCTCAAACTCTGGGCGAAGGTGGCAGACGAAGCCATAAAGGCAAAGGCGATCATGATCCGTCTTCTGCACTTTTGTGACACGCCTGACAAACTGGAGAGGCTAGCTCATCTATCTGGCGCCAGAGACTTTCCAGGGCCCGAAAAGAGTCGTCAACAGAAGAATCTCCCTGGTGAAGCGTCTCCAACTCACGCTGAAACGAAAAGAACTGAGCATCACTGCTTTGCTGGTATCGCTCACGCAAGTACTCCAAGATATGTCGAGTAGACCGTAGACCAACAATGTCTGGCTGGATGGAGTCATCGATGCTGACCACTAGGATGGCATGAACACAGGCCTCGTCAGCACACCAGCGCTCGAAAGCGTCAATGGCATACTGAAAAGCCTCATCAACAGCGTCAGCAGCAGCCTTTGCCTCCTTTTTGATAGCCTCATCTGCTGCAGGAGGTGCAGAAGTAGACTGACTAGGAGGAGGCTAAACCGACGGTGGCGGAGAAGGGCGTGCACCGATGACATGTCCCCAAAGGCAGAGATCATCAAGCGTGATCTCCATGAGAGAAGACCATAACCTGTAGTTTGTTCCATGTAGCTTTGTTCCCAAGAATGGGATTGCAGCAGATGGAATAGAAGCCATCGGTAGGTGGCGCTGGACGGCGCGGTGACCAAGGCAACGAAGTCTAACAGGCGACGCTGGACGGCGTGGCGGTTACATCAACATTATATTTTTTTTCTTTTTTTACGAAACTACAAAAATTCGGCCGTCGCTTCACTTCTTCGCTTCGGCTGAAACAGATGGTCACTCGGGCGTCGCCGAGGCGACGAGTGGGCGGACGGCTGAGCAGCGGCTAGCAGAGCGTCGATCGGCGGCTCAACGCGGCGCCCGGTAGCGATCGGGCGGATCGGATGAAGACGACGACGGCGGCCCGGGCGATGATGGATCAACCGGATCTAGCAAGCGGGGTTAGATCGAGCGGGATAGCGCCGGATCTGGTGGCAGCGGCGGCTCGAGCGACGGTGGCCCGGCGGCGGCTCGGGCAGAGGTGGCTGTGGCAATACCGAACCGGCTTGGGCGGAGATGGCCCGACAATGGCGGCGATGGCGGCGGCTTCGTGCGGAGGTGGCCCGGTGGCGGCGGCGGCGGGTTGAGACGGCCGGGCGGCGGCTGACGGCTCGAACAATGGTGCTTTCGGGCGGAGACGACCTGGGTGGCTCAAGCGGCAAGGAGGCAGCAGAAGAATAAGTTCGGAGCCCTAGCTCTGATACTATGTTATGAATATTGTGTGTATATTCATGAGACTCTAAAGGCAATATATATAGGAAGTACAAAGGGATGTACAGAGGAATATGTCATATATAGATAATGAAACAAAGACATATAAGATAACGAATAACAATCATATTCTATCCTTAACACAAAGCACATACTGTTCACGGGTCACACAACTCACATGGATGGTTCTTGCAGTTGTAGATGCTCATAGGGATCGGCATGAACCCGAAAAAACAAGTTTAGATGGTTAACGGTTGAAGCGATATCACACTCCAAATCTCATTATTGGGGCTATGCTGAGTTTTTTATCTATAAGAGAGATTAAGCAATGGAACCAAGTTCCTGCAGTTTGACATTTTCCTTAACTGTCTAGTATCAGAAAAAAAAAACACTGCATATCGTTATAAATTGAGTGTTTAGAGCTTTTTTTGACGGTTAGAATCTTGATCATTGACCATCACAAGCCATTTTTTCTAGAGGTTATAAGTCATCTTGGGTATTATGATGCGTGTGTACAGGAGCTGAGGCCATGTTCTTGACAAACTGTGCTTTGTTCATCTCCTTGTCACTAGATAACTGAGTTGGACTTCAGGGGATCAGCATCTAAAGTTAAAGCTTATTGGGTTGAACAATCCTGTGTTCCTAACCAAAAATTCAACCTATGCTGCAATGCATTGGAATGCGAAGAAACATCTTATCGAGATACTACTAAATGTCTAAATTGTTGGACTAGAGAAACCTTTCGAGTTTTGAGAGAAGATAGATATAAGGTCGGCGAGTGGTCAGATGCGTGCAGCTACATTTCTTGGAGTTGTATAGGCAACTCTTGGTGACTTTAAGATTATTCTCCCCACATTTTTGGACTGAAGTTGGGCATGGACTGATAAGAAGACAAATGGAGAAAGTTATTCGTAAGAACTGGAATCAGTAGGTTGTTCTTTTTGCTCGGAAAAGTTAACTTTTCCTTTTTGTTCAGGTTTCCAAGAAAGCAAGAGAGTGGAGTAGCAGACAAAACCACCACAGGAAAAGATGGGAAATGAGTACTGATCTCTCATGGATAATTAGGATTAAATCATTGTACCAGAAAACAATGACGTTTTTCAACTCCGCAAGCCCGGGTTGTCTTGTGAAAATCACAAGAAAAAGAGGGGGATTCTGAACCACAAACAAACATCAAACTCTGAAGATATTACGGCAACCTTGTTCTTCAGAACAGAAGCAAAACCTGAAAACCCCAAAACGGCAAAACATGAATGTGCAGAGTCGAGTGCCGGACATTGGCGACGAGGCTGCATCAGCATTACACCTATACAGTACTATAGGAATAGTAACCTTCATGAATTCCAAGGCAGCGTTTACCAATTGGCAGCGTACACTGTTTTCTGCTTACTTCTTTGCTCAGGTAAATACTGCACGGTGCTTATCTGACACTTTGCTCTCATGTGTTGTAGTAGTAAAATAGTAAAAGGAAAAAACCACCATTGTGATCTTTTTTAAAAAGCTGATATTGCGATTTTCCAACGTTTGATCGAACTATAATCCAAATGATCTTACAGTGGCATTCATTTCATTAGATAGTACAGGCGCGTACAGTCACCTTACAATGTTCCCAATAGTCAAGATAGATTTAAACAACGGCCGGCGAGATGTACTCTAAAGATATAGAAGAGCAATAACAGCAAATCTAGCAGAAAAAACAAATCTTTCAGGTAGAGGTAGTGCACTACTAATGTCTTCTCAACAAAACAAGAGAAAAATCCTTCATTTCCACATCTGTCTTTCCATGATTCCATCCATGAGGGCTGCATTACCCAATCCAGATCAGCTCAACTCAACAAAGAAAATATATGAAGCAGTAGTTCTAGACCGCGGGGGGAGATACCATCGAATCATCCCTCACCATCACAACACCTAAAAACACAGAGGAAAAAGAAAAAAGGAAAAACGAAGATTTTTTTTCGGGACAGGCATGGTAAGAGCCAGTGGCGTTCTTGAGCTCCGCCTATCTGCACAATGGGTTGTTGGGCGTGCCGCGTCCGACCTCGTCGGTGGCGTACTCGCAGCTGCAGTAGCAGAACGCGGCGTCCTTCTTGTTCTTCTCGACGGCCTTGAGGATGGATTCGAAGACGGGCACTTCGCAGGGGATGCGGAGCACACCCACCTGCTGGAACCCGAACTCCTCCTCCGCCTCCCGCAGCAGCGCCGCGAACACCCGGTGCTTCAGGTACTCCGTCGGGATGACGAACCTCTGCATCGAGGGGCCCACGCACACCGCCAGGTGGCCCCTCGGTGGCGTCGCCGGCGAGCCCGAGGGGCTGTCCGTGAAGGACAGCGTACGCTTCAGAAACTTCTTGGCCTTGCTCTCGCCGCCGCCGCCATTGCCGCCAGCGGTGGCCGGGTCCTTGGACGCGACGGAGAGCTTGCGCCACTTCTTGAGCATCTGCTGTAGGCGCACGATCTCGGTGATCTTGTTCGACTTCTTGCCTCCGGATTGCTCCATTTGCACTTCTTGGCCAGAGACTGGGAAAATTTTCGGGCGGTTTTGAGATACGTTTTCTACGGGTTTGGGTGTGGCGTTGTGCGGCGTTGGGGCGTTCATGGAGGGGGAATTTATAAATGGGGAGAAGTGGGGTGGGCCCTAGTTTAGGCTTTTTCTGGGGAATGGTAGTTTCTTTTCTTTTTATTTATTTGAGTAAATTGTATTTTACATTAGATAACTAATCGTTTGTTTTATTTTACATCAAGATTAACACATATTTTCACACCAGGGTAGATCAAATAAAAATTTACTTTGCATCAACACAACCTTGTTTGGCTCAAATCGGCTCCACATTAAGTCGGTATACATAATTTTGCTTGCCTTGTTCCTTCAATTTGATTGCTTTGTTTGGGATAAATTGGTTGGTTAGTGAAAAGTGAAATTTTATTTGGTCTATTCTATTTATTTGGTATGGTATTTTTCTCTTCTGAATAATGGAGTTCAATTAATTAAGTCAGTTGAGGTTTCTGCAGGTAGGTTAGTAAAGAAAAGAGTGCCGGTTCGTGGAATCTGAATAGATTTCTGCTTGCTGTTGCCATCTTGGGCAAAATGCTGGCTTGCATCTGTCAGGCTATATGCAGAGTAATTGTGCTGCAAATTTATTTTGTGATTTTTAGTTTTTTTTTTCTCTATGTTGGCATGGACTCATGGTGTTACAGTTTGACTTCAGATGCTTATGAGAGTATCATAGCTGAATAAACCAATCACGCTCAGCCATCAGATGCTTCGGACGGTGAATTTTTTTATCTGTATCAACTAGATCAGGATCTTGGGGAATTTCTGTTTTGTGATTACCTTTTTTCTTGTATAAGCTTTTACTCTAATCCAGAAAGAGTAATTTGAACTGAGGACTTGTACCAGTAAAAATCCCAAGAGAGAATAACCGAAAGTTTGTTAGTAGCATTTGCTTCTCTGTAGAGGAGCATCTTTGAAGTTCAGATCCTAGGAAAATGGATCTAAAACTACCAGTACCCTCACCTGAATATTCAGTCAAAGGATGGATTCTTTTCGACTATGATTTATAGTTTTTGATCCTAACGTGAGCGTATATGTGAACGAATTAAATACCGATAAACTGCTTCAAAAGTCTATCCCAATAAACCGCTTGAAAACGGTGACAAATAAGTCATTTCGTTTGTTTATTTGAGAGAAACCATAAGCCAAACTTGCTTCAGATTAATGACCCGTTGACCATCTCTTTTGCTTCTGCAACAGATCTACAGCAGTTCAGATTTCATGCAGAGCCTCTGCATTTTGGACGACCAACCAGCATGTCCATGGGCTCATTCGCCCACTGGAATTGTTGCTAGATGGAGAGAGAAATAAGAACGGCTTCACATCAGAACAGGGTTGTGGCTGGTGAACCTGGATGTGATCAACACTTGTTAATAATGTACTAGTACCGGCTAAGCATTGTATACTGATTCTTTTCTCCGTAGATCAGCTCAGCTTAATCAACCAGCTGCTTGTGGTTGCTCTCTAATCATTTTGGCGGTTGGCAATGGCAGCATTGACCTGCATCAACTTTGACACGGTTCTTTCAGATTTCGGGATCTACGGCGTCGTCCTTTCCATCTCCACCGAAAGCCCCGATGCTACCGTCCGTATTGTCGCGTACGTAAACATATGAAAATTGTTTAGTTTAATGCCTGACTAAGCAGATCCAAATGCGGTGGTTAAAAGGGGGCAAATGTTTGATGGGAAGGGCTCGTTGCATCGCCTCTTCTGAATTGAGGCAGGCAGGTTGCTTGGTGATCATTTTTATTCATGAGCTAATTATTTGGTTGGTAAGATTACTTGTGATCACGACAAGGAACCAATATCGGTAGCAAATTAAATCTGCGCAGTAGCGGCAGATTCTTTGATCTTTTTTTGTTCTTTGTTTCTGGATTTTTCTGTCCCTGTTCTGTTGTTCATCGCTCATCAAAAGCTATCCGTCGACTCGATCTGCTTATGCTAATATGGCACGAAGTGAAAGCATCTCTCTGTTTTTTTTTTTTGCGATTAAGGTGAAAGCATCTCTTGTCCTTAATTAAAGCGGAAGTAAGTACCATGATGAACACTTGGTGATGACAAGTGGCTCTTTCTGTTAGCCTCTGTCCGGTCATGTGAAGTCCTCAACATTGTGGTGGTGACAACCAGTGCAATGATCCATGCTCTTGCAATGTGTTTCTCCTTGGTAAATTAGTCGCAAATTCCAGTGAGACACGTGACATACTTGAAGCTCCAGTAAGATCGGCACTCCACTAACGATACATCTCTTGTCCCTAAACCACAATTAACAAACACAATTAGTGCTTTGGGATAAGTACAAGTGGTAGTACTTCGATCCACTACATGATGTTGCTACACCAACCAGACTTTTCCAGATTTTTCTAGAAAATCGCAACTTGCAGCCGGTAACACATGACGCTAGGGGTGTGGATATCGAGGTAACTCCTCGTCTTATCGAGTTTTTTTCTAAAATTGATATAGTTTGATTTAATATCATTTTACGTATAATTTAAAAGTATTTTTAGAAACGAGCTAACGAGCCGAGCCGAGCTAGAGCAAAATTCAAATTCATTTGAAATCAACTCATTTTAATGTTTAACCAATTAACAAGTATAATTGAAGCAATATTGAACCGAACCAACGAGCCCCACTAACGAGCTTTTTTTCCACAATGACGCATTGTTGGCCTCTCGCACGTAATAAAATGATACTGTAGCCTTTGTAATTTAATTTTTGGATGTACATTTTTACAAATCTAGTTCTCTTTAAATTTATCGAGCTTAGCGGGTATCTATCGAGTAGAGAGCTTAGCAGAATGCCGACGTCGCATTTAATGCCATTTAATTAGTATGTATATTTAATTAATGATAATTATATTTAATTAGTACTAATTGTATTCTAATTAGTGCTAATTATTTCCGTTTTATTTGCTACCACGGAGGGGAGGCTCAACGAAAGCTGCCACTGTAGGTGAGGCCGAGCTCATGTAGCATGTAAGGTGACACATGTTGTCGAGCTTAGAGAGGAAATTAGATTTGCAAATATGAACGTATAAAGGCTAAATTTTAAAAAATATGGCTATAGTGCTATTTGGACGAACAATTCTAATAGTCTGGCTACTCCCTTCAGGGTTAAGGACATGAACTTTCGTTATGGATACGTTTCTAAATATTTTAGATTGGATATATAAAAATCATGTATAGTTTATCTTAAAAAGTACCTTTTAAAATATTATAATTTATTGTATTTTATAAATATAGTACAACAAAATAGTTAAAAATGTGTTTTACGAGCTGCATCAACGTCTAAAACTATATGTTCTGTGACGATCGGAAGGAGCACAAAGAATACGAGAGATCAAGAATAACACAGGGATGCAATGCAACTACTATCTCTGCTTGAAGTGGGAGTTTGAAGAGAGTTTCTCTTGCTCTGCAACTTGCAAGTCATGTGAAATCCTTATTGTCATTTACGATGATCTCTGCTGGTGACTACAATATTTCATGAGTTGTAGTTATTTGTTTTGTGGACTTTCTTGTGCAAAACAGGAACTGAAACCTAACACAATTTGCAGAGAACACGGGACTACCGCTTGGAAACACTTTTGAGATCCACTAGCTAGTTACCCTTTCAACATACACTCCGTGATGCACATGTATTTTTTAAACTCCCACTTCGACTTAATCAAATGCCATCTTTTAAGTAATATTTATTAGCGCCCCATTTGACACACAAGTTTTTTTTTCAAATTCTTACAGAAAATTAAACTGTTTTACGTAAAGTACCTATGAAATTTCTTAAATTCCAAATAAGCTTCAAAATTCTCCCGATCGAAATGCTTTACCTACCGAACAACTTTTCAGCGCGGCGGAATTGTCTTACAAAGATCTAGCCTTCCTAAAAACATAGGCAACACCTCATGTGTGCTCTTATAGCTATGCATAATTACACATCCACGACGTTGTTCAACATGTAGCCGCACGGTAATTTTCAACGAAATCGGTAAACCGCAGTTAAAGAAAAGGTACCGGTACAGGTACAGTGTATTAGCAATTTCTCGAGCACACCAGTTTGATAAAACCATCAGCATCTCTTGCTCTGCTGCTCACAGGGTCGACACGAACGGTCAAGTTGTTAGGTTCATGTACTACCGTGTAGGTGTAACCGCCCTCCGACGTTGATTAGTATTTTAACGCTGTTAATTTACATTAATCCGTACTGTTAACTCGGTACCACAGCTTCTACGGCCAAGCTAAGCTAAGCGAAGACTGGAGAGATTCGCGGGCGGTCAGAGTTTGACCAACCTGCAAGGCCGGTGCATTGCTGCATGCAAGAACAGTAAGCACTGCAGAAAATTCAAAGCATCGAGAGTTGTGACCTGCCCAGAGCATGCTGCAAGCTGCTACCGCTACCACAGAGGGCATGTTGCTTCTACACGGTAGAATTAGAAACCTATATGAATATCATGTTTGACTTTCACATTACATATGTTTGTTTCATACTTTGAAATCAGATAGATGATATAGACGTATCATGCACTTTATCCATCTTATTTCTATCTCGCACATACATCTCTCACTTATTTTTCTTCTGTTTAATTTTTTTTCTCTAAAAATCACTTATTTCAATCGTTAGTATTTATTTTCAGCCAAAAGACATTAATCATGTACAATACCAACATACGCTAAATTAGTTAGACCGTGTACCGTCAAACCCTAGCTAGCTGCGGCGAGGCTGGTAGCCACCTCTCGCTCCATAGCCCATAGAGGGCTCGTTTTGTCATCAACTAACGGTCAATCTAATCATCTGACTTTGAAAAGTGAACTTCTCGTATGCATGCACCTTGTGCATTTGTCTTTGTCGTCAAGGCTTGACCGGACAATTCTTTTGTAAAATACACCTGTTTTGAAAGAGAATGTGCCTATAATTGTTCAAATGATTCCAAGAGGAACTGTTCCAGAAGAAGTTATGTCGCCAATGAATGGGACAGAACAGTTGAATCACCTAGGTCTAAAAAAGAGAAAGTTGAATCACCTAGCTGGCAGCTGGAGAATTGTTGAATGTTAGTGGCGAAGGTTCAATTCTCTTGAAAAATGCTGCTCATGAGAGCCACTACTGGTTTACATCGTCTGTGTTGAATTTCAGCACGGTCAATTGCGTTCCTTGCATCTACAGAGATACTCCATTTTTCCTTGTATATACAGAGATACTCCATTTGGATTTGAAGGTTCATAGGTTCATACTTGTTCTTTTTTATGGAGTCGGTGGCAGATCCACGTATAACCTATGGGGGTCAATTCACCCTGTGGGTTTTTACAGACAAGCCCAAATCTTATATATATTTATGTTTTTTTAAACGACAGGAGCACTGCCTTTCATTAAAGAGGAGACATATTTACAGAGAGGGAGAGCAGGGGTTTGGGCAGGCGGCCGAGGCCTACCCACACTCAGGTTTCAAAAAAGAACTATTACAAAGGAGGAGAAAGCTTCGCTAGCCTTTTGCCCCCGCTAAAATTCAAGTTCTAGCCTCCTCCTTAATCATAACAATCAAAAACAAGGGCGAGGTCTCAATCGAACGAGATTTATAGGAGTTCCGTTCTTTCCAGATTTGCCATGTGACGAGCATCATGAGCATGGCCAGAGCTTTACGTGGGACACCTGGTTTGATGATGATAGATTCCCACCATTGTCGGATTGAGGCGGAAGTGGGCCAATTTGTCAGGGTCGAGAGAGTCACAAGCAGTCCAACGGGTGATGAGGGTCTAGATTCTCATCGTGTAGGGCGTATTCCGATGTGTGCCTGCAAAGGGGCAAAAGTAGGGGTGGAAAATGGTAACGGATAATCCGTTTTATCTGATATTCGTATCCGAGAAAACACGAATATGGTAAGCAAAATCTGTATTAAAAAATGTTTATCTGAGACGGTGTAGTTTTCTCGTAACCGCTCCTTGGACCACGTAGTAACGCTCAATCACCGTAGTCGTAACTCGATTACGACCACGCTATGACTTACGACCACGTTAAAGGCTCTATCGACCACCGTTGTTATAAAGTTTACGACGACATCTTCTGCTCCGTGACCGTAGTCGTAACTCGTTTACGACCACATCTTCTGCTCCTACGGACACCTCCGCTCGATCGCCGTGGTCGTAATTCGTTTACGACCACGTCTACAAACACATCAAACTCGATAATTTCCAGGAGACAAAGCACCCTGCTTTTCTTTATTTCTCTCCCTCTTGTTTCGATCACACCTATCGCATCATCTCGCTCTATGTGTGTATCTCTCTCATTACATTGCTCTCCTTTTATACCCAACACAACAACTAAGAAACAGAAAAGCATATAACTCGGAAACAGTCTGGAACCGGACTCGGCTACAGACTCTAATATGTACTCGACTTCTACGTATACGGCAATGATAAGTACACAGATACGGACTCGGATACGACTAAGCAATGGAAACAAGATTACTTCTAACAGCCTGTATGGCTGGTAGGTCGTGGAGCACAGCTTGCAAGTCAATTTCTTCACATCTTATTAGCGCCACATAGATTTTATATAGGTTTGTTTGCAAACCCGTAGCTTCTCCAATTTTAGCAAAATGTGGACGAGAGTGTGTACATCGTTCTGTTTGGAGTGAAGGAAAATGGCCGCATGGTTCACATATAGAGAGATTCGCAGGGTAGACGTCCGTCCTCGTAAGGGCTAGAGAAGTCCTCAATTTATGTATTATTAGTCCATGAGTTTTTGAAGAAAATAACCCTACTTCAAATTATGTCGTTACAATTGACTCCACGGGGTATAAATCTAGGCTCTGCCACTGTATGGAGTCAAGTGCGTAGCAATTGGAGGCAAGGAGAGCGATGGAGTCTACCTTGTTTCTTTTTGAAAAGGAATGAGCCTGCGATAGATGTGACTTGGATCCAGGAGGAATGCACATGCTTTTGGGGGGCACAAGGCAAGAGATGTCGGGCTTTTCCCCAGTCCGAAGTAGTACCACTGTGAGCGAGCGCGCGTGTTTCCCACAGTCGCATGCATGCTGCGCGCGTCGATACCCGCGTCTGCTTGCCAAAGTAGAGTACGGACATGCGCTAGCTACAATTTTCCTCTGTCTTATGCCTTAACGCTAATGTTTGTACGAATGTATCTAAGGTTTATAAGTAAATAAGCTATTTTTAAAAGGATTTCTGGTAAGCTACTTCAAAATAATTGAGAAAAAATTGTCTCATTTATTTATTTAATAGAAAATATAATACATAAACTGAAAAGAATATGATCAAAAACTGCACTTGTTTGTGTGAGCACATTTTTGTGATCTCTGTGGTAATAACTGTGGCAAGATCCTCGTTCCTCACCAATCGAGTACTCCACATCTGAATTCTGATGGACAGTGCAGCAGTGCAGCTACGTCGGCAACCCGATGGGCGAGTTGGGCGACAGCTGGTACGTCTGAACATGCATGGAATGGAATGCCATGCGTAGGGGGTGTTCGGTAGGTGAGAAGTCGTACTTTTGCTATAGTACCTAACTTTCAAACAGAATATTTTTTTAAGACGAGGTCTACAAGTTAAACGTAGTACATATTAAAAGCTCAATATCTGTACCAGCCAAAATCGTAAGTGAGTATCGGTCTTTTCGTAATCTGTACTGTAAACAGCCAAAATTCAAAAATTTCAGCCAAAAACTATAAACCGCAGTCAAAAAGAACACCCTTTATATTCCTTCTGTGGGTGTTCATGTCTGACCTTGAAATGTCTACCTACCAACGTGTATCACTAATATCAGTAGCTTTAGCTGGCAGCGTGTTCTTACCGTTGCTCGCTAGCTGTCGAAAGTTAGAACAATGGAACGGGATCTTAGCAACCAGATAAGCTTAATCGTACACCGCAAAGATTCTTAATTTCTCCAGCCGCGACCGCGAGCGTCGCCGAGCCGTCGCCGTCGCCGTCGTCCCGGTAGTAGGTTGCTCGCTGCTGAAGCTGAATGCTGATCTTGTCGTCTCCGTCGTGAAATGCAACTGTGCAAGCAGCAGCCGCTGTTCTTCGTTCTAGGCTGCTTGCACAGTTGCATTATTCAGCCACGCTGCGGCAAGGCCTAGCTAGCCAGCCCATAGTTTGGTCTAGGCTGGCCCAACTATACCGATAGGGCGATAGGTAGGTTTCTCTTCTCGCTGCTCCCCCTGTCGATTGTGCTGAGCAAAATTAGCCCAAAATGAAGCAAGATGGTCAGCCCAAAAACTGACTGCCTTCTTGTTGGGTGGAAAATTAAGAGACCGTGCCTCTCCCACCCATGCAAATGGCCATATCCAAACATGTTACTAGTTGTCAGTCGAGGGCCGAGCAGTTGCTCGGATAGCAAGTAGCGCCTTCTAGCGTGTATCCTGCCCGGGTTCAAACCCGGTGCGCCTCGCTGAATATTTTAGAATTAAGGTACACGTGTAGGCATGTTGAGTGAAATAGTATGTGTCTATACTCCACAAGACCCTGTGTCTTTGCAAAAAAAAATCGTGATGGGTGTAAGGGATGTGCACGCGTGTATGATATGAGTGAGGTGAGTTTAGTGTACATTCATTTTGTATCATTTAGAAAATTGTTAGGGTCAGATATCCGATACGAGAAATTATCGAACGCTTTCAATGCTCTCTACTTCTCTAATCTCTACTCTATCCCAGTGCATCTTTACCCATCAAGTTTTCACTTTCTCTACCATGCGCTAGTACCATCACAAGAGGAGTGAGACACATGGACACATGTGTATTCTTTTAGGCTGTGGTTTATGATTTTTATATTCTGTCTGTTCGTATGAGAGAGTACGAAGAGCGAGACAGTCATATACGATTTTAACTGATATAGCTAAAGTTGGTATAGAAAAAACATATCATTTAAAAGTTAGTTTCTGTAATAAAAGCTAAAAGCCACAAACAGCAAACCTAAAAGAACACAGCCGTGTACTGCATCTGACATGCCTCTTTCATTATGTCCCATCAAGCTAATTACCAAAAATGTAAAAGAAAACAAAAATGAATTTGTCGGGACAACAATGAACGGTTATCACTGTGGGTTCACCTGAACCGGCGTTCATAATCTTCTCGAATCACAGACAAACACATCCACGCGGGGACATCCGACACGAGCGCACGCGCGAATCGCCGAGGACCCCACCGGAGGCGGCGACGAGCTTGGATTCCGGTAATCTCCTCGCCGGAGGCACCGCCGTAGGCGGCGTCCATGGCTCGTCGGTCATCGTCATCGTCGTCGGGGGCATGGCGGTACCTGAACCCGGCGTATTACCTCAAGCGGCCGAAGCGCCTCGCCCTCCTCTTCTTCGTCTTCGTCGCCGCAACCTTCGCCTTCTGGGACCGCCAGTCACTCGTCCGCGAGTACGAGGTGCGCCCCTCTCACCGCGGGAACTGCCCTGATCCGGGTTGAAACGGCGGGGATCTGATTGGTTGCTGCCGCCTAGCTTCGGATTTCGAATTTGTTGCAGCGCTGATTGGTTGCTGGGTCTGGTTATAGCGAGAACTCGTGGTTAAATCTGGAACGTACTGCGATAGTTTTAGGACTCGGGATGATTGGGTGTAGGCTATGGTGTATCTGGGATCCGTTTGTGAGAGATTGTGTTGAGGATTTGGCTTTCTGTAAGAATCTTGACGATTTTCGTTACAGTGTGGATCTGTTGAGCTATGGATTAGTGGTGCCATGAGGGTCTACAAGACTACAACTCTGCATATGTAACGATAATTTTGATTAGCTTGGATTTCTCTCCAGCTTTGACTATAATTTGGCGAAGAAGTTTGGATCCTGTCAGTTCTGGGATTAGCGGGAGGTGTATGGGTATAGTGAGGTATTTTGTTAGCTTAGATTTCTCTCAAGTTTGTAGGGCAAAAGGTCTGAACTGTTTCTCTTTATTAGAGGGATAATTTGAACCTTGCTATATTTTGGGATTGTTAGAAGGTGCAGATTTGGAAAATCCAGTTCTAGCTAGAATCTTTTATAGGGTACATGCAGCTCTGTTGTTTCGGTTTGTGGCAAAATGACTGAGAATGGTATAGTTCTGAATATTTTGATACATATCTGTTGAGTTTTGAGCAGCCACTTCAACACATAGTCATTGTGAACCCCCTATTATGTTGTGTATATAGTCCCAGGTCAATTTAACTTCAGAAAAAGGTGAAATTAATGTTAGGTTGTGATTTCCGGCTTGTTCGATGAGACTTGTCGGAACTAATCAAATAATTTGAGGCATGTGACTCATGAGCTGTGATTATAAAGTTCAGCAAGTTACCATCTATTGGATTTGGTAAGTCAATCCAATTCTTAAATAATAGATGAGAGAAATATGAACTGGAAGTAAGTTGGATAACTCATCTGCTAGTTAAGAGAAATGTGATTTTATTTATTAGTTTATTTCTCTAATTTCGTTAATGTCCTTATTGTGTGAGAGTGAATGAAGGTATAGTATCGGGGCATGAAATTTTGATAACGGTTTGTATCTTTGATGTCATCGCAGATGACATCGCTATGCTTGTTGTGTGATTTTATATTGTTGTAGACTTGCAGTTAATGTTCAGTGATTAGTAGGTCTGGTTGGGAGCTCCACGACGTGTATGTTGGCATGCTTATTTTGGTTCAAGCCGACTCTTTTATCTTCCATAGAATATCTGGATACTTTTGGCATTCCTGCATTGACTCTATCACTTGAGTTCCTTGCAAAATGTAGAACTTAAGAACCTTAACATAAGCTATAATTAGTGCTATCCAAAAGCAGTCTGTCACCAACTTGATTTTTGCGTTCTGAATTGCTACAAATGAATAGTTTAAACTATACTAGTAAAAGTGTAAGGTTCTTTTGCAAGCTCTTCTTTGAATTTTACTTGTTGGCTTGATCCTAAAGCTGGTAAATGTGAATGAAAACAGAAATGGCAGATTTTGAGTTGCAATTGATGCATGCTTCCCATCACTTCTTTTATTATTATTTTATATCATCTCAACTCTGTAAGCATGCAGTTCAGCTTCCACAATTTTTTGTTGAAGAAAGACATTGTAATTGTCATTTTAGTTCTCCATTTTTTATGGTTTCAAATATCCAGCAATACGATGTTGTTTACTATATTGATTTTGTTTTTTGTTTTTCTTCAACTGCAGTCTGAGATTTCCCGATTGGATGATGAAATAAATCGGTTGCATGACCAGGTAAATAAGTTGCAAGTTTTCTTTGAAGTGTCATGCTGGTTTACTTGTTTCTTTAGTCTATTTCCATTTTAAAACTCAAGTCTTCAAAGTTTTGCTGTCTTTTCTGTAGCTAAGAAAGGCTGGAGTTCATCTGGATGAAAATCCAATAAGTGACAACAGAAAAGATCTTGTAGAAATCGATCCTATTAATAATGAAAGGAGGGAAAAGGTTAAGGAGGCTATGGTCCATGCTTGGAATTCCTATGTGAAGTATGCATGGGGAATGGATGAGCTTCAGGTTTGTTTTAGTCATTCTGATATATAATTTGTTTTACCTTTTTCAATTTGTCTGAACAAACTCTAAAATGCCTTCCGCCTTTTGCTCTGTTAACCCTAATTTCCAGCCACAATCAAAGAATGGTGTACATAGCTTTGGTGGTCTCGGGGCAACCCTTGTGGACTCGCTCGATACGCTGCATATAATGGGCCTAAAAGATGAATTTCAGAAGGCCAGAGAGTGAGTTCCACTTGTTTTTGACCATGTGGAGCTTTCAAAATGCTTCTCTGGTGCTTTCATTTGGTCCATTACTGAAAGCGAATTAGCATTTGATTTTAATTTGCCGCCTTGTATGAATATTCAGTTCTGTAGACTAAACCTGTGCCCTGCATCATCCTTTTATATTATATGATGTTAATATAAAATTCCCTGAATTTAGAAAATAAGCTTATTGGTCATTGATGTATTTTATCCATGAATGTGTCTCTCTATTCCCCATATAATAGAGGAATATTAGAATCTCTTATTGAAATTGTATTTATTGGGCATGCTATTAGTTTCATCAGTTCAATGTTATAAAGGACCTTTATGAATTTATTAAATCTTTAGCATTCTAATTTGTTTTGTGTTGCTATCATTTCACATCATAGTATTCCTTGCAACCATTTGATGATTTTTTTTAGATTAATAGGACATTGCAGCTCAATGCCCCAGTTCCTTTTATTGAAACCAGGGATAGCGTTACAACAACCCATGTTTTGTAGCACCATTTGATGATTTGAATACCTTGTGATTTATGTCATACTCCTGATCTAACTAGTGTCTATTTCATGATAACAGCTGGGTGGCAGAGTCATTAAGCTTTGACAAGGACTATGATGCAAGTGTTTTTGAGACGACAATAAGGTTGCATTATAAGGTTTTTCTTTGTTGTAGTATTTCTTCTTGCAGATATTTGGCTGCATAGGTCGATGCTATGTAGCCACATCATGTTATGGATAGAAAACCTAAGTATAGCTAACTTGTCTAAGTTTCTGTTTTATTTGTTTATATTCAGGGTTGTTGGAGGTCTCCTCAGTGCATATGATCTGTCTGGCGACAAAGTATTTCTCGAGAAGGCTAAGGATATTACTGATCGGTTGCTACCTGCTTGGGATACACCATCTGGTATCCCATATAATAGAATCAACCTAGCTCATGGCCGAGCGCATAATCCTGGATGGACCAACGTGAGTAGAGTAACTGATGTTCTATTTGCCATTAAGTACCCAATACCATTTCAAGTTTCTTCTAAAACATGTGAAAGCTTACAATCAAGTGTATTAACCCTATTCACAGCTTCCCATTATGCTTTGATTTTATACCAAGACTGAATCTCATCACAGACATCTCCTTTATGATTATCTTTATATTTCTTTCATTTCCTGATTGCACAGTGCTCAAATACAGAAGTCTTTAACATGTGTTGACCATTGATCATTTCAAAACCTCTTACCATTAAGAATTGCTAGATTAACTGTTTTTTAACATGTTTCACATGATGAATCAATGCCTTATTGTCTCTGCAGGGTAATAGTATCCTTGCAGATTCTGGCACAGAGCAACTTGAATTTATAGCTTTGTCTCAGAGGACTGGGGATCCCAAGTATCAGCAGAAGGTTTTTTTACCACTTACTCATATTTCATAAATCCTACCAATTTTATGTAATTAGCTGGGTAGATTCAGTGTAACCAGTCAAAACATATCTATCACTCCTGTATTATAGTGTGGTCATTTCCTTCTTAGTCAATGTTTATATGTGCACTCTTTTATCAAGATTGGGAGTTCTGTTGGATGCTTGGATGATTTTAGTCCCAACTGACAGCTATATTTTGCTAGTTAAACTCCATGTAGTTTAGCATGTTTACACATTCAATTCCTACCTGGCTATCTTTTTTTGGCTTCCTTTTCTTTATATAAAACTCTCAGTTGAGCTACTACAATACAATTTTAGGCGGAAAACGTCATCAGACAGCTTCAGAAGATATATCCAAGCGATGGCTTACTTCCTATCTACATAAATCCTCATTCAGGAACTGCATCACACTCCACAATTACATTCGGTGCTATGGGAGATAGGTAATGCCATTTGTCCGCGTGGTGTAATTGTGGTGAAGTTATGAAGTTATTTTCTTCCGGAAATTGTGGTGCTGGATCGATGCTCCGTTTTATGTTGCAGACCCTAGTTGCTATCATCCCCAAAAGATAAAAATGAACTAACTGTTTTTTTTTTGTTATTTCAGCTTCTATGAGTACTTGCTCAAGGTCTGGATTCAGGGGAATAAAACCGAGAGTGTAAAACATTACAGGTTCAGGCCTATTACCAGCCTGGCTTCACAATTTGTCATATTCCCTTCACCGATTTTTTAGTGAAAAGTTTATACATGCTCTGTATCATGATTAATAATTCCATTTGTGGTGCTTAACGCAGACAAATGTGGGAGACATCAATGGAAGGCCTAATAAGCTTGACTAGGAAAACCACACCGTCTAGTTACTACTACATCTGTGAGAAGAATGGTGGCTCATTGTCTGACAAGGTAAATAATCCCCATTCGTCTGACTACTGTCAGCAGGATGTTTGCTGAAGCTTATCTAACATTCTCTCTTTAAAGTTATGACTGGTTCAACTTGTGACTAACACAGATGGATGAGCTTGCGTGCTTTGCCCCTGGTATGCTGGCACTGGGAGCCTCTGGTTATGGGCCTGAAAAGGCTGAACAAATCATGAATCTTGCACAAGAGGTATATCCTCTAGAGAATTTGCATTTTTGTAGTTAAGATTTCAAGTCCTATTACATAGGATAATTTTAGCTGGATAATATATTTTTTAGAATACATAGCTGGACTGTAATTATAAATTGGTATAATTAACCACAACACTTTTCTTCATGTTTAATCTGTTGTGCGAAATGTGATTACTACTAGATCCAAATTGAGCAAGAACATACTTGGTTTTATTCTGTTTGTTGATCTTTTTTTATTTTCTTGATAGCTTGCTCGGACCTGTTATAACTTCTATCAAACAACTCCCACGAAGTTGGCTGGAGAGAACTATTTTTTCCATGCTGGACAGGTAGTATGGCCAACTCTTATTTTTTTTCTTTCTAGTAATCGTGTACCATGCCATCAATTCTAAATGGTATTTTCCTACTTTAGGATATGAATGTGGGCACATCATGGAATATCCTGAGACCAGAGACTGTCGAATCACTTATGTACCTGTGGCGCCTTACGGGGAACAAAACATACCAAGATTGGGGGTGGGACATATTCCAGGCATTTGAGAAGAACTCCCGCATAGAATCTGGATATGTCGGACTGAGAGATGTAAGTTTCTCTGATGGCTTCCATCCTTGAATTTCTACTGAAAACACTTCTTACACAAGTCTTTGTAAAAAAATTCGGTCTCCAGGTGAACAGTGGTGAAAAGGACAACATGATGCAGAGCTTCTTTCTAGCAGAGACGCTCAAGTACCTCTACCTGCTGTTCTCCCCTCCATCAGTCATATCCTTCGACGAGTGGGTCTTCAACACCGAAGCTCACCCATTGAGAATTGTTCCCATACATGGTAGCAAAGCCAGCTTGGCTGACATTGCAACACCAGTGGTCCGACCGTTCGGGAGGAAGCAGGGAAAACAGGAGTAGTCTTGAACCGTAGAGTACTGGATTTTTTGCATCTGCCGTCTGATTTTGACCTGCCTGATGAAAGATGTTCTTACATGAGGGGAATTTCTGCCAGAAGCAAGGGCTGCAAATCACGGCATTAGGCTATTTAGGTAACAAAATTATAGGTACAGCACCATGAGATAATCTGGGGCGTATAAACCTTCGGAGCATAATCGAAGATCAATAGCCCCATGAAAGTTTTCATCTTTGAACTTGCTTATTGATTTGTAACATTAACATACATCTTACTCTGTCCATATGTTGTTGCTTGCCTGGGGCTTTCTGTGGAGTTGTATTCTCATTATTTGCCCCGAGTTGTTACATTTAGAAATATGATCATAAAAATGGATTGTGTTTTCCTTTCAGCACCTCCAATTTCTTTTTTCGAGGACGTGAGGTGTTTCTTTTGGAGGAAGTGAATTTTATGTAACTATGTCAGCTGGAGAGTTGGCATATGTATTTGAAGCTGCGTTGCAAGTTTGCAACCACTCAAAGGCTATCACCTGCTTAAATACTATTAGTAAATGGGGCCATTCTTTTGGATTGTGACTTTTAGTTTTTAGCTTAAATTTTTGAATTCTGGTTGTTCGCACGAGAGTACGGAGAGAGCCACTCACGTCCGATTTTAGCTAATATAACTGAAGTCGGTGCAGTATTTACTATAATCGATTTGTAAACACTGTTTTAAAAAGACACTCTTAGTTATTATGAATAAGTCAGAAGTTATAAGCTAGAAATAGAAAAGAACAACCCTAATATAAGAGGTTTGCTGTACTAGCGTGTTGCCTTTTAATGCTACAGCATGTAAGAAGGTTAAAAAAGGAAAGGATAAAGACAAGAGGAACGCTTAGACATGATTTGCAGCCATACGTAACGAGCCAAACCGTTGGTTTTCTCTGGATCAAATTTGTACAGGACCGTCCGCCGCGCCGTAACTTCCTAT
Organism: Bonia amplexicaulis; assembly: GCA_036346245.1. Lineage (NCBI taxonomy): Eukaryota > Viridiplantae > Streptophyta > Magnoliopsida > Poales > Poaceae > Bonia > Bonia amplexicaulis. The sequence continues at coordinate 16,494,177 of CM070745.1, read as the reverse complement.
GGCATCCCTGAGGTGCCACCGATCCATTTTGGCCCTCCCCCAGCATCCCGCGCCACCGCTGGCCATCGCCACCGCTGCTAGAGTCGCCGCCGCCCCTTCTCTGTTTCCTCTCTATTTTCCCTCTCTATTTCATTTCACTGACAACCATGGCCTACATGTCAGTTTGACTTTTATTCACTTTATATTGAGAGAATATTCCCTGAAATATTTCCTTCCTCTTTTTCATTATTTTCTGTAGTCTAATCTTTCAAGAGTCCGTTCTCCTCTGCTCTAGCTCTGATTAACTCTATTCTTTTTTTAAAATTCATCTAAAATCCTAATCTACCCATTTATGCTCTATTTTTGAATTTTTGATTTTATTTGAACTTTTTTGCTGCTTTTCGCGTATAGACTACCATGTTCGAGAAGAGTGTGACTAGGTTGACTATCCTTACCACAAGTACATAGAGCAAGATAAGTTACACCGTGGATCATGTTGAATCCAATATTTTAAATTATTGTGCATGCTTATTTTTATTTAAGCATAATTTAAATTCTAGTTTAAACTTTAGACAATTCTCAATTCCTTGTTTATGGCCAAAATTAACATTGATCACCTAATACCTTGTCACCATAGCTAAAACTCTAGTTAATACACTAGTATTGACTAGAATCTTGTAGAAAAGCTTAGATATGTATATAGATGAATTTAGGCTTGGATACCTTTTCACATAAAATGTTCATTATTAAAATAATTCTTCGCATTGAAGTATCAAGGAGGTTTATGAAATATTTAGCAAAATAAAATAAAAGCATGGTTTAGGCATAGATAAATGGTTGGTGGTGGATGCTTGGTGGCACAATTTAAGTATGTGAAAAGTATGCCTAAATCAATTAAAGACCGATATGTGAACTACCGCTACAAAACCATCACGTACTACCATAAATCTGGTGTGAGACAAACCTGACTAACTAATTTGTGTGTCCCAACATTGGTTTCGCCACAGGTTGAATGTGGGTGTGGCGAGGCCACCGGTAACACATGGCGCAAGAGGGGCCCCCAACTTAATGGATTCTGTATTGTGATGAAATCTTAGTGGGGCATGGCTAAATTGAGAAATTTCACATTGTAAAGGCTATGTGATAATCACTTAGTCGTACGTCTAAGGAAGCTTGTTATGGCCGACAATATAAGTGTGTTACGGTCTGAGCGGGATGCCTGTGAATAGGTTAGTATTATGTTGGATCTACACTAATAGTAATATTTGGCTAAAACATTAGTTTACTTATTGTATTAAATTTAGTAATTTGCATCTACTTATTACATTTAATTGTCAAATTGGCTTTACGCTCAAATAAACATAATGTGACTTCCTTGAAATCACCCTTGCATGTATTTATTCTATTATTGGTGTGACTTGTAGAGTACAATAGTACTCATCCTTACTTAAATACTGTTGCTCAGAGGTAGACTACTTCAACTTTAGTGAGGACCAGAATGAGTAGGTCGTGTCCCACAGTCGTTTGCATGTGGTCAGACTAGACGGGCTTCTTCACGTCGATTTTATCTTTTGCTATTATTTATATATTTGGCATATGGGCCATGGAATGTAAAACTTGGCCATAAGATCCATACTCATTTATTTAATAATATTTATCATTATATATGATATGTAGCGGTTTTTCTTGGACTAGTGTGCTTTACACAGAGAATCCGAAGTTGTTATTTTCGGGTTCGATATGGGCTCCAACCATCTAGTGGTTGCCTGCCAAGAAGCCTCAAACTTCATCTTTATTTCAAAGTCAGCTGACACTGGATCGGATAATCCTTAACAATGTTTATAAAGTATTTATATTTTTTAACCTACCTACTAATTACCAACAGGGTGATTTCATATTATAATAACACTTATGGTTGTCAAGGTAAATATGGCTTATGAGGGTATGACTGAGCTTTTTAGTGGTTGGATCTACCTATTCATTATGTCATTCTAGATTATTATTTTATATAAATAATAGTGCTCAAATAACATAAATGAAGTAATAATAATTAAATGTTATGTGATCAATATGACCAAAGATATATGACTTGCCTTCTTATCGAAGGTCTTTGATCACTTCTTCGTAGGCTTCAGGTTTGACACCATCTACTTTAGTTGCTCCAGTAGTTTCTCCGTTTGCCAACTAGTTGAATCCAGATGCTAGCACAAAAGAACGAATACAAATATGTCTCTGCTTTGTAGAATGCAATTTTGGAACAAAATACAATCAAAAAATCCAGAAAAGATATAAAAGAAGGTGGGTTTGGACAGATAGAGTTTAAATTAAGCTTGGTTAGGTTGAATGGGGTTGAAAATAGGTTAGATAGGCTCGAAACAGTCGAAACGAGTATAAACAAGTTTAACGGGTTTTAGGTGAAAAGTAACGGGTCGAGTGCACATCACCTAGTTGATACTATTTCTAGCAGGTTGAGTTAAGTGAACAATGTTAAACCTGTTAATTGTATAGCGGATCTGATTGAACAGTGTTTGGGTCGGATTGAATGAATAGTGTTGGTCATCTGGGTGTTATTGGGCTACACAATGTTAGCCTAGGCTGTGAATAGTACTAGGCTAGCTTAGTTCAGCTGGCTGGGCTTAAGCACCAGCCTGGGTTAGCTTTGCTAGCCCATGGGGCATGCGACCTAGTTTGCATTTTAAGCGAGCTAGAGCTTGCTCCACGGTGGCCAAACATAGGAAAGCGGCAACGGCGGTGATAACATATGAGGGAATTGGGTGGTGTGACACGTATCTACAGATCATGGGCAACTTATTCTGGACTGCAGCGCCAGCAGTGGCAGCAAGAAAATGGCTAGCGATGGCGGCGCATGGCTGGGCTAGGGGAGGGTTGTGGAGGAGCCACAACGATGCTTCGACCAAATTAGCAGCGGTTTGAGCATCAATGGGATGAGGAGAGCTCGGCGGTGGTGGTGGCTCAGCTTGAGTAGGACTGTGGAAAGCTAGCATTGATGGCTATAGATGGCACGACGGAGGTTCACGGAAATGACAAGTTATGACAGTGCGAAGGCCAAAATTGGTACACACATGAGCATTAGTGAGATGAGAGGGACACGATGGAGGTAGTGTCTTGGCATGAGGAGATCTAGAACGGGCTAGCATCGGTGACCGAGGGTTGCGTGGCGGAGGTACATGGTAGCAGCGAAATAAGGGTGGCAGGGCTATGCTTGGAGCTCGAGGATAGCCTCATGGGTTTGAAGAGGTGCTAAGGGCATGACTAATTTGGTAAGAGCAGGGACGGAGATGAGGAATTTTGAAGATGGTCTAGGCTTACCGAGTTTAGGTATGATGGCGACGGTGTAGTTTCATGCGGCCAGGGAAGAAGGTGGTGGGCTTGGGCACGAGGGTGTGTGAAGAATAGGCTAAGGTAGTCACTAGCCTTGGCTTTACAGTCAACACGAGGTGGCTTGCAAAGGGAGTGGTGGCACGTAGGGAGAGTGAAGATGAAGATGGACTCAGCGTGTGGGCAAGAAGTGGGCGGTCATGTGGGTTCAGTGATGTGAGAAAGATGCGGTGGCTGTACAGGAGTCATCGTTTCTCTCTGAAGCAAGCATACGAGGTGGCGACAAAAAAATAGCAGCGGGCGTGGCATGTTAGGGCGAGGTGAGACGGGCCGAGGTGGCGTGAAAGCGATAGTGGGGCGAAGCTGAGTTGGGCACGGCCCTGGCGCAGCTTGGTGCGGGCGAAGACGACACTAGACAGAGGTGGCACGCGCATGAGCAGCAGTGCGATGTGAGGTAGGCGAGGATAGAGGAGAAAACGGGTAGCAAGAATGCGCTTTCTCAAGGTAGAAAGTGTGTGTTCCAAAAAGAAAAAGCAGGTTTTTGGCTGAAAATTTTGGCTTTGGCAAAAACATTCAAATTCAAATGAAATTTGCTCAAATTTAAAATTTCAAACATTTTAGGTTGTCACAAACTACACTCCAAGAACACGGCAAAATACGCTAATTAGGTTGTGCTTATTTCGGTTTTTTTTAATGTTTGGCACTATTCTGAGGCTATTTTTACTATAGCTGTTGTTAGCTTTTTGGTATAATTAAATTTAAAAAATAAAAATAGATTTTCCTATCACGAACAATACAAAGAAATACAGAAAAAAAGAAAAAGCAAAAAAATCTCAAAAAACCAAAAACTAGAAAAAGGTAAAATTAAAAATAGTAAAGATAGAAACCAAAAACTACTGGCCAAACGAGAGCTCTAGATCGATGGGCAAAAGTGTTGCCAATAGCGTGCGTTCCGACTACTCGCAGCTCGCCAACGCAGATTTGCATGCTGGGTGTCGCTATTCATCGCAGCTTTTTCACGCTTGTCTTTGGTGCAATAATCAATAAGGCCTGGTAACTAGCAATCGAGGCACTTTTTTTTTTTTGCATGAACCTTCTCTAATTTGCCGGTTGTCAGTCCCAAAAAAAATACCGTTGTCCCGTAAGGAATCATTTGGATCAAGAGAAGAACTGAAGAAGCATGTCTAAACACTTCTCTTTCCATGGTAGTATATTCCAGTGAATCTACCACTGCACACTGGAGACTTAGGTGGTGATTATTTGGGCTTATTTTTGGTGGCTTATGGCTGAAAAATCATGTGGTGGTGAAAAACACAGAATGTGACGAGGCTTATTTAACATAATTAAATTTAAAAAAATTAAAAAATATAAAAAAATATGCTAGCCCATCACAGACAACGCTGAAAAAAGATGAATTTATAAATAATGAAAAATAAGCTAGAAGCCAAAAGCTGAAGCCGAAACGATCACAGCCTTAACAAACCAATGCTTAACATTAATATCACATGTCCTGTCACATTCAGACTAGCTGCAAAATTTCCAGCATTGACTAGTCTTTGTATGTCGTTTCCAAACCGCAAATAACGTGTGAAGCAAGCCGTGGAAAAGAAAATTCCAAAGAAGCCGGCATTCTTGAATAACTAGTCGCTCGTTACTTCGTTACTTGATTATGTAATGGCGTACCTCAACGTCACAGCTAAGCTATCCCTTTGTGCGAAAATTTTGTTCTGCGTGCAGCTTTGTTGCTGAATTTACGAGATATCATACGTGGGAAGCGAGATTTTCTTCTCTCTGTTCGACTACTTGCACGGCTTGTCTAATTCATTTCCAAATTCGAAGCCCTCGCGGCACGCGTGCTTTAAAATTAACGTACAAAGTTTATTTGTAATGCTTTTATGGTACTATTTTTTATCTTTTCAGCGATTTTTAGTTTCTCTTAACAATCACTATTTATTTGTCTAATAACTCGTAGCTATAAGTTATAAACTGCAGTTTAAAAGAACAGACTCTGTGTATATAGTACTGCTGATGACACCTTGAACTTTAGTGAATTGTCGAGTTTTTCCTAAGTAACTTGCACTGCCGGGCTAAGACCAGGCGTGCACTACACCGGTGCACTGTACAATTGGAGCTGATTAGACAAGCGCAACTAGTTTTGTACTAGTTATTCACACAAGTGAGCATCCATGTAATCATTCATGCCAGTACACAGATATAGATCCAACGCTACTACTTGTCGACAAAGACAACCGACATTATTGTTACTACCAACTTACCGTCCATCTTTTACCGTTGCAACTTGCGAGTACTGGCTAGGTGAATTGCACTTTTTTTTTTCCTCGGAGGAAGTGAAAAATGTACGATGGATTGCCGTGCTGCAAAAGGAGCGAAGGAAACCGATGTGGATAAGCGCCTAAGTCAAAAGGGCAATAGTGAGCAGTGGTGGGGCCTTGCCTCTACTGACCTCCGATGTCATGTCACGCTACATGCTAACGTAGCGCCTACTCGTACGTTTGGCCGTGTCACGTGCCCAAGCGACCAGACGCTGTAACAAACCAAATCGGCACGTCGTGTATCGGCTTGAGTCGGATCGTGCTTTTCTGGACCAGTTTAAGGTCCGACTGATTTAGTATGATTTAATCATGATTCAGTTTGATATGTGACGGGCTATATTGGTATTATATGAACAGTGGGCTAGGTTAAAACTAGAAAATCGGCTCATCGAGCGACATGGTCTAATATATCATGTTGTGTTCAAGCTTGTTTGGCATAACGAGCACAACGATGCCTCGTCGTCTCCTCCACCTCGTCGTTGTCATGTAGTACCATCCTCAAACAAAATCAATTCAAATCATGAAACTAACAGTCAAATAAGCAACGCCTAAAGGCACAAGAGGGCGGCGACGCATGAAGGCATCGGAGAGGTGGAGTCGAGAAAGCCGACGAGGTAGGCCGATGGCACACAGGGTAGCAGCGCCAAGGAGGCTGAGCCAGTAGTAGGGACCGAGACCACACGTAGGTAGGGGAGACCGACGGTCAGAGGCACTAGGGAATCCAGCGTAGGGGATAGCCATGGATCCGATCGGGGCCGATTAGAGGAAGCCAGAGAGGAAGGCTAGAGGCGAGCTTGAGTGGGCATAGCGACCGGTAGGTGAGGGAACCGAGAGAGGAGGCGGCGAGCCGAGGACTGGGGCAGCCCGTGGCGTCGGGCGCAAGCGGCATGAGGGGAGGGAGCGCCGAGAGCTCAAGATCCAGATCAGGAGGAGGGGATGAGGAAAAGGGGAAATGAAGAGGTGAGTGGCCGATGGGTTGGTCGAGTAGAAAAAAAGGATATAGGAGAAAAGAGGAAGGGAGAAAAATAAAATTAAAATTACAAACTAGATTTAGAAAATGCAAGCTAAGAGGGTATTCTATAAAATCTGACTAACATCGATTACCTTACGAAATTTTAGTAGCAAGTCGGCACGTTATTAAAAGCTGAATAACATGTTATTAGTGGACCAAAAAGGGGGAATCAGCGACCACTAATTAAAAAATATATTGCTATTCGATTATTCGATCGCTCATTTAAATACTCGATTCGATAATTAGTCGCATCAAAATAATAGAAACCATTAAGATTGATCTTGAACTTTATCATAAATTACCGGCCAAATATTCCAAAAATGCGTACGCATCAATCATACTTCTATATAGAGATAAAATATAAAGTTAATCAGACTTTATTTGTGTAATGGATCATATCAGTCGTACCAACCATTATTCCGTCTAAAGACGGACAGAATCAGTAACTCTATACACCACTTACACATATATTTTCCCTAACACGTAGTAACTAAAGAAATTATGTACACATGTATATAGATACAAAATATTAGTTAACACATTAATACATCATATGTACATAACTTATTGGGCTATACTTGCACTAGTTAGATTATACATGTTTGTGTATGCATAGGAATTCTACTTTCCCCCGAAATATTTACATGTTCATATTTTTACGCAACTAATTCAATTTTTACTAGGTTTTCAACAAGGCACGTACAAGAGAAATAAAGATGACAGCCGCCGCCTCCGTCGTCTATAGTTACTTAAGGCTAGATTTAGATCAGCACGGTATGACGCCAACACGACGGGCTTTAGGCTGTGTCTAGACCTAACCGGAGGTGAGACGAACCGACGTGACGAAGTAACTAGGCCAAGTCGGCACAGCATGATGTGATCCAAAGCACAGTGAACCAGAGCCGTACTGGCACGGCACACCCTATGCCCACCCCAAGCTGTCGACAAGGCCAGGACCCCGCACGTCCTGCCACTAGTGACGGGTACACATATCAGATCAGATGCGTACGTATCGATCCTAGGAGGCGAACAATGGCAGCCGTTCGATGCCCTGCCGGTCACCTCGTCTCGGCCGGTCCATCCCCATCGGCTGCGGCTGGCTGAATAGCTGATGACGCCCACGGCGGCAGGACGACGGTTTCCCGCGGAGCTAGCATCTCGTGTGGCCTGCCCACATTGTAGTACGTACATACAACATCCAAACTATGGTCTAGCTAGCCCCTGTCACTATATAAATCCTCGTTTTACACACTAATTAAGTATTAAGAAAACCTGCGGATCTAACTGTATACGGACTGGTATGTCAATTTGCTAACAACGAACGAGTCACATTACATTACTATTAGCATATACATTAGAAACTTGCGCACACCGCACAACTGCACGGATCAAATCAGCTAGTTGCTGCAAATTCAAATGGTATACATCGTCTTCGTATACTAGCTTTTCCTTGGGTTGTACGATCCATTCGTACGCCATGGAGCACTAGTAATTATACGTAGTAACATGTAGGTATTCAAAGATTAGATTATTCAACCTGCCTTCGTAGGATGATTAAAAAAATAGTTATAGGTAGTATAGGGTGACGATCAAGATGATTCAAACTTTTCAAAGATAAAACTGTACATGTGAAATCAAGAGGTTTAGAAGCAAAAAATATATATAAAGGATCGATGTCCGGTTTGCTTACATACTTGACAGCATATATATGACGCTATGCATGAAGTTAGACAGTGCTAATTAATTGAAGTGTTAACGATCGCGATCGCGATTAAAGTATGGATGTTAAGGCTTTTCTTTCACGTGGCCCATACATTAATATTCTGCAGATGTTGAGTTATTCGGTCTGTTTATATTTTTTGCTTCGACTTCTCCGGAAATCAAAACAAGTGGGACAGTTTTTTCAAATTATTTCTCGAAGCTATTTTTCCAAATGGCTTTCCGAATCCAAAACCGTATGCATCGTCCGCGTCGGTGTCTCTATTGTCAGCCATCAGCTTTTTCAAATTGTTTCTCGAAGTTGTTTCTCCAAACGGCTTCCCGAATCCAAAACTATGTGCGTCGTCCGCATCGGTATCTCTATTGTCTGTCATCATCTCAAAAAGTGCTGACAAAAAACATCAGCAGCAGCCCAAAACAACAGGGCTATTATTACATCAAAGATAATTCAATGGAGTACTACTCTCTAATGATAGTTTTTAGATGGTGCAGGTTCATTTTTCTTTCGGAAGAGACGGTGTAGTTTTTAAGTTATATTTATATAGTTTTTGAACCATAAACAACAAAGCCTTACGCTGGAGTATTTTTTTGAATTGGTAGCAGGCACGTGGTACATTTTATCCAATTTTAAGTACAGTTTGTTGGTAACATATAGCTTGAGCTTGCACGTGACATTCTTAAAAAATGTAGGCCCGTTGTGTTAAATCTGTAGCATGGAACTTAGTTTATATGCATACCAATACCATTATTGATGTACCAAGCAGGGTTTTAAACTTCAACTTTTTATTCAATACAAACACGAGTCTTAAAAATTAAGCTGCCTTATTGGACCAATGTAAGTATGTAAGACGCACCAAGCTCTTAGTTCTCTTCAAAAAATATATATATATACCCACGTTTTAGATCCAGCGTGTGTTTTAGCTAGTATAATACACGTGCATTAGATACGTATGGTGTACAGTGTAAACGTGACGTGCGTACTACTTTATAACTAGAAAAAAAAAATACATGAGCTAGCTAGCTAGCGCGGCACATGGGCCAACCGCCCTAGGCGTTCGTGGATCGTGCGCCGCGCCGTCCGTCCGCGGGGCAGGGCAGATGCACCAGGTAAAATCCAAACGAATACCTACCCCTGTTGCGGCAGCCTACGTACGCTTTCGCAGCCTTGTCCGCTATATATGCATCCGGATCCCCAAATGTTCCAAGCCCAGGCCAACCCACCATCCATCTCTTCTTCCTCTTCTTCCTGCTCCTCGCCTTGTCGCGGGAGGCAGGGCTGTCCTGTCCAGATGCCAACGGTGGCGGTGATGTGCGGGGCGGAGGAGGAGCGGGTGGTGGGCACGCACAAGGCGCCCGGTGCGTGCCCGTGCTGCGGCGGCGCGGTCGTGGCCACCGACGTCGAGAGCGAGCGCCGCATCCTCTGCCTGCCGCTTTGCGTCAAGAACAAGCGCAAGTACTCCTGCACCAGGTGCCTACGCCGCCTCGTCACCCTCTATAGCTGATGCTCGTCGATCCACCGATGGATTAGCCACCCGGCTAGGCCCGGCTAGCGTAGTGGAGTCCGCAGCTGTAGCTCTGTGGTTCCTGGCCTTGGTCAAGGCCAATTAATCAAGCTTAGTTAGCTCGGCTAATCGATGGTTTTAGCTGCGCTAGCTTAACCGTAGTTAGCTTTGTCTCGTTTGCGATCGGCAGCCAGCAGAGGCGCCATGCATGTGCATCACGTGACGCTGCGTCTGACGCTCTGCTGGGATGTAAATTATGTACGCTGGTGTCTTCTAGTTACTAGTAACTTATCTGTAAATGGTTGCAGAGTAAGTATCTGCCTTAATGCGTAAGGCTCGGGCTCTGAGCTCTCCCTTCTTAATTATAATCTGATGCCTAGGTAATTGATATGAGGACTTCTTTTAAGATGGGGCCCTTCCTTACTGGCGCTGATAGCCCAATGTTGGGCTCCAGCACGTAGTCATCTTGAACACCAACGAATCAACTGTTGCTGCAGCTGTACCTTACCCCCCTCCCCTCTCTCTCTCTCATACGTAACGGTACCTGCAGCTGTACCGAGTACTAGCACGAGGACAAAGTCCAAAAAACACAGGTCACAAGCTATACAAGAGTGCAACGAACCATCACGATCCCCAATCTCTCCAGTCTAATTCTGCACGTTCGGATGTACGGTAGCAGCCACAGATCAATACCAAGACTGAGCATTGACCCTATTACAAAAGTACAACGAACCATCACAATTTTCAACTCTCAGTCTAATTCTGCATGTACCGTTGTCCAGTGGCGGTCACAGATCAATACCAGTACCAGACGATTGGCAAGTTCTTTAGGACTTTCGGCTTCTCTTAATGTTAAAATAAATAAAACAGTTTTTTAAATTAGATTTTTAACTGGTTTTTTGAGTTTAAAACTATACACATTATCAATATTAATGTCTTCGTCATCTTCTGTCCTATCAAAAAGTACAGTAAAAAACCATCACCTGTCCTCGTGTCTCTGTTTATCATCTTCAGAACATTCAGTAATACTTGTCCCGTCCTGAATAGTGATAAGAATGATCATGTCTAGACCTATTGGATTCATGGCTACCATGCCTCATTGGATTTGTTCAATAAACGTATTTGCTTTGGCGACCTATATCCATCTTTTCTTTCCTCATGTTCTCCCTCCTGTCTCCTTTCGTCCCTCAGGTCCTTAGCCAACTTACCGACTACCTGGACTCTCACCTCTGACTACTCGCACTTGTTTTGTGTATCGTCCTCCCTCGAGTCCTTGGCCAGCATCAACCAGGGAAATCATTTTTGATTGAATTCTGGTGAAAATCGGATTTCTCAGCCATTCCAAAAAAGACCTATTCTGATTAAAAACTTTGGCCTGTTTAGAAATTTTCTACACGGCTACACCTTGAGTGACTCCCTCACGGATGGGCATTTTATCTCCGGATGTGGATTTCGGTAAAGACGCTGATGCAGCAGCAACTATATTGAACCAGACTGTTTCAACTCTTCTTCCACTACTGCTCGTAGATGATCGACTATTTTCACTATATCGGCGCGCACTATATTGAACCAGACTGTTTCAACTCTTCTTTCACTACACTGCACGTCTTAGTGTTAATAATCTATAACTTCTTATTCACAGGATTTTCTAGTTCATGTTATAAAAATTTTAACTAGACACTAGTGTAGCTTATTCGTGCCTTAACAATAGAGATTGCGATGGTAAAGGGTCCATCAAACTGCACAAGCAAGCTTCAATTGTAAAAGAGTGGAGTACCATACCCCCCATCTCTCTCTCTCTCAGTCTCTTCTCATGCATATCGGTACCTACAGTGGTACCGAGCACTAGCAGGGGGACAAGTCCAAAAAAAAAAGCACTCCCCTGTGTCCAGTGATGTAATGTAAATCATGCGGTGACACACAAGTCACAGGCTGTACAAGAGTACAACCAACCATCTCGATCTCCAATCTCTCCAATCTAATTCTGCATGTACTGATGTAGAGTGGCAGCCACAGATCAATACCAATACTCGGCGTTGGTTCTGTACTTTCGCAATTTTGTTTTCTTCAAAAATTAAAATAAATAAAACAGCTTTTTAATACAGATTCTTCAAATAACTTATCGAACCTAAAACCATATATGTCATTCGTATCGATGTCTTTATTATTTACAATCGTCCTAAAAAATATAGCAAAAAACTATCAATCGTAACTAAAAATCATCAACACAGCCTTAAAAAGCAAGACCATTGTCGCTGCCATGCACGCTCCTACAGAACAAGCATGCATATTTAAATGTATCAGCACGTAAGTATGCTCTAACTCTCCGCGCCCCAGCACAGAGCATCGGTCCGGCCCGTCCGTTGGTTGCCTGTTCCTTTAGCGCGCGCGCATCAGATAAGTCCCCAGAATTCGATGCCATCTCTGCCCGCCTGCCTGCGCCGATGGACGGAGTGCGTCTGCCCAACAGCCGGCCTGTAGCTGTACTCGTGCCGCCACTCTGCATCAGCCGCCGTGTCGACGTTTCCCCGCAGTCTTTCACTTCACGGCTTTTATCCTCGTCTTACGAAGCATATCTTGAGCCCGCTGGTTAATAAGTGAAACTGCAGGGCGGTTCACGAACTGCTAGTAGTAGTAGTAAATATTGGGAGCGCCAACTCTGGTAGTGTTTATCCACTAATCCTATCGCTGAATTAACGAGATAGATGCATGTAGTTCTCTTCAGTCACAAATATATATCATTTTATATATCAACACGGTTTTTAAAATATCATTTTACCACTAATGTTTATTATAATATATTTATAAAACTCAACAAAGCTATAATATTATAAAAAAATATTTTTTGAGATAAATTTACACGTGTGATTTTTATATTTTTAATTAAATATTTAAAAGATATCAGTAACTAAAGTATCAAAAGTTTGACTGTATGTATTTTAAAATAATATGTATTTGTGATCGGAAAAAGTAAGTTGATTAATAGGAGTACAAGCTAAAAGTGGATGCACCTACATTGCTTGTGGCACCAATCTGAACTCGAAAGCGTGCGAGGCAAAGCGTATGTGTATCATCATTTGCATCTTTTGAATTAGCACCCGGGACATGCATGGGTCCGGCCTTCGCTTAACTACATCGAGAAAGGGCGACGGCGCGACGCCCACCGCCGTCTGGGGCGAAGTGCGCCTTCCTATTCCGTTGGACTGAAAAGCTGTGACTTATAATTAAAATTTTACTGTAACTGAAGATAATTTATCTAGCATAATTAAATTTAAAAATAAAATATAAAAAATATGCTAACTCATCACGGATAACGCAAATGAATACGATAAAAAAAGAACTGGTAAAAAAACTCAAAAAATCAAAAATTCAAATAAAGATGAAATTTATAAATAGTAAAAAATAATCCAAAAACCAGAAGCTGAAACCGAAACAGAGTTTATTTTGATGCCAATTGTCGTTCTCTCTTGTTTGAGTTCCCCGCACTAAGACGCGTTTAGGGTATAACTACGATTATCCTCCAAAAGGCTGGTATTGTATTCATCTGGAAAGGGCCACTAATTAAGAGAGCATAATGCATGCATGCAAACCATGCATGATTCAAGAAATATTTCATGTCACATGCATGCAACTCGAATCATCTGCACTGCACCAGTTAGGAGCGAGTTGTGTGCAGAAATTAATCAAAATGCCTCTCTAAAAGCATGTGTAATGATGTGTCATCACTTGTTTATATGTCTTAATGGGTAGAAGATGAGATAATGTGAAGGAGCGATAGAGCACATAGAAAATTAAACCGTCTCTCATGTCACTACTACAAAAAAGGCTAAACTGGACGGCTACATCACAGATGGTTCATACGAAACCGTCTGTGCTTAAACTATCACAGACGGTTTATAATAGAAACCGTCTGTAATATTTTCACAGACGGTTTATAATAGAAACCGTCTGTGAAAATTTAAACAACACAGACGGTTCGTTTTAACAACCGTCTGTGAAATTTCACAGACCGTTCGTAAAACGAACCGTCTGTGATAAGTGAGACAACAGAGACGGTTCGTTTTAAGAACTTTTTTGCAACGGCCGGGGCTAACTTTTTTGAATCACGTAGGTCGTTTACCGCTTATGTTGCCCAAGGAGGAAAACACAAGAAATCCAGTGACACGCTGCGACACAACACGCGATTTTCGGTACCCGCTACAACACAAAAATCATATATCACACTTTGTTATAATGTCTCTAGAAATAACCATGCATGTATGTAATTCTATTTTTGCAGTGCCACCAGCAGCTACAAGGCAACGTATGTGGATTCTACGTTTGCCGCCACATGAAGGAAATCATGGATACTAAGATCAATGATCCAGAGGTACCGGATCCGTACAATAATAATTATTTTCTAATTATATATATGTAACACATGCTAATTAATGACTTAACATTGCTCCTAGCGACAGCGAGTGGATTTCGACAAAAGTGCATATGATCTTGACAAACTCATCGAAATTCGTGGAACCATATGTGAATTCTTAGTAGCAGAGGTCATAAATAAGGCTGGAGAGTTCCACCCCGGCAATGGTGATAATTAGATGTTGAAACATTGTATTCATTTGTGCTTAATCAAACAAAATTCATTTGTAAGATCTGTGTAACGATTTTCATATTCTATATATGTATGTGATGTTCTGGCCGCCTGTCACATTCACTGTAAGATTTGTGTAACGATTTTCATTCTATATATGTAACGATTTGTGCTTATCTGTCATTTATCTGTAATCTGCTTGCTTGCTTTCAGATGGCATGGCTAGCATATCCTGAGGCTAGCCAAAAAAAGAGCAAATAAAATGGTTGTTGCAACAGCTATCACAGACGGTTCGTTGTTACAAACCGTCTGTGATATATATTACAGATGGTTTCAATTGTTATTAACCGTCTGTGATATACACAATATCACAGACGGTTTTTATTTAGAACCGTCTGTGATATTATTCAAATCACAGACGGTTTTTATTCCAAACCGTCTGTGATATAATTCATATCATAGACGGTTATATACAAACACCGTCTGTGATATTGTGTACATCACAGACGGTTTGTGTAAAAAACCGTCTGTGATAGAATTCATATCACAGACAGTTATATACAAACACCATCTGTGATATTCTGTATATCACAAACGGTTTGAATAAAAAACCGTCTGTGATATACGGATATCACAGACGGTTTTGTTATACAAAACGTCTGTAATGTGAGTTATCACAGACGGCTTGGGAGCCGTCTGTGATAACTACCTATTATCACTGACAGATAAACACTGACGGTTCAGGAACCGTCTGTGATGACTGTTCCAAACCGTCTGTGATAGGACTGTCTGTAGCAGTGTGTAATAGTTGATGTAACATGAGAAAAAGACATGTTGTAATGGAGGAGCTATCTATAGAAACATGCAAGAAGACAATCTATAATAGGAGCTATCTATATATAATACAGAGAATATTATAGATAGCAACTATTTCTCTTCTTCTTAAAAGCACGACTTGATGGTTAACGGTGTATTCTTTCTCAACCCTTCACAACCGTCCGTTCTCCCGTAACCCTTTGCAGCCGTCCGATCTAACGATCCCCACTCTGTCTCACACGTGCACCGCAACAACCTGGCATGGGCATGTTAGTGTGGCGCGCATGGGCCATCAACGTGGCAGACTGACAGGTGACAATGCAACAGGTGGCAGTGTGGCGCGGCTGGCCAAGTCGGGGGGCGCGACCAGCTAAGGAAGAGAGACAGAGAGCGAAGGAGGGAGGCGACTGGGCCAAGCGATGCTGGGCTAAAGAGGGAACGGAGAGGAGAGAAAGAATAGGCTGTGTGTCAGTGGGCTGCATGGCTCTGGGTCCAGAGAAAAGAAAAGAAGGCCGGCCCAACTAAGTTTTGATTTTTTCCTTTTTAGTTTTTATTTGCATTTCGGTTTTAGATTGAAATTTAAATTCAAATTTGAATTTTGCTTTGCCAAAATTTTGAATTATGCTCAAATATCAACTTTATTAAAAAAAATTAATATCCCAAAATGGGGTGTTGCAAAGGGTAGCTCCCAGTGGCGCTACTCGGATGAGTAATCGGCTTGGGCCACGACCAATTTGATCCAAATGACCAATTTTGAGCGAGTCATTCACATGCAGCACAAGCGGAGCATTGTGTAGTCAACTTCCAAGGCAAGCGGAGCAAATCACCATTGCTGGGCATATCTAGCATGATTAAGCAATAACGTACACTACAACACACATAAGCATATCACACCCCACAGTAAAAGCATTAAATATAATTCGAAACCTCCAGATAAAAGGTCAGATTTCTTCCACAAATGTCTAGTTCTGAATATCAAAATTGCATGCATATTCATCCATCATCCAGTTCCTAACGTAAAATAAGCTTAACATAGAAAATATACTTCGAACACTGGGCATCATCAATAAGCTCGTCAACCTAGTTCATCCTTCTGATGAGCTCGTTGATGTAGTTCTCACGGTTACCAGCATCACCACCCTCCACATAGTGGTTCCTCTTCTTCTTCAGACCTCCCAGTGGTGCCTTCAGCTTGAATGGCCAGAGGAAGTTGTTTGCCTCCTTGAAATGTGGACCAACAGTCATGATCTCGTGAACAAGATCCTCGATGCAGATGATGTTGTTCTTACCCAATCCCTGATAAGAACAACAAAAAATTAATGATCTTACAGTTGCATGCGGAACTATAAAAATATAAGAACCCCAAGGGGAGAGTTGAAGACAAAAACCTCCTCTATGACTTTGTTGTTGGTCAAAGGGATCCTTTGCTTGTTGAGCTTTCCATAACCCCTCTTGTAGATCAACTCCCTGACACTCTTCAAGTTTGGGTACCTATACAGAAAATGATTTTATCTAGTTAGCAACATCGTCAGATCAACTCTATAGTAATCTAACTCTTGAACTACTTCAGATGGTGGCTACTTCCACAATGCATGGGAAATTTTTGCTTGCCTATAATTTGATTCAAAATTTAATGAAACAAGTGAAACGAATGGAATAACTATCAAGGAAAGCAAATTTAGGATGGAGCGTTAGTTTCAGGGTAATTGTTTCACAAAACTTTTCTACTTCCAGCAAATGGCCAAACAAGCAAATCTGAAGGGCATAGTAATAGTAAAATGATATAATAGACACTACTATGGTAAATTCATTCAAGCAAGACAAGGACATCATACAATCTTATTCTCACCTGGAAACTGGTACAAGAAGGCAGGCATCAAAAATCATAATATCTCAAAATGTAAACATAGAACGTACCCATATGCAACATATGGCTCGACCCTGCGCAGCATGTTAATGGTGGCTTTGTTGACCTTCAGGAACACCCCATTGAAGATCTGCAAAATTAAACATTTGGCACAATGAACACCAGCAGCCATCATTTCAAACTACATATATTCGTACAACCAAACCACCTAATTGACCAGCCCACCTGCCTCAAACGCAAAAGCTGCAAGATCTTCCTGGTCTTTGGGTGCATGGCATTGATACTGCAGTCAACATTTCACAAAATTAGCATCAAAATACGAGCAGACAAGGCCAATATCAATTTAGATATCATGACATAGTGCAATGTGGTGCCTTACCCACGGATGCGGATCACAAACAGCAGCTTTGCCTCAGGACTGACATAGAACCCACCCTTCATCCGGGCCTCACGCTTAAGCTGCACAAGCTCCTTCTCCTGCTCGCAGCACCCACGTCAGCATATACATAACAAAGTTATAGCTCTTCATTGAACGAGAGAACACTGATGGCTCCAACAGGTAGAAACAAATATCTCAATGATCACTCAAGCTAGAAGAAAGCTATGAGCTGATTAGATCAAAATTGGGCAATAGCAAACTCTACGCTTTCAGTATAGATGTACAAACCCAAACATTTGAATCTAATGCTAAACAAAACACAACGTAATCCTCACAGTAATACACACAAATAAAAACACCCTAATGCCGCAGGTTTAACTATAGCTTGTAACAAAAACCATGTAAAACTCGCTTAGGTCATTGGTTGCGTGAACACATGCAGTAAGCAGCACATGAACTTCATTTCTAGATAACCGCATGCGAAAGTTCTGCCGGTACTACTACCAAAGTAAACACATTTCTAGATAACCGCAACGCCATGGACAGTAAATGGCTATATCTACGTTCGAGTCTACAATATTGCACTGCGACATTCACATCCCTCTTTTTTTTCTATCGATCTAAGATCACGGAAAGTTCTAATTTGTATACACCACAGACCAAACGGATCATATGCCAGATCCCACACCACGCAACTTCGCCACGCCAAAATCCAAACCTCCTGCGTGAACGACTGACAAGAGGCATCTGATCGAGAGGGGACAGCGATGAATCTGACCTGGGCCTCGTACTCCTCGGCGTACTGCTTGGCGCGGGCGAAGATGATCTTGCGGCTCTCGACGGACTTCTTCTTCTCGGCCACGGCCTTCTCCTTCTTATCTTTGGCCCAAAGCTCCTCCCGCTTCCTCTTGCGGAGCACCGACTCCGGCACCACCACCTTCGCCGCCTCGGACGCCATCTGCACGGTCGCAAACCAACTAAAACCGCCTCAGGCTCAGATGGCGTCGAGGAGCGAATGCTAATGGCTTCGGGCGACGGGTGCTTACCTCGACGAGCTGCGTGGGAGGGGAGGAGGAGTGGGAGATGGGGAGAAGCGGCGGCGGCGGCGAAGGCTGTTGGAAGGGCCGCTTAAGTAGGCGGGTTTTGGTGGCTAGGGTTTGGGAGAGTGATCGGACGGCCGCGATTGGTCGGACGGGCGCGCGATGGGAAGGGGGTGGTGAAACTTGCGTACAGGCTCTCGTGGGCTGTGCACTGGGCCACCGCTTCGGACGGCTTGGGCCGTGGTGTCGGAGACCGGTGCTTCACGTTTTCTTCCTTCCACTTGCTACGGCGGAAGGCCCATACCCAAACATTTTTTCCATTTCCGTAAATGTTGCGGCAATCGTGTTAACTTGTGGATTCATTTTGCATTGTGAATGAAAAGATGAAATGGCACATCGTCGTCACCTAACGTCCTAACTTTTTCCGAAATGAGGGGGCACTTTTTTTTTCCAGTTGTCACACTCAGGCTACGTACGTTTCACTTTCTGTGGACCATTTTTGGGTTTGCGATGCTGACGTGCCCTCTTAGCTCCACCCGTATACATTTAGCGAAATATGTTACACTTGTCTGACCAATAACTAGGCCGAAGCGAAAATTATAGAAGTTGTGGCGTGGAAACTAGGGCACAAAACGAGCCGTAAAATTTCGCCGAGTAAGAGTATCCCTCCATCTCGCACATAGGTGCAGCATTTCCTTTATTTATTATCCTCTCAAAAAAGTTGTCTCGTTCCCGTCTGTCTGGTTCGCGGTGTCGATCGTGGACTGGCCCAGCAGCACAGGGAGACGCGCACGGGTGAGGCCCATCTCCATCTCGCACACGAGTGGCACGGGTGAACGTGGACCATAGCGGGAGGGAGGACAAGCCGGCTCTCCAACAGAAGTCCCCATCCCAACATTTTTTTGACTTCTATCTTTTAGTTTTCAAGTCAAAAATTATTTAAAATATATTGACTTATTAACATATTTTTATTGTATTATCCGTAGAGATATAACTATATTTTTTTCTTTTACTTGAATATCTCAAAAAGGCTAGCAACCACCGTGTCATTGTAACCAAAAGCTAAAAAAACAGGCTCCGAATTTTTTTGGATACGGTGTAGTGGCCAATCGAGAGGTAGCGACTGGACGTGCAAATCCAGCACATTATCCACAGTGGCTACACGGATTTGTGTCTGGCCACCGGCTTGCAATGGCCATCTCAATTGGTATGACTTGCTCTTATTTATTTTAGGTTAAGATTGATAGTTTTTTTAAATAAATAAATAACATGGTTTTTATGTTATCTTTTCAAAGTAGCTTATTATATACTATTTTCAAACCGGTTTATCAGAATATGGTTTATTCGCACAAACATTATTTTAGAGATAAAAATCATCAGACACAACAAACCCCCCCCCCTCTCTTGTCTGTTGTCTCGCTTCATGTACATCAGGAACGTTTTATCCGGTTTATCTGCATCATGGACCAGAGATGATTTTTTTCATTACGAGGAAGGCGTATAGGTACTACTTAACTACACACGTACACTACATGCAAGCACGCGGAGGTCAGAGAAAATTTTCATGACATCATAAATTCCTACTAAAACGTATTTGTATGTGTATAATAGATGGACAACATAATTTTAAATTCTGATGGATAAAATTGTACACTCACAACTCCACGGAATCGAAAAAATCTGCATCAGGCCGCACATCTGAGACGCTAATCACTAATCCATCACCTAAATAACACTAATCTGCCAGGTATCAGCAGCGCATGTTCTTTTTAAATGCGAACATGAACTTTAATGAAATTTTGAATTTTGATTGTTTACGGTACAGATTACGGAGAGACCGATTCTCACTTACGATTTTGACTGGTACAGATGTTGGGCTTTTAACGTATACTACATTTAACTTGTAGACACCGTCTTGAGAAAATACTCCGTTTAAAAGTTAGATACTGTAGCAAAAGTCAAAAGCCGGCTTCTTGCCTGCCAAACGGGCCCGCAATCAAGCCAAAGCGACCACACGACTGATAGATAGCCCAAGTGACTAGAGCTTAGCTTATCCAGAGTCTACAGCCACCTTAGGTGTGTGTGTGTTACTTCAGGGCTCCCGGGGCCACGGGTATGGGATGCTACAGCAGATCGACGGTGTTGGTTGCTGAAAGGTCAATCGATACTACTGTTCATTAACGTCACGATGGGTTAGCCTGTCTGTTATGTACTTACATATGGATCGAACGACACATTGGTTTACGATGCCTGTCATGGAACTCAGGCTCAAAGGTGTCGTCTGCTCGATTGCCCGGAGAAAGCACTGCGCTCGAGCTGGTAGTAATTTCCGTCCTTCAAAAGTTGCTTAAAGGATTTGAACTCGGGAGTCAGGCTAAGCGCATCATGTATCTTGACCGCGGCCGACAGGGGGAAGTCGGCACGGGAGAGCGCGGGCACTTGGGCTGGCGTGCAGCGGTGGAGGCAGGCAGCGAGCAGAGCGGCAGTCGATTTCCACGTGGAAAACTGTCTCCACCACGTTCGATCGCGCTTTGATATCGTGACCGGACGGTGATAGGGACAGCCCCCGAGACAGTTCCCGAAAAGTGCCTTCCAAAACTGGGAAAGTAGCGTGCCGTGCCGTGCCTGGGACTCCGTACCCACGCCACCGCCGCATGCCACCACCGATCGACACGCGTCGTCCCACGTCCGAACCGCCGAGCCGCAAAGTAAGGAAAGCAAAGGGCGGTGCATGCGCCTCCCGCACGGCACGTCGCCTTCTGGGTTTCGTACCGCTCTGTTTATTGCGAAATATTTAATTATTTACCATTTTTAAGATGTGTACTTCATAATTTACCATTTTATGTCTCACTGATATGTAGACTTAAGACCTACATATCAGTGAGATATTAAGTGGCAAATCTTTAAATGCCACTTTTAAGAGTGACAAATACTCAAATTCCCCGTTTATTGCTGTCCGCTCCAAGGTCGTGGCCGGGTGATCTCTCTGTGCGGCCCACTCTACACCTCCTACCGCTGTGCCGTGCGCCAGGCTACTACGGTACGGCTCGCTTCTCGGGACAAACTCTTCGCCGGATCGCCACGTACGCACATTAGTACATTACGTACTAAGCTGATGATGATCTGGCAGTAATATAAGCTGGTTTGGCAAAGCCAACACAGCAGTTTTTCTTTGGATCGGTGACACACGAGTGCTAATACGAGTTTTCTACTTTCTAGAACGTACTACTCCCTTTACATAGTCAATCATCCCATCCGGCTTTTAATCGCTATTTCTCCATTCTTTCTGCCTGCCTCTCACCAAAGATGGACCCTTTGCATCCTTTCCTCGCCGACCTAAAAGGACACGTACGACCAGCTTGGCATGCCTGTCCCGTGCTCCATGCCACGTAGCGTACCTCCGTTAATGTCGGCACACCAACCTATAAGGCCAGTTCAAAAATAGCGTGGCTGTTGGCGACGGGCTGTTGGCTGATATATATAATGTAGCACATCTAAGACTTCCTGTTCCAGGTTATACGGATTTATTCATCTACGCCGATGTCGACAAAGCTGTTCGGGCCAATTAATCCAGAAACCAAGAGAACCTATCAAACATAAAAAACATCTCAATCAAATGCAATGTCCATAAATCGGAGTAATAAATTGGCAACATCAAGCAAAGCAAACAGAATAAACCAACAAATAAGATATAGAACACACTATAGCTGACACATGCGAAAGACCAAATACGGGCCGAAAGCACAAACCTCTATACGCCGATGAGCAGAAGGAGGGACGAAGCCGGTAGATGGGACAGATGCAAGGGACGGGGGCACGGGGCCATTTTCGATGATAGAACCAAGTTTGCCGAAGGAGCCATGCGTGAGGAGGAAGCGGGGTGCAAGGGTGGATGAGGGAACGCGGCGCGTATTCTCTGACTTAGAGAAGCTAAGTCATAGCCACCCATTCTCATATCAATGGTCCAGATCTTCTAGTTTTTTAGTTTTGATGTTTTTACTTCTAGTTTTTAGTTTTTTATTTTAATCTTTTTCTAGATTTTTTCTTTTTATATTTCTTTATATTATCTGTGTTAAAATAAATTATTTTTTAAATACCTATTTTAAAAAATATATGTTATTTTAACACAGATAATATAAAGAAATATAAAAAGGAAAATCTAGAACAAAATTAAAATAAAAAAGTAAAAGTAAAAAATCAAAACTAAAAAACTAGAAGATCTAGACCATTGATCTGGAAATAGATGGCTTAGAGAAGCTAAATCACGCTCTCTAAGTCAGAGAATCCCGCTCGGAGGGAACGGTGGATTCGAAGATGAAACCCGACGACCGGGTAAGGGAGGCGATCGACCAGATCTGAGGGCGAAAAGCGAGCTCGTAGCGAGCGGAGAGGGGTGCGGGCGAAGGTACACAAATAGAGTAAGGAAAGGTGGTGAGAGTGTGAGTTGAAAAGTGTCTGTGCTAGCCCCTTATCCGTCCACCCATGGTTCGCTCGTTTCTATCACACACTAGCTACTACCACTGTCCTACGACCAAAGCCGAGCCATTCCAAATCGCGTCCAGCTTCACAAAGTCGGAAGCCAGAAGCGGCCGCGGTTTGGCACGTGCCTTAGTAGTGGTAGCACGATTCTACGGCTGTGCAATCCGATGATCCAAAACCAGCATCGATTGGCAAAACAGTAGAATACGTGTGGGCAAGACGTTCTTCGCTTTCACCATTATTAATCGCAATTATGTTAGCAGCTCGAAAGCTCTTTCTTTTCTGGTCCATGCAAAACAGTCAGGGTGACGACGTCGACGCGTGTTTCCTACCACAGCTCTGGAAAGTCGCAAGGAATCGATCAAAGCCAGTTCCGAGTATTAGTGTGCTAGTAGCTTTGATCACGTAAAAAAAAATAAAAACAAACAAGGCTAGTTACTAGTGAACCGGCTAGTGGTCGGTCGGCGGCTAGAGCGTTGTGCTCGCTCACAGCCCACTCGGATGAGACTCGGCGTCCGTGCTCACTTGCTAGCTATATAGGCGTATGTATGTAGTGTATATGGGTTGTGTGCATCTACCTTATAAAAGTATATGCACGATATATCTAGATCGTGTGCCGTCTCACAAGTCATAAAAGCAAAAGAGAAACGAATCACATACGCGTGTATATCGATCTACTGTGAGCTAGCAGCATTTCCCTTACACTTTTCTCTTCGGAGTTCAACATAATCGCTTCACACCATTGAAATCTTTGGACCGCCGCGTCCGGTTCTTCTTTCCAAAGGACCCCTACCAGACTGTTCGGACAGTGATGGGTAAGAGTAAGTTCATAATATAAGGTAGGATAAATATATAGTTTGATTCAGTGGCTAAACTTTGTCAGCGATTTCACGAGGTCGAATATTCCCATCGAGTTATGTACGTTGCTTCAACAGGGACTCATGCTTTTCTTACTTACCAAGTCGATCGTGCTTTCTGATTTTTTATGAAGTCAAACTAACTTTGGGCTTTTGATTTGTTACACCTACTGTTACCATTTGCGGAGCGGGAGATTGGAGCATTTGCCCCATACATAAACATGGAATTTGATGATTTGCCCCATTTGTCTCATTGACATGTGGGCCTTGGACCCACATGTCATTGAGACATCATAGGGCAAATCATCAAATGCAATGAAAGGTGTGGCAAAAGATCAATTACCTCTTTGCGGAGCATGCTTTCTGTTGTTCGCTTGTGCTTTGTCTCTCTTTTGTTACTGAAAAAACACTCGCCGCTATCTTAAGTGCAGGTTCTTTAAATTTTCTCCGGTTTTGGGAGGCTGAAGGTGACGGCCACCGAAAGAGAGCAAACACAAATTCCACCTCAATGTACTTGGATCCAAGAAAAGCAGCGTGAGATCGAGTACCTACCCTTACTTGCTACGGACCTCTTAAACAATATTGTTATATATTTATAGGATCATATGGCACAATTAAAAATAGGTGAATGATTATCCTCTTTTTTATCACCTAAAAAAACAAGAGAAGCACACGAGAAGCAATATGTATATATTACCGAACGAATATAACGATCAAAGCTGTTGTTTGAATGTGGTTGAAACCAGACGTGGTCGTAGCATGCCGTGGTCGTAGTATGTCGTGGTCGTAGCCTGAACGTGGTCGTAAGTCGCCCGCTGCCGTGCTCGCTTCGCTCGCTTCTTGCCGTGGTCGTAAGACCGCTCGCTTTGTGGTCGTAGCGTCGCATTCGTGGTCGTAAAACTGTTTGTGATTGCCGTGATCGTAATAGTGTCTGAACGTGGTCGTAATAGTATGTGTTTGCCGTGGTCGTAAAAGTGTCTGACGTGGTCGTAAGAGTGTCTGAACTCACCCAAACCTGCACACGACCACTTAAGGGCAATGACTTCAACTGCAATGACCAAGTCTTTCACAAACGCAAAATCCAAAGCAAACTATATGTCAATTATTCATCATCTCTTTATTTACGACTATTCACACGGTCTAACAATATTTTTATCTTTTTAAGTATACTCTAATAATAATTATAAAATACTTTAAAGTAATTTTATGAAAAATTTCATCAAAATTCATTTTTATAGCATAAATTATTTACATACTCCTTTTATATATGAAAATTGTATATAGCAAAAATAAAGTATTCCGGTGAAATTTTTTTCAACCAAATTACATTGAAATACCTTAGAATTAGCATTTAGGTAGATAAATAAGTATAACATATTCGTTTAAGTGGTATATTGAAAGTGAGAGTACACTACACAACTGACAGTGACTTTACATGTATTTGATAATAACTTCACACACGCACGACAATATATATACGGTTGTGTTATTCTATGCCTACGCGCACTGTATGTGTCGAAAAGTTATCGTTGTGCGTGAGAGAAGTTACTATCAAATCTATGTAAAGTTAATAAAAGTTGTGTAGTGTTACAACTGATAATAACCAAACTCACAAACAACAGTAACTTACCGACACACATTTTATACCTGCGTACCTAATAGTATATATATACACACACATACACACAGCAAATGACTGGGATGACTTTACTAGTCATATACTTGTCAGCATATCTAATCAAAAGTGACTGGTATACTAGTCATATACTCGTCAGCATATCCAGATCAAAAGCGACTCACATGAATACAAACACCCATGTATGCCTTTGGTAGAAGAGAAGCTTTTTCTTTAGACACTGTAGAAAAGTTACGAGAAAAAGGAAGATAAAAAATCATAAAAATAAAAGAACCCGTCGTTTCCGGTGTT
This sequence comes from Bonia amplexicaulis, assembly GCA_036346245.1. Taxonomy (NCBI): domain Eukaryota; kingdom Viridiplantae; phylum Streptophyta; class Magnoliopsida; order Poales; family Poaceae; genus Bonia; species Bonia amplexicaulis. Next base: position 16,468,346 of record CM070745.1, on the reverse strand, counting down.
TCCGGCCTTAAATTTCTTCCTATGCTGCCTTCAAAATATGATGCAAATGATCCTAAAAGTTTTCTAAAAATTTTGGTTATACAGGGGATGGTATCATCTAGTATCATACAAAAATCCAAGTTTAGATGTACACGCGCTTAACTACACAAGCTTATGACCGTACGTGCGTGTAAATTAGAGTGCGAATTGAACCTTCGAACCGATCGTGCTTAAATAGCAATCACGTACGTACCTGTTGCAACTTGCAAAATGTGTGTTCATCTGATCAAAGTCTTTTTATGGATCTGATCGAAGCCTTTTATGGGACCATGCATGCATGAGGACCGATGATCCACAGAGAGAGGAGGACACAACATGTTCTGCTTGGCCTTTGCACGCGAGTTTGCGTTGGATTAAATGGAACAGTACATCGATCAGTCCATGTGTCCACGTTAGGCCTGCATGGCTTCCTCACGAGGGCCACATGGATTGCTTTTAATTCCATTCATGAATCATGATCAACTCTTCGGCTCAAAGGATGAATGAATCGTATTCGTAACAGTGTATGAATGAATCGTATTCGTAACTGTGTAGGACTTCATGGTGAGATGGTCGGTTGTTAACCATTGCTGACTCTAATTGAATGGTGTTTAGGAAATTGTTTAGCACTCCTTGTAACTGTTAAGAAATTTAGACCTGAGCTTGAAGCCTTGGTTCATAGTCTTTCTCGACTCACCGAAGTCAAAAATATATTTGAAAAGCTTTCTTGATTCACCAAAGTCAAGAATACATTTGAAAAACTTATCGATTTATGTGAAAAGGTTATCCCAAAATAAATATTATGTCTAAGCAGGTATAAGCATTTGATATAAAACTCTCTAGCCAATACTAGTGTACTACTCTAAGGACTAGGGTGACAAGGTATCGGGGAAATTCAATATCAATGGAGGAATTAACAAGTAGGCAATAACTAAATTTAAAACTGGATTGAAATACGTTGAATAAAAATACGCATGCAGAATAATTTAAAACAAGATAATTTTATTTGCAAATTGAGATCAACATGATCAAGGAGTGTGACTTGCCTTGCTCCACGAATTGGGGTGATCCGTCGTCAGGGAAATCTTTGGAATCGTCGTAGTCTAAACGCGAAAATAACCCACCAAATTTAAATAAATTCAAATGAGCTTAAAATATTTAAATTGAGTGTAGAAATGGGTAGAGGAGAATTGTTGATGAATTTAGAAATTTGAATGGGTTCAATCGGAGTTAGGATGAAGAATAACGGGCTCTCAGAAGTTTAAAATCAGAGAAAATGAATAAACTGGATTTTTAGAATTATTTTTCTAAATGAAAATAGGAATTACGACATCAGCATGATTTTCTTTTTCGGCTGATTTATTTTTCTACTGGAAATTGGATTTATAACGTCATGTTGGCGTCAGCCCTAGGGTGAACAGACTGACAGAGGGGCCTTGGTCTACATGGACCAGGTCCACGGACCAGAGGGGAGGCTGACATGGCTGCTGACTGTGCAAATCGGCTGACGTGGCAAGCCAACTAGTGACACCTGTCTGACACGTGGCTACAGGGGTGAGGTGGCTGTTGGAGGCTGGTGTGGCACTGATTGGGCAGGCGGGCACTGGCGTGGCGTGCCACTAGGCTGCCACGCACCTGCCATGTCAGCAAGGACAGTGACCTGGCAGTGCGCTGGCAGTAGCGCTTGGGACCCGATGGTCATCGGCGCACCGGCGAGCGGCGGCAACCGGCGAGGAGCGGGAAAGGGAGAGGAAGGCACGGGGATTCGATTTTACCCTTTCTCGGGTGTAGGATCAAGGATACCGACTAGAGGGGGTGAATAGGAGGTTTTTAAATTTTTTCTTTTCTACTTAATTAAATTTCTTTAATTCTAATTGCTAGAATGAAAGACAATTTAAACCTACACAATTCTAGTCAAGCAAATAACAATACTAGTTCTAAGACAAGCAATTTTGATGACAATGGAGCAATTAATAGAGAGCAATAAGAAAGCAATAAAAGATGTACACACTTGACGTTTCTGGTGGTATCGAAACTTGCTTGGGTTCCACTAATCCACGTTGAGGTTAGCTCGAACCAATCGAACCGGCTCCACGAATTAAGCCGAATCACCTCGATCACTAGAGGTAGCTCTTCCCCACTCCGGGTAGGTGAGCTCCAACCTTCACAAGAGAACCGGGTCTTCTCACAATCTCCTTTGAGAAGATCACCGATCAAATCTTCGCCCAATCGTCCAGGTGTCGGCAAACACCAAGAGTAATGAATCACAAGCTTCACTTGATTGCCACATAGTGCCAAGGATCAAACTATTGAATGCAATGCACCTTTTGGCTCAACTGCCTCAAATAAGTGCTCAAGTGAGAAAAGAGGTGTGAGTGAATGCCCAATGCTCAAGAATGATCAATAGAGTCTCTAACACTTGGTTTAAAGCGTTAGTGCGGGTATTTATACCTTCCACCTACCAAACTAGCCGTTTGGAACAAATTCCAGAAAAATCAGGGCGAGCGGTAGTACCGCCGGTCTGAGGCCGGTAGTACCGCTCCCCTATCTGACGCGACAGAACGGCTATGTCAGACCCTCTGCAGTGACCGTTGGTCAGTCGGCGCGGTAGTACCGACGTTGAAACATCCGGTACTACCGCTCACGGTAGTATCAAGAAAGTCGGCGCGGTACTACCGCCCGAGCCGAGGTCCGATGGGTACTCTCTGGAAAAAAGGTTCCGCTCCCCCTCCGGAATTACACGGCGGCCGGTAGTACTGACGACAATGAACTACCGCTTCCTCAAATTTTGGAATTGCGTCCGGAGGGTGCTCTCTGGAAAAATGGGTCCGCTTGAGGTTCGGAACTTCCGATCGCCGTAGTTCGATTTTCCAATGCAGACTACCGCTAGACGGTAGTACCGACGTTGAAAATCGGAACTACCGCACGCCCGCACGAGAGTACGCTTTTGGCTTTTAAAACAGATTTTTCAAGAATGCATGATTCTAGTTGATCCATGGACACTTAAGAAATGCTATCAAGCTACTTGCCATGATCCATCTTTATGGTACGATTATTTAACCTATAATCCGGTCTTCCACCATTCTCCTAAGACCGGTAAAATAAAAAAGGGATCCTATTCTACATATACCTTTATCTTGAGCCATATTTGATCTTCAACCTTGTCCTTTGACTTGCATTTGTCAACCATAATATGGACTTAACCTTTAAACACTCATTAAACAGTTAGTCCCATATTCATATAGACTCATTAATTACCAAAATCATTTTTAGGGGCCTAGATGCTTTCACCGGGGCTCAGTGGCGAACGGCGGTGGCTGGCGATAGTAAAGGACGACGACGACACTTGGTCGACTGCAGGGATGGTGCTTCGGCGGTGCTCGGGCTCGGGGAAGAGGCGGAGAGGGTGTGCACGGAGGTAAGGGCGCTCGGGGTGTCCTCGGTGGAGCTCGGGGGGTCCTCCTTCGCCGTCGATTGCTCGCCGGAGGGGGAAGCGGCGCTCGGAGGCGAAGGCGCACGGCAAGAGAACTCTTGGGAACTCGAGTGTGGAATCAGGAGGTGGGGTGAGGTGGAGCGAGGAGTAGTTGTGCTCGGGGGGTACTTATATGGTCGGGGATAGGGAGGCGCGGCGGGATTGCTCGTCGGAGAAATCGGGAGGTGGGCGGTGGCTGCGGTGGATAAGGCCGAGCGGGGCGTGGAGAAGGTGGACGTCGGTGCGTGGACGGGATTTCTTTTATTGTGTTTTATCTGTAATATGTGTAAATTTAGTTTAGAAGTGTTAAGACTCTATAATTAACTGTTATGTTGTACTTTATGCGAGAACTTCTTACGGTATTATAATCAAAAGTTGTCTGATCTATTAATCTGTACGTAAGTGAAATTCTAAATATTTACGTGAGTACGAAGATTCTTGTAAGTCTGAGGGTCTCCTCTCTCCGTAGATCTGATGCGAAAGAAACCTACCTGTCTCCGTTTATGAAAAAGAAGCTTAACTGCCTTTTCTACCCATCTCCATCACTGTTTCATTCAAACGGCAATACTAATTAGCAACGCGTTTTAGGGTGTAAGCCAACCTAAAACCTAGTACTGTTCATGTAAACTCCGGGCCTTCACTTTAACAGCTTCTAAAAATGGTTTTTGATTTTTATACAATATTTAACTTTCAAACAGAGTATTTTTTCAAGATAAGGTCTATAAGTTAATTGTAGCATATATTAAAAGTCTAATATCTGTATCAATTAAAATCGCAAGCGACTATTTCTCTCCGTAATTTCTGTCATAAATAACTAAAATTCAAAATTTTTAACTAAAAACTATAAGCCGTAGCCATATCAAACAGACCACGTAACTAGGAAGAAACATGCACTGTCCTCTCCACGCACGATCCAAAGTTCGACCAAAGCTTTGATGCATGTAGAACCGTTCTTTTCAGATTTTGAGCTGGTTTTTGATTTTAGCTTTTTTTTCCCCAGTGATTACAATGCTTCATATACATGCGTTTAGCTTAGGCAATTCGCTCGGATGGAAACAACAGGAACCTGCTTGCATGGAAACAATGAGGAGCTGAGCAGCACATCAAAAGCAAAGATTTATTATAGCTTGCTCATGCAGTTTAAGGTAACATAAATATTAAACTTGCGTAAAATAGCAACCTACCGAAAACTAGATATTGACCGATCATTTACTAGAAGCTTCCTCCTACTAAGGGCCTGTTCTTTTTGGCTACGGTTTATGGTTTTTGACTAAAATTTTTGAATTTTGGCTGTTTACGGTACAGATTACAAAGAGATCGATACTCATTTGTGATTTTGGCTGGTACAGATGTTAAGCTTTTAACGTATACTACGTTTAACTTGTAGACCCCATCTTGAAAAATTACTCCGTTTAAAAGTTAGGTACTGTAGCGGCTGCCAAAAGCCAACCGACTTGTGGCCTGAAGAACATGCCCTAAGACTGTTTCCAATGCTTATGAATTAGGATCAGCTTCAGCTCTGTTTGGAATACTAGGTCCTGTTCTTTTCGATTCCTAAAAGCTATTTTTTGATTTTTCTATATTAATTAGCTTTTAAACGAAATATCTTTTAAGATAAAATCTACTAGTTAATTATAGTATATATTGTACTGACTTTATTTATATCGGTAAAAACCGTGAGTTTCTATTACTCTGTAATCGTTCGCTCGAACAATCTAAAAGCCACAATCAAAAACTACAAACTGCAGAAAAAAGAACACACCCTAGAATTCAAATTTTACAGATCGAGACCAGCTTCTTTTCTGTGTTTGAAATATATAAGAATTCTAATGTTATAGGTTGGGACCACCCGCTATAGTTATACTGGTACTCGAGGTGATGCTGCAGCAAGAGTACGAGCTGGGAGCCTGGGAGGCTGGGACTGTAATACTTTGTGTAGGAGCGGGAAACAGAGAGGAAGTGCCAAGCGGCGAGGCTCCCAAAAGCTCCTTCTCCTCGCCGGGAAAAGCTCACCTCCCCCACCCAGCGCACCGGAGGCCACGTGCTGGGGTTTAGGGTTTGGCCGGGCGTGGTATCTCTCCTGCGAGCGCGGAGCGGATGGAGGAGTCGTCGCCGGGCGCCGCGAGGGCGCGGCGGCGCAGCGGCAGCGTCGGCGGCGACGGCGCCGACCCGTTTGACATCCCCGCCAAGGGCGCGCCCGTCGAGCGGCTCAAAAAGTGGCGGGTAAGCCGCTCCTCGCCTCGAGCTCTTCTAGCTATGTGTTGTTGCTGTCATGTGAGCGCGCTCCGGCGATGTGATGCGTAGCTGTGCGGTCGTGCGGAGTGCGCTGTGTTTGTACTGGTTTGGCTTCACCATGACTGGTTTTGAAGCGTCCTATTGTTCGTCTTCGTCTGCGTTTTGCTTGGCCTGAGTCGGTGCGTTTTGGGAGGCTCTCTGTGCAGCAGAAGTGGTCATTTGTTACAGGAAGCTGGGGCTTCTGTTATGCGAGCAAGCACGCGTTGTTCCTTCAGATTTGCTGGTTATCTGGGAGAAGTTTCAGTTGGTGTTTGCGGTTTAGGTTTTGTTCGAGGTTTTGGAATTCGAAAGTATATCGCTAGTTTAGGTTTTGTTTGGGGTTTCGAAATTCGAAATATGTCCCGTACCAAACAACTTCAGCTTCTGATTTATGGTTTTTCGTCCTTTTCTATTTTTTCTTCTATTTTTTGGGTTTTTTTACTTTTTTTTTCTTTGCATTGTGGGATGATATATATTTTTTTAATTATGCAGAATAAGATAGGAGCAGCCACAGTGTTAAATAATGCATAAGCTCAGCGCCCCCTATATCGCTGGTTTCGTTTTGCAGTCCAGAGTTGAGACTTGTTGTGGTTTTGTCTCCACATTTGGAGTTGAGGTTGCATCTGAAGATGGTTTAGTGGCTTTGCCCTTTTTGATGGCTTTTTTTGGGAGAGGGGAGTTGGTTTTCTCCTTTCGACGCTTCCATTCCGAGGCGTTCCCTTTCGGCATTCGTGCTTGCCTGCAGACTTGAGAGTTACTAGCTTCCAATTCCGATTTTAAGAGGAGAGGGACGGTTTCGTCTGAGGAATTCGGATGCACCAGTTTGTGCGGTTGCGTTTGTTCTTCGTAGAGTGAATTCGGTTTGGCCAGAGCGTAAAAGCAACAAGCATTTGTTCAGATTTGAATCTGGACAGATGTTTTTTATGTGACGGGCTCACCCGATCGGATTTGATTGGAATTTATTCTCTTTTTTCACTTGCTTTGGCCCCCAATACTTTCGAATTGTTCGCTGCTTTTTTTCGAGGGAAAAATTGCTCGCTGCTTTTGACGCGCCTGGAGTTGCGCTAGATTTGGATCGCTGTTCCCTTTTCCAGAGATACGAGCGCTTTAATGTTTCCTAATACGGATATTGATTAGCACTCTGTAGATGTATAATATTCTGGAGTAGCCACTTTTATGGATATCTGTGTTTGACTCACCTGTGGGGGTCTGCATAATTTTCTACTGTTATGGATATCTGTGTTTCCTGGTAGTGGTAGATTGGCTAATTTTGGTTTCCTCCAAACTTAATTACGCCAAGCATTATAAAAAAAAAACTTGTAACTTGTCTAATTGGCAATCGTTCACAATTCTTGTATTTAGCTTGTTTAGTTATTACGTAACTCCCAAATACTGCAGAAGGACATAATCTGTTGCTGTCATATGCGATTCCTCCAGATTTGATTTGGGACCACATCTTCTGCACCTCATTCATGATTTTAATAATAAAGAAGTGGAAGAATTGGCTGGAATTGTTTGAAACAAGTGGACGCAGCTGGATTTGATCCCCACGGAGGCCCCTAACAGCCTCATGCACAAGTGATTGCTGGGCCATTAGGGTTTGTGCTAGATTTCCTTTTTCTAAAAAAAAAATCTGCATGTCCTGCGGTGTTTGGGCCTAACTAACACCTTCAAGGAGTAGGGGAAGACAAATTTCATCGAGAAGACATGGACGTTGACAGTTGTAGTGTATTTCATGCTAGTGACTAGTGGGATCGCTTTGCTGGGCACTGTCCGCTGCTGGAGCTTTTCTTTGCAGAAGACTGGAACTGGATACATCGTTTCTTTCTGCTATTTTGTAACTGATGCTGATCTTTTGACCTATTTGGAATATCCTGTTCTTTTTGGCTGCGGCTTGTGGTTTTTAGCCTGTTCGTGTGAGAGATTACAGAGTAATAGAAACTCACGTGTGGTTTTTGCCGATATAAATGAAGTCGGTACAGTATGTACTACAATCAGCTAGTTACTGTAGAAAAGCCGAAAAACAGCTTTTAGAAGCCGAAAAGAACAGGACCATAATCCCTTTGTCTCATGCCTGCTGCAGCAAGCAGCTCTTGTGCTGAATGCATCAAGGCGGTTTAGGTACACCTTGGACTTGAAAAAAGAGGAACAAAAGGAGGAAGTCATAAGAAAAATTCGTGCACAAGCTCATGTTATAAGGGTATTTTCTCACCTTGTATTTTTACATTTCTACTTTTCCTTTATTTTTGTTGGTGCCAGCTGATATCTTTATTCCCTTCGTCAGGCTGCATTCCGCTTTAAAGAAGCAGGCCAAGTCCAAGTTCAGCCGAAGGAGACAACGGGTATTATTTATACTTTTACCTTCTTGCTTATTAGTTTGGCTAGTGCTTACACGTCTGCATAACAGCCTACTTATATTTATCAAGTCTGTAACTCTGGTACATTTATTGATCTACCCCCTATGCTTGTCCTTATGGTTTGCTATGTTCACGTATTCCGAGCGGAGCATTTATTGATGCTTTGTAGGAGCACACACACCTGCTAATATGTAGTATGCAATGTGATTCCATACCGGTGATCAGAATACAGAGCATAGTCTATGAAAGGGGTATGCATTTTGTTCTTGCAATTATTTAATGTTTGTTTCAATGCTGACTTCTGCAGCACCACATGTTGATGGTGCACTTGGCTTTGGAATTAAAGAAGAACAGCTTACCGCACTGACCAGAGACCACAACTATAGTGCTCTACAACAGTACAGAGGGGTGAGCAATTCTGGTGTCATTGCCCTTTCACATGTATCTGTAATAGTTTCCGCCTTCTAACTTTCTCTACAGATTTCAGGGGTAGCAAGTATGCTAAAGACAGATACACAGAAGGGTATCAGTGGAGACGACTCTGATTTGATGGCAAGAAAAAATGCATTTGGGACAAATACATACCCCCGTAAGAAAGGAAGAAGCTTCTTGGTATGCTGAGGGTTCTTTTATGTTTGTATGGCATAATTACTTTCTTTTCTCTGGGATGCTCACTCTCAGTGTATTGCCACTTTTATTTAGGCTTTCGTGTGGGATGCTTGCAAAGATTTGACACTCATCATCCTTATGGTTGCTGCTGCTATTTCACTGGCCTTGGGCATAACAACAGAGGTGGATACCACATCTTTAGTTCTTGACTTCCTTAATTGTCCAAATATCATTTATCTTACTATATGAGTAGTTTGTTTTACCTCCTTTTGCTGTTCACCTGGTATCATTATATATTTGAAATCTATCCATCTTTATTAAGTTTTCATTGACTTGCAATTCTGAAGCAAAACCATTGTCATCTGATTTTTCTTATCCTTTTGCTATTTGCCCAGCTGCTTATGATTAATTGCACTGTTAATCAGCGTTCTTTCATTTTTCTTTTTGGTTATGGTTGTATAGCTTTTACTATTTTTGCAGGAGATACTTATGGACTCTTAATCTTTTTCTTTTCCACTGGTGTGTAGGGAATAAAAGAAGGCTGGTACGATGGAGCAAGCATTGCCTTTGCTGTTCTCCTAGTTGTATTTGTTACAGGTGTGTCACCACGATCTTCTTGTTAGAGATATGGAATGAGATATTACAGATATGGTAGAGATATTACAGATATCATTGTATTAGGATAGTTTGGATTGTTTCCATGCTTGTACTCTTTCCTTTCTTGTAATCTTTCCATATGTGCCATCATGTACCTGTGTATATATACCGGCCCTTTGGCCTCATATGAATACAAGCACTATTCATAACATGGTATCGAGCCAACCCGAGTTTTTATTGCGCCGCTTGACGTGCAGCGACGTCGGCCTCCGTCGGCTCATTGCTTGCTTGACGTGCCGCACGTCGGCCTCCGTCGGCTCCTCCGGCGACCAGTACTACTCCGCCGCCACCGCCGCTCTCTGCCGTCCCGTCGCATTTCCACCGGCCGGACGCCGGCCTCTCAACGCTGTCGCGCCTCTCCCGGCCGGCCTCGCCCCCGCCTCATTGTCGCCTCCCGACGCCGTCTGTCTCCACCGTGCCGACGCCGGCCGCCACCACTATCGCAGCCTGCTGACGCCGACGCCTGACGCCGCCGACGCGCCTCGCCTGGCCTCCACCATCATGACCGACCTCGCTCGCGACCGCCAAGGCCGCTAACGCCGACGCCGACGCCGCCTCCGCCCGCCGCCGACGCTGCCGCCGTTCGCCGCTGCCGCTGTTTCCGCCGCCGCCGTCGTCGCCTCTTTTCTTTTCCTTCCTTTTCTTTTCTTGGTCTAGATCCTGTTCTTTGTAAGCAATGCCGTGTCTCTCGGTTGTAATATAAAACCGATCGACCAAAAAAAAAAAACGTTGTTTAACCGCCGCCGTGGCCGTCCGGCCGCTCATTAGACATCGTTCCTTTGGTCGCCGTCTTGCTCAAAGACCGCCACCAATGGGTACTGCTTTCCCTCGTTGCCCGGTGATCTTCGATGGTGTTAATTACACCGACTTCGTGTCTCACATGCGCATTCATATGCGTGGTCTTCGCCTACGGGCATCCTCTCCGGCGATGTCGTCGCCCGCCTTGTCCTACTCCTCCGACGGAACCTCACGCCACACGCCGCCCGACAAATGTAAACAAGGCCGCCACTAAAGATGATGATAAGGATGCCTCGCTCTACCAAGAGGCTCGGATGTATACAGGATCGACCGTCGCCTATAATCAATGGTACGACGACGATGCTCGAGCCGCTATCCTCGCCGCCGGTGTCCGACCTCGGTTCTCCGAGGTTGTGGGACTCTCCTCGGCTTTCGGATGTGGACTCATCTTCGTCGGCGCTATGAGCCATCCGGTGACGCCTTGTACTGTCAGTGGTCCGTCAGAGCATTCTCTTCAGCAGGTGATGCTATCTGTTGACGCTTTTACGCTCGAGCTCTCCGTCGGCGGCAGTTGGACTCTCTCCGCACTTCTTGGTTGTCGCTCTTGTCCGTCTTTGCCAGCCGCACGAGCCGATCCGAGTTTCGGCGGGTTTACGAGTTCCTTACTCGCCGTCTGAGTTCGAGCAATGACGTGCCCAGCTCCTTGCACGCCACCTCGTGTCACTCTCCGAGGCCCATCGAGATACGCGGAGGAGACTCGCTGAGTGGTGCCGGATCGATGTCACTCCCTCGTGCTCGCTACCCGCCCACCCGCTACACCGATCGCTCCCGCTTTGATTCTCGCCTCCTCCAATGGCCGCCACAGGCGGTGGTGGCCCCTCCATCCGGAGGTGGCCGTCCTCATCGCTCCCTCTGCGACAAGGCGGCCACATTGAGTCTCGGTGCTATAAGAAGCGGCATCTTTCACGACGCCCTTCTACTAGCACCGACACCGGTATTTCGCATTGACGCCTCGCATCGACTACTTCCACGCTTCTCTCACCGAGCAGAGATAGCGGACTTGACGCCTACTTGTCGCCTCGTGTTCTTTCTCGGCAGTTCTGCAGTTCTCTCATCGACTCTTCTAAGACCGAGAAACCACCTTCCACACACGGTATCTCCCATGGATTCTTGATTCGGAGCATCTTTTCACATGACTTCGATGCTTCCACTTTGTCTTCTATAACACCCTTGATTCTCCTATTAATGTTCTCACCGCGATGGTACCTCTCTTTCTGTCTCTGGTCGAGGATCTCTTAGCAACTCATCTTTTTATGTTCCCTCTGTTGCTTATGTGCCTCGCCTTACCATGCAGCTTCTTTCTGCTGGGCAGATTACTGATTTTGGTTGTCGGGTCATTCTTGACTCTGACTCTTGTTGTGTTCAGGACCGCCACACGGGAGCTCTGGTTGGTTCTGGCCCTCGGCGCCGTGACTCCCAGCGTCTATGGGAGCTTGACTGGCTTCACCTTCCTTCCGCCCATTGCCGGTCTCCGCCTCTACCACTCCGTCACCGGATCTTTCCAAGATGGCATCATCGCCTTGGCCATATGTGTGGCTCTCGTCGTCGCCTTTAGTTCGTCGTGGTCTTCTGGGGTCTGTCTCAGGAGACGTGTCTTTAGATTGTCAGGGTTGTAAGTTAGGTAAACAACTTCAGCTTCCCTATCCTCATAGTGAGTCTCGTATCTCAAAGATCCTTTTGATCTTGTTCATTCGGATGTTTGGGGTCCCATCCCTTCGTTTCGAAAGGGGGTCATCGATATTATATCATATTTATAGATGATTTTTCTCGTCACACTTGGATATATTTCATGTCTTCTCGTGGTGAGGCCTTGTCTATCTATAAACAGTTTGCCACTATGGTTCGTACACGCCTCCACCCTATTCGTGTCTTCGTGGCCGACTCTGTTGGCGAGTACCTCTCTCATCACTGCGTAGCTTCCTTGCCGAGGAGGCACTCTCGCCGCCTCTCTTGTCCTGGTGCTCATGCTCAGAATGGTGTTGCTGAGCGCAAGCATCGTCACCTCCTTGAGTCGGCTCGTGCCCTGATGATTGCCGCCTATTCCACCTCACTTTTGGGCCGAGGTCGTTTCCACCGCCACCTATCTCGTCAACATCCGCCTTCTTCCGCCTTCGTGCGCAATCCCTTGAGCGTCTCGTGGTCTTCTTCACGATTACTCGCCTTCGTTTGTTTGTCTGCGTTTGCTACGTTCTCCTTGCCCCTCGAGAACGTACCAAACTAACTGCTCAGTCTGTTGAGTGTGTTTTTCGGGATACGGTCGAGAGCACAAGGGCTATCGGTCTTTGGGATCTGTTGGTCGACGGATGCGGATTTCGGGATGTGACTTTTGACGAGTCTCGTCCCTTCTACCCACGCCTGTCTCTTCTTCTTGACTTCCTCTGTGAGTCTCTGTCTTTTTGACCTTTCCAGATACACCTATATCTGCCTTGCCGCGTCCGCTCGTCCCACCGAGTCTCCTCATACCCTTCCGTGGACTCTCCGCCATTGTCGCCTCCTGCGGCTCCTCAGGCTCCCCCACTACACTCGTCTACACTCGTCGACCTCGTATTGAGGATATTTCAGAAGAGCCATCTTCTTCTGATGATTCTTCTTCTGATGCACCATCTTCCCCTGATGGGTCATCTTCTCCTCGCTATGTTCTCCGCGATCGCCATCGCTTGACCTCTGCCTGTTTGCCTTTCTTTGGCGCAGACTACTGTGAGCTTGCTTTCACTGGATGTCTTGCTACTCACCCCGAGTGGCGAGATGCCATGGCCGAGGAGATTGCTGCCCTTGAGCGTACTGGTACTTGGGATCTTGTTCCCCTTCCATCTCACTCTCGTCCCATCACATGTAAGTGGGTCTACAAGGTTAAGACTCGCTCTGATGGTTCTCTTGAGCGCTATAAAGCGCGTCTTGTTGCTCGTGGCTTCCAGCAGGAGCATGGTCGTGACTATGACGAGACTTTTGCTCCTGTGGCTCACATGACCACCGTCCGCTCTTCTTTCGGTGGCGTCATGCGTCATCGGTCTGCTTTCACCGATCTCAAGAATGCCTTTCTTAATGGCGAATTGCGTGAGGAGGTCTACATGCATCCGCCGCCTGGGTATTCTGTTCCTGAGGGCATGGTCTGTCGTCTTCGTCGCTCTCTCTATGGCCTCAAGCAGGCTCCTCGTGCTTGGTTTGAGCGCTTCTCCTCCGTGGTTACCTTCTGGTTTTTCGACAAGTGATCATGATCCTGCGCTCTTTGTCCACACTTCGCCTCGTGGTGGACTCTTCTTCTTACGTATGTTGATGATATGATCATTACGGGATGATTCTCGAGTACATTGCCTTTGTCAAGGCTCGTCTTAGTGAGCAATTTCTTATGTCGGATCTTGGTCCTCTTCATTACTTTCTTGGGATTGAGGTTACTTCCACCCGGATGGTTTCTTTATGTCCCAAGAAAAGTATATCCAGGATCTTCTTGATCGTGCTTCTCTCACTGATCAGCGTATTGTTGAGACTCCCATGGAGCTCAATGTTCACCTCCGACCCTCTGATGGCGAGCCTCTTTCGACCCGACTCGCTATCGTCATCTTGTTGGGAGTCTTGTCTATCTTGTCATACTCGTCCGGATATCACTTATCCAGTTCACATTCTCGAGTCGATTCGTTTCGCTCCCACTCGTGTCCACTCTGACCACCTTATTCGAGTTCTGCGATACCTTCGTGGACTATCTCGTCGTCTCTTCTTTCCATCCTCCACTCGTTATGACTTGAGCTTATTCGGATGCTACTTGGGCGGCGATCCTCCGATCGTCGGTCTATCTCTGCCATCGTGTTTTTCTTGGTGGTTCTCTCATTGCACGGAAGACGAAGAAAGCAGTGCAGTGTCCTGCTCGAGTCAGAGGTCGAGTTGCGAGCTATGGCTCTCTTGACGCAGAGGTTACTTGGCTACGGTGGTTACTTGAGGATTTTGGTGTTTCTGTCACTACACCGACTCCTCTTTTGTCGACAAGACAGTGCTATCAAGATGTGCCGTGATCCTGTGAAGCATGAGCTCACCAAGCATATTGGTGTCGATGCTTCCTTCATGAGGTCTTGTGTGCATGATCGTTGTTGCTCTTCAAGATGTGCCTTGAGCTTGGATAGCGGATTTCTTCACGAAGGCCCGGACCGAGCACAAAGACGGCTTCTACCTCTCCAAACTCGGTGTTGTTGATCCACCATGAGTTTGAGGGGGGGTGTTAGAGATATGGAATGAGATATTACAGATATGGTAGAGATATTACAGATATCATTGTATTAGGATAGTTTGGATTGTTTCCATGCTTGTACTCTTTCCTTTCTTGTAATCTTTCCATATGTGCCATCATGTACCTGTGTATATATACCGGCCCTTTGGCCTCATATGAATACAAGCACTATTCATAACACTTCTTTCCTGTTTCTGTTTATTTCTGTGAACAATTCTAATACATTTGAACCTTAGAAGGGCACATACTTTTTGTCTTAAACCTCGGTAATGTCTCCCCCCTAAACTGGCATCAAGTAGTAAGTGTCAAAACCCCTTGACAATATGGAGTATGGACCAGTACATAATGATACAAAATGAATAGCACTTCAAAGTGATGTAGTCCAACTACAATATGTATTCCTGAGCTTCAAAGTTCTCTAGTATCTCTTAGTTGGCATTCACTGTTAATGGTCTGCTGTTTTATTTCAGCTACCAGTGACTATAAGCAGTCATTGCAGTTCCAGAATTTGAATGAGGAGAAACAGAACATTCATTTGGAGGTTAAAATTTTAGGCACATCTTGCTATTAAATTGTTTCTTATTTCCTTAATAACATTGTGAATGTTCTCTTTCAGGTAGTTAGAGGTGGAAGGCGAATCGCAGTATCTATATATGATTTGGTTGTTGGTGATGTCATCCCGCTCAAGATTGGTGATCAGGTACAAAGGCCATTGATCTTCTTTTTGAATAAAACGCCTGCTATCATTTTATAAATATAAGGGGCTATTCTCTTCTTTTTGAATCAAGCGCCTGCTATCATTTTATAAATATAAGGGGCTAATCTAATTTCTTTGTCAGGTCCCGGCTGATGGGATCCTTATCAGTGGTCACTCCCTTTCCATAGATGAATCGAGTATGACTGGAGAAAGTAAAATCGTGAGTTACTCCCATATACTACTTTCGGAACTAATTTACTTGATGTTTTAAGCTGACACTGCAATGTGGTGGTTAATTGAAGGTACACAAAGACCAGAAGTCACCGTTTCTAATGTCCGGTTGCAAAGTGGCTGATGGCTATGGCACAATGCTGGTGAGTTTCTGTGTCTAGTACCGAATGGAGAGAGTGTACTGCTACTGCCAGCTTCTGAATTTTTGTACTTTGTGAAGTAGAAATGCAGTAGCCTCAATACCAAGTACCGAATTAGCTTTCCAAGTTGATCCATCTTGATATACATTGTCCAACTGATACTGCTTGAAACAATCTTACTCTGCGAAAGTAATCAGAAAGTATATTGATGCTGTAATTGTTGTAATATCTTCTGATTCTGTGGTAGGCAAATAACATTTGCTGCTATTGACTTCACATTTTTTTAAAGCTTAGTTTGTACCCATCTCATAGACCAAAATATGGAACTGTGGTGAGTTTTATGATTTAAATGCGTAAATCCGAACCTTGAATGGAATTCTAGTTCAATATTGTGAATAGAGTTGAATCACTGTGTAACATTTTTACTGTAAAAAAACTGTGATACACTTTCTGTCAATACATAGTAGCCAGGCTAGCTCCAAACTTGGTGAGCGTGAGCTCACGTGTGGTTATTTTTGGGTGTCAAAACAACTTATGACGTTGAACTAGCCCTTTAATTCATATAATTGTTCAGAAAACAAAGTTAGTGAGGTCTTTTTATGCAATAGGACATTGATCACGAGGATCCTACTGTTAAAATGCTCAGGTGACTGCTGTTGGTATTAACACTGAATGGGGATTGCTAATGGCAAGCATATCCGAAGATTCTGGTGAAGAAACACCTTTGCAGGTTTGATCTTGTAATTGTTGCTAGCCTTTGCATGAGTTCATGAGTTGACATGCATTTATTGTTCCGGAGTAGGTTCGCTTGAATGGTGTTGCTACCTTCATTGGAATGGTTGGACTTTCTGTTGCAGTTGCAGTTCTCGTTGTCCTTTTGGCCAGGTATAATTGCTGTGTTTTTTAATCTGGTCAGCTACCTGTTTAGTTATATGCGTCACTTTGTTTTCTTCTAGGTACTTCACCGGGCATACCTACAATCCTGATGGATCGGTGCAATATGTGAAAGGAACGATCGGTGTAGGCGAGACAATACGTGGAGTAGTTAGAATCTTCACTGTGGCGGTACGTATTTGGTTCTCTATTCATGGCTGCTGATTCGGTATTTACAGTTTCTGTTATCTTACCATTTTGGGATGTAATTAGGTCACAATTGTGGTTGTGGCTGTTCCTGAAGGACTACCATTGGCTGTCACATTGACGTAAGCATGCTTTTACTGTGTAATTTACTCTGAACACACTCAATCAATCATTTACCCTGCATATTTGTGTCAGGCTTGCTTTTTCAATGCGCAAAATGATGAGGGACAAAGCTCTGGTACGTTTCCATTGCTTGGTTGTATTGTGCTACTTGTTGTAACAGCTAAACAGCTTGTGTGATGTATTCTCTTAACTGAGTTAATGCTTATAGGTCAGGAGGCTTTCAGCATGTGAAACAATGGGCTCGGCCACAACAATTTGCAGCGATAAGACTGGCACCTTGACCTTAAATGAGGTGGAATGCTGTTATTATTTTCTCAGTATTGTTTACTTAACACGTGCAGGTTTCAGAGCATGATTTGTGATTTCTGAAATGTGCTTGGCCATGACTTGTTTCCTGTTTCTTCCTGGTCAATGTTAAGATGACTGTTGTTGCGGCATGCTTTGGTGGAAAGAAGATGGATCCTCCAGATAATGCTCAGATGTTATCTGCTACTGTCTCATCATTGATTGTTGAAGGAATTGCTCAGAATACATCTGGAAGCATATTTGAGCCTGAGGTCAGTCTATACTTCTATTGATTTATTTTCCTTTGATGTTCAGTTGATTGTTCCCACTTGGCATTTAGGTAACATGTGTTAAGGATATAAGGGGATTAGTGTCTTTTCTATTTTAGGGTTTGGCCTTGTGTCCCTTGAGTCTTGTACTATATATTGCCTCTTTGGGCTATGCAATACATGAACGATTCATCTATTCATCCATAGATCTAACATGGTATCAGAGCTAAGGTTAAAACTCTAACCTTTATTCTTCTGCTATCGCTACCCCTGGGAGGATCAATCTCCATTCCCAAGGGCGGTCACGTCGTCACCGGCTCATGCCGGATCTGGCTCCTCTTCGGGTCGCCACCGCTCTCTTCAGTGGCTTCTGGGCCTCGCCTCGCAGATCCAGTTGCTGGTGGCGCAGATCGGGCTCGGATCTAACCTCATTGCCGCCTCTTCACCGGCCGGATCTCTCCAGCGTCCCCGGCCTTGCTCGATCTCCGACGACATCTCCATCACGTCTTCGGCCGCTGCCGCCTCTTCCGAATTAGGCTGCCGCCAGCCTTGCCTCTCCCGGATCCGGCCTTGCCCGCTTGGATCCGGCTCGCCCCCGCTTGGAGCCAGTCGTCGCCGGTCATCTCGGCCGGCTGCTTTCGCTCAGCCCACTCATCGCCTTTCCGTCGTCGATCTGGCCACTGTCGTTGGCCTCATCTGGCCTCCTCGACATCGTTGTCTTCGGATCTAGCTCTCTCTGCCACCGTGGGTCTCGAATCTGTAGCCTCCTCGCGCTGGCTTGGTGCCGAAAGCTCACCTTCGACTTTGTCAAGCTAGGCGAGGGCCTCCGGGTGAACCTCTCCTCCCTCTGGTTGCGGGGTTGCAAGGACCAAATCAACTCTCTCGAGCCCGATCCCCGATTCGCCGTCTCCTCTTTGGTGAGTGGCTCTCTTGCTGTGCTGCTAAGTGGGGAAAGTCAGTTGGACTTTTCTCTTGGTGCCGAGTGGTGATGAGTTGGTTCTAATGGAGACACGGGTCTTTCCACTGGTAATTGGGAATATGCAACCAAGCCAGTTAAACTCAGTCATGGAAGCCACCTGCTGTGAATGTCTCACTGTGGTTGCACCATTCATGTCTTTCTCTAGCCGCTGAAGGATTTTGCTGCTATTAGGATCTGTAGCTTTAGATTTTTGGTGTTAGTATTGCTGCTGTTAGTATCTGCAACTTTGCGTCTTTCGTTGTGTTCATCTAAGTCTGTAGCCTCTATCTTTTAGTTCGTCCAAGTCATGCGAGTCCACAAATTTCTTTGTCGGTCAGCAAATTGCTTTTCTTGCAATAGTCCATCCTCATGGATCGAGTATGGTCTTTTCGCATGACCGTAGTTGCCGCTCTTCTCTTTGAGCCGTTGCAAATCGTAGAAGTTTTAAGGCCGCTGCTTTTCTCTGAGCTGCTACCCCGAGTTTTCAAGGCCACCGCCATTTCCTTCTGTGCCACTGTCCTCTCGGACTTCGATCTGCGCCACCATACTTTATGGGCTGCCGTACGATCATGGATGGAGATCTTTTGGCCTCGACACAAGTTTCAAGAGCTGCACGCTACGACAATGTTTTCAAGATTTGGATTTTCCCTATTTTAGATGCAACTCTTTCAAATGCAATGCTGTTGCATACGTCTTACATTTGAGGGGGTGTTAACGATATAAGAGTATTAATGTCTTTTCCTATTTTAGTATTTGGTCTTTGTCCCTGAGTCTTGTACTATATATTGCCCCTTTGGGCTGTGCAATACATGAACGATTCATCTATTCATCCATAGATCTAACTGTAGGATCGTATTACACATTCAGAGGGGGATGAATGATTGTCCCCACTTTTTATCACCTGAAACCAAAGCACCACGCAGAGAAACAAAACAGAAACAATCTATATTGCTGAACGAAGATAACGATCACATCTGCTGCTTGAACGTGGTCGAAATCACTCTGTCAATCTGTTCGTATGAGCTCGTTACGACCGACCGCTCGGTAGGACCAGACGCTCTGTCGCTCGACCGCTCGGTGCGACCACTCAATACGATCGCACGTCTTGAACGCCCGCTCCGACCACTTGGTTACGACCGCTCGTTCCGGTCACTTGGCACAACAACCGCTCGATCACTCGTTCGTTCTGATTGCTCGGTACGACAATGGAACGACGATCTGATTGTTCTGATCGCTTGGCACGACCATGAAGCACGTAGTCGTGACCTCCTTCCGCCTGATGTACCAAGCCGTTCGACCACCGCCTGGACGAGATGAGCTGGAGACAAAAGTAGAGCACAGAAAACAGAGAGGAAAGAACGATGCTCTCGAAGTCAGCACGGAAAACAGAGAGGAAAGAACGATGCTCTCGAAGTCACCGGTGATGAAAGGAATCTGATCTATTATTTCATCAACATGTTGGCTACAAAGCACCTCACGGCAACCCTAAAAACCTTCTCTCGAAAGCCCTAAAATTCCTTATCTCCCCGTTAGCTTACAGCCTCCCCTGTTTTATAGCCAGTGCACAAGACGTGTTCAACACAAACACCTCAGACCGTGTCATGTTCCACCTGGACACGAAATCTAACTCTTCCTCAAACCAAGGGTTTGGACCCGAAACCCTTCGAAACATGGGTTTTAACCACCTCGTACAGATCATGGACTCCATCCACGACTCCATACATCACACGCTGCGAAGCCTCCAGGATATCCCCACCTGAATCTTCATAGCGCACAGTCACCGCGTGCTCTCGCGTGAGCCCGATCACCTCACGTGACCACCTGACGGCCTAGACCTCAGATTACCCCCTCCTAGTTCCGGTCTTCCTTGTCACCGACCGTAATTATCTCCACGCCTCCACGCAGCATCCACCTTTGACCTCCATGTGCTTCCAGCATGAGCTCGACCACCTCGCGTGACCTCACGACCGCTTGGACCTCAGATTACCCCCTTTTAGTCCTGGTCCTCTTCGTCACCGACCGTGGCCGCCTCCATGCCCTCCTGCATATGCAAAGACCAAAGAAACCATCTCCTTGCAACACACATTAGCAAAACACACCCTTGTCTGTCCCCAAACAAGGTTCAGACCTCCTACGACCATACCCCAGGTCGTTTACGAGTTACGACTGCTTTGTTCTATCACTACCACCTACGACCATCACCAAGGCCGTTTACAACCGCACCGATCCATTACTACCACCTACGACCATCTCCAAGGTCGTTTACGACCGCATAGAGTCTATCGCTACCTGAGACAAAACTCGTTTATGACCACACAGAGTCTATCGCTACCTGAGACACCCTCAGACCACTCCCTCCGACACTACCACCGAGTACTCGTAACCCACATCGACTATCGAGTACCGATAAAAAAACACAGTCGCAACACGAACTCAAAGCCTACGAGTACAGTCAAATCTCCGACAACCGACCACTCACCGTGATCGTGAAATAGCTTCAACCGAGTACCGAGTTCTCCGAACAAGTACCTCATAACCTCAAGCAACGACCATCCACCATCGGCCGCCACACCGACAAGTCAGCAGCTGGCCAAACCCGAGTACTCGATGTACTCGTGATCACAAGAGTGAAGCACTCGTATCGATCAGAAGTCTTACGAGTACCGATTGAGAAGCCTACGGCCGCCGATCGCCAAGCCTTCGACTACCAAGACAGAACAACAGACCGTGAGGTCAACGAGTATCGACAAGACTGCCAAGTCTATGACCATGGAGGTAGTTTGTAAAAACTACGACCATGTGAGCAATATGCAAGACTTATGACCATGGAGGTAGTCTACAAAAACTACGACCAACAAGATAGTCTGCAAAATCTACGACCATTGAGGTAGTCTGCAAGTCTTACAACCATGGAGGTAGTCTGCGAGAACTACGACCATGGTGGTAGTCTGCGAGAACTACGACCATGGAGGTAGTCTGCGAGACCTACGACCATGGAGGTAGTCTGCGAGACCTACGACCATGGAGGTAGTCTGCAAAACTTACGACCATCGACCGCAAAGCCCTCGACTAACGATCAGTAAAGTCTACGACTGCCGAGTATTGTAGTTACGACTATGAAAGTACTGTAGCTACGATTACCTGCCGTGGTCGTAAAACCGAAGTTGTACTGTCGTGGTCGAACGCAGATGTGGTCGTAACAGCACGCTGTGGTCGTAAGCTGAATGTGGTTGTAGCATGCCGTGGTCGTAAATTGAACGTGATCGTAGCAGCACGCCGTGGTTGTAAGATTGTCTGTGTTTTGCCGTGGTCGTAGCCGAGGTCGTAATTGTTTGTGTTCTGCCGTGATCGTAAGATTGTCTGTACTCACCCGAACTGCACACGACCACTCAAGGGCAATGACTTCAACTGCAAATGTCAAGTCTTTCACAAACGCAAAATCCAAAGCAGACCAAATGTCAATTATTCATCATATCTTAATCTACGACTATCCACATGGTCTAACACTAACAACATGCACCTTTTCAATCCATGAAACCAAACATTTGCTCTCATTTATGGATCATCTTGGTGGCTACTGACTTTTATTCAATGTCTCAGCATGGTGGTCAAGATCCAGAGGTGACTGGATCACCAACAGAAAAGGCTATATTGTCTTGGGGGCTGAAGGTACATGTACAGCTTTTTAGTAGCCTTAGCCTAGATTCTTTCTATATCTTCTGCTTTGTGACCATGATCTGCAAATTTCTACAGCTTGGTATGAGATTCAATGAAACAAGATCAAAGTCCTCTATTCTTCAAGTCTTCCCATTCAATTCAGAGAAAAAGCGAGGCGGTGTTGCAGTGCATCTGGTAATTCATTTTACCTATAACAGTGACAAATTCCTTTATTGGTAATTGTGTATAATACATTTTGCAAAATTTTGTCGGTTATAACTTTTGAATGGACCATAATGCTGCATTACATCTTCCTCAATTTGCCTTACCATAATAGACTAATAGCATCTCATCCTGCCCTCTGGGTATGTGTGGATAGTTATCATGTACTGCTAATGGCTTCAATTGTTGAAATAGTACCCCCATTTCTATGTCAACCCCACTCATTTATTATCTATAGTTTGCATTGCAATTTGCACCTAGCAAGGTTCTGTCAACATGTTAATTGTATCTCAAATTATTACCTACCATTACACCTAATCATTTGCATCCTTGCCTTGAACATTGCTAATCTGTTTTCTCTGATAACACGGGACTAATTTTTCTCTTTATTTTCATGATTTAATTAATGTTCTGATTTTCTACTTCTGGAGGGTGGCTCCGAGGTTCATGTGCACTGGAAAGGAGCTGCTGAAATTATTTTGGATTCATGCACAAGTTGGCTTGATGCAGATGGTTCAAAGCACTCAATGACTCCTGAGAAAGTAATTTCTTTTTCAGCCTGTAGTCATTTGCTTAAGTACAGTATGGCTTTGTTACTTTTGTAACCAATTAATTCGTGTTGCAGGTTGGTGAATTCAAGAAATTCATAGAAGATATGGCTGCTGCTAGCCTCCGGTGTGTTGCTTTTGCATATAGAACTTATGAGATGGATGATGTTCCAAATGAGGATCAGAGGGCTGACTGGATATTACCTGAAGATAACTTGATTTTTCTTGGTGTGGTGGGAATAAAGGTAAATAGCAAATATGCAATTTTATGCTTTTAGCTAGTGCTGTTAATGAATTATTTTGATAGCTGTGCCTTCCATCTCTCCCGATGTCGTGATTAGTGGTTGACATTTGCTGCGGTATCGCTGTACATTTGTCTGAGCTGCCTGTAAATTCTGATTTCTTGATCTACTTTTCTGCAGCATGCCTCTGATTAATTACACTGTCACTCCCTATCTTATGGCTGCATACTTCTGATCAATTGCTCTATTTCTCTGTTTCTTGTACCCAATTTTTCAGCAATAAACTGTAGGTTTGGATAATTGTCACAACTCGCACAAGTACATGCTCAATGACAAGTAAAAGCTGTCTAGAAAAAGAACTGTGAATCCATTGTATAAGTTTGTCTGCTACTTGTTCAGACAGTATCATTATCAACTACCAAGTATAGTACATTTAAGACCCCAGCATCTTGATTGCTCGTAACTCTTGTCAAATCTTGCTTTAGTACTCCACAATGAAGAATGTGCTAACAACAAATTTTCAAGCAATATTATAAATTATATGAACTGCATAAGATCACTCGCTTTTTTCTTGCTTACTAATTATTGCACCATTTGCTGGCAGCTTGCAGCAGCCGTTGTAAGCCATCCAGAACTGCATTAGTTTGCGAGTACTTTACAGCTGGTTCACCTTGCAGGATCCCTGCCGCCCAGGAGTTCAAGATTCTGTTCGCTTATGTACAGCAGCTGGCATTAAGGTAACTTTTGCATATTCTTGTGAATTCATCCATGGGTGAGTCAGTGACAGTATACTACTTTCTCTTATATATTAGTACCTGATTAATGCACAAGAGATGGCTTATCATTTTGTTGAGTTCCATACCATTTGCTTCATCTAGGGATGTTAGCCAAAGTTTTTCTTGGTCACTTCTATTCAGTTCATTATTTGAATTGTTAGGTCCGTATGGTCACTGGAGATAATCTTCAAACTGCCAGAGCCATTGCCTTGGAATGTGGAATACTCACTGATCCCAATGTGTCAGAGCCAATCATCATCGAAGGAAAGACTTTTCGTGCATTGTCAGATTTGGAAAGGGAGGAAGCTGCTGAAAAAATTTCTGTATGTTTATTCTCCTTGCATTTCCTAAACATTGCATTGGTAATCTGTATGTTTGTTCTCCTTGCATTTCCTAAGAATTCAACCTTGAACTCTAAAACCAGTTATTTCACACCCTCGAACTCTCAAATAAGTGCAAAACACCCCCACCTGAAACCATCGTGGTTTCGGCTGACATGGCACCTACTTGTCCAACTTTTGCTGACATGGAAAGCAAGTACATTCACTGAATCAGCAAATAAAGTAAAAAAAATAGATGGGGCCCACAGGTCATCCCCTAATAGCTCTTCTTCAACCTCCCTCTTCTTCACCTCCCTCCCCCCTCTCCCTCTCCCATCTTCCTCTTCACACCTCTTTCTCCCTCATTCCGCAACGAACACAGACTAATACAAGAGCCAAGGTTGTCATGGCGTCGCCTAGACGTCCAGTCGACCGGAGGAGGACGCCGGGGACGGTTGCCCAGTGTGTGAACACTTAGACGATGCTAGGCAACGTCTAGGCGTCTATGGAGTCACCAGGACGTCGAGGTAGCCTGGGCGAGGGGGAGTGTGCTTCAAAAGGGCAAAACAACGAAACCTATACCCGAAGTCCCGAAGTAGTCGTCTCGCCGCCGCCGCTGGTAGGGTTTCTCCAAAAGATCTCCCGACGCCGTCGCGCTGAGCTGCCGTTTGCTCCCGCCGATCTGTTGCTTCCACCCACCGATCTGCGGCCTCCTCTCGTCGCCGCCTTCCCCGAGTTGCTGCGGTGGGAGGAGGCACCGCGCGGAAGGGAGTCGGTGGGGAGCAGGTGGCGGAGGAGGCGCCGGAGAGAGATCGGGCGGGGCGGCGGGAATCAGGCGGGGCGGCTAGGGTTAGGTGCCGTGTTATATCGTTCGGTTTTTGCGGTTAAGTCCTCGTACGTTCTGAAAATTACGAACAGACCCCTTAATAGATTTCCTCTAATTTAGGCCTCCTGAGATATGGTTATTTACATAATTTGTGCTATTATGTTGCATGGTTATTTAATTTTTAGTCATATAAGGTAATATTTATCATCTAACTACTATCGTCTAACTGTCACCATGGCGGACATCTAGTCATATAAGGAATTATTTATCATCTCGCCGCGACTTGCCGGAGCGCCGTGACAACCTTGACAAGAGCACTCCTTTTCCACTCTCGCTTCTCTCCGCCAACCTGCTTTTTTTATCACTTCGTTGCAGGGCAGCATGACCAGCGACGAGCTAACCACAGTGGCTCAGCGTGGAAGGATAGCGGTGAGCTGCACGTGGTCGGCATGGTAGGCGTAGTGTGGTCGGCACCCTGAGCAGCCTGTGGGTCAGATAGCGTGGAGGCATAGCGACGGCTGGCTACGACTGGCCTCGGCAGCCGGCAAGTCGAATTTGGAGACCAGCCTGGCTCCACAAAGCACGCGACCAGATTAAGCTGTAGTTGTCGATCTCACCCAACCAAATTAAATCAATCACCGCATACATCATACTAAATTACTATGCTTGTTGACGAGTGAATCCGCAAATCCAAGCAAAGAAGAAAAGCCACCATCGAACTAACATACAAGAAAGCAACCAAGCAAGAAGGATATGAAGATGGGGATGATTGGATCTACTGGGATCCATGGACAGCAATGTGCTTCCATGGCGGCCTATTGTAGGATCGTCGATGGCAATCAGAGGGGGTGAATGATTGTAGTGCACACGAAAGTTTTTTTTAATCTGTTGTCTCATTTTTTTCTGTTCACAAAAAAAAAACCCAGAAAACAGAAAACAAAACAAGACAAAAAGGGACAGCAAAAATTCTATATGTGAAGATACACGCACGAGAGGCAGTCGCCCTTCTGTTATCACCCGGGATAAAAAAACATAATTAGTTATCCCTAATTGCTTTGCTTGGCCACAGAGAATCAATGCATGCAGCCAACACATGATCTCTCACAAATCACGACACAGCTCCCTACAACCATGCATATCTAACACCAAAACTTAATTAGCACTTACCTCTAATTACCCTGCACTAATCTCCTCTCCTCATGCACAAAAGTCACGGCATCTATATGTGTAGAAGTATCTGAAAGCCACTTGATTTTTTAATCCTGCATGCAAAGTCTGATGGATAAAAAGTTGCTTGATGGCTTCACGCAAGGACACACGCAGCCGACGATCTTGACGAAGCGATCGCTGCTGCTGGTCTCCGCACGCAATGAGGAAACAGACATCCTTCGCTTCGCTCGCCAACGGACAATCTGGAGAAAGAACGCGCCATCGGGTTTTTTTTTAATATATCTAAACTTTATTTATGAATCATGGTGGCTACAAAGTGCCCTCCTGACATCTCTAAACTCTAGCACGAAATTAATCTCTCTAAAAACCACCGGGTTAGCCTCTAACCCTATCTCTATTTATATTCTAGGGCCCAAAACATGGACTTAGCCTAAGCTTACGAGTTCTAATCCAATTCCAACACCAAAGGGACCCGAAACCCTTCTTAACACGGGTTTTCCAAAATTCCAACTTTTCTAACGCGTCACATGTCGAAGCCTCCAGGACCGCACCTTCTGTAGCTTCTCCACGCATCATCTACCACGTGTCGTAGCCTCCGGACCGCACCTTTATAGCTCCAACACGTATCTTCCATCTCTGATCTTCATACGCCCCAAGCATGAGCCTGACCACCTTGTGACCTTAACCGTCTGAACCTCGGATCTCTCATCCTAGTTCCGGTCCACCTCGTCACCGACCATAATCATCTCCATACTCAACCTGCACATGCAAAGACCAAAGAATATTTTTTCGGCACAAGTTCGGCCCAACTTGACTAATATCAGTCTACACACGCCACACGCCTCGCATAACACCGATAAACAGTATTATCAAATATATCCATCATCATAAATTAACTATTATCAATTATTTATGACCAAAATATCCTAGACCTAGCCACATGGTCTAACACACATGCGTCCTGACGGCGTCTCGCACGAGGACTGGTCAGGCGGCGGTGTTCCATGCCATAGTTTTTGTTGACTGAGCATAGAAGAGAGTGAGAGGACAACGTAGCATAGAGGCTGCCATGTAGGGCCCATTGGTGATGTGTTCGTCCACATGCCAAAAACAGCGACGTGGTGGCCAACAGAGCAAAAACCACTTATGAAACCAGCCTCAGGGGTTATTTCAACCGGTTTTAGGAGTTGAGGGTTGCAATGTACCCGGTTTCATAGTTGGGGGTTGATTTTCGGCTAGGACAAGAGCACTGGGGGTTGTAAATGGACTTACTCCTTTCTTATTCTCCATGATAATGCATGGACTTGGAAAATGAGATGTATGACAACAAAAGCCAAGATAAGGTCCAGTTGCTGTGAAGTAGTAGTGCATTGCAGATGGTTCACATCACCTGTGTAGAAAGTAATCAAAGTTTGCTAGCCTTAACTAAAGATCATAGTCCCTAATTCACCTTTATCTACTTGTACTGCATTG
Source organism: Bonia amplexicaulis (assembly GCA_036346245.1). Lineage (NCBI taxonomy): Eukaryota > Viridiplantae > Streptophyta > Magnoliopsida > Poales > Poaceae > Bonia > Bonia amplexicaulis. The sequence continues at coordinate 16,440,928 of CM070745.1, read as the reverse complement.
TGTGTGTGGTAGGGTCATCATCTTTGTCTAGATTTTTCTTACGACGTTGGTTCTTTTAGGAAGGAAAAAAGGTCAAAGTCGTGATGCTCAATTCTTTTTCCCTTTTATAGACAAGGAGGCCAAAATTCTTGATTCATGTATTGAAATGTGACTTGTCTCATTTTGCTATTTGAGGAATAAGATGATGCAATTGTTGTTCCAACTCTTTTCATGTGAAGATTGGAGAACGCCCCTTATTATATTTATTACTATTCACTATTTATAGTGCAATAGGGATTTGACCCTATCTTGACACAAAAGTACCACTATAAACAAAAAGAAACGAATACAAACATGACAGTGTAAGTGAACAGTTCTTTTTATGATTGTATTTATTGTGCTATTTCTCCCTAAATTGATGTGTTCATACTGTCAAGTTTATACCAATTTGCTTTCTGTTTTGCATATAATCACTAAATTTACCTTTACAAATAAGTATACTTGCTATAAATGGCTGCAGGTGATGGGGAGGTCTTCACCAAATGATAAACTCTTACTTGTCAAGGCACTGAGGAGCAGAGGCCATGTTGTTGCTGTAACTGGAGATGGCACAAACGATGCCCCAGCACTGCATGAGGTTTGTGAACTACTAATCTCATTTAATTTTCCATCAAGTTATGAAACAAGCATCCTTTTGCACACGTTCAAGAACCATCACACGGTATTACTTACAAAATTCTGGAATTATAGGCAGATATTGGTCTCTCGATGGGCATTCAGGGAACTGAAGTTGCCAAGGAGAGTTCTGATATTATCATCTTGGATGACAATTTCGCATCAGTTGTGAGGGTATGTATGTTGTGTTCTCTTATTAGCCTTCCATAACTGCAACTTCTGATATTTGTTTGTGGCCTTAGGTTGTTAGATGGGGCCGCTCAGTTTATGCAAACATCCAGAAATTCATACAGTTCCAACTAACTGTCAACGTCGCAGCGTTGATAATTAATGTAGTTGCTGCCGTCAGTTCTGGTGACGTACCGCTGAATGCTGTCCAGGTTTGAGTTCAGAATCTTAATTTTGATATGGCTTGCTACTTTCCAGATTTCTGACCAAAGTTGTTCTCTCATCGGATATCGTGTAAAAGTTCAATATTTGGTGTTGCTGTTTCTCTACTTCCCAATTTACTTGGTTTAAGAGAATTTCTTTTGTGCTCATGTCTTGCAAATATTTATAAGATGATATGATTAACTCATTAAAGATTCTATAACGATAGGTGATGTTTTTGTTATTTATACCCTCTTGGTTGACAGTTGCTCTGGGTTAACCTAATCATGGACACACTGGGTGCTCTTGCATTGGCGACTGAGCCACCAACCGACCATCTTATGCAGAGACCACCAGTTGGACGGAGGTTTGTTGACTTTGTTCTTTTACTTGTGCTATTGTTGCTCAACAATCTTTCTTGGTTTCTGGAGATAATTTTGTTGATCTGACTGGCATACTTTACGGATTGGGAGTGACTTGCCATCTTTCTTGTGAATATTTTTCTTTTTGATCTAGGTTTGATTAAAAGGAATAAATGGACCTAACGGTCAAAAGGAATAAGTGGATCTAACGATCAAAGGAATATCTTTCTTGCCTGAACTAGTGATTGTGCACAAACAATCTTGTGAAGAACTGGAAATATGAGATTGTTGATGATTGTCATTGTTAGATCATTTTGATTGTATGTCATAAAATTATGTTCCTCATTTCCCCATTACATGTGTACTTGCTCTAAATTTCTGCCGACACCTTTTTGTCTAGATACTATTATGTTGGCTGCATGATACTGTATATGTGCATATTTATCATGTACTGCTAATATTTTCCATTCCTCAATTAAATGTCAAAAATAGTTTGCTTTTTTCACGCTGAAGGTGTCTCAACTCTCAACCTCGTTTTCAGGGAGCCTTTGATAACAAATATCATGTGGAGAAACTTAATCATAATGGTATGCTACTTATGTCACTGTATTCTAAATATTCAATTAAAATATTTGATATCTTTCTATTGACTACCTGTTCTTCCTTCAGGCTTTGTTTGAAGTTTCAGTCCTTCTAACTCTGAACTTCAGGGGCAAGAGCCTTCTGCAGTTGAAAAATGACAACCCTGCGCATGCAGATACAGTGAAAAATACGTTCATATTCAACACATTTGTTCTGTGTCAAGTGAGTCACTACCTTTTGGTCTAATGTGACTTGGAAATATATATAAGTGATGCAGTAGGGCTAAACCGCTAAACATATCACACAATTACGTCTTCCTTAGGTGTTCAATGAGTTTAATTCTCGCAAGCCAGATGAGCTGAATATATTCAAGGGAATTACAGGGAATCACCTCTTCATGGCCATTGTGGCAATAACTGTTGTACTCCAGGTAGAAAACCACTAAAATGATTCTTTTGTACTGCACATGAAGTGATTTAGGTTTGCTATTGTCATATATGCTTATTCCTGTTCATATGCAGGCTCTTATCATCGAGTTCCTAGGCAAGTTCGCGTCAACAGTCAGGTTAAGCTGGCAGCTGTGGTTGGTATCAATAGGTCTTGCTTTTTTTAGGTAAGAATCTCTTATTAATATTTCTTGTGTTGATAAAATAGAACAGTTGTTGATATGGTTGTACGTTGTAACTCGAAACATGTATTTCCTGGTACGATGAAAAATTAATCATGAGCAAAACTTTGTTAATACTTAATATACTTTTGTTTAGAATTATACCTGCTTGATTTTTTTTTTGCTCTTTTCAGCTGGCCATTGGCATTCTTGGGAAAGCTTATTCCTGTTCCAGACCGTCCATTCGGAGATTTCTTTGCATGTTGCTGCCCAAGGAGGAAACAAGGTATGTACGTTACAGCATGTGTTTGACATCGTGCTCTTGCTTGCCGACGCACATGGGATGATGGGAGTGGAGTACGCACTAGGAAATTCAGTTCTATGCCACTGCCTCTTGCATACCTTGACTCCCAACATCCCTAACATAAATCCATTTAGTGCAGCTGCTGATGCGAAGGAAGACAGTGGTGAGCACAGCGATGTATGAAGCGATGGGTTGGCATGGAGGACCTTACGCAGTTTTTTTTGCTAGGCTTTTTAACATGATCGTGCTGCAATTATCTGTGATTGGGATTATAAATACACTGGCTTCACATGGACGGGTCACACTTCTAGAAATTTGCCACGCTCTCGCGGGCCCTGTTCAATTCTCATTCGGAATTTGCGGCGCTTCTCCCAATTGCGATATTCGTCAATTTCAAAGCTTCAGAACTCTAGGATGCGAGTAGAGCTGGGAGTTGGACTGGCCGTGCCAGCATGGCCTGGGTTTATCGTACTTCGGATCGTTTCGTGCTGTGCTGGTTTGGTCTAGTTATCTTGCCGTGTCGGTCTGTCTCACCTCTGGTCAGATTCAAGTACGGTTTAAAGCCCACTGTATTGGTGTTTGTGTCATGTCAATCTAAGCCTAGTTTGAAGTAACTATACACGATGAAGATGACGATGGAGATGGCAATCGCTATCTATCTCTTGTACCTGTCTTGTTAAAAATTAGTTGAATTAGTTGTATAAAAACATGGATATGTAATGAAGTAAATATTTCAGGAAAAATTGGAATTTTTTTGATATTTTAAAATCATAATGTTACTGTCTTGTTAAAAACTTTACGTCTCATAGTGAGATTTTCGAGTAAGGAAAGAGTAAAGTAATAATATATGTATATACTAACTATAACAATATGTGTATATAGTATTTACTCATCAATGTCTAGGTCGTTCATGTTTTCGAGGTTAGCGTACGCCTGCACGATTTGAGGATCCTTTAGTTACTGCTGTTGTCGCTTTTTAGATAATTCTTAGTCTTTGACGCATGTGATTGTCTCCACCATCCTGGGTGTGAGGGATAATCTCCTTTATTCGATTATTCTTCTTACTGTGTTGAACGTCGTTTCTGAAAAGACCGTGCACATTGGCCCCAGGAGAATATCCTGTACGACATGTGACAGCATAGGAAATATTCGCTTATTCTTCCACCACTCGAGTAAGTCTATGTTGCCTTCACTAGTAAGATTAGGATCAATATTTGGAAAATCATGCTCTAAGTAGTGGTTCAGTTTCGAGACATAATTTCACTTGGAGGTCGCCTGGGACTGAGAGGACGAAGTAGACTTGCCCTTTAGTTTCTTTTATAAGTATGATGTCAAGCTTGTGCGCCTACTGTGAGGCCTCCGATCTTGCGCTACTGCCAAACTTGCCATGATATATACAGAAAATACGAAAAGCTCATCTTTGATATGTACGAAAGCTTCTGAATAATCAAGTCCAAGGTATTCACCTATTCCTTCTATGCCAACCTGTAAACCTATCAACTTTTTCTAAAGCATCAGGAAGGAGACGTTGCTCTTGAGTCCTGAACGTTGCAGTTTCCGAACGTTGATTCTCCCGAACGTTTCTTCTGCAGTGAACGTTGTGCAGATCATTCTCTCTCAAGTCTCAATCATCTCTCAGCTCAGGGAATCAGACACTCAGCTCTATATGTTGTCTACTAATTCTCTCGGGCGCCTCCCTCCCTCCACCTGTGCCTCCCTCCTCGGCTCCTTCCTTGGTCCCCGGTCGCCTCCCTCCTCCCCCTAGCCCTCTCCCTTCCTCCAGTCGCCTCCTATCTCCTCCTCCCCCAGCCACCTCTTCCCCAGCACCCTCCCTCCTCTCCTGGCCACCACCACCTCCACCAGCCCCCTCACTCCTCCCGCCTCGGCGACCCTTCCTCTGCTCGTCCCTTGATCGCCTTCCTTCTCCTCGACCCCGGCGACCCTCCTCGGCTCCTCCCTGGTCTTATCTCTCCTCCCGACCACCGTGACCCCTCGCCTCCTCCTCCACAGCCCTCGGTGACCCCTCGCCTCCTCCTCTCCCGTCCACCCCACCTCCCTCGATCGCGCCTCCTCCCCCCCCTGGCGACCCCACCTCGGCTCCTATCCCAGTCGCCTCCCTCCTGGGGTCAGCGATGAGCACGCCCGCCGCCTTCTTTGCCTCAGCCGCCTTGGCGCGCACCGTCTCCCTCCTAGGCCACGATGTCGCCGTCGGGGTGATCGGTGTCGGCCCGGCGGTCTTTGAAGCGAGGGCAGCCGTGCGCGGTGCTCGGGCTTTCCTGGCCTGAGCTTATGCGGCACCATGCTCGACACTCTCCGCATCGACGTCGACACCTACGACCAAGGCTTCGAGGAGCTCATGTCCAACAGTGCAAGCATGACGATAGGCTCTAGTATGCTCTTTCCCCTCTACTCTTGTCCTCTACTCCCTCTTTGCTCTGTGATGGCTTGTGGGATGGGAATCCATGGAATGATGAGATGGCGACGGGGGCAACGGGAGGGGAGGTCGAGGTGGCTACCTGCGCCGGCGCCACCGTGCCCTCCGTCTTTGGTCGTGCTTGTCGGTCCAAGCACGACACGATATGTCGTGTCGTGCCGTCCGACGGGCCAGCTTTGCGAGCTTGGCGACCGCCATTCATGCCGTGTCACACGGCCCGCTACGTAACGTGTTTGGATTATGCCGATCCAGGCGGGTCTCGGGCTAGCATGAATAAACGTAATTCAACTCCCAGCTCTAGATGCGACGTGCAGCATGCATCAAGAGTAGCGTGGCTAATTTGAGAGCAACCCCGTGGAGTCGCTGTGTGACACGAGCTCCGCCGGGCTCACTTGCGCCATCGCTGTGACGCGGATAGCAGGACAACGTTATCTTCTCAAAATATAAAAAATAGGAGAAGCATGTGCTGGACTTCCTTTTGTTTTCTCATACTGATTTGGTTTCGCAGCGGAGAATTTGGATAGAATCGGTGGTGGATGGGGTTGGCCTTAATAAGAAGACGAGTCAGTTCTGTTTCCTTGTGACGGGAAGGCGCTGGCCCACCATGAAAGAAACGATGCTTGACATGTATAAGGGGATACGGATGGGCATACAACCCCAGTATAGGGAAGACCTATTCCAATTCTTTTGGATGATTTTTGGTTATAGTTGATGATTTTTGTCTATATTTTTTGAGACAGCAGAAATGCCGACACGGACGATACATGTAGTTTTAGGCTCAAAAAGTCGTTTGGAGAGATGGCTTTAAGAAGTCTCTTGAAGAAACTATCATATTTGTTTCGGTTTTTAGAGAAACCGATTCAAAAAAACAAAAAAAAAGGTCTAAAAAAAACAGACCCAAAGTCTCCCTGGATTTCTTTCCGTAGCAATGTAGAATATGCTGCTTCACGTTGTGTTGTCTGGTTACGGTCTGTTGGTGCCCATAGCATTTGGGAATGGTTTCGATCTGCAACCTGAGACATTTCTGATGTTTCTTCTTGGGCATCAATTCGTGCATATTGTGTGTCTAGCCAGTAGTAACCACAGGTATGGACTAGTAAAAGAGAAGCAGTTGCCATTAAAGAACGTAATACCTTTGGCTTTTCGTAAACAAGACGGCGGCTGATCTGGTTCGACGTGACATAAAGTGTACAGTTCGTCGTGACATAAAGAGTACAGTACCACATCGCTCAAGGTTCACAGAATTTGAGCTGTTCTTTTTTTGCTGCGGTTTTGGCTTTTGGCTGAAATTTTTGAATTTTAGCTGTTTACGGTACAGATTACGGAGAGATCGATACTCATTTGCGATTTTAGCTGGTACAGATGTTAAGCTTTTAACATGTACTACGTTTAACTTGTAGACGTTATCTTGAAAAAATACTCCGTTTAAAAGTTAAGTACTGTAGCGGCTGCTAAAAGCCGAACTTGTGGCATGAAGAACAGGCCGAAAGGCTTTTGAACGCCGAAGCATGTGTCCGTGCCGCTGTGTGTGACGTTGCATGGTGTGTGCCGTTGAAAAATTCAGCTCAGATGTTATGTGACTGTGCTGATACGTTGGCCGTAAACCCGTACGGTCCTTTCATCCTTTACCGTTCCGTGAAGGGATATCTTTCCTACCGTTCCTGCCGAGGCTTACTAGCTTGCAAAGTTTTTTTTAAAAAAATTAGAATATACTAATTAATTATAGTACACATTATACCGATTTCAACTAAATTAGTTAAAATCATATACAATTCTCTTCGTACTTTCTCACAAATAATTAGAATTCAAAAATTATAAGTTAAAAACTATAAACCGTAGTTTTAAAAGAACCCATCCTAAAAAAGCCATACAGAGGAAACCAATTAATTGCGTACGCATAAAGTGGCGCCTACGTGAGCAATTCACGGGGAAAACGGCCCAAGCAGCCCAGTGAAGTGGCAGCCGGACCTCGCAGCAAGTGTTGACGTTTTAAACAGCTCTATGGCCTGTTCAGCTGTTCTTTACTTTTAAAAACGGTTTTTAATTTTTGCTATAGTACTTAACTTTTAAATAGATTATTTTCTTAAGACGAGATCTACAAGTTAATTGTAGTACACGTTAAAAGCCTAACATCTGTATCAACCAACATCGCAAGCGAGTATCTCTCTCCGCAATCTCTGTCGTAAACAACCAAAATTCAAATAATTCAACCAAAAGCTATAAATCACAGAAAAAAACAGCTCTTGATTTTCACAACGAAAGACGAAGTTGGGAGCCGTCGACCTGATCTAGGCTGTGTTCAATATGGCTTAAGCTTATGGCTTAAGCTTATTTTTGCACTATTCATAATTTCATCTTTTTCTGAATTTTTGACTTTTTTGAGCTTTTTTGTCGGTTCTTTTTTTCTCGTATTCGTTTGCGTTGACTGTGATGGGCTAACATATTTTTTATATTTTTTAATTTTTTTAAATTTAATTATGTTAAATAAGCCTCCGTCATTGATTTTTTTCACCACCACAGTTGTTTTCAACCATAAGCTTTCAGCTTTCAGCCGAACCGATCACCACCCTAGTCACCATTCATGTCCTTTTGGTCTTATTATCATAAATGCAGCGTTCATCCTTCCTGGACGGACTGCGAGCTTGAAACGATCAAGGTCTGAAACGTTCTCGCGACTTCTTTCGCTTGGCAGTCGAGTGCTTCATAGGTTAAGAGGTATCGCACGTCCTCCATCGACAGGAACATGCTAGGCTCAGGCGCTAGGCACAACAGAGAGTTTGTCCTGATCACCATCCTCATTATACCTATATTACACCCCGGGGATTCGCCCCCGGGGAGGCACGCCACACCGGATTTTTTTGAATAGGCCTTTAGGATTTTTTGAAATCACGTGCGAGTCCTTCACTTTTGCAAAAAGAGCCATAACTAGTCAATTTTTTTGTGAAAAAACCTTCGCTTTTCGGACGTACCGTATGAGTCCTCGGTTTTTTCATAGGCTCTCTTTTTTGCTAGGTAACACTTTTTTGCTTGGTTTTATACGGAAAACTCATCATTTCCTCTGAAAATACGCACAAATTCTTGGTTTTTCAAAGGACCCTCTTACAAATTTTTACCTCTTCTACTTTAGTCCATATTCAGTCTATATGATAACTAGCGCGGCGTGGCGCCGTGCTTTCTCTGCTAGTTCTCTCCACGAATCTTCAGTCCCTTTCTAGTTCCTTGATTAGTCTACGCACGTTGTTGTGGGTTGTCACGTTCTACCAGTATGAAGCGTGAACAGAACATCGTCAATCGTAGACACGTTTGACGATCCCCACCAGCGTAGCATCCTACAAGGGAACGCTTGTCCTCTTGGCTCACAGGGACAAAAAAAAAAGTGCAGTCTTGTCGCGCGCACGTAACAATCTCCGGCCCACGCGAGTGGGCCATTCAAAGCCTGTTTGCTGCGGTGATCACGACCCAAGCAGTGTGGCGCCCTTCCCTTTCTCCCGCTCCGCGGGTGACGTACGGGTACCTTTTTTCTTGGCGCGGCCTCCACCGGGCATCGCCTGCACGGGCGGACGGACGCACGTGCGTACGCTCGCCCGCGCCAGCTAACCGCGCGGTCCCACGGACAGCGGCCGGCGCGCGCGCGCGCGCAGGGAATTCCTCGGGCATGGATGCGGGGTTCACACTTCGCCACCGGCGACAGTTCCACGGACGGCGACGGCGCGCGATCGAGCGGGAAGGCGACTGCGACGGCGTACTGGCAACGCCTCGTTGGCGCGTCACCTCTCGGCCCCTGCTTTTGCTGTCTTGCCGTTCACACTTGCCCATGGCGCGCGTAGGGGGCCGCCTGGTTGGGCTGAAAAGCTTAGTTTATGCTGAAATTACATCGTGGCGTTTAAAATTTTACTGTAACTAAAGGTGACTTATTTAGCGTAATTAAATTTAAAAATAGAAAAAACATGCTAGCTCATCACGGATAACACAAACGAATACGAGAAAAAAACCAATTTTTTTTTTAAAAAAAACGAAATTTATAAATAGTAAAAAATAAACCAGAAACCAGAAGCCGCGGCCAGCACGCGGTCATATGGTTCCTCTTCTTTTCAGTTGCACGCGGTCATATGGTTCCTCTTCTTTTCAGTTGTAACTCTTCCAGTTCTATTAGCGGCAGGATATATCTGTGGGCTCGAGCTCGGAGCTGAGGAGACGGGCACGTCGAGGAATAATATTTCTCTTTCTTTTTGTTGCGAGAAGTCGAGGGATATTTCTTGATTTCTTCGTGTCACATGTAAACTGGAGAGTAGTTCAGAGCTCCCCATTTGCATGCACGTAACACGACTTGCTGACTCTGGCTGACTTTGTCCTGCACGTAACACGACTTGCTGCTGCTTTGACTTTACTAGCTATCGCTCCAAGTTCCGTGCATGTACAGCACGTCTGTACTTACTTACCCAGTTATAAAAATCATGTTGGACTTTTTTCCTTCTCTTGTTGGGCTAGGAAAGATGGAGGGCGACAGTTAGACGGCGTAATTTGTCAGAGTCTGCGAAGTAAAAAACGGGCAGGGTTGTGAATTGGTATCGCCTGCTCGTGTCATCAAATCACTGGAAATGACAGATGCATGGAGCAATAGTAATACAAATGGACCAATGATTCTCAGTTTTAGCTCGTGGAACTCACCGGCAACAAACAGTTTTTTTAGCTCTCGATGACTATATGCCCTGTATCAGGCTAGGATCATGTACGAGAAAATTTGTAGCATGGATATATATAAAAGGACAAGGATGACATACCTAATGACAATGTAACCGATCTGAATTATTGATGAGTAGAAGTCTAAAAAGCATTTTAATTGATGAGCAGACATATCTAAAATCAATTTAATAGGACTGATTTGTATCTAACCATGGTTGTTTAAAATCTATAACATTTATTTTTCTTTTCGATTGCATATTTGGAAGTACATGTGAGAATGCAATGGAAGATCATGCGCATGCAATAGCGAATTAAAACTAGGATTTTTTCTTTAGGAAAACCAGGACATGTATCAGCCGTACGTTTTTGTACTTTGATTCCTCCAGATTTATTGACGTTTACCAAAACATAAGATACTCCGATAGATTAAGGTTGCAATATGATCTAATCATGCATTGGCTGTGCTAACTGCTAACCAACATTTATACGGACGGTAGTGTTCCATTTGGATTCAGCTGACTGACAGATCATCCAACGCCCAGTTGCTCCGAAGGTCAGCTGTCTTTTGCCCGTGGAAAACATCATCAAGTTAGCATGCATGTGCTAGTAGTAAGCAACATTGTGTAGTGGCCACATAAACAAACAAAAGGTCAACTTCTGTACGAGAGCTTATCAGGACCGATGCAGGTAATCAGGTAATCAGAAGGAATGAATAATTGTTTCTATTTTTTTCGGGTATTGTTAATCTTTCACTCCAGAGGTTATGAAGGTCAAGAAGATCATATTACTCCACTTATTTAGATTCCAATAGCTAAGAAAAACTATAAATAACAAGCCATAGGCACTCATAATGAAATCTTTAAGAAAAACTAAGCAAAATGATCCTTGATAATCATGAGCGGTTTGACTGGTGTGTAATGAGCGGTCTAATCGCTCACGGGCAATGTGACCTCTAGCTCAGCAATGGATAGAAAATTAATATGATTTCAAAAACTAAAAACCACATGACTTTTACATGGAAGCTCTAAATGACTTGAAATTTTACACACACCTTACCTAGGATTTTAGAAACGAAATCCAGGCAAGAAACATGAGGTTCTTGGATTTGATTCCATCATTTTGAAGAAAATCGATCCTAGGCCTTAAGAATATCCAAAACCCTAAAATTCAAATTACTTCTTGTATGTGAGGATCTAAGACACGAGGTCTTCCGGATCTACTCTCATATGTCCTAATAAGATAACCTAGTCAAGGATTTGGGTTAAAATCACCTAGATCATGATTTCGAATTTCTTACTTAAGAACATGAAAACCAAGAGAAAACAAATGAAACACTAGAAGGGATCAAAGAGTTGATCTATTACCACTAGAGCAGGTGATTCACGGGTACATGGGCAGTTATAAGGTGCTCCCAAAGCATCATCCTTACTCAAGTTTTCTCATATAGCCTTAGGGAGGGAGAGAAGAAACTACTCAATATTTAGTCAAAGAAGGAGGTGGCGAGGCAGTTAAAACAATGTCATCAACGTAAAGAAGGAGGAAGGTCATATCCAACTCACCATGGAAAATAAAGAGAGGTGGTGGACTTAGAGCAAATGAAGTCGTCTCAATGTATGAAGCAAAGCATTGGTACTACGTGCGGTGAGCCTGTTTAAGTCTATATAAAGAACAATTCAAGCGATAGACATGGTTAGGTCACAAAGAATCAATGAATCCTGAGGGTTGATGACAAAACACAACCCCAGAAAAAGTGTCATACAAGAAAGCATTTTTAACATCAAATTAATGAATGGGCCAGTTATGAGAAAAAGCAATGGAGTGAATAATGTGAATTGTAGCCGATTTGATAATGGAGCTGGATGTTTAATCAAAATCCACCCCTTGCTCTGGAGAGAAGCCTCGCAAAACCTAGTGTGCTTTGTGGCGCTCAATTGTGGCATCTGGTTTTAATTTATGCCGAAAGATCAATTTCCCAGATACAATATTGGTATTGGAAGGAGGGGGCATAAGATCCTATGTATGATTGTTCAAGAGGGCTTCATACTCGCAGCTATGGTGACATGCCAGTGGGGATCTTTGAGGGTGCTACACACTGTTTTAGGAATGGGTGAGTATGAGCTAAGAGCAGTAATATGAAGGTTAAGCCGTGTGGGAGCTGGAATCACGAGGCTGGCACCACGACGCGTTAGCATGTGATGGGTAGCAGTGGAGATGGGACCTACTGTGGGCTTTGGTGGATTAGCTGGTGCAAGTGGAAAAGATGCTTGCGTGGGAACCATTTTGGCCGGTGCTACTGCTACAGACTATGTCGGTGCATTTGGAGGGGCGGCAGAATCATGCACCAAAAGTGTAGGTGGAGAAGGAATATCTGGTAGGAAATTATAGGAGTATTCAGCGAGAGGAGGATCAACATGAGCAAAGGAAAAGTTGGACTCATCAAAGATCACATGTCGTGATAAGATGATGCGCCGGGAGGATATATCCATGCAGCGATACCCCTTTGTGATTGCAAGAATAACCAAGGAAGATGCATGCCACAGAGCGAGGAGCCAATTTGTGTGGAATTATAGTGGTTGTGTTAGGATATCATAAGCAACCAAAGACTCTTAAGTGAGTATAGGATGGTGATATGCAATATAAAGCAAAGCAGGGGATGGTGCTAAAAGAGTTTTGGTAGGGAGTCTGTTTAGAAGGTAAGTGGACGCATGGAGTGCTTCTACCCAAAAATTTAGTGGCATGCTGGTCTAGAATAAAAGGGTGCGAACAATGTCATTCACAATACGGATGACACTTTTTACTTCATTGTTATGTTGAGATGTGTAAGGACATGCGAAGCAAATATGGATGCCATGCGCAGCTGCGAGGGTGTGAAGCATGTGGTTGTCAAATTCCCAACCATTATCATATTGAATGGATTGTAACGTGGCAACAAATTGATTGGCAACTAGCATGTGGAACGAAGATAATGTGGTGAACGCATCAGACTTTAATCATAACAGGAATGTCCATAGAAAATGAGTGAAATCATCGAGAATGACCAAAAATATAGCCTAAAACACTCTCAATGGGAGAGGTCCAGAGATCACAATGGACAAGTTCAAATGGACGACTGGTATGACTAAAGGAAGAAGTAAATGGCAGTTGAACATGGCGCCCTAATTGACATACATGACAAACATTGTGGTCTTTTATTGGTGCAGAAGCCACAGAAGAGTGTACAAGGTGACGAAGAGCATCGTGACTGGGGTGGCCAAGACGACGAGGCTAGAGAACGAACGTGTCATGGATGTAGCAAAGGCAGAAGGAGATGATACGGTGTGGATGAACCATAGAGATCGCCCGTGCTACTGCAGTGGTTCTGCACACACACAACACCACTCTCTCTTTGGCTCTCCATGGCACTGACCCCTCTTGCAACTATCCTTGGTTTCACCGGGTTTGGCTCGCCGTCAGCCGCCAGCTGGCTGCCGGCGAGCTCCTCTACCGGTCCCCCACGTCGCTCGCCTAATTCCCTCATTCCCACAGCCATGGGCGATGGCTTCTTGGGCTCGACCATGGTGCTTGGTGCCGATTCTTCATGGCGCCGCCACCAGCTTGGTAGCTCCTCCAATCGGTCCCCACACTTCCTCTCTTCCCCCTTGGGCCGAATCCGGTGCTAGTGAGGTCAGATTTAACGTTGCTCTGCTGATCTATGGTTCCCCCTATCTACTCTGGGATGCCATGCTTCATGTACGGGGAGTCCCTCAGCAGCAGCTTCATCACGTTGTTGCTGCACCATCGGGACAAGGAGCGGTGGTGTGGTGTTGAATGGCGCCATGTGTGGGGTGAGCCCCCGGTTCAAGCCACCGTGGCCGCTAGAGCACCTGCTATGTGGTGACGATGTCGGTGCGCCTATGTGTGCGTGGTGCCGGATATCCGATCGGATATTATCCGCTTTACCACTTACCAACGCTATTCGGTCGGATTTTAGCTCTTCCGATTTCGCTACCGAATCTGGGAAAGCAATTCAATATCCAGTTGGATTTGGTATTGAACGGAATAGTTATTCCTGGATTCAGTACCGACAAATTCGGTACCGGATTAGTCGAAATTAATCTGTACCGTTTACACCCCTAGTAAAACATGCCTTCTGTAAGTACGGACATACAGTACGGTACAGGTGTACAATGTCAATTGGAATTTTCTAATTGTGCCCCGGGCAGAGACTTTTGGTGATGAGCCGTTTGTTTAGACTGAAACATCAATCGTTTTCTGTTCTCTACGATGGACGATACGCCGAATCACATGCTAATAAGTAATAACGCTGTAGCACTAGCTAGCTAGCTAGATAGGCCATGTATAGCTTAGGAGACTTCAGATAGTGAGAAAATGCAAAAACGTTTAGTCTACTTTGGATTAATTATATGCGTAGACGAGCTTGTCTTCACGGAGCAAAACATGTTTTATCCTATCTTGGAGAGACGGCTGATTATAAGCAAGTAGAGCAGACGCGAGTTCTTTTTCATTAGTTTTTCTTCAGCATTTCATATATATATTGTGCTTTTAATTATCAGAGTAGGACACCTTGTAGGCATAGATGGCAAAAGTTGGAAGCGGAAAATCATCAGTAAAACAAAGCCGGGGGACTTCCCCGGCTGTGTGCTATGCCACGTTATGGTTTTAGCGAAAAAGTTCCTGTATTTTCTGAAATTATGTAAATATCTTTTATTCTCGTAAAAAAGTATTTACTAGTTTTTTTTCGAAAAGTACCCTCTACTTCACTGAAATTACGTGTCCTTTGCGGGATAGCACCCTGTAGTTTTTCAAAATTACGTACGGGTCATCGTTTAGTTACGTATCTTTATAGATCCTCGTTTTTTTCGAAGAATGCCTTTGGTTTTCTCGAAATTACGTATGCGTCCTTAATTTTTTAAAAAAACTTTATAAATTATCGTTTCTTTTACTTCGGTCCACACGGTAGCTAGCGCGGCGTGACGCCACACTTATGTTGCTCGTATAATTGCTTATTGTACAACTAAAGATGTGTGTGTTGCCACGTCGCGAGCTTGCTTATTGCCGATCACATTTGCAGCTAACCAACCACACGTGCGTATGTACACAAGGAAACCGCTGCCTTGCTGCTGCATGGCCAGGTTCTCAACAGCAAGGAAAGTCTAATTCGTGATCGAAATGACCCGAACACCAGCTAGATGAGTAATATCTTGTCGCTAGCTCTATCCGTCCCTAGCAAGCTACGTACTTGCCGCTTTTTTAGGCTATGGTGAACCGAGGGAAAATACTATTGTTCGCAAATTTTATCGGAGAGCAGCGATAGAAGTGGTAACCGATGTTAAATTTTTTGGACAAATTTTTTAATTGAAATTTGATTTTTTTCAGATGTAAAAAGTAAAATGTTGAAAAATGCCAATTTCCTTTATATTTGATGAAAATTAGATAATCTGATTTTTTTTTACTTGTTTGAATTTTTATCGGGCCCCATTGATAACACCGATAACCGGCGGTTTACGGCGATAAACACTACAACACGTTCTCGTTCCTAGGGCGTCTATAAAAGCCCCGTAAACACCCTCAAAAGTGTTTTCCATGGCATTCATACAGCGTCAATGAAAGTACTAAGATGACTGTCTAAAATCACATACAAACATGTAAGTACTACGATTTTCCATAAAGTTTGCACTTCCATAATAGCCATAGCAAGTGTTCATAATAAACTTATAATGAGTTAACATCCAGTTCCTAAGTAAACATCAACGTTCCTAATTAAACATCAACAAGTACTAGATAGCAAGCTGCATATATACTAAGCATAGCTAGCAGGCATGCATACTAACAAACCAGATTAGAACCCTTGTTTAGTTTGGGATAAACAAAAGATACATAATATGGAGACATGTCTTGGGTCATCACAATTTCCCATTCGACAGAAAGTACATTGCAAAAGTATGTCAGTATTTCGCATTGCAAATCCAAAGTAGCAACCACGACCTCTACGTCCTTTTGTAGAAATATGAAAATATGAGAACCAAGATACATGTAAGATCACTGCACAAGTTAGGTGTCATGAATACGTGCAAACATAAATTTAGTAGGCTGCACACTATTACATTAAATTTGAAGTGCATGACAGGCTACTATTTTCAGAAGAAAAATAACTAGTTAAACTAATTCATGTATTGACCCAGCAGTTTCATTCCTAAGCAATTTAGTGTTAATTCTTATATTCAGTATGTATACTTAATGCAATAGTTTTTTTATAGATCTGTCTTAAAAAGATATATTGTTTGAAAGCTAGTAACTGTAGAACAATCGAAAAACGGTTTGTAGAAATGGAAAAGAAAAAAAGCCATTAAGAGTATCCTGGGAGTATCATAACTAGTATTAGTATTAAACTATTGGGAGTGCGCCGATGACCGTCTGATGGAGCGCTAACCTCAATGGTCTGGCGCCTGCAACTCTTCTTGGCTTCTTCCATATTTTCCTTTATCTGAGAGATCATGTGGAGATGATCCCAATTTTATGATGAGTATTTGACTCTTGGTTGAAGGAAAAGTGAGTTTGTTTTGGGCGTTTTACTGCGAAGTCGTAACTCTGGCCTTTGTCCAAATCGTGTACGACCGCTCCCTGGCTCGTACGACCTTGTAGGATGCTATACGACCACGTTTGGTCGTGATCGAAAGTCGTTCGGGTGGTTTACGACCACGTTACAGCATCCTCGTGAAATGTGACCGTGGTCGGAAGTCAATACGACCACGTTGAGGCATCCCCGGCGATTTTGACCGTGGTCGGAAGTCGATACGACCACGTTGGCGAGTATCGGAAGCCAGTCGGGCGGCGTACGAGTGGTCGGAAGGCAATACGACCACATTACGGTTTTTTCGGCAAAACTGAACGTGATCGGAAGTCTCTCGGAAAATCTACGACCACGTTGTGCCGCGTAGGTCTTCGACCACGTTGTAACGCTGGCACTTAGACCACGTTGTATCGCTAGCGGGTACGACCACGTTAGCACGGGTTTGAACGTAGTCGGTAGTCGTGGCTAGGGTTTTCGACCATGTTGTCCGATCGGAGAATCGACCGCGTTGCGAGTGTTCGAGGTTCGATCACGTTGTGGAGGTCGGATTCGACCACGTTGTGGTCTCGAAAGTTCGACCACGTTGTCGGCAGATTGGCCGTGGTCGATGGAGTTCTTTCAAACCGGTCGTATGGGCTCATATCATGTCCGATTACGGTGAGGTTTGGTCGGTTGGGTTCCTTGTGAAGTCATGGACCTTGTAGACGGTTTGTTCTACATTTTGACAGGTCTTGACTAAGTTTAAAATCTGTGGAAGATTTGAGCTCGGGTTGAGTTGTGCAGTATGGTTTTCTGTAGAACGGTGCTATGTGATGTTTTGTTGTCTTTGATGGTTGCGGTATCTTGGAGGCAAGTCTTGGTGAGGCTTAGGAGGTCGGGACTAGACAAGGGAGTTGTTGAGGTCCAGAACGATGTGAAAAAGCCGAAGAGGACGTGTCGTGCGGGTGGGCCGACAAGATGGACAACAAGGCGGTGGAGGAAGCTTCACGGAAGGCGGCGGAGGGGCATTTTGGAGAAATGTCAAAGCTGCGGAGGAAGCCTGTCCCACCGAGAAAGCACCGACGCCTTGGAGAGTTGGTGGTGCAAGCGGGCAAAGCGGTGGAGCCGTTGCACGGGTAATGGGCAAAGCACGGAGGCTCAGAAGCACTGGAGCTCTCAGAACGGGTGGTCTGTGGAGACCCGTTAGCGTGTGAGTATAAATAGAGGAGGAGACTCGAGTGGATGAGGTTGTCCCCGAGTGCTCGAACTCTATTGTTGTATCTTGTGTGAGTTGTCTCGGTGGAGTGGTTGTAGAAACCTCCATGAGAAATGAAAAGATTGGATTCATCTCTGTATCATTTCATGTTTGTGTTCTTGAGATGAGTTACTTGTTGCTTTTGCCCTCTCGATTTCCTTCCGTATATGTGTTTTCTTTGAGAGTTGGCTTGCATTTCTTTGCTCGAACTGGATTCACACTCTAAGACCATTTGGTCAATTCATTCCCGAGAGCAAAAATCAAAACAGAGAAATCTCTGTGATTTTCTGTTTCCGCCTCCAGTACTGCTTTGATTTTCGACTTCGGTTTTCTCTCCGACCGTTGCTAAGACTTTGGTGGTTCTTGGTTGACTCACTTCTAGAGACCCCTTTCTTGCTAAGATTCAAGTCTCATGCATTTTGGTTTTCTGTGCCAATAGTTCTCTAAATTCCCATCTTGGCGGTCGTGCGCCTGTTTTCGGTTCGACCGACTGAATTCACTGTTCGTCATCTTTTGCCGCTCGTTTCGTCCACGCAGTTTCGGCTATGTCTGTTGTCGAACGCGTTTGATTGTCTCTGGTGCTCTAGATCTTTCGACCACAAGTCGGTTCGACCACGGCTGTTTTCTGTTACGACTTTCAGGTCGATTCGGTCACTTCGCAATGTTTTCGATCACTGCTTTTCTTGACAGTTGTTTTCTGGGTGGTCTCGATCGGTCGACCACAACTCTGTTCTTCTCTCGGTCTTTACGACCACGTGAGAAACTCTCTGTTCTCTTTGAGTTTTCCAGTAAACAACTAATCTTCTTCTTCACAACTCTTTAGCTATTGGAGAAAAGATCGAGTTGAATTTTTAGAGAGCGTTTAAAGGCACCATTCACCCCCCTCTGTTGCCATTTCGATCCTTCATTATCCGATGCATTTGACCTTCCAAATTAACCAGCCACCCAAACGCGAAGCAGCGCGCAGAGAGAGAGAGAGAGAGTGAGAGGGGATCTGTGGGCCCGCTGGTACGTACGGACGTACCGTGGGGCCGAGACTGGAGTACCGGTGCCAGGTAGGCGCCTGCAACTCTTCTAAATTCAGTGTACTTCTATAATAAATCAGCCTAGATAATTTATGCTAGCTACACACTGTACCGTGTGGAAAGGGTCAGCTCTCCGGCTGCCTAGCTCCCCGTCTCTCCGCCTCTCGCTATAAAATATCAAGGCTTCTCTTCGCTCCAAGGGTCAGCTCCTTCCTCCCTCGCCTTACCTCTCTCTCCTGCCTCCAGCTAGCTGCTGCTTGCAGCTGCCAAGTCGACCTCTGAAAAGAACCAACATAGAGGTGAGAGCTTTGTCTGCTTAATCTGTATCTCCTGCTTCGATCTTAATCTGATGAATCTGTGGTGTTCTTGTTTAGGTAGATCTTCATATGTGTTTTTGTTTCTCTAATTGAACTTATTACTTGCCGTTCTTTCCTTTTTCTCTTTCCTTGCATGCTAGCTTGCTTGCTTGTTGTCTCTTCTCAATTTCTTGCGCTGAGAGGGAGGGACAGATTGCTATATGCAAGTCGCCATTCTTGGGGTGGTTTCTCTTGTTGGGAATTTGTCGCTCGGTTTTAACTTTGTTGTTTACTATCATAAAGCAGCACTACGTCTAGTGATTGTTGTGGTTTGCTCTTCTTTTTTCTGTACTTTCCTCTTGGTTTGCTGACAGGTACCTTGCATTCTCTTGTTTTAGGCTTTGGAAAGTTCGGTTCAGAAACAAAGAGACAGAAAGAGAAAGCCTTTACATGTTTAATTAAATCTTGCTGCTAGCTAGCCCAGTTCCATTGTTTTTTATGAGTAGTGTCCTTGTTTACTTAGCTGGCCCTTCTATTCTCGGTTTGAACGCTCTCCCTTGGTGATGGTACGAGTGTTCTCTTCACTGCTGAGTTGCCTAGAACCTAGAGCAAGAAACACTACAGTTAGAAAAACCATCTTTTTCTATCGCCTCTACTGTGAGCACAATGCCCCTCACTTCTGCTACTAATCTCTAGCCAACCCTCTCGCTCTCTCTTAGCCATATAATTTCTTTTGTTTTTCTTTTCTTTGTTCGATGATTAGCCATAGCATTTCTGATTGCAACATGTAATTAATGCTGGTCCAGCTTCCTTGTGCTTTCTTGTTAATATGGGTCTCCCTCATGTCTTAATCTTAATTACTGTTGCATGTATGCTTGTTGGACGTACAATCATGTGAATTATAAGTGGCTTTTGTCTCTTCTCCCACAAGTATCTTACTAACGCCATAATTTATTGCCCTTTCATTTGTTATCAGAAATGGAGAAGTTAGGAAACATGAGAGACACGGGAGAGAAGAGGAGGCATGGGCATGTTAATGTTGTTGGGTCTGGAGGAGTGCATGTAGAGCATGAGGAGAAGCACAAGGAGCAGAAGCTAGACATGAGCAGCATGTCCATGGACACACTCCCACATCTCACCATGTCTCTTGGCCACATCACCACCTTGGATCTCTCCAACAACAATCTCGAGGTATGTTTTGTATGTTGTTTCTGCTTTTGATCCAACAGTATATTTTTCTTCTTGTGTTACAACCATCATCTTAATTTTACAAAGTGCTTCGTTGACAGCTCTTATAGTATGATGTAGGACTGCAAAGAACAACAACAACAACAACAAAGTTTTTTGTCACAAATAAGTTATGATAGGTTAGGAATGAAATCTTCTTAAGATCAAAGAGATGAGAGCCTTGAAATGCAGGAGTGCAAAGAATCAACTAATTTTCTTTTGTCACTTTACTTCCATTGTTTTGTCCTCTCGAGCGTTCATCTTGTCTCTTCTTCCCTCTATTCGAATGGATAACTAGCAGTAACTTATCTTGAAACGGCAGCGCCATTTTTTTATATCCTAGTGATAAGTTAACTGCAATTCTATGAGATAAGCATGGCCTATTATTAATACATGAAGGCTCCTTCAAAAAAGAAAATTGAAGGTTAGCTGTCACTCATGGCAATCTCGTATTTTTTGCTTTGTCGCTTGCGTTGTCTCCTGCAAGTTGTGAGGACCAAAAATATCATGGTGACTCTCAGCTGGGTGCCAAGAATATTCATGGCAATCTCGTATTTTTGCTTTGTCGCTTGCGTTGTTCTGGATGGCTGCGTTGTTTCTTTATTTGAAGGTACTCGCAGTGTGCCAAGATGCTGATCTTTTTTCCAAATATGCCCCTGAAAACTGACCTTCAAATAAAGAAACAGCGCAGCCATCGATCGAAACGACAATTTTTTTCTTTAGGAAATTCTGTATGAAAAATGTATTGTTGATAGTTTTATCAAAAAACAAAATGCAGAGCATTCCAGAGTCAATGATCGCGCGGTTGCTGAACGTGGTGGTGCTGGACGTGCGCTCGAACCAGCTGAAGTCGCTGCCCAACTCCATCGGGTGCCTCTCCAAGCTCAAGGTCCTCAACGTCTCCGGCAACCTGCTCGAGTCCCTGCCGGCCACCATCGAGGAATGCCGGTGAGTCGTCGTGGTTTTCCACTCACAAACACACGTAGAAATGCCTGGCAAGTAGTCTCTCTCGGAGAAGAAAGTATTCTTCTGATCAACTTGTGCAACGTTGGCAGCGCGCTGGAGGAGCTGAACGCCAACTTCAACCAGTTGACGAAGCTGCCAGACACGCTCGGCTTCGAGCTGCACAGCCTCCGCAAGCTCTCCATCAACTCCAACAAGCTCGCCCAGCTCCCCTTCTCCACCTCCCACATGACGGCGCTGCGCGCCCTCGACGCGCGCCTCAACTGCCTCCGCGCCCTCCCCGACGGCCTCGAGAACCTCGTCAACCTCGAGGCGCTCAACGTCAGCCAGAACTTCCAGTTTCTGCGGGAGCTGCCCTATGCCGTAGGGCTCCTGCACTCGCTCCGGGAGCTCGACGTCAGCTACAACTCCATCGCCGTGCTCCCGGACTCCATCGGCTGCCTCACCAAGCTCGTCAAGTTCAGCGCCGTCGGGAACCCGCTCGTCTGCCCGCCCATGGACATCGTCGAGCAGAGCCTCGACGCCATGCGCGCCTACCTCAGCTCCCGGATGAACGGCACCGGCGCCAACGCCAAGAAGAAGGCGTGGCTGCCCAAGAAGCTGGTCAAGTACAGCACCTTCTCCGCTGGGATGACGCCTGGCCGCACGAGGGTCCGTGAGAACTCGGAAGGCCTCTTGATGTCGGATTACCGGTCGCTCAACGGCATCGCCTCGCCTAGGTTCCTCACCATGTTGTCGCCACGGCGGCTCTTCTCGCCTAGGAGAAATTCGCCCAAGCATTAGTGATGGTGATCCCGCTTTGTGTACTGCTTGCTGCTTCAAGTGTTGAGATGATATGCTCGTATGATAATTAAGCTGCAGTTACTGCAGGCGTGTGTACGTTCTGAAGAGGTATATATATACAGTACTAGTACATAGTAGTACAATAGGGCATTGATGTACATAAGAAGGGTGTTTTTATTTTCTTCTGTGTTTTTGTCTACTCCCTACTGATGCTTCCGCAAGTGCAGTGTTCTTTTGAGTAAACTGTATCCTCTAGATGTCGAATGATCATAAAGTTTGAGGTTTGGAGTATTTCCTGCTCACTTTGGTCAACCAAAACTTTCATATTTACGATGACAGCAGCGCATCCAATATTGTTGACGACTTGCTCGATGAAAAACGGCATTTTCTATTCTCAGTCCCTACAAAAGGATTGGTAGCGCAGCGATGCCGGGTATGATCGGTGCAATTTCAGCTCCATGCGAACTAATTGGTGCATAGTGTATGGGTCCCAATCTACTTACTGTAAATGTCTGAATTGATGTGTAATGTATTCCCTAAGTTAGCTTTGAGCATTCAACATAGTGTAAATGTTACCCCCATGTCGATTAGAAAAATGACCCGAAGTCATCCAAGACTGAAGATGTCAATTCTCACTGACCACTTTATCCAACCCAGTAATCCATTGCTTAAACAGGAACAATCAGTACATTGACAATCAGTGGATCCGTGACTGATTGTCCGTTCTCTCTTATTTCTTTTTTCAATCCCAGTATCAATTGGTGAAACAGGAGCGATCAGTGCATGGACAATCAGTGGATCCAAGACTAAAACAGGTATAACCAACACATGGCCGCAAAATTTATGACCCCAATACTGCTAATGCAAAACCATGGCACCCAAACCTGCAATGAAAACTACTATGGACGGATTCCAAAGTTTTGATGACCGTCTATAATGGCTTCGCACCAGCGGATGGTGGAAGAAACAAGAATCGAAAATATTCTTCACTCATTTGCAAAGCTTGAGCTTCTTGAAGAATGAAGCAACCAGCGACTTTGGGCACGGCGCTGTGGCTATGCACGTCGGTATGTTCTCGGGCTGCTCTATCCACAGCTTGTGCTGGACACCAGCTGCTTCCAGCTTCTCAGCAAGGTTCTTCAGCTGTGTCTCTCCCTTCACCTCCAATGTTACCTATATACAAAACGTTTTCCGGATCAAAACAAGGATTAATGAACATGAAATTATATAATGCCCTCCATTACAGTCAGGATGTAGCAAATGTAACGAATGTAGGATAAAAATATAACGAATGTAGGATAAAAATACTGAAAGTTGAAACTGTTTGTTCACTCGCTCTGTGCTGGGCATATCTAAGCCAAATAAAACTAACCACCAACACAATAGAAATTGAGTTTTAGTTGGGGTCTCTACATTCATTTTGTGGACACAGACTAGGACCATCTTATGACATCACAATCACCTTGTCAGGCTAACAAATTAGTACTAGGTATAGGTCAGAGTTCCAAGACGTCGCAGAGGCATCTCTGTTGTTTATGGCAATAAGTTCAAATCATAGGAAGCACCTCCAAAGTCTAAAGTGGACCAAGAACCTAATGTAATAAATTACGTTCAAGCCTCCACAGTCCATAGTTCAGTAGTACAAATGAATGAATGAATGAATTCGTGAACTAATCAGTCAGCTAACTTAAGGGTAAAAAACGCAATGCAAATGCTATCCCTTCTCTTTTTTGAGAGAGAGGCGCAGTGCAAATGCTGGACAAAGGAACAAGTGTAAACAAGAGGAGAGGGTTCGTGTGAGGCAAAAGGTCGAACATGCCTTGTGCATACGGTCGATGTTGTCTGCCCCGCAGTAGGCGGCGGTGTCCGGATGGTCGCGGTGCGCCCACACGGCGGCCACGGCGGCGTGGCACCCCTGCGCCACCACGCTCCCCAGCGGCCACGCGTCCGCCAGGTCGCGCCGCAGCACCACGTACTGCACCACCACATCCTCCGCGCGCTTCCCGCCTTCCTCCGCGACGGGGGTGGCGGCGGAAGCCGCTGTATCTGGCGTGGCGGCGGCGCTCATGTTGGCTCGCGGCGGGATTCGGAGTATGGGAACCCTAGTGAGCCCTGGGAGGAGGACGGTGGCGTTTGGGAGTGTGGTGGTTACGGGGGACGGCGAGCGAAGGGGAAGGAGCGACAGCATGGTTGTGAATTTGGGCTTTTGTTTGGCTAAAGTCATGTACATTTTTTTTTGGGTGCGTCTGATTATCCTTCAGATATTTTCTTTAAAACAACCACCTAAATTTCTGATCTTAAATTAAGATTTAAAAGTTCTCATCTTTTCCCTTTCCTATATAACTCATCTACCCTCTAACCCTATCCCTCGACCCTACCGCTCCCTCCACACCACCAACCCGCAACGCTCCCTTGTCGCTGCCCCCTCCGTGTCGCCTCCCACCCCACGTTGCTCCCTCTGCGCCGCCCCTCCTCGGCATTCTCCTCCTTTCTCGTCGGAAGTAGCTCCACATGCCTCCAACCGCCACCCCGCCCCTCCTCTACCACCCGGCCACCCCTACCCCGTCGTCAGCAGTGGCCCCCGTCCAACCTAATGCTAGTATCTTTCACCTCCGTCGCCCTTCTGCACGCATACCACCCTCATACTCCGCCTGTCGCAGCCCATCCGTCGGGCCACTACCCCCGACCTTCCTTTATGTCCGAGAGGAACGATGAACCTTAGACGCAGGGGATTCTCCTCTTGGACTTACCGGTGAGGAGGAAGAAGGGGTTGTCGAAGAGGAGGAAGAATGAGTTGTCAGAAAAGAAGGTGGAGGTAGTGGCGTACGAATCTTCGCGCATATCTAAGATTAGAAATTTAGATAATTTTTAGAAGAAAACATCTAGGTGATACTTATCAAGAACCCTTTTTCGTTGCATCTTTTTCGCCGTTAGATTCACATCACAATTCGTGCATCAAACCTTCTTAAAATTTACCTAGTCGTTTTTAAAAAGTTCTAGTTGAATTAGAGTTGTACTAGATAGTAGCAGTACTAAATACTTAGATGGGGTGTTAATCATGGGATGGGTGTCAGTTCGCAGAGAAGGCAGATAAGTCTAACCACATAGAGGAGATACAACAACACCGCAACCGGCCATAGGCGATACATTTGAATTGGATTCATAGGTCTTTTTTTAGCCTATGGTTTATAGTTTTTTTAAATAAATCGATGGAATAGTTTTTTAAAGTGACTTATTAACTTATCGGTATTCATTTTATTTACACAAGCGTTTGTGTTAGGGACATAAGTAATAAGCCACTGTCAAAAAAAAATCCACCTTTAGTATTGTTTGAGTTTTAGCTCTAGTCCTATTAAAAAAACTAGAACATGTAAAATCTACCTGAACTAGCTCAGTAACATGGAAGAAATTCTTGTATGCTAAATTGAACTAGTTGCATGTTGAGCCGAATCCTTTTTTGGTGAGCCAGTCTAAAGAGAGGCAGTGGAGTTGAAGCAAGCGAGTTCTCTCAAAAAGAAAGGAAACAGGCGAGTTGGGCCGAGCAAACTTGACCTACTGTCGGTTTGGAACGCGCCATGTGACTATGCAAGGTCGCCGGCCATAGCGTTATCACACGTGTACCGAGCCGTCAATTCACACGTGTACCAAACCCAACACGCCTGTACTCCCCGCGTTACTTCCGGGCCGGCCGAGCCCCAAGCCCGACGGCGCAAGGCTGCCTGTTCGGTGAACTGGTGGCTCGGTGCTCCGCGCGTCGGCCAGCGCCCAGTGGAGTGGAGTTCCCACACGCGGGAACCTCATCGCGGCCCGAGGTGGGACGACGTGCTGCTCCTCGGCGTCCTCACGTCCGCCGAAGCGGCGCGGGCGCGTCTCGTGCCAGCGGCAGCTTGCCCGCGCCCGCGCCGAGCTGCGGATGCGCGCCGCGCGGTCCCGCGTGCGCAGTGCCCAGAATTTGTATTGCACGATGGCGGATGGGGTGCCGCCGCGCCGAGCCGCCCATGGGATGTCCGAGTCCGCGCGCGCGCGCCGTGCTGGTCCAGCCCGTTGGTTTCGGTACATCGGCTGTCGCGCTGGTGCTTCTCCTGTCCTGCCCGTGTAGGCGTCGGCACGTTCGCGACTCGTTCGTTCGTTATTGCTGTATTTTTTGTCAACTTCCTCTGCGACATGCCTACATTGAAATACTTCCACCGCATGAACAAGACACTAGTGGACCGTTTGATCAGAAGTTGAAAATAAAAACAAAATCAGAATTTTTTAAATAATCTATTTTTTATTCTAAATTACAGCAAAAGTCATCTGTCACTCCACGGTAAGTCGTCCAACGATTGAACGACTGGCCCATGTCGTCCAACCGTAGAACGACTAGCCTTTGTTTTAAGGTAAGAAAGTCCCACAATTATCTAAAAAGAAAAAATTCTAAAATTCTCACATTAATCAAGAAAAAGATAGGCATCCCTACCATTTATTTTGGTAGGACCAGATTATAATAGTACAGATTAATCATATATGTATATTAGAGTTGTATAGCAAATACAATTATATTTCAATTATGAACGATAGAGCTGTATACCAAAAACAATTATATCATAGTATTTAGTTACATAATTACATGGCAAATCTGCTAGCTGCTAGTACTACTAACTCAAAAGAAATGGTGGTGTTTCGAGCTTCTCCCCCGCTTTGACATCCACTTTCCGATTGTCAATTGAGCAGTTGTTGTCACACACAGAACGAGGCAGCATCGGTGCCGTTTGACCTAAACACGGAGGATCCGAATCCCTGAAAATAAAAACATGGCCAGCAAACACTAAAGAACATGCAACTTGTTGCGAGGTGGGGCACCATCCTGTGCGAGTTGTCTGGCGACCCCTTTCACTAGTACTAATCGTTAACAATGCAACCTGTCCCCTTCTCATGATCCAAATCAGTGTGTAGTATTCGGATGGAAATCACCTCCATTTGGTCCAATTGTTCGCTTTCCGTCAAGGCATTATTCGATTGTGGAAATCAACGAACAAGTCTGCGAGCAGATAAATCTTCCCCGCTAGGCACCAAAACCATGGTGATTAGTCAAATCATGTGGCGCTAGGCAATTAGTTCTAGCAACTAATTAAGGCACTCTCGTAGTCTGTACTGTCACTTTTTTGTGAGGTGGAAGAGAGAAGCTGCTTGATACTGATGTAAGTATCAGGTTTTCTTAGGAAACTAAAAAATTAGTGGGGACATCTCTCGTCTAAATATGAACTTTAGTGACAAGTTACAGTATCAAAACTATTGGAGTAGTTGTATTTAAAATTTCGTTCAACTATTCTCTCTTTTAGTACAAGCTAATATCAAGCTATTGGAAACGTCCCTAGCTGAGAAGTCCACCAAAAGTCACTGATTAAACTCATTAATTAAAGGCCTCCCGATGCAGAGCTTAGTTGAGAAGACCACCAAAAGTCCAATATTCTACTTGCCCCCAACTTTGAACAACTCCATCTCCACTTTGAGGAGTACTCCCTTTTTTCATCCAAGACTTACTTGCAAAGCTATGGTGCCATGAGCACACAAACCACCTGATATACTGATGCAATCAAGGACCAGACGGGACGCCACTCACATGTCAGCTGCAGCACGCAGTGTGGCTCACTGCACTGCAGAAGAAAAGGCTATCCATGAGCAGACAGACCAGAACATTACAAACAAGCACCAGAAAGTGGCATCAAACCTAATTTCTACTAGTATATTGCTGCCTGACTCCATGACATCTTATGAAGCTTGCGGTACTTAAAAGATGATCTTACTCACACTCTAGCTTTAGGTCACACCAAGCCCACGATGGAAGTCCACTTGGACAGCTCACCCGGAGAGGGAGGAGAGAAATCTTACATTGGTTGATGATCCAATCAAGGAAGGAAACTGGATCACCCAGGGATTGCTAGGAGCATTAAACTAAAGAAATGGCGTTTCAGTTTCACAATGGGTTAGGCTAAAAGTGGGGGGCAGATGCAAAGAACGTTCTAGCTGTCCAGCTCTCCTTTCTTCTCCCCCCTCTACCGGCCACGTTCGCTTCAAATAAAAGTAATAGCAATGGATTTAAAAACTAGCTAGGAAAAAGATATCACAATTATATTACTACTAGTTGCATTGACTTGCAATAGTAGTGGTGTTGGATATACAAGTCTATATGGCCACTACTCACAAAAGGTGAAAAGAAAAAGGATTGCAGTAGAAGTACATTAGTGGGCACCAATTAACCATGAGTGGAGTAGCATATGCTTGCATAAGGCTGCTACTATAAACAACTTGCGAGTTTTTTTTTTTTTTTTGAAGAAGAAGAAGAATAACAACTTGCGAGTTTTTTTTTTTTGAAGAATAACAACTAGCATCGAGTTTATTCCTTGTGCATAGATGCTAGTGGAGCTAAGCACAAATCTAGCTGAAGTGCACCGTTCCATCTCATCTTAGATAAACAAATGGAAGGTGGAAAAGGGTGGATGAACCGTGCAAATTACGTACATCATGTAAAAAAGGAGACTGTTTGAGATCAACATACGTGTGTAAAACTGATTGGCTCGGCCGCTCGGCATACCGGAGGTAGTAGCCCTATGGTACTTCCTCCCATACATAATTTCGATTTAAAAATATTTGCACGGTATGTTAAAAATACCTTCACGGAAGCAAATCACTGCATTCAAACGTTCAAAATTTTAAATATTGGTATTTTTATAAATTTAAATTGAATACATAATTTCGATTTAAAATATTTTATAATATTTAATATATTTAGTTGTATAAATATATTATAATAAAATTATCATCCCCGCTCGGTTGAATTGAAAATCATGGCTTATGGTGAAATTACATCAGTAGCGATGAAATTTCATCAGAAAGGTGGCTTATTTAGCGTAATTAAATTTAAAAAATTTTAAAATAGAAAAAATATACTAGCTCATCACGACAACGCAAACGAATACGAAAAAAGAAACGGTAAAAAAGCTCAAAAAACCAAAAGTTTAAAAAAAAGACGAAATTTATGAATAGTAAAAAATAAACCAGAAACTAAAAACTGAAACCGAAACGAGCAGAGCTAAGATCCAAAACATGTTCTTTTGTGACTGGGTAGAACTCGGCGATGCAATCGCCGTCCTCTCATCTTATTCCTCTGAATGGGAATATCACTAACACTACTTAGCGGGGGTAATCTTGAAACTAGTTGGTAGAATTCTTTGTGATGGAGTAGAATACTTTGTTTGATCCCCGCTGAATTGTTGATCGCACACTCGTCTCCAAACCTAATGACTAGACATGTCGAATGAATCTACTACAAGCACAGCTACGTAAGGGAGCAGATTAGACAGGCGTAGCTCGTGAGGAAGACGTCGCCGCACCGCACGGCTCTGCACCGCTGGAGGTCAACGGATCGGAGCCGAGGCTCCTCCAGAAAATCCAAGAGAAGAGGGGAGGCCTTGTCCGAGCCCATGCGACTCCTTTTTTTCTTTTTCCCGTTGGGGGCTAGCGGGGTGTGGTTCCCACCAAGTCCTCGCTTTAGGTACTGTTTGGTTGAACTAAAATAAATTATTATATAATTAAAATTACATTATAACTGATGGTGATTTATTTGACATAACTAAATTTTAAAAAATTTAAAAATAAAAAAACATGTTAAACCATTACGGACAATGCAAATAAATACGAGAAAAAAACTGATAAAAAACTCAAAAAACAAAAAATCAAAAAAATATGAAATTTAAAAATAATAAAAAATAAATTAAAAACCAAAAGCTCAAGTCGAAATGGACCAAACCTTAAGAAAAGAACAAAAAATCACAAAGTAAAGCAGGAGGGGGAGAAATACTCCTACTCTCTCTCTCCTAGACCCTGATGAGAGAGACGACGATGAGAGCGTGTGGTCAACTACGGGGAGCAGCCAAGAAAGCGACCCCTCACCCGACACCTTTGACTGGGAGCCTATCACG
Organism: Bonia amplexicaulis; assembly: GCA_036346245.1. Classification (NCBI taxonomy): domain Eukaryota; kingdom Viridiplantae; phylum Streptophyta; class Magnoliopsida; order Poales; family Poaceae; genus Bonia; species Bonia amplexicaulis. The sequence goes on along the minus strand of CM070745.1, from coordinate 16,410,873 downwards.
CGGGCCCCACCCCGCCCTAGAGGAAGAGAAAGAGGGAGGAGAGAGAAAAGTGAATGCACCCTTGACGGACCTCTGCACAGGGCGCCCCAGGACAAAGGATGAGTTATTGCGCTAGTTTAAGCGGCTGGCTACGCTACGCATGATTTCTCCGTTATTTTTAGGACTGGTCCATTCGATGGGCGCGTACTGTATTGTAATCAATGGAGTCAAAGGTTTCGCTAGATTGAACTAAAAAGATATAATTTATAACTGAAATTATATTATAGTGGTTAAAATTTTACTATAGCTGAAGATAATTTATTTAACATAATTAAATTTTAAAAAAAAATTAAAATAGAAAAAATATGCTAACTCATCACAAACAACACAATTGAATACGAAAATAAAGAACTGGTAAAAAACTTAAAAAGGTTAAAAATTTAGAAAAAAATAAAATTTATAAATAGTAAAAAATAAACCAAAAGTCTGATTATTCCGTCGTCGTTATTAACTGTAGCCCAGCAGATGAGTGGTACTACGGCAGCGAACGACAGCCAACCCCCTACCAAATCGGTGCTATTGGCGCCTTCTACTTTCCATGTCGTACACGGCTGCAAGTGAACGACGGTTTTACCGAGAGAAGAAATCTCTTGATTGCTTCCTCAATCATGCGCGTAAACACTTGTACCCAGATCCGGAGGCCAAATCACCAGAGACCGCAAGATTTCCTGTGGAACTCTCTTCTCTTCGCCGTTGATCCCCAGCGACGTTGTGACATCACGAACACGGAAAAAAAATGGAGAGATTGAAGGAAAACACGAACTGAACTGGAGATGGTAGATCTCTGGCATCAAGTTTTCCCGTCCCTCTTAATTCCTACACTCTATTTTTACACGGCATCAGATTGAGAAGCCACTCAGAAAGGGTAAACAAGAAGAAAGAAAGAGACTTTTTAGACAAGTCCGTTGCCGGCAGACACACTAGCTCCGGCTGCGGCCGCCGGCGCCGGCGCCACCAAGGGTCCCGGCGTGTGGCGGTGCTCGCCCTCGTAGGTCACCACGAGCATCGCCGGGTCGTCGGTGGCGCGCTCCACGTGCTTCCTAGCCGGGCACCCCCTCACCGTGCTGCACTTGTAGTAGCCCCTGAAACCACGCGACAGAAACCATCGGATCCTTGCACAAACACGGAAATACTTGCGCTTAATCTTGTGGATAGGAACCAGGGAAGATATTCACCGTGGGTAAGGGGAGCCCTTGATGGGCTTCTGCCCGTACTTCCTCCACGAGTACTCGTCCGGCGGGATGTCGGCGATCTTGGAGCTGATCGCCGGCACTCTGATCGTCTCCTTCACCCGGTTCTTCCTGCAAGACCACAAAGAATTTAATCCACAGTTAGAATTCTTCAGAGCGAGAAAATTGCTAATATGGTAATGGTTTTTTAATGTGTTTGGACAGGTGCCTTCGCTTGGAGCAGTGGCATCGGCAGCCGTTGGTGGTGGCCTCGGAGTGCGCGCCGGCGCAGGGCTTCCTCTTGTGCCCGGACAGTGGCGGCTTACCGGAGGAGAGCAGGCTCCGGCCCTTGGACACGCTGCCCTCGCCGGCCGTCACCGACGAGAAGAAGGACGTGGAGGTCACCGACGTGGCGGCCGACATGGTCAGGTTTGGCTTCGTGAAGTCCAGCGTCACGCTCTGCGGCTGCGAGGTCGACGCCACCGCCACGGGCGCGACGGCGGTCACAGGAGCGGGCGGCGGAGGAGGGGGAGTAACGGGAGCGGGAGGAGGCGACTCGACGGGCCCGCGGCGGAAGCGGGCGTGTCCGGTGCGGTCGAGGATGGATATCACCTTGCGGAACTTGGAGACGGCCTGGTCGGCGATCTCGCCGAACGGTTGCTGCTGCTGCGGGGCCTTGTGGGGCGGGGTGGAGAGGGACGACACAAGGAGCTCCAGGCTGCGGAGGCCGGCGGCTGCCGCCTCCTGGATGGCGAGCTGGTCGTCCGCGCGGCGCGGGGCGTAGCAGCCCATCAGGTCCACGGCCATGGTCGCCGGAGGTGTTCGCCCGTGCCCGTGCAGATCTCAGGGTTTGGTTGGGAGATGGAGGTGTGGCCGGAGGCAATGGCTGCCTTTATAGGTGGAAATGGGGAGAGGAGGAGGAGATGCGAGTCAATGCGGGCTGTGACTTTTTTTACAGATCCTTGAATTCCTTTAAAATTGGAGATATATACTCCCCCAACCTTCTTTGGCAAAGTTTCACCGCACTGTTTTATAGGAACAGTGTAGTCTCAAAGTGTGCGGTACTTTCTGGAAATACAGCTTCCAAATTGGGAGGCTAAGGCCTCATTTTAAAGTGGTTTAACTTTTGACCGGTGTTGTTTTGCTGAAATAATATTTTAGCGGATGTTAGTTTGTTCTAAGTTATTCAGTTAAAGAAAAATAAAAAATATTATTACATCTCCACAAATAATGTACAAGAAAAAGAGAAGAAGAAAAAAAGAAAAAAGACGTGTTAAGAAACCAACATATTTCAAACAACTTTTAATTTTTGAAAACCAGAATCCATTGCCGAACAGAGCCTAAAATGCTAACAAAACTTGGGTGCTTTGTGTGTGCGCGCAGAAGTAGTATAGTCAAATTATATAAGGTAAAAGTGGTGTCGCAAAATATGTATGGTAGATACTCAGATTCGTAGGAAGAAGAGGAAGTGGAAAAAATTGTGAACCGTATGGATTTTGAGAATGGCTCCTATTTGCCCATTGTGCTTAATTTTTATTTGTGGATCTCTTTGGTGGAATGATCTACTAGTCTGCACAGGCTGCAGCTTGTTCACCGTTGCAACTTGCAATCGAGCTATCTTGTCATAGCTGAGAAAAGCCGAGGGCTTGTGTGTAAAAATACCCAATGGGGGCGGTTTGATAATGACATCTTCCTGACCAAGAGATAGTGGACTTTGGAGATAAGAAGAAACCAATTTTTTAAAGCCTTGGCATGTGTCTTGAATGATCAGACAGACAAAACAGGCATGTGTCTTGGCTTGGAAGTCAACTAGGAGATGGGTGGAGGCTAGTGGAGGCATTTGATTTAAATTAAAAGAAGGTGGGGCATAATAGAAAGGAGCATTATTTCTTCCTAATAGTACTATGCCAGTATCCCGTTGAGGACAATATTTTTGGTGCATACGAGGCAATTTATGAACATATAGGCATACCTAGTCCCGCTCGTTTCGGCTTTAGTTTCTGAATTATTTTTTATTATTCGTAAATTTTGTTTTTCCTGATTTTTTGAGCTTTTTTGTTAGTCCTTTTTTTGCCGTATTCGTTTGCGTTGCTCGTGATGAGTTAACATATTTTTTCTATTTTTAAATTATTTTAAATTTAATTATGCCAAATAACACGCATTCAGCTACAGTGAAATTTCAGTCATAAGTCACAACTTTTCAGCCCAACCGAGCGAGGCCTAAGGTGACGCTCGGTTTAGTTGAAATAAACTGATTTATGGCTGAAAATTGCACTATAGATGTCTAAAATTATACTGCAGCTGATGGTGGTTTATTTGGTGTAACTAAATTTTAAAAAAATAAAATAGAAAAAACAGGTTAACCCATCACGGATAACGCAAACGAATATAGGAAAAAACAACCTGCAAAAAAACTCAAAAAAGCTAAAAAACCAGAAAAAGACAAAATTTAGGAATAGTGAAAAATAAACCAGAAGTTCAAGCCGAAATGAGCGGGATAATCTTTGTCATCGGACTCCATCTTAGCGGCCCAAATGCAAACGGGTGCTTCCCACCCCCTACTTTCCTATGTTTTGTAAAAAAACCCATGCATGCACCGAGAATCCTACGAATAGCCCCCCGCATATGTCATCCTTCTAGGCCCCAGTCCAGCCATTCCTCCATCGAACTCCTCACTCCCAAAAACGAACTGTCGACAAGATTAGGGCTTGCCCTGCCACCACCGGCCCTACCCCTCACCTCCCACAGCGCCGGCTCGGCTCCCTCCCAATGTCACCAACTCCCCTCTAGCGCCGTTTCCCATTCCACCTCAGCCAAATAGCAATTACCAAATACTCACTACAAAATACTTAGCCAAGAGCAAGCTTTCCAAGAGAAAATCCTCACGCAAAAGCAAATCTACAAAAAAAAACTATTGTCTAAGGCTAATTCTAGCGGTACACAATTCAATAGCCTTACATAATTCAAAATATTACAAAGCTGAATTTTTACAACGTAGTAGTAATACATCCTCGCCAAGGCTAGGCACAGGGGGCACAGGGGGCAAATTGCAAGATGTTGTACTTGCTCTATGAATAAATTTGTTATTTACTTCTTTCACCAACGCAATGCGTTTACACTTGGGGGCAATTTATAAATGCAAGTTGAAAGTTCACGGTTTCTAATTACAGCTTAAGAAATGTGTCAAATATGCATTTGTGTTAAGAAACAAAATCCACCTTATGTAGATTTTCCCAACAAATATGCCAAGTTGCAAAAGGAAAGTAGCAATTCCCTCCAAAAAAAGTAGCAAAAGAAAAAAAAACAGGAGACAGGTGGACCAAACTTGAAAGTCTAACCTATTGCAGTAACAAAAGGGAAGGAATTCGAGGCAACAATGCAATTATGCAAAGTGGCTGTTGTAGACACTTGAGGGCTATGCAATTGATGTTCTATTCTAGGTGAAGACTTCCATCAACAAAGAACAATTATTTCCCTTATTTAACGGTGCCAATAAATCCATGTCATCTGTGCTCCGCTTATTTCGGTTTGGGATTCTGGTTTCTTGCTTATTTTTATTATTTCTAAATTTCGGCTTTTTTTAGCTTTTTGAGCTTTTTTGCCTATTTTTTTTATATTCATTTGCATTGTCCGTGATGGGCTAATCTGTTTTTTTTAAATTTAAATTTAGTTACACCAAATAAGCCACCATCAGTTACAGTGTAATTTCAACCATAAATCAGCTTATTTCAGCCCAACCGAGCAGCACCTAATTAATCCAATGGTCTGCAAGTGTGTGCAATTGTAGCATGACCATATTAATAGATTCAGGTCTCTCCATCCCTGTTTGGTCTCAAACCGAATGCTGTGCTCTCTCACCCCAAACAGATTTCACTTGTCCAATAAAACCATTAATTTGCACTATGCTCCATCAAGCTGGCGGTACTGTTTTCAACATTGAACTCAGATCGATTGGTACCCATTGACATGGATCTTGATCCTGATATCTCTCCATGCCATCATTACAAAAACAAATAAAGCGGGATATTGTCGATGAATTCCTTTTGAGGATGCCGAGTTTACTTTGGCTCGCAAAAGCACTTCTCTTTCTAGAAAGAAGAGAGCGAGAGATGGGAGTCAGGTCATATGATTAAGTTCTTTTTAATTTATGGTCTATAATTTAGGAATTCTCTTGAATAAATAAACAGGATAGTTTCTCTATTGCTATTTTTTTGAAACAGTTTATCGGGATAGTCTATTTAAAGCGGCTTATCAGCATATCCATATTTAATTCATTCACACAAGCATTTGTAATAGAACTAAAAATCATTAATTATAGGTATAAGCTACGATAAAAAAAACCAACCGAAAATAGCACTAAAATAAGAAGTGAAAAAGTCATCGGGCCAAGCAGTGACCTAGCTTTAAAAACAGAAAAGCCGTCATGGTTACGAAGGCAAGTATACCGGGCATGCATGAATGGGGCCAGGACAAATATGGCCGCCTGATCAGGGAGTGAGTTAAGCTGGTCCGTCCAATGCGATGAGTTTGACCGTTGAGCCGTGGGCCCGCTGTAGGTCATCCTTGGTGTCGCGTTGCTCGGATTGAAGAAGTAAACTGGGGCGTTACGACCGAGGCAGCGCTGCTTTTGCCGTAAACGAACAGAGAAAAAATGGCAGGCGGTATAAACTGTATACCTTCGCTACTCCAATCCCTTCCCTCTCTCTCTCCCCTCTTATCGCCAGGGATGATCACTACGAGGCAACAACCACCGTGGTCTAGCGATGGCCGGCAGGAGTGATGCCATGATTCATCGCACCCTCGGTTGTAGAGGGAGGTCAGAACGGGATGGCCTGACGTAGAGCGGCAATGGAGGGAGGCATGATGAGATAGTGACGCGTTGAATATTAGGTTGGGAGATGGCGGTGCAGTGAGGCGACGAGATTGTCGGGGGTCGCCGGTAGGGAGGAAAGGGGCTATGAGCGCGAAGCTACAGTCAGCACCAGAGAAGAAGGCGGGAAGAAGGTAGGCACAGAGAAAAGATAGGGAGGGGAGGGGCGGCGAGGAAAGGGGAGATAACTTTCGATGGTACAACACTCCGTAATTGCTTCCAAACCAATATTGCCGGTTGGGCTCTGTGCACGAAAATAGGTTGCTCATGATGACAATGAAAAAGGGGAATTTTCTTGATAACACCACAAAGATATATAAATTAGAAATAGCACCTAATGTAAGGATGGAAGGTGGGCTATGATTCCACATGTCAGTGATACGTTGATGTTATTTTCTAACTTATGTGATTTTTGTATTGTTACGAAGCAAATTGCCCTATCAGAAAAACAGAGTAAACAACAAACTTGAAAATTTAGTAGATTTAAAAAATAAAGGAAAGTAGGCATCCATTCTTTATGAATATGTATTTCAATGGTTTATATATTGTAAAAATGGATGAATTCTCAAATTCATCCCTTTGTCCATCTAAGTTCTCAAATCTCTCTCAAACTAAAAAGGGATGAATTCTAAACCAAACCCTTGATCCACCATGCCTCCTCGAAGGTGCGACTCCCCAGGTGGTCCCTCCATGAAGTAGCTGCTTCGCAGCCTCCTGGAGTCATCCTCCCGGCAGTGCTCCTCTCCGGCTAGCCATGGCGGCCCACCCATAAGCATGGTAAACAGCCAAATTTCCTATGCTACTAGTGGGTCGGTATTTGAGAGAAGATATACCGCCTCTATAAAATTGTCTATAGAACTAAAATTACAACATGTGCATTCCTCACTCCGATCACAAAAGAGTGATGTTTTGGGTTACGTGAAAGTCAAACTTTATAATCTTTGGTAATCGATATCTTTATAAACATATTAATTGGACATATCAAAATGATGTGAGTAGATTTGTCTTGAAGAGTCCTTTCATAATATTATAATTTTATTAGATTTTATAGATATGTTACAATAGAAATTTGTGGTCAAAGTTACATTTTAATGACCATGACAATGTCCAAAACGTCACTCTTTTGTGCCTGGAGGGAGAAATTTTTAAGAATATTAAGACTTTATTCATTTTTGTACCATGGTTGTATACTTGTATATTTATTATTTATAACCCTCCAATTACAAAAGAGTGACATTTTGATTATAGATACGATGTCAAGAATACAACTTTGATTACTGTTTTATATTGTATATATTAATAAAACCTAACAAAATTATAATGTTAAGGAAACACTTTTTCGAAATAAATCTATGTATATCATTTTCACATGTCCGATCTAAATATTCATCAAACTATTGATAGTTAAAATTTACCAAGTTTAGTTGCACACGTTCTAAAACATAACTATTTCTTGGCCAGAGGGAGTAAGTTGCAGTGTTGCACGTATAGCAAGTAGGACCCAATTCCGGTTTGACCATTTTGGCCAATGGAGTTCGCTTTTTTTAAAAACATTTTGGCCAATGGAGCTGGTGCGTGCGTGTTGAACTTTTGGGTTTGTATTCTAGATGATTTGGTAAACGGAACTGGGACCTAACACGTGCTATTTGTACTAGGCATCAGATTCATGAACAATGACTACTAGAGAAGCTTACCTACGGTTTTTTTATTGGCACGAATCCATTTTTCAAACGTGTGCTATTGCCCAAGTCCAAAAAACAACCTTAACTTTAAAACCACCCACATCACTTTCTCATACTACCAAAATTATTCATTTTTCATCCCTAAACTAGTTTCATAAGTAAATTTTGCCACATTGACGGCCATATCACCGATGGCTAACTTGACATCCTAATAGACAAGTTTTTTGTCGAGAGAGGAGAAAGAGTATGACAAGTGGGACAAGTTTAATATATACTCCTTCTGCACTTTTTAAGCGATATTTTTTACTTTTTACAGTCTACGAATATGACTTCAACCTCTATTTTTTAACTTTATATTATTACATAGTGTTAGACCATATGGCCTGGTCTAAGATATTTTGGTGATAAATAATTGACAATGGTTAATTTGTAATAAGTAATTGATGATGTTACTCACTGTTACTTAAGGTGTGTGCATGTGTGTGGACTAATATTGGTCAAAGTTGGGACAAACTTGTGCCGAAAAAGTGTTTTTGGTCTTTGCATGTGTAGGTTGAGCATAGAGACGATCATAGTCGAGACGAGGTGGACAGGGACTAGGATGAGAGATCCGATGTTCAAATGGTCAAGGATATCATGAGATGGACGGGCTCATGCTTAGGGCATATGGAGATCAGAGATAGATGATACGTGTTGGAGCTACGGAGGTGTGGTTCAGAGACTATGACACATGGTGGATGATGCGTGAAGAAGCTACGGGAGGTACGGTCCTAGAGGTTTTACACGTGACGAGTTGAAAAGTTAAAATTTTAGAAAACCCACGTGAGGAAGGGTTTCGGGTTCATTTGCTGTTGAAATTGGATTAGAACTTGTGTACTTAGGATAAATCTAGGTTTTTGGTCCTAGACTATAAATAGAGATGGAGATGAAGACTAACCCTGGTGAATTTTGATATGCTAATTTCATGTTTATGTTTATAAGTATTAGAAGAGCACTTTGTAGCTACTATGATTCTCTTCGGATCGTTCACCAGCGTCTTAATTCGGTAGGCACGTCCAAGGCTATGATCGACGTCTTCTCGTCCCTCGGTGCGCGTGCATCGCCGAATCCGATCGCTGTGCTTGAGTCGTGGCTGTTCTCGATCAGCAAGCTTTTTCATCGTAGAGCCCCGTCCACGTGAGAGCTACGGTCTACGTTTTCTTCGGTTGACGTGTTGCCTCGGTCGGCGAGCAAAGAAAGGCAGCGCCTCGTCTCCAATCCAGACGCGTGTCGTCCCGACTCATCATTCATGATTGTGTGGCCGAGTTCGATCATTTAATTGCGTCAACGCAGCGCCACTAGAAAGCAACGCCTTCAGCCAGTAGTGATCAAAGCCATCACGTGAATCAGAAGTTGGAGTGAGAGAAAAAAAAAAGATTAGCCAACGGGTGGTCTTCTCAATCTGCAGACAACAAAAGACGAAGGCAGCAGGTACCAGAGAGAGTAAAATAATAAATTCCAACAAGTGGCTCATGCAAGAGAGATCAAAGCAGCAAGCAAAGATCATATTGCCATTCGGCTGCTACAGTACACAGGAGAGAGAAGATATTTTATTACTATCCTTTTTGTTGTTTTTTGTCTTTATTTTCTTGGTGCATTGGTAGGTTGAAAAATCTCAGCAATTTTCAAAGAAAAATCTTTCGTGAGCACTGCATTCACCTCTCTCTGATTATCATCAATGATCCTACATATAGTAATAAAATTACAATATTATAAAGTATTTTAACAACAAATCTAATTATGTAGTTTTCAAGTAGCTAATCTAGATAGTTTTAAACATATTTGTAGTCAAACTTTAGAAAATTTGATGGCACAGATTCTAGAGTAATCTAGATAGTTTTAAATATATTTGTGGTCAAAGTTTAGAAAATTTGATAACACAGATTCTAGAATGTCACTTAAAAAGAACGGATGGAGTACTATTTTGACCTTTTAATTTGTTCTTGCTAAATAGGATGCCACATCAACATAAACTTACCCATGGGGATGCCATATGAGCCAAAATTTTTGATGTGGCCGCCAAAGTGACGAAATCCACTCCTGAAAATAGTCTAGGGGTAAAAAGTGAATGATCAAATTTGATGGTATTAACGTTGAAGTTTTTTTTGTTTTTTGAACTCGGGTAATTATAGTTTAGGGTTTAAGATGTACATTTTCCTTTTGTTTTTCTTTAATTACCAATTACCATGGAATCGTCGGAATGACCGCGAACTTATACTAGCACGTGGGAGTATAAGGTTTAGCAGCTCTCTATATTGCGAAAACCATCTCTGTCATGCGAGGTCGGTTCAACGCACACGCAGTGGAAAAAAACGAACATGTTATGAAGTACAACATGTGGAAGAATATTACATTTAGATCTAGCCGTCAACGTCGACCACATATTACATTTCGTTTACATGCATGCACTGAGCTGGTAGCATCGTCTGACGATTCATGGTTCCACGCATCATGCATGCACCCAGCCGATCAAGTTGCTGGTACTACAGTACATCACCAAAATTCATACCCGTATATATGCTGACTGTCTCAATGAATTTTCACCGATCATGAACGTTCGTGCTGGTCGTTCAATGTCCAGTCCAACGCCGCCTCGACGACGTCAGGCATCGCAACAACTCTATGTTTACATTTCCTTAGGACTCGAGACATCGGAACTGCAGAAAGCAGCGAGGAATAACCACCTATTACGCGCGGGGAAGCGCGCACGGAGCCGCGTCCACGTTGCTCCGCGCCGTTCTCCGCCCGCCGCGTGGCACGTAAATTTCAGTACGGTCGGGGAGGTATTTTGCGAAAAAGCCCTTACATTTTCTCGAAATTACGTACAGGTCCTTGATTCTTACAAAAAGGTCCCTGCCAGTTTTTAGACCCTCCGTTTTGCAGGATGGCCCTCCGCTTTTTCGGAAATTACGCACGGGTCCCTTTTTTTACGTACAGATCCTCGGTTTTTTACAAAAAGACCCTTTGCTTTTTCCGAAAATGCGTTTTTACCCCTGCTTTTTATTAACAGGTCCTTGTTTTTTGCGAATAACCCCTTTGCCTTTTCCGAAAATACGTTTTTGCCCCCTGATTTTTTTAAAAAAACTCCTCACGAATTATCTCACTTTTATTTTTGCCTACGATTCTAGTTGTCAAGATCGAGCGCCGCTTCGTAACTTCTTGCGCCAACTTTGGTGGTGATCGGTTCGGTGAAAATTTGAAAGCTTATGGTCGAAAACATCAGGTGATCGAAAAAACACTCAGAGTGAGAGAGGCTTATTTAACATAATTAAATTTAAAAAAAATGAAAAATATAAAAAATATATTAGCCCATCACAGACAACGCAAACGAATACGAGAAAAAAAAACCGACAAAAAAACTCAAAAAAAAGTCAAAAATTCAGAAAAAGACGAAATTATAAATAGTGCAAAAATAAGCTTAAGCTTTAAGCCTCGTCCTTGGAGAGATCTGAACTGTGCCACTCCAGTTTCTCACCAAACAGTAGCCACCTGTACTTTTCATCTCGGTTCTGTGTAAAAGCATCGAGCGACTATAACGTCCCGGTTCGAGTTTCCCGCGACCCTTCAGAAAATTCAGCTGCGAAATACCGTAAATAAGTGTGCATCGTACCAATACAAGCTTATAATATAAGAACCAAATTTTATCATAGGATTATAGTATAACAGTTAAGTTTTACAAAGCAGAGAGCATCTAAACCCAAAGTTATATTATAACACAAAGAAAAACTACACAGACACGTCTGACCGAGGATAAGACTTAAAACCAGATATCATCTACACTAAAGGAATCCTCAAAATATTTCTCCAATGGCTCTTTGTTTTCTTTGCATGGCTCTACTGTTGATGGTTTAGTAAGTATGAGTACAACCGTACGTACTCAACAAGTCATAAGGAAAAAACCAACTATCTACTCGCCAGTATTTCAAGAGATGAAGAGGTGTTATCTTTACTACTACATTAGCAGCTGCATGTTTATTTGTAAATGATTTCTAAAGTAAAAGTTAATTTCTTAAGGGACAAGATGTTTAATCAACTTGATTAACATATTGGAAATATTACCAAAGTTACTTATACCTTGCTATTAGATCCACCCATAAACATAGTTTTATTTACCGAAAGCACAACGTATCCAAATACTATAGGTTTGACTCTGCAGAGTTGCTCAAATTTACCCACAAAATATCTTAAACTCTCAATGCCATGCAATAGACGCACAACAAATAGTGTATGACCGAGTTGAGATAACAAGGTCTTTCGCTACTCTCCTCTTTCTAGTTTCTATCTGGTAGGCTCGTGGTCATCCATTGTCAGTAATCCATTGGCCAAAGCAGAAACCACAAATCGATTCTAGGTGGACCTACCGTTGTTAAATATAGAAGATATTATTTCCATACCACTCCGTTGTACACGGACCGTTCCAACTATTGGAAAATCTAACCCTCCTGTAGCTATTCAATCAAATCGAGCAACTACTAAACCAAGTCTGACAAGTAAAAAATGTGGTTAAACGACTTCTATGTCCTTTACTCAATATAAAGTTCTAGTCATTATTTTTCACAAATGAGGCAACCGATCATAAACCCAGTGTGTTACAACACTGCTACCAAATCATACAAAAACCTCCGACCTAAGGTAAGATCATGGACTCCAACCATCTAGTAGCTTTCAACCATGCTACTATGATTTCCAAACCATGATAGCAACGTGAAGGTGGCGTGTGGGAGGTAGCAGCGGCGGCGAACGTCGTTCAACCATGCGGGGTGCTGGCTCAGGGGTGAAGGCGGATTTGGAAATAGTGCCAGTGCAGTGAGGAAGCGGCAAAGACCAAAAGGAAGGCAGAAATAGCTTGAAAATTGCCAAATTGGGTAAGGTTTTGAAATTCAGCTGAATTTCAGTGACAACCCAATTTCTAATAGTGATTGATGAATTGCACAAGTAAACTCCTTATCAGCTAATCGATCCACTATTCAGCTGTGGCCTTGTTGAGTGGCTTTCTGGTAAGTGATCTCGTGTCGGCCTTCTATTATTTAATCAGCACACTGGATCAACAATGTTAGCTCTGCAATTTCTTATCTAAGTACCCTGACAAAACGGACTTAAGATTCCTGCATGTTTTATCAGTACAGTCACTACTCATCACAACTACAAACTTTGTTATGGAGAATTCATGCAGCATGGGTTCAAATTAACAGGCCCTGTGTTACATGATAAACATGGGCCTAGGCCTAGCAATCACAATAGAGAGCGAATCACAGACAGAGACTAGTTGGCTTGGTCCAATAGGTTAGATAACTAGAACAATTGTTCATGGGGGTTCAGAAGCTGCAAGCCTACTTCTTATTTGGACACTATGAAATGTGAGATTTGCATGTTGGTGTGCAGTGAACAGATCGTAAAACTGGAGTTACTGACCCGGTTGCTACGGTTGCGCTTCCTTACGCGCAACCCCAACCATCTGGTGCTTACATTACGTGCATGACTCGTCATGTCGCATGCATCTGAAAGGCTGGAAGTCTTGAACAATATAAAGCAGGCACACGTCCTGAAGTTCCTCTCGTGCCAATTTCAAAAGCCAAACGATGCATTGACAACGTACGTACAGCATGTCGAGATCTCTGCTTGCATCGGCCATAGCAGCAGTGATCGTTGCTACTGTTGCAACATGTTCGAATGCGAGCGGCGGTAGTTTCTACCAGGACTTCGACGTGATATGGGGCGACGACCACGTCGAGGCCGCCGCCGGCGGGCGGCTGGTGACGCTCACCCTCGACACCTCCTCCGGCTCCGGGTTCCAGTCCAAGGACCAGTTCCTGTTCGGCGAGTTCAGCATGGAGATGAAGCTCGTGCCGGGAGACTCGGCCGGCACGGTCGCTACCTTCTACGTAAGCCCAGTTGCCTAGCTTGCACACACGGGCATATCGATCGTGCATACACTGCAGATCAAAGGAGTTCCTTTTTTATGCACACTAGCTGAATGCCCGTGCGTTGCTACGAATTTTTAAAAAATTTAGAATATATTTGTATGTATATTCTAAAAATTTTTATTATCTGTTAGTTTCAAAACATATAGTATGATAAAATTTTAAAATCCGATGGGTGGAGCGCGGCGGAGGGAGGGGAGGAGCGACGGGATTCGGTGGAGGAGAAGGCGCACGGGATAGGCGAGGGCGGAGCGGGGGGAGGAGCAGGCGGGGAGACGCGGAGAACGGGGGAGAAGATTCGGCGCAGGTCTTTTGAGGCCACATGTCAGTGTTGTCTTTTATGAGAAGAGGTGGGAGAGGCCGAACCTGTTATAACACATGTGCCCAATGTTTTGTAACTGCATAAAACTGCCACCTTTTACTTTATGCTAACACCCCTCCATGTACTATATATATGTACATACATCAGAAATAAAGACTCACTCTTTGTCTCAATCACTTGTCTCCAAATCTCTTGCAACACGTTATCAGCACGAACGCTCATACAAACAGAGAACAAACAAAAGACAAGATGAACTCGATGAAAACACGGTGGCGACCGTCTGAAGCGGCGGCGCGCGCGCAACGCCAGGTGGCGGTGGCGCCCAAAACCCGATGGCGGCGCACAAAGCGGCGGTTGCCGCAACACTCACGACGCCGACCTCTCGGCCCATGGCGGCGGCGCCGCATCGTGGCCGACGCCGAGGGGCTCACGACGCACCCGACGCGGCTCGGCGGTCCGGCCGGCCGGCGTATCGATCTTGCCCGTGCGGCCGGCGCGCGACCCTCGGCGAACCCGCCTAACGCGGCTCGGCGCGCCGGCGGCTTTACATAAGCGCGCGCGCGGTGGCTGCAGCTCGGCGCGGTGGCGGCGCCGCGGCGGCCGACGACGGCGGCGGGCGCGAACGCCAGCGCCCGGCGGTAGCACGGAGCTCGCCGGCAGGCACACGGCACCCGCGTGGCGGCACAGCGAACCCACGACCGGCAAGCCCGTGGCCGCGCGCGCGCCGTGGCCGACACAAAGACGGCCGGCGGCGGCGGCGACACCCTACTGCCCTGCAGCAGGCGCCCGAGGAGGAGCGGCGTGGCGGCGGCGGCGGCGGCGGCGGCTAGTAACCGGCGGCGGTGCCATGGCGGCGGCAGCGCTCCATTGTGGCGGCGGCGCCTGGCAAGGCAAGACGGTCGGCTGCACGCGGCGCGGCGGCGCGAAGCGGCAACATGAAGCGCGCGGCGGCGCGGCGGCGTGGGCGGTCGGCGGCGTGCGGGCGGTCTTGGCGGCGGTGGCGCCCGGCCGGCCGGCGTGGCGAAGTCGCCATAAGGTGGCGGTGGAGCATGGTGGTTAGGAAACCCTAACCACCCATTGTTCTTTATATAGAGTTCCCCAAATGGGCTTTTTGGCCCAAAAGCTCCACCTCCCACATGGGCCAAAGGCCAATTGGGCTGACCCAGTTCTTTGAAAATTTACATTTGCCCTTCTAGTTCACGGAAAATCTGATTTTTATTTTCTTTCTTTTGTATAATTTGCAGTATAGTCCCTCTGCTTATTTATAATTGTACTTGTACTGTTATAAATTTGCATTTCAGTCCCTACAGGACCTGAAAATTATGTAAATATTTAAATAAATGTGCATACACATTTATATAATTTTTACATATTTAGGATTATTTTATTGCAATTTATTTACAATATGAATTGCGACCATATTTAAATTTGCTATATTTCGCAAATTTAAAATTTAAAAATTCCCATTTAATGAGTACCATTGTACTTAATAATTTGGAATTTTGCAAACTATTATACCTAACATGAAAACCATAAAATCACAATTTATGACACTTTGCTACATTAATTTGTACGCTACGCCATACAATAAATTGGTGTTCACCACCAATATTGTGATTACACGGTATCATAAATATAACCACATGTTATATTTAATTTGGGTATATATATTCATTCGGATTACAATACTCATATTGTTTTCCACATATTTTTGCAACATTATGATACACATTAATTTACCTCATGTAAATTAATCATTTATGGTGTATTTTTCATGTAGTTTTTAAAAGGCTACCAAAGATTTTGAGCCCCTTTTACTATCGATGGTACCAATTACCCTTCATGGGATATGGACTTAAAGATCAACCTCACCATACGTAGGTTGCAAAGGGTGATATTTGATCCCCAGCAGATCAAATTCCTCCGGATATTGTGAAATATTCCGCTTTAAACATAATACGGAATCACATACATCCAGATTGAAAGGCTGAATATTTGTATGAGGGAAATCCACTCAAATTATGGTTAGCCCTCAAAAATAGATATGAACAGCAGAAAGCTGTTCTCTTACCTAAGGCTAACTATGAATGGGCACATCTTAGACTCCAAGATTTTAAATCTGTTGGAGACAATAATCATGCCCTTCATACTATTTGCTCCAAATTGCGGTTTTGTGAAAATGAATCAACAGATGCAGACAAAATAGAGAAGACTCTCTCTACAATGCTCCCATCTGACAGGGTTCTACAGCAGCAATGACGTGCTGCAAATTACCAAACTTATTTTGAACTCATGCATACATTACTTCAGGCAGAGAAGCATGCTGAACTTCTTTTAAAGAACAATCAGCAACATCCCACCGGGGCTACTCCACTTCCTGAAGTTCATGCTAATCAAAATAACAATAAGTTCAATGGTTCAAAAGACCATTTAAAAACCTTAAACACAAACGCAATATGAAGCAAAAACCAAGTGGATTCAAGAAAGGTAAAGGCAATTCTGGTAAGAGAGTTGACAAACATGAAATTTGTCAAAAATATGGTTGCTACAACCATCCTACCACGAAATGCCGCACCCCGAAGCATCTTGTGAACCTCTACCTCAAGTCTTTGGTTCATGGCAAGAATGCTCAAGAGAAAAGATTTGAAGCACACTTCAATCTGATCTCATGTGCACCGAGGACATACTTGAAGAATTTCATTCTCAAGACATGTTTGGAGATCTCAATTAGACTCCTAGTCCAATAGCTACTAAGTACTATAGTGTTGTAATATAAATAATGTTGTCATCTATATTGTAGGCTTATATGCTACAATCATATATCGAACACATTCGGTATTGCAAATAAAGTTTGTATGTATTCTATATATACTCTAAGAATTTCATTAAATTCTTCTTTTGTGTATATAGATTTTTGGAGTCAATCCAACGGAGGAGGAATTATACCTTGTACCACAAACTCTATACTTAGGGACACAATATATTTCCTAACTCTTCCAAGGAGAAAAGGAAATATTTTAACAATCGCTGGACGCGATGCAACGATAGTAGGCTCTGGTCGCGCCTCTATCACTCTCCCTATGGGTACACAATTGGAAATTGAGGATGCACTCTTGTATCCCGATTCAACACGTACCCTACTTAGTTATAGAGATATCCGTCAGAATGGTTTCCATATTGAAACCCAAAATGACAACAAAGAGGAATATCTCCTCTTAATCAAAAACAACGGATATGGCAAACAAATACTAGAGAAAATTCCATCTTTAAACTCCGGATTGTACTATACATACATAAAACATGTTCAACATATTGCGTACAAAGTAATTTTCCAAGACACAAACACATTCCAAACATGGCATGATCGCCTTGGCCACCCAGGCATTGGAATGATGAGGAAAATTATTAGCAATTCTATTGGTCATACATATCTCAAAACAAAATTTTCGGAATCCTCAGATTTTGTGTGCACTTCATGTACCACCGGAAAATTGATTTTAAGACCCTCTTATCTTAAAATCGAGTGAACCATTAAATTCCTTGAACGCATTCAAGGAGATATATGTGGTCATATACAACCATTGTGTGGACCGTTTAGATATTTCATGGTTCTCATAGACGCATCTACTAGATGGTCACATGTGTGTCTTTTATCCACACGAAACCATGCATTTGCTAAGTTAATTGGTCAAATTATCCAATTACGAGCACATTATCCTGAACATCGAATTCAATCAATTCGAATGGACAATGCTGCTGAATTTTCATCCCATGCCTTCAATGACGATTGCATGGCTCTTGGGATACAAAAACAATAATCTGTTCCATATGTCCATACACAAAATGGTTTAGTAGAATCTCTTATCAAGAGAATCAAGCTCATTGCAAGACCATTACTACAGAATTGCAACTTACCAACATTATGTTGGGGTCATGCAGTCTTACACGCTGCTGACTTAATACAATTGCGTCAATCGTATATCATAGCACCTCCCGCTACAATTAGTGCGTGAAATCCACGAGATATTTCCCATCTGCGAAAGTTCGGTTGCGCTACATACGTCTCGATCTCACCACCGCATGATACCTCAATGGGACCGCACAGGAAACTTGGGATCTATGTTGGGTATAAATCTCCGTCGATTATAAAATACCTCGAACCCCTAACAGGGGACCTGTTCACGGCCCGGTACGCTGATTGCATATTCAATGAGGAACATTTCCCGGCATTAGGGGGAGACAACAAGTACCAAACTAAATGCCAGGAAATTTATTGGAATGTTCAAAGCATTCACGCCTCGCACCACGTACTAGAGAGGTGAACTTCAAGTTCAGAACTCATTCATTTGCAAAACATTGCAAATAAACGCGAGATGCATTCTTCGATTATAATGGTGTCACAAAATCCTATAATCCCGCCGAAATGTGCTCGAAAGAGTGGAGGTACCGAAAAAATACCACTCAACTCCCAGTTCAAAATAACAGGGGGAGAAGTACGGCACAAATGGCGGATACAGCTTCTAACAAGCGACAAAGGAAACAAAAGAATGTAAATGCAGATCAACCTCAAGTTGATAGACACCAAAGGATCCTTGAACCCAGATCAACAGTGCACTCAAATACTGATCTTGGGACATCGGAATACCCCGACTCAAATGATTTGGGAAATAACATTGAGTCACCGGGGTCCAAGAAATTTCCACTAACTATTCGATTACGGAGAATCATACGATCGTAAGACTACAATTGTCGACATTAATTTCTCCACAACAATTGCAAACAACCTTCAAAATGATCCGATCCTAAGACCATGGCAAAGTGCAAACAGCACTCGGACTGGAACCAATGGAAGGATGCAATTCAAGAGGAGTTAGCCTCGCTCAAGAAAAGAAATGTATTCACCAATGTGATACATACACCTCCCAAAGTATTCCCTGTCGGTTTCAAATGGGTTTTCGTCCGCAAACGGAATGAAAACAATGAGGTGGTGAGATACAAAGCAAGGCTTGTAGCACAAGGGTTCACGCAGAAACCCGGCATTGATTTCAATGAAACATATTCTCCAGTAATGAGTGGAATAACATTCCGATACTTAATATCATTGGCAGTTCAAAATCATCTATCTTTTCAGTTGATGGATGTAGTGACAAGATACCTTTATGGGTCACTTGATTCGAAATATACATGAAAGTTCTGATGGAATTTCAATTCGAATATAGACATAAATCGCAATATGTATTGTGTAAAATTAAACAAGTCTTTATACGGCTTAAAACAGTCGGGTAGAATGTGGTACAACCGACTAAGTGAGTTCCTAACCAAAAGGGATGCTCCAACATTGATGATTGCCCATGCGTGTTCACCAAAAGATCATCAATAGGATTTTACATGAAGCACGTAATCATCTTAAGACGGAATTTGAAATGAAGGATTTGGGTAAACCAAATTTTGCTTAGGTACCTTCATACATGCATCATAATGCATCAATCAGCCTATGTCC
The DNA here is from genome assembly GCA_036346245.1 of Bonia amplexicaulis. Lineage (NCBI taxonomy): Eukaryota > Viridiplantae > Streptophyta > Magnoliopsida > Poales > Poaceae > Bonia > Bonia amplexicaulis. The sequence goes on along the minus strand of CM070745.1, from coordinate 16,391,331 downwards.
AGAAAATATTGGAAAAATTCAATATGGACAAATCATATCCATCGAAAACCTCCATGGTTGTTCGATCTCTAGACGAGGACAAAGATCCATTTAGACCCCGAGATGACAATGAAGAGCTATTGTGACCCGAGGTTCCATATCTCGATGCCATCGGCGCTTATGTACCTTGCAAATTGCACCCTACGGATATTGCATTTGCGGTAAATCTACTTGCTAGATATAGCGCTACTCCAACCAAAAGACATTGGGTAGGAGTGAAGAATATCCTTAGATATCTTCAATGCACTAAAGATCTCAGTCTATTCTTCAAAAAGAATAAAAATATGGATTTCATAGGATATCTGACATCGGCTATCGATCCCCATAATGCCAGATCTCAAACAGGCTTTGTATTTTTACACGGTGAAACAGCCATCTCTTGGAAGTCTTGAAATGACTCTATTGGCTACATCCACTAATCATTCGAAATAATTGCATTATATGAAGCATCACGTGAATGTGTATGGCTTCGCAGAATGATTAATCACATACAACAGTCATGTGATATAGGTGTTATACATCACCTACCATTATCTACGAAGATAATGCTGCTTGCGTTGTTCAAATGCAAATGGGTTACATAAAGAGCAATATTACAAAATATATTGCACCTAAACTATTTTACCCACATGAATTGCAAGAGAGTGGGAAAATAAGTATTCTGCAAACTAAGTCTTGTGATAATCTCGCAGACTTATTCACCAAGTCATTACCAACTTCCACATTCCAAAAATGTGTTCATGAAATTGGTATGCATAGACTACGTGATTTGCAGATGTCAGGGGGAGAAATCTCCTAAGACTTAACCCATTCAAATAAAACATTGTACTCTTTTCCTTTATGAGTTTTTCCTTTAAAGGTTTCTCATCAAGGTTTTTAATGAGGCAATATGACAACGTAATCATATCTCTCTTTTCCCCACAGGGGTTTTTAGGAGATATAATCAAATATATGTCATATCATTTTCTCCTTAAATTTTTCCATTGGGTTTTAAAGGAGTTTTTCATGACATATTTACTCTATCGGTTCTCCTCATATTTTTCCCTACAGGGTTTTAGAGAGGTTTTTTCCAAGATGATGAATCAAGGTGATCATATGAAGACACATTGGTCAAGGGGGAGTGTTATAACACATGTGCCCAATGTTTTGTAACTGCATAAAACTGCCACCTTTTACTTTATGCTAACACCCCTCCATGTACTATATATATGTACATACATCAGAAATAAAGACTCACTCTTTGTCTCAATCACTTGTCTCCAAATCTCTTGCAACAGAACCAACCACAAACTTCTTCTTTTATAATAGTAAAGACATTCATGCATGGCAGTATACGTGTATATATATGAATGCTGCAGTGCTCTGCTCTAGCCCTAACATTTGTGATTCATGCTGGCTTGACTACTTGACGATCTGCAGGTAACTTCGGAGGGAGACGCGCACGACGAGATCGACTTCGAGTTCTTGGGGAACCTCACCGGCGAGCCCTACGTGAAGCACACCAACGTAGCAGGGGGAAGGGAACAGGGAGCAGCAGTTCTACCTGTGGTTCGATCCAACGGCTGATTTCCACAACTACACCATCCTCTGGAACCCTGTCAATATCATGTACGCGTTAACGTATAGCACGCATCTAAATCGCCATTTTTTTCGCTTTCATGTCTTACATAGATAGAACTAATGCACTAGACCAAAGAGAGGGAAAAAACATTACGACAAGTCAAACACTAGATTCTGCAAAAAAAAAAAGGTTTCAAACATCTGAATAAAATCTCATCAAATTAAATAACCATGTCAAAATTAGAGCCAGTTGGTCCAATGTCCATCCATGCATGCATCTGATCGATACAGTGAATTAATGCACTAGATCTCCTGCACGTCTCACAAACGAGGTCCTAACGAAATGATTTTTTGCAATTCCCTGCCTCTGATCGACCAGCCTCTCGGTGGACGGCACACCGGTGCGGGCGTTCAAGAACCACGAGTCCTCCGGTGTGCCGTACCTCAGCAGCCAGGCGATGAGAGTGCACGCGAGCCTGTGGAACGGCGAGAGCTGCGCGACGCGGGGCGGGCGGGCAGGTCAAGACCAACTGGTCCGACGCGCCGTTCGTCGCGTCGTACCGGGCCTACGCGGCCAGCGCATGCGTGTGGGCGAGCGGCGGCATGTCCTCCTGCCCGCCCGGCTCCTCGTCGGGCGGCGGCGCGTGGATGAGCCGGCGGCTCGGCCCCGACGGCCAGCGCGCGGTCGCGTGGGAACTACATGATATACGACTACTGCAACGACCCGTGGCGATTCCCGCAGGGGCGCCCGACCGAGTGCGACCTCGACCGCCGGCTAGGCTGATTGGTCGGTTACTTGGTTAGCCGCGTTTGTCCCCGTGTTCGTATCGTTCTAATGTGATGATACACTCGTATACATGCGCCAGATACTTGATGTACAGACAAATAAGGATGGTTTATGAAGCCCTGTTGTAAGTTGTAACCGTGTAACGCATGCAGATGCAGAGACAACGACAATGTCGATCAGAATCGAGACTATTAATTTGATTCCTCGTGACGAATCAACGTTGAACACAAGAAGCACGTACTCTGTCAGACAAAATCTTGATACAGATGATCCGGGGAGAAAAGAGAGAACCCATAGGCGGCAGGAGGCCAAAATCACCAATCTAATCAAAGAATCAAAATTGTGCCTGTTTTCTTCAGATGCACAAAAATAACCAACGGATCGAGCTCAACAATCGATATGATCATTCCCGGCCCTCAACTGACGACAGGCTAGCAGCGCGCGCACGGTGGAGCGTCTGACGTCCTCATGGCAACGTGCACTCTTTCGGCAGGGTGGTGGCGTTGAACCTCACGTTGTCCGTGCAGTAGTTGTATATCATGTAGTTGCCGTGCACCCACTGCAGGTCGGACAGCGCCTTCTGGTCCAGGTCGAAGCGCGTGGAGGTGGCCGGCTCGTCGCCGCACCACGCCACGCCGGGCGACGGCTGGCACTGGGTGACGTTGTAGCCGCGGTAGTAGGAGACGAACGGCGCCTGCGACCAGTCGGTCTTGATGCGGCCGCCCTCCGTTGCCCAGTCCTCGGCGCTCCACAGGCTGCTGTACATGCGCATCGACTGCCACGTCGGGAACGGCAAGCCCTGGTCCTCGTTGTTCTTGAAGTCCCGGATCGCCACGCCGTCCACCAGGATCCTGCCAAGTCGATCGCCAGCATACATTTATTCAGAGTGGAGTATTAGACAAGGAGTACCTAGCTAATTATTATACGTTTGTAGCTTGTAATTAAGCTGAATAAAGTCAGCACTCCAGTTTTGATGCGTCGTAGTGTATACTACTAGCTAGCTACTCACAGGATGTGCTTGGGGTTCCAGAGGATGGAGTAGGTGTGGTAGTCGGTGGTGGGGTCGAACCAGAGGCGGAACTGCTGCTCCCGGCCACCGACGCCATTGGCGAATATGTTGGTGTGGAGCGTGTAAGGCTGGCCGGTGGCATTGCCGAGGAACTCGAGGTCGATCTCGTCGTGAAACTCCCACGACCCTTCCGAGATAGTCTGCACGTAACGCGCGCGCGCGCGGATCGAAATATTCCACGTGTCAAAAGTCAACTCGAGAAGTACACTGGCATGCAGTGCAAGATAGCACACGGAAAGCTACTCTAGCTTGGTAGAGATGGCTGCAACAACATGGTAGTAGAGATCTTACGTAGACGGTGCAGACCGTGCCGGCGGAGTCGCCCTGGATTAGCTTGATGTCGACATCGATGCGGACGAAGAGGTACATGTCCTTTGACCGGAAGCACGAGCCCTGGGTCTGATCGAGGGAGAGCGCGAGAGTGTCGGTGTTGCCGTCCATGAAGAAGTAGGTGTGGTTCGCTCCCCATACGAGCTCGATGTCCTGGTCCAGGGTCGCCGTACCCAGGTCAGTGGCTAGGAGGAAGGCCAGGCCTAGGAGCAGCAAGCTGCAAAGCTTTGGGCTAGAAGGCAATGGCGCCATGGCTAGCTGCTATGTGCAGTGTTGGAAAACTAGCCTTGTTGATGAGCTAGTGTGGAGGGGGTCATAGGTTTGTGTGTGTGTGTGTATAGCTAGCAAGGGAGTTGATGGAGGTTGGAGACGAAGGCGACAAGGAAAGGAAGGGAGAAGAGAGGAATTTGCGGAAGAGGGCGGCAAGGCAAGTGAGGAATCGAATGTCAGGCTGGCCGAGGGGAGGGAAAACCTCGATCGTTTGGGAATCCAAGCTTCCTAGCTAGTAGCTACACATGTACAAGTACTCGTCCTATATAAGCGTTTTGGAAGCTCTGGTCGTCTCATCACGCTGGTCTTATTTGCAGAGCACATGAAGAAGAGCTGAACTTAGATTTGTTTTTTGTCAAAGCAAGGGGATCCATAGGTTAGGTTAGGCTAGATCTCGGTCAACTGCTGTCTTATTATACTGACCCACAACCATGCACACACACCTTAACTCAGATTTGCTACTTGTCAAAGAAATTAAGCGGGGTCGTCATAGTTTAGTCATCTCTGCTGCATGCTAAGCTGTATCTCGATATGCTACGTTAGTCGATCTGGAACTGTTTGACTTTTCTGAGATGGTGCTTGTCGATGTTTTAGTATCGATCTTACGTATGATTTGTTTGGATTCGAGAAAACTCTTAAAAACCTATGTACGATCATACAGAGAAAAGACATAGAGATTTTTATACAGTTTCAGATCTTCTCTTAGTAGAATAATAACCATACTTCCGTATGGCTATTGCAATGGAGAAAGTAATACGGAAAGCGTTGCTCTACTTCTATTATCCCTTGGGTCTGTCCCAGTTCGTCCCCCTCCCTTCCTCCCTGACATCCACCTTTATATAGCTTGCAAGTCAGCGGCTCTTTCTCTTTACCGAGAGACATCTTAACGTTTCGAATGATAACCTTTCGATAGGAGTTTATTACAAACGTGGTATCTCACTCATCATGCAGCGGTTTCTGCCAGAGAGAAGTTATGCACACTTATTCTAGAGAATAAATACACATGCTAACCGACTCGTCAGATAAGCCCACGATGCAATAGGTTATCATAGACATGTTAGTCGAAGTTTGGCTTAGTCGTATAAGGATCTACGACCACAAGACATTCGTAGGATAACTTACGACTATATCATAGTCGTAGCAGAATTTACGACTATGAGATGATCACAGGAAAGACTTACGACCAAGAAGTAATTGTTATTGAAGAGCTTAGAGCTACGGAGTTGTCGTAGAAGAGCTTACGACTAAGGAGTAATCGTAGAAGAGCTCACGACTACCTTGTAAAATCTCTCCTTTATAGATAAGGAGTATACTCGAGGAGTATAATGACGTAACAATATCATTTATAGGTGAATAGTAATTTAGGGATTGTTATATCCTCGTCATCTAGCCCCCTAACTTCAAGTGAAAATAACTTACTTGAGAAAGAGTGGTCGTAGACGAACGAAGATCAAAAGCACAGTCTTCTCAATCTGCCAGCTGCCACCTAGAGGAGGGTCAATAGAGTTTACCTCTCGCTCGATAGCTCTATACTGTTATTTTGACTCGTATGCTGAAGATCCTTCGTAGATGTGCTCGATGGCGTGCTTCAGATCCTAGAACAACATCTTCTTGTCATCGTTCGACTACTTCCGACCACTCGTTTGTCATAACTCTTCAAGTGTAGGGAGTGATCCTCTGTCGGAGTAGTAGTCCTCGAATTCTGGGTTATAGCCGTCTCTGACCGGAGTTGAACTCTGTGAGAGTATGGACGGACTCGCAGGGAGTCCACCCATGGTCTCTACGGGGATAACTAAAGTGTCACAACCACCGGTTGTTGATGAATTCCCGAAATAACATATTCCAGGGCTTGCTGACCCAGATCGAGCGGTTGGTGAGGTACTTGAACAATGTTGTGGACCCACCTTGGTGCAATCCTGTTTGTTATCGGATTGACCCTTACCCTCTGGGGAAACTGGTTCCTCCATTGAGTGTAATGTTCTGGGGATAAGGATCCCTCCTCAACCTTATCCTTGGTGTAATCTCCGATATCTCGTGATGGATCTCCAGAGACAACCTCACCATCGGATGAAAGCATGGTCTACTCGTTGTTGTAGCATACATCCATGTTGAGATTTGCTTAGTTAGCCAGGTCGAATTAGTTCTCCTTGTTCCACTCTCCTGCCATGAGGACATCAAAAAGAATAGAACTTATCGACAAGGAATTACTAGAGTTTTGGCAAAGATGTTCCCCATGGACGGCGTCAATTGTCGATATTTTGATATTGATCTTACGTATAATTTGTTTGGGTTTGAGGGAACTGTTGAAGACCTGACGTCCACCTTTAAATAGCTTGCAAGGCGGCAGTCGTCTCTTTTTGCCAAGAGACGCTTTAACGTTTCGAATGATAACTGTCCGACGGGAGTTTATTAGAGACGTGGTATCTTACTCATTGTGCGGTTGTTTCTGCTAGGGAGAAGTTATGCGTACTTATTCCAGATAATAAATACACATGCTAACTGACTCATCAAACAGGCCCACGATGCAATGGTTGTCGTAGACAAGTTAGTTGAATTTGGCTTAGTCGTAGAAGAATATACGACCATAAGGTGCTCACAGGATAACTTACGACTATGTCATGATCGTAAGAGAACTTACGACTATGAGGTTGTCATACGAAATACTTACAATCAAGAAGTGGTTGTCTTAGAAGAGTTTACGACTAAAGAGTTGTCGTAAAAAAATCTTACGACTACCTTGTGAAATCTCTCACTTATAGATAAGGGGTATACTCGAAGAGTATAATAACATAACAATATTATTTATAGATAAATAATAATTTAGGGATTGTTATATCCTCGTCAGTGCTCTCACGATGAGTAGATTGGACGGTTGACTTGCAAGATCTAGGGTTTTTTTTATTTTGATTTTGGCTTATCACTTTCTATTATAATAACTAGTTTTTAAACGATGTGTCTTTTCAAAATGGGGTCTATAGTTAGATTATAGTTGATACTATACCGAGTTCAATTATACCGACCAAAATCATATATAATTATTTTCCTCTGCGTACTATCTCTCACGACAGTCAGTATTTAAAAACTATAAACAAAAACCAAAACTTAAAAAGAAAACCTCCCCTAGGCAATGCTCATCGTACGCGACGCCAAGTTAATCGTCTCCCATTGGGCACTGGGGAATGTACATGACTCGTTTTTTAAAAAAAACGCACTTAGAAGCTGTACAGACTTATTTCTAAATTAGGAATGCACTTTAATAAGAACAGCAAAACACAACTTTCAGCTTGGATAAGCACTGGTGCAGGGGAAGCTAGTACGGGCATCTTCAATAATATTATCTTAGCTGTCTTTTAACTATATTAAATAAATAAAACCTTATGTAAAAGGGAAAGGAGATAAGGAGAGATAATTTGTTATCTCTTATATAAGAGACGATTTGAGTCTGTAAACCAACGCAAATAGTGAGAAATTACAAGACAAAAAGTTACAATAAAAATAGTATAAAATAGTTAGAAGAATAATTTATTATCGAAAAAATTATTTTAAGTATCGTCTTTAAATGAAGTAGTACCTTAGAAACAGTTTTAAAAGATAAACTATTGTTAATACCGTTAGGCGTGCCACACGGCTTCTGAAGATACTCTTCCGCGCATGCAATGGTGCGCGAGGTATTTTACCGTCTCGGAGAGATGACACTCTTCATGATTCCTACTATAGAGCCGCGTCCCGCGTGCCTCGGGATTCGCATGTGAAAACGAGCAAGCGATGCAAACCGGCATGGCGTGCGCAGAGGCAGCGGCATCGTTCCAGGTAACATGGGGTCCGGAAATATGGCCGTGTAACTTGCGGCCGTGTAATTACACATAATCCTTCACATCGTGTTAGTTTTTTCGAGTAATTAGCAGCAGCACGCACAGGTTCTGTCATCAGTCATGAGGCCAGTCACTAGCAAGTACTCCATTTATCTTGTAATATAAATCCAAATACCACCATACATATAGATTAAAGAGACATTAAATTAAAAAATTAATATTATTATATTATACATATCCCTATTTAATGGTACACTACTCGCTTATTTTCTAATATTAAAGTAGAGATATATAATAAAAATATTATAATAACTATATATTTAATCTTTAGAAACGACGTTTTCTAATATCGAGGATTTATATTGTAGGATAGAGGGTCTCGGTGCTGCTTCTTCACGCGGATCGACATTTATGCACGTGCTGGGTGAACCTGTAAGGGTTTAGCGCACAAATCGTTGAGCAGATCGATCGAGCGGTGGAAAAATACACATGGAATCAGCTAGCTATCACTACGACACGGACTGGGATTGCAGGGCATGGAATACTGCTCCCCGACGGCGTTTTTCCTGACGGCCAATAAAAGCTCCGTAGTGTATTAATCCTCAACGATAAAAATTGGATATGCGTGTTCTTGCTTATGAGCTGCATGTGTCGAGGGGTATGGTCTCGTTGTTCTTGTTTTTTAATGGTTTTTGTTTCTCTTAGCATCACTATCCATTAGAATAATAAATCATAGTTGAAAGTTACAAACTGCATGCGGCTCAAAGAAAAGGCTTGTGATGATCCGGTCTGTCAATTACTCCTCTATTTGACATACTTGCTGCAAAACTTGTTTGGCTTCACACGATTTGTATTGTAGATAAAGCTGCGTTCTAGGATGAAGCGACTTTTACGGATCGAACCGGTCGGTTAAAACGTGACTTGCCAAACCAAAAGAAAACAAGTGGCGATATAGTAGAACCCCGTTTCGTTTCCTTGGAGGCTTGGAGAACGTATATTCAACTGTACGGTGTCTCACCAAAACTAATTCCTGCGTACTGTGTGATCATATACATGAGCTTTATTCAACAGTAATTTTAGTATTACAACATATACTTAGTTGTAATCATAAATTATGACAAAAAAACTATCAGCTGTAATCATTAATTATCAACATATACTTATCTAAAAGTAAATTTGGTCATAGTTTATAGTTTATGGCTTCTCTCAAGTAAACAATCGGAATGATTTCTCCATTTTCTTTTCGAAGCGAACCGCTTTTTAAAATGATTTATCGGTACTTAGTTGTTCATACAAGTGCTTATACTATGACAAAAAAACTATCAGCTGTAATCATAAATTACGGATCGTAGCTAGGGATGGCAATTGTGCTCTTTTACCCATGTACCCATGGGTAAATGCACTAGTGGAGCCGGACATATAATGTATTCTTTGCCCATGGGCATAAAAATAGGGGAACCCTCTGCCAATCGGGTAAACGGGCACGGGTATGGGTAAGCTCCACTCGTACCCGTCTCACCCATTTACCCGTGATCTAATAGGTGGCTCAGCCCAACACTACCATTTTAGTCTGAAACCTTACCAAGTAATTCCCACTTCCCAGCCCCAACCGCCACCAGCACATTACATGCGAAGCACATCCTCCCGATCCAGATTCCCAGTCGCCCCAGCACATCCTCCCTCCTGGCCGCCTGCTACCCCTCACCCCCACCCGGCCACTCCTCCCGGACGTCGCCTCGCCCCCCCCGGCCTCCTGCCGCCCTCGGCCCCACTGGCTGCTCCTCCTCCAGCCGCCGCCCCTCGCAACCCAGGCCCCTACCCGCCACCTTCCGCCCGCCCCCCCCCCACCCGACCACTCCTCCTCTCGGCCGCCCGTCCTCCCCCCGGCCTCCTCCTCTCACGTCGTCCTCGACGCTTGGCCGAGAACTGCAACTACCTCCAAACCTCCAAGGTCCATAGTTCCTCCTTTGCTAATACTTTCAATTTTTTTCTGTATGAATTGTCCATCATGAGGTTGATTGTCCATGTTTGAAGAACTCAACCTCCATTGGGTATATGGCTTGAGTATGCTAATGGCATGTCATGTTTTTAGCTTATATGGATGGAAATTATTGGATGTCGCTTGGCTAGCTTCGGAATTTATGTGATATTGTGGTGCTATGTAGTTTTGCATTTAAATGCTTTCTTGGCTGATGTAATAGTTGTTCCTTGGAATTTCATTATAGTCAACTGTGGTTCCTTCATAACAATCGCACAACTAATACTTCTGTAGCAGATGGCATGCCATTTTGAATCAGCATAGCAATATGCGCATATGATAGCTAGGTTTGAGCCATTGTGATGCCCCTCTATCAAATATGTTGTCATGTATATGGGTATGTCCGCGGGCGACGGGCATGGGTGAGGTTCTTCGCCCGTCGTCCTTCACGGGCACACCCATGGGGGCTAAATAGGGGCCGCAAACATGGGTAAAGGCTAGCACTATCCGTGTCCACCGCACCCGATTGACATCCCTAGTCGTAGCTGAAAAGAACCTACCCGTGCTATTGTTCAGAGAAACTAGCTAGTTTTAACAGAATGTGTGTGCCTGCCCGTTGGGTTGGCGCGACGGCACATATGTCGGCAAAACGTCACATGTGGCCGAAATAAGAGACCTAGCGGCCAGTTTTTGCCAGCCCGACCAAAGTGTACGTAAGCCTAGAAGACCAAGTCCAGAATAACACCTGTGTTGTTGTCCATGTTGGTGGTTGGGGGGCGGCTAGTCTAGGGTAGCGACGGTGCCGCCGCGAGTGCCTCACAAAGGCTGGAAGAAGTTGCAAACGTGGGAAATTTTGTCCCGCTTTGACAACCCACATTCCTACAAGTGCAAATAGGTAGTTTGAAGGACTACATGAGAAAGTCTATGAGTCTGTTATTGTTAGCTGCGACATATGGCTTTTGGATGCGGCTTGTGGTTTTAGGCTGTTCGTGAGAGAGATTATAGAGTAATAGAAACTCATGTGCGGTTTTGCCAATATAAATGAAGTCGCTACAATGTGTACTACAATTAATTAGTAGACCGTATCTTGAAAAGACACTCCATTTAAAAGCTAGTTACTGTAGAAAAGTCAAAAAGCCGGGAAGACAAAAGTTGAAAAGAACATACCCTATAGTTTTATTGTGATTAGTAAAACCTACAAGTGCAAATAGGTAGCTCGAAAAACATGTACAAGTGTAGTGTATGAGTAAAGTCTGTATTGTGTGAAGTTAACGAATTTCTTCCATTTGTGCTAAGTAGATAGTATCTACTAGAGTTAGATCGGGTTGGTTACCTTGTGTATTTAATGGATAGGGATGAAAATTTGCTAGTTATCCATCCAACTATTGTAGCTTTACTTATTGAAGTCAAGTGTTTTAGGGTTAGGGTTTGAAAAGGTTGAGTGTTGTTGTGTGTTCTCTTGTCTTTTAGGTAGAGTGGCTGTAAAATATTCTTCTTCAAGTAGCGATATATCAACTTTGTTTATCTCTCATGGATACTTCTTGTTTTAGTTGATTGATCTTGATTATGTTGGTTTTGATCTTCTCTATATATCCCCTTCTTGATCTTGATTGATGCCAATGACGAGTAAGTGATGGAGATGTCTTATAAAATTTAATCATCATCTATCTAGACATTAGGTTTTGTAAGTTCTCAAAGTTATCCGATTTTATTTAGATTTGATCTTTCAAGAAGTTTTCTTAATCCAGTTGTTTTTTCATCGATTCCTTAGGTGTCTCTTGTCTTTGATTATCATCGTTATTTGCTTTGTCGATTTCTAACACACGGAAGTCTAATATGTGGAATCACAAGGGGCTGGAAAAGAGGTGATGAGCCTATCCTTTGGTGATCCTCATGCACAGTATACGGGAAGAGTTCCATATCGTCACACACGATGCAGTAATTTGAGCACAAGCTTCAGCGGAAAAAGGTCGGCACCGTACCGATAGCCCGTCGTAACCGATAGATGATATATATCGTGGCACACACATAAACTCAAGCTCGAAACCCAAACAATTCCCTCCGCATTTCGCCACGCGTGACACCGCCTCGCTCGCGGCGCGTACAGCTGGCATCCGCGCAGAATACATTCAATTCGGCGGTTGGGGCCGGGCCGGCCGGCTCGCTGGCCGATAGGCCGGTGCTGCTGCAAGTCTAGCCCATGAGAAACCGTGTCCCCCGCTTCGCCATGTCTCCGCCTCTCTCTCTCCAAGCCTCGCAGAGTCGCAACGCGTGCATTTTTTTTTTGTTGGTTTACAGACCACACGTACGTACGTACGTACGCCATCCCAGTATCCCACCCAACGTCTCCCTCCCATACCATACATGGTGCACACGGACACAGGCAAGCCCGGCCCCGCCCCGCTGTCCGCCGCGCATTGCCAACTCGCCCACATGCACTCCCGGAACCTGACACGAACATGCGCCTCGCCTCTACAGTCATTGCGATCGATTCCTTCCTTCTCCCAACACACGGAACCCTCGCATGCACTCGACTCCTCCTCACCCAAACTCTATATAAGCCTTGCGAGACGCGCACCGATCGATCACCGCACCACCACCTCTTCCCTTCATCACAGCTCCACGCGGGGTGCAATCAGGGCTTCTCTTAAAGCGATCGATGGCGACGGAAACGGCTCTTAGTACGAAGACTCGCGTGCTCGTGGTGCTCCTTGGCCTCTGCATCGGCGTGCGGGTGGCGGCGGGGAGGATCGACGACGGGCTCGAGGTGACGTGGGGCGACGGCCGCGGGAGCGTCTCGCCGGACGGCCAGGTCATCTCGCTGTCGCTCGACCACACCTCCGGCTCGGGCTTCCGCTCCAAGGACACGTACCTCTTCGCGCGCGTCGACCTGCAGATCAAGCTCGTCGCCAACAACTCCGCCGGCACCGTCACCACATGCTACGTAAGCCCACAATTCCCATGTTTGAGGCTATGATCGATTCGAATCGATCAATGTGCAGTCTTTGGTTCGAGCTGACAGTTAATGGATTTCCAATCCTTGTCCGTGCGTGCAGTTCATGTCGGAGGGGTCATGGGAGGTCCACGACGAGGTCGACCTCGAGTTCCTCGGCAACCTGACCGGTCAGCCGTACACGCTCCACACCAACGTCTTCGCCAGCGGCACCGGCGACAAAGAGCAGCAGTTCCACCTCTGGTTCGACCCGACCGCCGACTTCCACACCTACTCCATCGCCTGGACTTCGCAGCACATCCTGTAAGTATATATCCGCGTCGCATTACTGAATAATTATTCCTCGCTCACCCTGTCACCCATCACCATTGGATGTCTGTCGAGCTCATGACAATTGAGGCGCATGCCATTGTTTGATTGCGCAGTGTGATGGTGGACGGGACGCCGATCCGGGAGTTCAAGAACCACGCGGCGCAGGGCGTGCCGTACCCGTCGTCGCAGCGGATGCGCCTGTACGGGAGCCTGTGGGACGCGGAGGACTGGGCCACGCAGGGCGGCCTCGTCAAGACGGACTGGACGCAAGCGCCGTTCGTCACGCAGTACCGCAACTTCACCGCCGTGGACGCGGCCGGGGGCGCCGGCGCGGGCTACGACCAGGAGATGGACGCGACGGCGCAGCAGGCCATGAAGTGGGCGCGTGAAAACTACATGGTGTACGACTACTGCGCGGACAGCAAGCGATTCCCCGAGGGCTACCCGCCCGAGTGCTACATGCCGTAGAGACTAAGCTTCAACGCACTTTGATTGCAAAGTCGATTACACACAGAGAGCTAGGACAGGCTATACATATGCTAGTAGCATTGACCTCAATACTTGGTCTAAATTGATTCATTCTTTCATGTAAAAAGAATAGATCTACATATGCTTGTTCATTCGACCGCACAAGATCTATGAAAGCAATTGGTTTTACCTAAAACTCAGTCGTACATGGAACTGGCTGAAGTTGATGTTACACGTCGACGTGTCACTTCTTTCTTTGGGGAACAGAGAGCATGGAGTGCTTTGTTGGTGGATGTAAAGCGTATTGCTTCTTTGGGAAACATGGATTGGATTCTGCCGATTCATTGTTTCTTGCTACCAGAGCAACGAATAGTAGCTTTATTACACGTACGCAACGCCGATGGCTTGGTTACAGCATCAAAACGGGTTGAACTAGACGCCAATTTGTATCATCTGCCTAGTTCAATTGGCAAGGCTGCTTGACCGTCCGATGCGAACTCAACAGTCTGGATGGGGCAACGGACGCCCAGATCGTTGGCGGGCACTGTTGGTAGCATTCGGGCGGAAACAGAGGATCCTAATGAATTTCACCGCGAAATGAGGAGCAAAGACAGCCTGCACAGCTCGGGATTGGCTGCTCCGACGCGTTTCCTTTCCGTTGTCGGAGCAGGCCAAACGTCGGGCCCTAAAGGCCCATCTACAACATGGCCCAGCCAGCTGGTCGCCCGTCCAAAATCCGAATAAAAATTAGTCCGTGTCACACACCGCGACAGCGACGGTCGATACACTCGCTACTCCGTACCAGTCTGCCACGATGTACACGTTCTACGCAACAAAAATACCATGTGTTCACGAGTACGGCACCCGCAGCAGCCGTCAGATTCAGATTAATCCAACCATGTACACTTCGGTCGGACAAACATGTCAGTTCTTTTTACACTTCTTTTTGGTTCCTTCGAAACTCAAAATAAATAGAGTAGTTTTTAAAACGGATTTTTTAATGATTTTTTAAGTCTAAAATCGTAAATATTATTTGTGTTAACGTCTTCACCGTCTACTGCTGCTATCTTAAAAAATATAGATCAAAACTAACGACCATAAAAAATATAGATCAAAACTAACGATGATAGCTAAAATTCGTTAATCGTAACTCATGAGAATAGAGCAAATGGAAAAGGCTGTGGCAGGGTGCAGGCAATCAGGTCTAGTAAGCTCAGAATTTCCCGGCATCCGTTGTCAGAAAAAAAAATCTGAAGCTTCCTGCAGTGAGAATTCAGGAATCAGATACTTTTGGACCTCAACAGCCGATGTGTCCAAAATTATTTTTTACTTTTATATGATAACTAGTTTTAAACAAAGTGTTTTTACAAGATAAGCTATATAAATTGATTATAATATATAATATAAGAACTTTATTTATATTAAATAAAATAGCATATAAATATTTGTTTCGTCATACTTTCTTTTTTATAAACAACTTAAAAACTAAAAACAACAGTTATAAACTATAAATTGAAAAAAAAAACAGACTCCAGATGTAGGTCTGTTCTTCAGGCCACAAGTCGGGTCGGCTTTTGGCAGCTGCTACAGTACCTAACTTTTAAACGGAGTATTTTCTTAAAATGAGGTCTACAAGTTAATGTGAGATGCGTGTGTCCTGCTAGTCTGCAACTAGAACACCTAGACATTCATACGGTTGGAGGAGACTTACGATCGCCGATGAACGCCATGCGTGCGAAGACCCGTGCCTGCGCGATGCAGGCGTGAGGAAGAGTTGATGAAGGTCGTCCGGAGAGTCGCCGGCGATGTCCTGTAGCAGCAGAGGCGACGGTCTTCCCGTTGCTCAACAGCGCGTATGGGATCGGGCCACGTTAGGGATTGTTCGGGGATTTTGCTCTCACGGGAACGGGGGATCCTCGGGAGAGGCCGGACCCCTACTAAATATAGCGCTGTTGCAACGGGGGACCGTAACCATGAGTTGGTTAGGCACCCCGATCGTAGCGCGAAGACCGAGGAAACGTGGGTTTCCCCGTCCCCTCCTTTTCGACCACGGCCGTTTGGCCTAAGATCAATATCCAACATTCTCCCCTTGATCATAAGGCAAAACATCATAAGCCCTCTCTCAATAAAAGTTCACACCAAAGCAATGCGTCTGTGATCAATTAAGTACCGTTGGACATCAGGACTTATAGTGCTCCATTTTATATCGATCGGATAACACAATACTTTATGGGAGTTGGTTACTTTATATGGTCCTCTTATTCCAGGATCACAGGCTTTCCAATAAACCCATGCCGGCAACATGATCACGATAAATATTGGGTGGTAAGCCTTTTGTGAGCGGATCCATAAGCATAAATTTTGTTCCAATATGCTCAACCTTAATTGTTTGATCCTGGACTCTATCTTTCACAACATGATACTTTATGTCAATGTGCTTGGCGGTACACTCGACTTTTTTTCTCGAATAGAAAACTCGGGTTGATTATCGCGATGCTGAATGAGTGGTCTAGAAATCTTGTCTACCACTCTCAATCCGGGATAAAGTTCTTAAGCCATCTGACTGCCGGTAGCCTCATAGCATGCCACAAATTCAGCTGCATTGTCGACGATGCGATGAAGTGTTTGCTTTACACTTTTCCATGAAATTGCTTGCTCTGCGGGGTGAAAATATAACGATGTGGACTTCTTAGTGTCTTTACACCCGCAAAATCAACATCGAATAACCGACAACCTCAAGGTTATCGCTTTTCCTATATGTGAGCATGTGACCTTTAGTGCCTTGCATATAGCGCAGGACTTTCTTAACGGCTTTCCAGTGGTCCGGTCCTGGATTTGATTGATATCTGCCAAGCATCCCGGTAACAAAAGCTAAATCAGGGCGTGTACATACTTGAGCATACATAATACTTCCGACAGCAGAAGCGTAAGGTACATCCTTCATCTGATCAGATTCATAGTCATTCTTTGGGCATTGAAATTTCCCAAACTTATCGCCCTTAATAATAGGAGCGGTAGGTGAGCATTTATGCATATTGTATCTCTTTAGTACTCTGTCAATGTATACCTTTTGTGATAAACCTAATATTCCTTTGGACCTATCTCGGTGAATTTCAATACCAAGAACATAAGATGCTTCACCGAGATCCTTCATGTCAAAATTAGACGAAAGAAATCTTTTAGTTTCCCGCAGCATGTCCACACTGCTGCTGGCTAATAATATATCGTCCACATAAAGGATTAAGAAGGTGTAATTACTCCCCCTGAACTTAACATATGTGCAATTATCAACATCATTCTCCTTAAATCCAAAATTTCTTATGACTTCATCGAACTTAAGGTACCATTGCCTAGAAGCTTGCTTGAGCCATATATGGATTTCTTTAGTTTGCATCCCAAATGTTTCTCGTCTTCCAAAACAAAACCCTCCGGTTGTGTCATGTAAACGTCCTCATACAAGTCACCATTTAGGAATGCAGTCTTAACGACCATTTGGTGCAACTCTAAATCAAAATGTGCTGTGAGCGCCATTATAATTCTAAATGAATCTTTAGTCGAGACAGGAGAAAAGGTTTCATTATAGTCAATGCTTTCTCTTTGTGTAAATCCTTTTGCTACAAGTCTCGCCTTAAACCTTCGATATTCCCTTTGAGTCACGCTTTGTTTTGTAGACCCATTTGCGACCTCTTTGTTTTGGCTCAGTTAGGAATTTCTACTAAGTCCCATACATCGTTATCGCCCATAGACTTAATTTCATCTTTCATGGCATCTAGCCACTTAGATGAATCCTTACTTTTCATAGCTTCTTTATAAGAGCTAGGATCATCCTCCTTCCCAAGATCATCTTCATTCAAGTAAACCTCATAATCACTTGGGATAGCGATCTCCTCACTCGTTCGATCTCCGGCGGTACATTAGCGAGCTCATTAGGTTGTTCATTAATTGTCACGAGGGTGTGAAGGCTCATCATTAGGTATGACACTTGTGTTTTGAGCCCTCAACGAAGGAATAGCCACGAATTAGCGGAGATGCAACAGGGTTGCAACTACAGGATCAGCTGTGGGCACAACCACTTGGGGCATAGGAAAATCAATGCAGCCGGATTAGCGGCGAAGCAACATACATCCGCTTCTCCTCAAGATCAATTTTCCTAGGCTCCAAGTCACCACTAATGCCATCATTTTCCAAGAACACAGCGTGCCTTGTTTCTACAAATTTTGTGGTACGATCGGACAATAGAATCGGTACCCTTTAGATCTGTCGGGATAGCCAATAAAATGGCAACTCACGGTCTTAGGATCTAATTTCCCAATTTGTGGGTTAAATACTTTAGCTTCAACTGCACAACCCCACACATGGAGGTAGTTCAAACTTGGTTTTCTCCTAGTCCATAATTCATAGAGTGTTTTGGGCACTGATTTATTGGGAACCCTATTGAGTATGTGTGCGGTCTTTAATGCTTCCATCCATAACTTTAGGCAAAGTGGAGTAGCTCAACATACTTGAACCATATCCATAAGAGTACGGTTTCTTCTTTCACTACTCCATTTCTTTGAGGATCTCCGGGCATTGAGTATTGAGCGACTATACCATTTTCTTGTAAGAATCGCAAAGGACCGGAATCATCCATAAGTTGCATGTCGCCCATAATACTCTCCCCACGATCCGAGCGCACTACTTTAATCTTTAGACTATGCTGATTTTCAACTTCAGCCTTAAATATTTTAAATTTATCAAGTGCTTTCGATCTCTCTTTAATAGGATAGATATAGCCATAACGTGAGTAATCATCAGTGAACGTAATAAAAGAATCATAACCATCTACGATGTCACGGGGAAAGGACCACATATGTCGGTGTGAATTAATTCCAAAATCCACGTGCTTGAGTAGCACCTTTCTTTATTTTCTTTACATACTTGCCTTTGATGCAATCAAGGCAATGATCATCCGAATCACTAAAATCTAAAGGGTGGAGAATTTCTTCTTTAATGAGGCGTTCAATTCTCCCCTCGAAATGTGGCCCAAGCAGCGGTGCCACAATTTCGACGAAGTCTCATCAATTCTTTTAGCTTTTATTCACATCACATACATTCATGGATATAAGAGAATCTTGCGGGGATAACATGTAAAGCTTGTCGTGTCGGATGGCACGACCAACATTATCATTATTAAGATAAACCAAACACTTTCCGTGTCCAAAATTACAAGAATATCCATCATTATCTAATAATGAAACGGAAATTAAGTTTCTTCTCATCGAGGAACATAAAGAACATCATTAAGTTTCAAGACAAAACCATTATTCAAAACTAAAGAAACAAATCCAATAGCTTCAATTTTGGCTTCCATCCCATTAGCCACTCTTAGGCTTCTTTCCCTCCGAGACTTGTCAACATATGGAATCCACAAGGAATTCGTAACATGCAGTGGCACGAGAATCAATCCACCAAGAATTTATAGGAAAATCGACATAAAATGCTTCATCAACAAAAGTAATTTCATAAGTACCTTTCTTGGCGAGTCATTTTAGCCATCCGGATGATTATCTTTGAAGTGGTCCTTTGACCGACAAAATGGCATTCATCACTTTTCTTACGTCCACTTGAGCTTCCGGGACTGAAGCGTTTTAGGCGCTTTAGGGTCTTTGTGGATCTTGTGGCTTCTTATAAGGGAATATGCTTGCTCCTTCTTTCCCTTTCCTTTATAGCCACCTCTATTTCTAGAGGACCGGTTGTATTTGAGGAGTCGACTTGATTTACAAAATCGGTAGCCCCTCGACCTTGAGCCTCTCTTCCTCCTGTGAAACATTAGCGATCAACTCGCTCATGGTCCACTTGTCCTTAATGGTGTTGTAGTTCACCTTGAAAGCTTCAAATTGCTTGGGAAGAGACATCATAATGTAATGAACAACAAAACCATCGAAATAGCCATGTCCATTGTCTTAAGTCCGCGGAATATTGATTATTGTCATAATGTGCTCACGAACATTTCCTGTACCATTGTATTTGGTGTTCATGAGCCTGTGCATCAGTGTGGTAGCATAAACTTTAGAGGACCCTTTAAAGTGATCCTCGATGGAGGACAAATAGTCCTTTACCCTTTCCTTTTCAGGGATTGCTCCCCTTATGGCCTCACTGATGGAGTTCTTCATCACAGCAAGTGAAACACGGTTTGACCGCTCCCACTTCTCAGCATTAGTTTTATATTCCTTCATTTTGTCATCATAATTGTCCTCCCTTGATGGGAGCGACGGGCTCATCGAATCTGAGCGCGTAGTCCGGATCCAAGAGTGAAAAGTCGTCATAAGCGTAAACTTCCATTTCTGAAAGTTACTACCATTAAGTGGCTCAATTGCATTAACATGAGCGGAAACAGAAGCAGCTGAAAAATTATAAAATTTACATTAGCAAAAGCGCATAATTAATTTGCATGAAAAATTAATCTTACGTTGGTATGATTAACAACATGCTCATAAGAATTTTTCGCATCACCGTTGGGCAGAAACGAAAAATTTAACATAATTCATACACATGCAATTACAATTAACGTTGGTCAAAGAGTAATAGCATGGAAAAATTAAACATAACAAACATCATTTATTTCGCATCACCGTTGGGACATCTAAAAATTTAACATAATTTATACACATGCAATTACAATTAACGTTGGTCAAAGAGTAATAGCATGGAAAAATTAAACATAACTCTCTAATTAAATTTCTCGTTGGTTTCATTTAATTAGAGAAAGAACATTAGGCAGCGGAAAAATATCATAATAATTTTCAGCGGCTCAAAAACATTATTTAGTAATATTTTCATGAGATACATCAATTATACATGAGATAAAATAAAAGTACATAAGAAATATACTGAAAAATAAAATAATAAGTGCTGTTGGGCCGAAACCCAACAGCCAACAAAATCGGCCGGCCCAAAACCCCCAACCCCTTTGCATCATGGCCATCCATGGAATGGACGGACCAGATCGTGCGCACGGTGATAAAAGGGCAAAAAGCCCTAACCCTAGGGGCATATCACCCATATCCTCCCGCAAAACACGGATGCGGCGGCGGCGGCTTCGGTCTTGCGCCGCGGGGTCGGCGGCGGCGGCAGCGGCGGCGGCGGCGAAGCCCTCGGCGGCGTGGCGGCGGCAGCGCACCGGCGGCGTCGGCGATAGCCCCAAGCGCGGCGGCGTGGCAGGGGCAGCGTCACAAGGCGGCGGCGTGCGCAATGGCACGGCATCGGCTCTCATTGCGCCCAAAGCGGCGCAGCAGCGCGCGAGTGCGGGTCGGCGCCACGTCACCGGCGGCGGCTTCAAAGCGATCGGTAGCGGCGGCGGAGCAAGGCGGCAACGCAGCGCCCGGTAGCCCCAAAGCGGCGCCGACGGCGGCTTCTGGCGACGCGGCATCGGCACACGGCTCAAGGTAGGTTCCTTGCCCCAATCGAATTTTTTTTTTTTATATGTGCTATTGCTGCCGATCTAAAAATCCTTGCGGATTGGGGATTTTAAGGTTACCGTGAGAGGACTTTTGGAGATTTTCATTAGAGTTTTTCATAAGATTCGAAATCACCTCCTTCTAATTGCTATCCAAAACACGTTAGAGACTAAGGTTCTAGGAGAGCTAGCAGTGGCTCTGATACCAAATGTGAGATGCGTGTGTCCTGCTAGTCTGCAACTAGAACACCTAGACATTCATACGGTTGGAGGAGACTTACGATCGCCGATGAACGCCATGCGTGCGAAGACCCGTGCCTGCGCGATGCAGGCGTGAGGAAGAGTTGATGAAGGTCGTCCGGAGAGTCGCCGGCGATGTCCTGTGCAGCGAGGCGACGGTCTTCCGTTGCTCAACAGCGCGTATGGGATCGGGCCACGTTAGGGATTGTTCGGGGATTTTGCTCTCACGGGAACGGGGGATCCTCGGGAGAGGCCGGACCCCTACTAAATATAAGCGTTGTTACAGCGGGGACCGTAACCATGAGTTGGTTAGGCACCCCGATCGAGCGGCGAAGACCCGAGAAACGTGGGTTTCCCCACGTCCCCTCCTTTTCAGCCACGGCCGTTTTGGCCTAAGATCAATATCCAACAGTTAAACGTAGTACACGTTAAAAGCTTAACATCTGTATCAGCCAAAATCGCAAATGAGTATCGATCTCTCCGTAATCTGTACCGTAAACAACCAAAAGCCATAAGTCGCAGCTAAAAAGAACAGATCCGTACACCCACCCACCCACTTGCCTCCGGCTTCGGGTAGAGCAATAGTACATGCCGAACCATGCTCCGGCCGAGCAGATTCTGTCGGTCTCGACGCTGCTCATGTGTGAGACATTCTGGAGGTGAATGGCTTTTCAAATATATTTTGACTTTGTTCTTCTATTTTTTTCAAAAATCATTCTGAATATGTTGATTTTTTATTTTTTGCATTGTTTATAAAAATATAACAGCCTTTTATTTTTCCTCTCTTCTTACGGTGCCATTTTGGCTGAAAGCCGAAAGCCATCGCCCGAACGGGACGAAAAACAAAAAAGACTTCGCATCGTGCCGGCATTGGATCGAGGGTCGAGGCAGTCTCCGTATTACGTACACAGCGAGTAAAGGAGACAGAGAAGTGTGTTCAAAAGGTTTGTAGTTGTACGGTGAACAGTACACGCACATGAGCTATGCTTGATACCCCCGGCCCTATCCTACGTGGCAAATACTGGAGTCGAGTAGAGTACTGGAAGCACGCATGTTCAGAGGAAATGCAGGCTCTACAGGGCACAAACCGGGACGCATATCGGAATATTTGTTTCTAGACATTGTGATGCATCTTTGATATCTTGTAGCACAGCAAGTGTCCGGGAAAGGACGCGAAGTTCTTCTAAGCTAATGAGAAGTGAAGAGTAATACGTTTGAGTCATGTTCCTTTGGAATACGCACAACACAGACATACAGTACTGCACTCTACATTAAAATGCAGATCGATTAATTATTCAGGGACTCTCGTGGTATGTACTATGCAATCTGCCAATATGTGAACCTTTCGGGAACAAGGAACGCGTCAGTTATAGTACACGTATCCTATGTAACAATTTTGTGCACCCTTAGGATATAGTCCAAGATCCACACAGCCACACTAATTAACAGTAGGATGCCATTTCGCCAGCGACCTCACCTCACACAGGACAAAACCGCGAACGTATTTTTGAGTTGATCTAGTGATCTGACCCGTAAAATCTGCACCGTTAGGACTCTTAAAAATCCCCATTCACCGCCTCGTTGCAACGTCTGCTCCACTTGCATCCATAGTCACGTGTAGATACTCTGGAGCCAGGCCACTATTATGCATGGCGCAGCCTCGCTCACTGGAGATGTGACCAACACTTAAATCAGGTCAACTTCTTGCTTCTTTTCCCAGCTCTGCTCACCTATCGCTGTGAATCTTCCATCATTTTCTAAGCCTAGGCCTTTAGTAGCCAGCCCATAATCCCAACTTGTTTACATCTTCCAAGAATCTAAGGCGTTGCCGAGTTCGATGTGATCCATCTGGTTGCGTGGAGCCGTGGAATTTGACCCTGGTAACCCTGCACCTTCACCTCAGTCTGCAACAGCATAAACCTGCACTTGACGGTGGCCTCACTGCCCCCCCATTGCACATACTACACTCGGTCACTGCACTCGCTTCACGCCACACACCCAGGAGCCATGGCACTGGCTAGGGCGCACCTCCTAGCCTGCCTATCGGCTTTTGCGCTGGTCACCGCCGCCTCTCCGGTGAACGGCGATGGCCTGGCGGACAAGCTCGAGATACTCTCTGGCCAGACGCGGCTCCTCAACGATAGCAACGGCGACCAGACCATTGGACTGACCCTGGACCGCGTAATGGGGTCGGCGTTCCGGTCGAAGACTTCGTACCTCTTTGCGAGGATCGACATGGACATCAAGCTCGTCGCCGACAACTCCGCCGGCACCG
Source organism: Bonia amplexicaulis (assembly GCA_036346245.1). Classification (NCBI taxonomy): domain Eukaryota; kingdom Viridiplantae; phylum Streptophyta; class Magnoliopsida; order Poales; family Poaceae; genus Bonia; species Bonia amplexicaulis. The sequence continues at coordinate 16,367,803 of CM070745.1, read as the reverse complement.
TCACGACAATATATGTAAGTGACCAAGAAACAACACGCTAGCATGGAGTCGTCAACCACGCGCGCACGCGTCTCTGACTAATGCTGTATGGTGCGGTACAGTTGATTTCCGAAAAGGATTGGAAGACCCACGACGAGATCGACCTCGAGTTCCTGGGCAACGTCAGCGGTCAGCCGTACACCCTTCACACCAACATCTTTGCCAACGGCGAAGGCGGCAGGGAGGTCCAGTATCTGCTTTGGTTCGATCCTAGTCAAGACTTCCACACATATTCCATCGTCTGGAACCCAGATGGCATCCTGTAAGCTAGCCTCACTTGATTCTACGCTACTAGCTACTAGCTACTAGCTAGCTAGCTGTGTGTGTTCAAGTACTTTTCCATGCAATGTTGCTGAAAGCATTGAGCTTTTTTTTTTTTTGAACGGGCAAGAGGTTGCCGTATATTAATTTAAAGAGAGAGAAAGTAGAAAGCATTGGGCTTATATATGGGCTCGTTTGATATGGCTACGGCTTATGGTTTTATCTGAAAATTTGAATTTTAGCTGTTTACTCACTTTGTGATTTTAGTTGATATAGATGTTGAGTTTTTAATGTGTACTATAATTAACTTATAGACTCCGTTTTTAAAAAATACTTAATTTAAAAATTAGATACCATAGCAAAAACTTAAAACCGTTTTTAAAAGCCCTTAAAAAACACGCCTTATATATCACTTGTGAGTTTCAGGATCCTGGTCGACAACATACCGATCCGGCAATTCAAGAACCACTGGGACGTCGGCGTCCCCTTCCCGATCTACCAGCCGATGAGGCTGCACGGCTGCCTCTGGGACGCCGACGACTGGGCGACGGAAGGCGGGCGCATCAAGACCGACTGGTCGCAGGCGCCGTTCGTCGCCTACTTCCGGAAATACAGCGCCTACGGCTGCGTGCCGAGCGCGTACTCGTGGGTGTGCGGCCAGGCCCCGTCCGGCGGCGACTTGTTCGACGGGGGAGGAGTGGACGACATGAAGCAGCAGCAGCGGCTCAAGGAGGTGCAGGGCAAGTACATGATCTACAACTACTGCACTGACTCCAAGAGGTTCCCCGATGGCTACACGAAGGAGTGTGGGCTGCCTTAGGATAGAAATGATTCGGCTTGTGATCGAGAAGGGTGTGAAATGTTTTGGTTAGATGATTTTCATTCTTTTCTTTCTCAACGAAGGAAAAGTGTGCAACCATTTCTCGTCATATATACGATGCAGAGGTTTCTTTTCTTGTAGGATCAAAGACAACAATCAGAGAGGGTGAATATCACCGTTTTTTGGCACCTAAAAATAAATCTCAAACCAATAGGAAAACCAATCTCACTTTACAGAGATATAATTCGACCGCAAAATGCTCAACAGTGTGCACGGGCTCGATGAATATTCTCATTGTTCGGTGTTCAACCACTTGCTTTGACCGCTCGCTACGACCGTTCGCTCGATTGCCTATGCATGCAGTCGAAATCTCCCACCGCTAGAAAACTTCAGCCGCTCGAACGAGAATACGCCGAAGACAACACCGTGTTCGTATCACTTGAGATCAAGATGTGTTATCACACCGCTGCCGAAGCCACAGGAAAAACTGATGCTTAAAAACACGTCACCGATGTCGACTATCTTTTCTTGGAATATATTTGATCTATTATTTTTGGAGCATGTTCTATGGCTACAAGGCGCCCTCACGACACCCCTAAAAACCCTAGCACAAAAAGCCTCGCAAAGCAACCTACTGCACCCTTATTGTCTTCTCTGCTTTTATATACTAGAGCTCTAAATCATGTTCATCTCAAATACGGACATCTCAAACCGTGTCCTTAACAACCTGGACACGCAACCCTATCTCTTCCGAAAATCAAGAGACCCAAAACCCTTCCAAACATAGGTTTTAACCAAACTCTACCTCTTCCAAGTTATGGACTCTCTATACAACTCCTAACTCTCCACGTGACGAAACTTCCAAGACAGCACCTCCTGTATCTTCATCACGCATCATCATCACGTATCGAAGCCTCCAGGAATACACCTCCCGTATATTCTCCACGCATCATCCTCACTCGTGTTGAAGCCTCCTGGACCGCACCGCTCGTAACTTCTCCACGAATCATCGCTTTTGATCTCCATGTGCTCCAACCTAAGTCCGACCACCTCGCGTGACATTCTCAACCGTCTGGACCTCAGATTTCCCCATCCTAGTCCTGGTTCTCCTTGTCACCGACCATAATTGTTTCCATGTCCACCTGCACATGCAAAGATCAAAGAAAATTTTTCCGACACAAGTTCTTCATAACTTAACCCATATCAACACACACACTCGAAACACACTCTCGTCTATCCACCTTCAGTTACAGTGAAATTTCAGCCGCTACAGTGCAATTTCAGCCATAAGTCACAGCTTTTCAGTCTAACCGAGTGGGGCAAGTGAAGCGTGGTAACTGTGTCAGCCGCCCTTGCGAATCTCTCAATTTTCTAGCTCTCACGTCAAATGGAGTGCATACACAGGATGGAACACGAATGTTTTGGTGCTGCGTACCTCTCACAAATTGCAGCATTTTCTCTTCATTTTATAATGCAAAACAAGACTTTCTAACTCCTAGTAACGGATGTGGTTATAGTGCATGCCGTTACAAGTATACCAAGCAACACTACATGCATGAAAACTGATGAAGTTACTAGCACTACATGCATGAAAACTGATAGAGTTACTAGCACTATATGCATGGACTGCGTAAGCTTGTATTGCACTACGCACTTGGACAATAGTCTGCTTTAACCACTTTCTTTCAAGTCTGCAACTCTGCGTTACTTCTTCTAACTGCTGTGGAAAGAAGAAGCATAACTGCGTTTCTGCAGTTCTGCACCCTCCGGTTTCAGATTTTCAGTTACCATGCATGCCCGGGCAACGCAACGCTACTGGCATGCCCGGAATCGCGAGCAATAGTACCCTACTCCGGTGGCTGCACTGAGGACGGGCGGGGACAGTGCACCAAGGGACAGCGGGGAGTTTTGCTCATGGGGAAGGGCGGCAGCAAGTTGCAGAAATGCAGGTGGGTTGGGATAGGCTGACCAAGGCCAAGCCCGAGCAGGAAACAGCCTGAAACTTTGGATGTTTAGTTTTAGAGACCACCTTGTGCGGATGAGTTAGTACATCATAGAATGACTAGTTACGTACCCGTACGTTGCAACGGAATTTATTAAATATATAGATAATCGTACTATAGAAGAAAGTTATTTTGATCAGTTGGAAAGTGGAGAATGGTGAGAAGTTAAGAGAATAGAGCGGTTAGAGTTGAGAAAGTGGAGAATATGTGTTTTGGTGCCGCATGTCAGCACTGTCTTTTGTGAGAAGGGGTGGAATAGGCCGGACCAACCACCAACTCCTTCTTTTATAATCATAGAATGATTCTATGAGATTTGATGGGACTTATCGTCTCTTATTTTATATTAACCTTATATTTACGAGGGATAAGATTATGATGAACCAACCTATTTCATTCCTAGAACCAAACACAAGTGACTTAGATTGAGTTAGAATAGAATGACAAACCAAACGCCCCATCTTACTAGTGTTTAGGGGCGTTCGCATTAACGGTAGCTTATATCTTTTAGCTATGGCTAATAATTTTTAGCTGAAAAAAATAGTAGTGATTGAGAAGGATGACTTAAAGAAGAAGAATGTGAGCGGTGTGAAAAGCGAAAGAGAGATACATATGCAATATAAGAATGAGAGAAATAGAGTATATGATATGACCGTGATTTTTTTCTTATCTTTACTATTATAAAAGAAGGAGTTGGTGGTTGGTCCGGCCTCTCCCACCCCTTCTCACAAAAGTCAGCGCTGACATGTGGCCCTAAAAGATCTGCGCTGAATCTTCCCACCTTCCCATCAAAATATCTTTCTTTTCATGATTTAGTGGTCAAGGTGGATTTCATCTAGACCACATTGTAGAGTACATGATGTATTTTTCATTCAGTGCTTAATTTTGTACTAGCTGAATGCTCGTTGCTACGGATTTTAAAATTTTATCATACTATATGTTCTAAAACTAACGGATGGTAATATTTTTTAGAACATGCATACAAATATGTTCTAATTTTTTTTAAAATTTGTAGCAACACATGAGCATACAGCTAGTCTACGAAATAAGGCAGAAGCAGGAGAAGTAGAGAGCCTCTCCGAGAAGTCGGACGTAACAGATCCTTAGATGGGCTTTACGTGAGGCCCTCAGCTTTTGCCGGAGTGAGATAGAACCTGACCCGACGACGTTGTAGGTTGGCCCATCGGACTAAAAGTGTCTGCTGGGAAACAGTGTCCAGCACGGGCCCCGGGCGTGTAGGGCACAGGACGTGTGTTTCCTGCCAACCCTGCCATGTCCATGTTGCGCGCGTCTCGTTGCTAAGAGAGTGGAAACTTTGTGTCCGACTTAGTACTAGCTTTAAGAATTTGCATTTTCCTTTTGTGCCAAACCATTTTCTGCAAACCTTATGTGACACGACATGCTGCCTATCCCAGATTGTGTAGCATAAAACCAGGAAGAAATGCATGGCATCATATGTAGTTTGACCCTTTGACAAGATGGTTGGACGACTCTGGTTATTGCGAGCATCAGATCAAATGCCAATCCATCTCATGTTGCAAAATTATAATTTGACATGCCCTGTGCTAACTACCGCTATACCCAGAGTTATAATCATAGTTACAGTAAAAACACCCACAAAACAAGTCCGATCCCCCCTCCATTTTTAGCATGTCCTAGCTATATCCAGAATGCCAAGCGTGGCGCCGCGATGCCTCATGGAGTCCGCGTCGTAACACCTCGTCCTCGCCGAACTTCCAGATGGGCATCAGGGCATGGCCTCGCACTCGGCGGGGGATGGGACATCGCAGGAGCACACGCGCCCAGCTCCTTCCTTGTGACGGCAGAGCCCGACCTACGCGTCCAGGTCGCCGTCGTAGTAGGCCTGGCCCGCCATGAACGGCAGCAGCCACCCGCCGCGGTGCGTCCGTCCACTCCAGGCGCTCCGTGTCGAAGGAGAAGGTGCTTTGCCGGAGGCCTGTACAGGAGTAGTACTTATTGGACTTGGGATTCCAGCCCTTGACGGACATGAAGATGGCGCGCCCGTCCGGGTGCAACGCGTAGGGACAGACGTGGTCGGACGGGAAGGGTGGAAGTGGATCGACGCTGGTCGAGGACCACGGCTCCTCGCTGCTGGGTGGCGGCTGGCTGGGGGTGGAGCACCGGAGCACGTCGAACGAGGGGTGGACCATCACAAAGAGCTTGCCACCGATGGACACACATTGTTGGAACTAGTCTTGTTGTAACTTATGTACGAGTATTGTAAGTTGTAATTAAGTACTTATGTGTTGAGTATTACGTGATTATAGTCGAGTACTTAGTGTCCATACTTAGATATTTAAAGAGCGCTTAGTGTTGTATGCACAACATGGAGTAAATGGGCCATTACTTGACTTTGGAAGCTGGTCCAACTAATCATTAATTAATTTTGTTCAATATTCAGTACATAGACAGTATCATGCATGTATACATACTAACATACATGTGGTTGGAGCCCCTAGATTTCGTGGGCCCTAGGCAGTTGTCCCTACTGCCCAGGCCCAGGGCTAGTCCTGAGTGAGAGAAAAGAGGTATATGATGTGTCCATAATCCCTGACTTATTCTCAAAATAAGATAAAAGTAAAAACAGTGAAGAAGCCATTTTGAGAAACTGGGTGTTCGTATTGGCTTAATCAAAAACAAATACCAACAATCCCTGTATTTCTCCTCCCAAATGGGCCGATTTGACTCTTATGCAAAGCCACTTAGATTTGGGCGTACCCATCAAATCCTTGTCCGGCCCAACTCGATAATAGCAGCACACGACGGAGCATCCTCCACGCCCATGGAGATTGGCGAACGAGATGATGAGCAAAGAAGCAATGACCCATGGCTTCCGCTCGAGACGAACCAACGGTGTGAAGAAGCCGATGGGCGGAGGGAGGCATGCACTCTCCCCTCGCATTTTACCTGTTCTTTCTCTTGGACCCGTTTTTCGCGGATGTCCATTTACTTTGCCCCTCCCCGCCCCTCTCCGGATCGCTCGCCTCCTCCTCACCCCCAAGAATTTCCCAATCCGATCGACAACAACAATACCCGGGCTTCTTCCAGGTGAGACACAGTTGGAATCCGTCTCCTTTTTTTTATCCCTTCCTCTGCAATTATGTGTAATCCTGCTCCTTTCGCTGCTCGACGTGGCGAATAGATTAGACACAAGGTGGCGATCTGGTCCCATTAGTGAATTTTGAGCTATCATTGCGTCGCCATGAGTGATTTCTTTGAACATGTTGATAAGAAAGAAGCACTGCACATGCTTATAGTTTCTGATGCTTGAACTGCGCTTATACCATCCATCTTGTTTTTGTATCTTGTTTCCAGGATAATGTTAGCGTTATTTTGAGACGAAATCAGGCAAGGGTTCTTCAGCAACATCCAGCATGTCAGTTTCTATGAAAGATTTGGACCCGGCTTTCCGTGGAGCTGGACAAAAGGAGTATCCTTTCGCTGCATTCTAGGATTTCTTCATGGCTTGGCCACTTGTTCTTATAGAAAATGCATTTTGAGATCATAGTATTATTCTTCAGACAAAAAAATGTTAACTGTTTGTAGCAGTAAAATTGTTGGCCACCAAGAGGCTAAATAGTGTGGTTGCTGGTTAGTCCGAGTAATATCGACAGCTTACACAAATTGTTCGTCAGCTAAGCTGTTATACAGCACTTCCATTTGTTCTTTCATTGCCCTTGGGTGGTGATCGCTGACTACTACTTCTGATGATTCTTTGATAAGCTGCTTTAGTGCGCACGTCTAAATGATAGTGGATCATCATTTCAGTTTTGAAAATGATGTACATAATGAGTATACTTATTTAAATGTCTTCAGCGTTAGCCAATAGTCATAGTGATGGATACAATGCTAAACTATCATGAAGTTAATGTTTCATTGTCTAGAAAAAAAATGGAGTGGATTCGTTGTATTGGAGGGCGACTAAACTAAACAACAAGAGTGATAATGTTAAGATCAAGGGAACAATAGTAAAGGTTGACAAAGAGTGCTGATTCTATCCTTTCAAAGTTACTCTTTGTCGTTGATTCCCATGCATCGTAGCCCTGCACTGTGTTATTGTTCATACATGCACTTGCATTGTATTGTACTCCTTAATAACATTGCAGTGGTTTGGAGATATGGCGTATTGAAAATTTCAAGCCAGTTCCAGTATCAACATCTTCATATGGAAAGTTTTACATGGGTGATTCATATATCATCTTGAAGGTATGGAAGTACTCATGCCTTGTTATGCATGTCCTTTTTTCTTTTGGAACATTATTGGTGCACTATTGCAAAGGTAGAAGATTTGGTTCATCTTGAAACAAAATCTTACAGGCCATGATCAACCTGATCAAAAATAATTCCTTTGTTTTCCATTTCTGTTTCCCATTAACATCAAACAATGCAACCCTTAATCATTTTGGTGCATCACATGCTTCACTATCCATATCAAGATAGGCCATTTATGCCATAAGCTTGCCATCTTGGTTGCTTAGTTTGTCTAAGGCTACAAACTCAGCTCTTGCATTATGCTTACTGCAGTGAACGATTTTTTCCTTATGATCTTTTTGCTCCCTACAGACAACAGCCTTGAAAAATGGTTCCTTCCGCCATGACATACATTATTGGCTTGGTAAAGATACTAGTCAGGTAGATTCTCAAATCATTTTGACAGTGCATCACTTGATTTAGCTCTTCAGAGCTACTACACAGGCTTTATGTTAGCTAATAGTTATCCAAAATGCTTTCCTTGTTAGGATGAAGCTGGAACTGCTGCAATTTTAACTGTGGAGCTTGATGCTGCCCTAGGAGGGCGTGCTGTCCAGTACCGGGAATTGCAAGGCAATGAAACTGAAAAGTTTCTGTCATATTTTAGACCATGCATCATGCCGCAGCCAGGAGGGATAGCTTCTGGGTTCAGCCATGTAGAGGTCAATGAGCAGGAGCATGTTACCCGCTTATATGTGTGCAGAGGAAAGCATGTTGTTCATGTTAAAGAGGCAAGCTATCTAAACTACTGCCTTTTTCTGCCTAAGCTCTTCTCATTTCTTGATTATGCTTGCTATTTTACAAACCAGGTTCCTTTTGCTCGTTCATCCCTCAATCATGAGGACATATTTATCTTGGATACCAAGTCCAAAATTTTCCAGTTCAATGGCTCCAACTCGTGCATTCAAGAGAGAGCAAAAGCTCTTGAAGTTGTGCAGTATATCAAAGATACTTTCCATGAGGGCAAGTGTGAAGTTGCAGCTGTTGGTAAGCAACTCTGTTGATATGCCTTGAATATTTGAAATGCCATGTACAAGAAGATGTGACAATTTGGAATTCTCTCACAGAGGATGGAAAGTTGATGGCTTATGCCGAAGCTGGTGAATTTTGGGGTTTGTTTGGTGGCTTTGCTCCTCTTCCAAGGAAGACACCTTCAGAGGATAACGGGGAAGACAGGGAAATTGTGGTCAAATTACTATGGTAAATCTCCATCATTATTCCCATATATCCACAACACAGCAGTGTTCGTCGTCAATGAGAATAGTTTGCTATTAAAATGGTGTCATCTATTAGAATGATTTGCTCTTGAAATTATGAAACTAAGTTGATGATTTCTATGACTTCTCAGTTTTAACCAAGGAAAGATGGAGCATATTAGTTTTGAATCCTTGGCGCATGAGTTACTCGAGACAAACAAATGCTACTTGTTAGACTGTGGTGCTGAAATGTATGTTTGGATGGGCAGAAGTACTTCTTTGCAAGAGAGAAAGGGTGCAAGTGAGGCTGCTGAGGTAACTTCTTGTTTGACTAAAGAATCTGATGATTAGAAGCTGAGCTTCTCACTTGCTGTTGCTGGTTGATATTGTATTACATCATGTTGGTTCTCTTTACTTATTTCCCTCCAAAAAAAAGATTGGTTATTTATCCCTGTGCTCAGCAAAAGTACCACCTTGGTGAAATATCATACTGATTTATTTTAACAAAAATCTTTGTAATTGGATACTCAAAACATATTCATGCTTTACATTCTGTGTTGCTGTGTGATCACTTTCTTTTACTTTTACACAGAAATTGCTTATTGATGGTAGCCGAACAAAATCACATGTTATCAAAGTGATTGAGGGATTCGAAACAGTCATGTTCAAGTCAAAATTTAATGAGTGGCCACCGACACCTGAATTGAAACTATCGTCCGAGGATGGAAGAGGCAAAGTTGCAGGTCATTGTCTGCAGATTTATCAGTTCCAGTGCAATGTATTGCTAAAAGGTTATTTAAATTCCACTCATTTATCTGCTATTTTCTTCTTACAGCTCTCCTCAAAAGTCAAGGATTAGATGTTAAGGGCTTGATGAAAGCTGCTCCTATGAAGGAAGAACCTCAGCCTTATATTGATTGCACTGGTCATTTACAGGTATTCTTTTGGTTAATTTTTATGGATTTACGGTGTTATGAGCAGTAGTCAATGTAAATCCGCCTTGTGCATACATATTTCTAAGATGCTAGGTATCTTTTGAAGATCCCATTCTAGGCTCCCAAATACACTTATGCAAAATAAAGGGAAACTAACAAACTTGTAAGACATATGTACAAAAAGGTCATCTAGATCCTTGGTGACTCCCCAAACTCAATCATACCATTGATCTACATGCATTTACCTTTCATGTCCATCCTCCAACCAAAGTTCGTACACAAAAGTTTGTTTTCATGACATTCATCCATTTTACTTTGGTGTAAGTTTGATGTATTTCCTATATTTTGTTATCAGGTCTGGCGAGTAAATGGGAATGGCAAGGCTCTTTTGTCATCCCCTGATCAATCAAAATTTTACACTGGAGACTGCTACATTTTTCAATACACATATGCTGGAGATGACAAGGAGGAATGTCTTATTGGAACTTGGTTTGGGAAGGAGAGCATCCAGGTAATATCTATGCACAAAATCAACTCTAGCTGCCCTTAAAAAAATACTACCCTAAAAAAACTCTGGCTATGAACCTTTGGAATTGACATACACATAGGTGCTAGCCTGCTAGGCACTAATTGAATATTTTGTTGTGAAGTTGTAAGAACTAAGAGAAGTTTAGCAGTTTTAAGTTTTTAGCTGTTTTCCTCTTCTTGATTGATAGGTCAACAGAGATTTGGCCATTTGGGTAATTTCATAGTTGTTAACTATATTTACATGTTCAATTAGTACGTGCTCCATGCAAGTTTCTGCATGCAAATAATCATAATTGCTTTCAGGAGGAGAGGGCATCAGCAATTTCACTGGCTAGCAAGATGGTTCAGGCTGCGAAATTCCAGGCTGTTCAGGTAACCCATTATTTTTCTATATATTGAATGAGATTGCAGGTCTCTAATTATTCTTGCTTACACACAGGCTCGCCTTTATGAAGGGAAAGAACCGGTTCAGTTCTTTTTCATATTTCAGAGTCTCCAAGTGTTTAAGGTTTGCTTTATTTAATAGTCAATATCCTTTAGCTCATCTGACAAACTGACACTGTTAGATAGATACTTCGAGATGAACGTTACATCTATTTTCACCCTCTGAATTTCAATGTAGGGTGGTCTTAGCTCTGGATACAAGAACTTTATTGCTGAAAATGGTATCGACGATGGCACTTACTCTGAAGCTAGGCTTGCCCTGTTCCGGATTCAAGGCTCAGGATCAGAAAACATGCAAGCAATTCAAGTTGATGCAGTAAGTTCAAAGTCGTATTTTTGTTTGTGGAGATATATGAGAGCATAATTATTATCTTCATAATCAACTGCTCCATCTCTTGTCATGTTTTTTTAGGTGGCTTCATCATTAAATTCATCCTATTGCTACATTCTACACGATGAAAGCACTGTGTTCACATGGACTGGGAACCTTACCACCTCGCTGGATCAGGACTTGGTTGAGAGGCAGCTAGATGTAATTAAGGTGTGAATAATCTTCCTTATTATGACAAATATAAACTTTGTACTCATGCAATTTTGTGATATTTGGTACATTGGTATCAATGTAAAGCCTTTATTAATCCCTTACAAAGGTTTGCCATATTTCTGGACACTATGTACTTTAAATATTTGAGCTTATTAGTCATGAAGGAATACAAGGGCATAAGATGAGTTTTTGTTCACATTTTATGTTATGTGCTCTAATTGCAAAAGAAAAAAAAAAGAAATGCCCATGAAAGTAAATGGGTTATATTTCTTTGTATCAGGATATAGTTATGATAGTTGTCTGTAGTCATTGGATGTTTGCATCCCTCACCATTGTTGTCCTCCTCCTTGTTATCATGGTTGATTTGATTTGTGTTGTTCGGTTATGTTCTGAAACAGCTTTGACTTTGGTATACCTATCCATTGATTTAACCTTTTCTTTGTGCTTCTCTTTTTTATTATACAGCCAGATCTGCCGTCCAGGTCACAAAAGGAGGGAAAAGAAACCGAGAAATTCTGGGAACTACTGGGTGGTAAATCCAAGTATTCAAACCAAAAAATAGGAAGAGAGCATGAAAGTGACCCTCATCTTTTCTCATGTATATTATCCAAAGGTAATCACAAACAAGACATTGTATGATTTTTCTTAGGATCTACTGAGCGAAATGTGCAATTCATTATCCCCTGACACTTTTGTTCTTTCCTGCGCTTCCAATGCTGCTGTTGGGGGATCATGAAGGCGATGTAAAGGTAAGCAAAACATTGATGTGAAGGTTTTGATGCTGAGTGTATTTGAATGTCTAATATTAAACCTTCTTTTAAAATCTACTTGATCAGGTCAAAGAAATACACAACTTTACTCAGGATGATCTGATGACAGAGGACGTTTTCATTCTAGATTGTCACTCAGACATATTTGTTTGGGTTGGCCAGGAGGTGGATGCCAAAGTGAGATCACAAGCTATGGATATTGGAGAGGTAATACCCTGCATATTCTAATTAGAAATTACATTTTCTATTTGGTCTCTTAATTTCTTTTTCTCACTACTGCTGTGCCAGAAATTTCTTGTGCTTGATTTCCTTATGGAAAATCTCTCCCGAGAAACACCAATTTTCACTGTTTCGGAAGGAAGTGAGCCACAGTTTTTTACTAGGTTCTTCACCTGGGACTCGGCAAAATCTCTGGTAAGTAGTTGATATGTAGATTGCACCTGCTTGTTGTAAATTTAACAGCAGTTTCTGTTCTATGTGATTAGATGAACACTTAATTATACCCCTTATTTTAGTTTTGGAAAACAAATGCATCACATCCACTTTGTTTTTGTTGCAGATGCATGGCAGTTCATACCAGAGGAAGCTTGCCATTGTAAAGGATGGAGCAACTCCATTGTTGGATGTAAGTCTTAATCTAGGGCCTGTTTTTTTGTGGCTTTTGACTTCAGCTTTTGCCTTTTCTACAGTAACTAGTTTTTAAACGGGGTGCCTTTTCAAGATGAGGTCTACTAGTTAATTGTAGTACATACTGTACCGACTTCATTTATATCGGCAAAAGCCGCACGTGAATTTCAGTTACTCTGTAATCTCTCACATGATAACCAAAAACCACAAGTCACAGCCAAAAGCCATAAGTCATAAGCCGCAACCACAAAAAAACAGGCCCCTAACCATCTTCTAGTATTTGGTGGATATCAGTTGATTTTAGCGCTTCATTGTTGTAAACAATCACTTTGTGCATCGATGTTTTACTCTCTTAGTGGCTGGCTGAATCTCTCCATGTCTGTTGATACTCTTGCATTCGTGGATATTTGTGCTTATGTGTGCATATATGGATGTGACCATTTATTTCTCACAGTTATACCAATGAGCCCATTGTTCAACTTCAGCATTTATAGAACCATTTTGTCCTCTGTATGAATGGGTCTTAACAACATGCTAAGCATGTGTGAAATAAGGACTACAAGGCGGCCAACAATAGCATTGGAGTGGGATCATTGGTCGATTTTTCATTTTTCTTGTTCAGTTCTATAATTGCATCTGCTCAGTTCAATCGCATGTTTGGTCACATATTGTGGCCATGGCTTTCAACTACAGTATCTGAAGTAGTATGCAACTTGGTGTTAATCCATGGTATAGTCATATGCCTCCTATATTTTCTTGTAGTTGTACTATACGTTGCTTTTGAACACGATGATAACAAACATATTCTGATAAATCTCTTACTGACCTTTCTGAAAATTATGTATTACTGACTCTATGTTGCAGAAACCAAAACGGCGAACACCAGCATTTTCAGGTAGGAGTACGGGACAAGATAAATCTCAAAGCTCAAGAAGCATGTCCACCAGCCCAGAACGTCGTGTTCGAGGCAGATCTCCAGCCTTCACAGCGTTAGCTTCTACCTTTGAGAAACCTAACACCAGGAATCTTTCCACCCCTCCCCCTGCTGTTAAAAAGCTTTTCCCAAAATCTGGTGGACCTGATCTGTCCAAGCCATTGTCGAAACAATCAGCTATCAATGCTCTCACCAGTTCTTTCGAGGGTCCCATCAAAAGTATAATACCAAAGTCCATAAAAGGTATGTGCGATAAAACTATTTAGATGCCAATTATGCTAGAACATGGAGTGCAAACGTTCAGTTGTCTGTCATTTCTGAATTTTTACAAAATTAAGCGAGCCCTGAGCCAGAGAAGGCAAGACATGAGGAAGATGCCATGGGCGCTGCCGACGTAAATGAAAATGAGGCAGAAGATGATGAGGTGCGCACAATCTACCCATATGAACGTCTGATAACCACAGCTGATGATCCTGCTCCCGACATTGACGTCACCAAGCGAGAGGTGAGCATATGATCTTCCACTTGTCATTCTTACACTGTTGTTAGATGATGATGGCACGTACTGTTGTCAACTGAATGCAGGCATACTTATCGTCAGACGAGTTCAAAGAGAAGTTCGGCATGACAAGGGCAGCATTCAACAAGCTTCCCAAGTGGAAGCAGGGCAGGCTAAAGTCTGATCTCCAACTCTTTTAGCTCGGCTCTGGTGGGTGGCCCTAGACCCTAGTTGTCATGAGGACAGCAACCGATTTTGAGGGTGCTCCAATTTTCGTCACCGTGGGGTTCTCCTCTGCTTCTTCTTTCAGTAAATAGGTTTTGGGGAGCTTTTTCTTGATTGATTCGGAGCTCACACAGGGTTTGTCGAGGGGCTCGCATTCCTGTATTGATTCTTTTCTTCGGCTTGGTCGACATTTGTGTACCGGCCGGGCAGCAAAGATCCACTCATCCACACTACTGAAATGAGTTGTATTCTGGTGCGGTGGCGCCGAGCGAGCATGTAAAGCAGATTGCCGAACCTGCGCAGGCCTCCAGATTCGCTTGGTCCAATAAAGCTTAATCATTTGTTTGCCGAACCTGTACGCGCTCGCCGCCGCGGGCCACCGCTGCCGCGACCAACAGGCTGACCGTGGCGCGGATAGCCGCCGCCCGGGAGCCACCCGACGGTCGCGTACGGGGGCAAAATTACCAGCCGCGGTTGGGCGCTGTGTGGACGTGGGTGGCCGGCAGCGCCGCGCGCGCCAGGATCCATCCGTTGGTTAGACGCGCGACGTGTGGAGAGGCAATCTGCAATCACCCACCGCAACCGCCCCGAACCCCGTGCGCCGACGCGGGTACGAGAGGGATGGAGTGGGGAGGCCGTCGGGTCCTGCGCGCGCGTGCACCGGCCGATTTGGACCGTCGTACGTGCGTCGGTGCGTGCGTGGGCCGCGCTGGTGGGGGTGTAGCCGTAGGGGCCTAGCGGGGCGGCGCGGCCGTCGGACAACCGAGGCAGCGCGCGGCCGAGCTGCTGCCGCCCGGTATAAGTTGGTTCGGCCCCCAATGGGAGCAGTGGCATAGCAAGAATCTTAGATCTGTAGAATCAATTGTTTCAATATTTTTATAGTTTTTTGACCTTTCGTGTAAATTATTGAAGATCTTATATTGCTACGAGAAACTGTGCCACGCCACCGAATTGGAGCGGCCGTCGTTTTCCCTCCCAGAACGAGCTCTGCGCCACTGCGGGAGCCAGCGAAGCGAGAAGCAACTTGCCCTAAGCCCACAACTTTTAGGTGCTGCTGCAAATAGCTTAAAAAGTCTGACTTCTAGTTTCTGCTGTTAGCTTTTAGCTGTAATTGCATTGTAACGGCTGTTAGTTTTTTTAAGTAAAAAAAATTAAAAAACACAATTATATCTTTTAGAACAATACGAAGAAATAAATAGGAGAAAAGAAAAAAGTCAAAAAAACGACACGTTTCACGTGGTTTTAAATTTTTAGAAGCTAAAAACTAAAAATTAAAGGCCTTTGAATCGTTTGGAGCAGAACTCACTAGCTGGTGGAGGTTTATACGTCACGTAAAATGATTGACGAGACGGTGCAAGTGTGTAACACTGTAACTGTTCACGTTGGGATGCAGTACAATGACTTGTGATAAGATCACTGGGACAGGTGTGGAGTGGACGGCTCCTCCATCACCATGTGCCGCTTGGTTTTGATTCTACTCCCAGCACATACATATGTCTGTTTCGCAACGACTATGATTTATAGCTATTAGCTGAAGTTTTTAAATTTTAACTGTTTATGGTATAGATTACGGAGAGAGATACTCACTTGCGATTTTGGATATTACATATGTTAGGGTTTTAACGTGTACATCGTTTAACTTGTAGATCCTATCTTGAGAAAATACTTCGTTTGAAAGTTAGGTACTATAGCAAAAGTTAAAAACCATTAGTTTTGAAGGAAAAGAACAGACCCTACATCTTCCGGTAAGTGAAAGACATGTATGAGTGTATGGCGGTTTTTTTTCTGTCGCTTTCCCTTGACCGTTGCAGATCAGTTGCTACTTGTGTATCCTGAACTCTCCCCTGAGTGGACAGAAAAATGCTCTAGCTTTTTAGTCTTTTTTGTTTCACCAAAAAGCAGGCACCAATCTAGCTACAGAGAATGCCCTCTTAGGCCTCGCTGTTCCAGCGATAGCTTCTGACCTCTGATATTTAATTTAATATTACTTAATTTTATTTTTTTTTATCTTTTTAGTTTTTTGGGTTCTTTTTATCTTTTTTCTGTATTTCTTCGTATTGTACATAATAGGCTAATCTATTTTTTCTACTTTTAATTTTTTTAAATTTAATTACGTCAAATAAGTCATCAACAGCTACAATAAAAATAAGTCATCTATTATGAAAAAAAGATATAGGGTCTATTCTTTTCAGTTTCTAAAAACTGTTTTTCGACTTTTCTACAGTAATTAGCTTTTAAACGGAGTATCTTTTTATGATAGAGTTTACTAGTTAATTATAATATATATTGTACCGACTTCATTTATATCGGTAAAAACCACACGTAAGTTTCTATTACTCTGTAATCTCTCGTACGAATAGCCCAAAAGACAAAAGCCGCAGCTAAAAATCATAAGCTTCAGCTAAAAAGAACAGACTGATAAACCATCGTCAAACTGAACACCCTTAATTCCAGCTCAGGTGTCCACCCATCCATTCCTCTAGCTCACGCTAGGCGTTTCCTCAAAAGTTCACCCAATCAATCTGAGGCGATCTTCGCATAATGGAGAGGAATAAAAATACAATTTGGTTAGGTCGAAAGCTTCACATTATGCAATTTGTTTGCCTTGCAAAGAGGGTAAAAAAAATGAGCCACAATTTTGCAGCATAAGCAGAATCCACATGTTCGTCTGGTCTACTGGAAGCCAATTTCTCCAGAGGGAAAAAGGGGGTGAAAAACTTATCAGCATCCAAACAGCGCTTTTTCCTTGTTGTTCGTTTGATCCAACTGGGAACACTCCTCGAAGGGACAAGATGAACAATTTTATCCTAGCGACCAAAGAAAAAAACTGCCGAAACCAAACCAACCTCTGATTACCAAATCAATCGGGCGTCCAATTGCTTGGTACATGCTGATCGATCAGAAATGTGCCTGTAAATGTAACTACGACTTGCACACTTAGTTAAGATGTTGCTTATTACTAGAAACTAGTATGCGTGTCGAACTTTACCTAACCTAGCTTGATGGAATGGACGGCGACGCTAGCACATGGCTAAGTGTTTTTGATTTTTAGCCGTGAAAACAAACTAAATATTAATAAGCTATTTCGAAAAGACCATCTTAATAAACCTTTTGAAACAGCAACGAAAAAGCGCCTCATTTGTTTATTTCGAGAGAACTCTTTAAGTCATAACACATAAAAAAAACCCTCCACTCCAAACGGTTTCAGCTTCTGACTTATTTTGTCTTTCAGCTTATTTAAACCAGAATCTACTTGGAACGCGTCAAATTCTAATTTTTAGCTTATTTTGGTTTTTTAGATTTTTAGGTTTTTTTGTCTTTTCTTTTCTCTTTATTTCTTTATATTGTCTATAATAATATAACATTTTTTATTTTTTAAAAAAACTAATTTTTAGCTTATTTTGGCTTTTTAGATTTTTAGGCTTTTTCGTCTTTTCTTTTTTTATTTCTTTGTATTGTCTATAATGATATAATAATTTTTATTTTTTTAGAAAAAGTTAATAAGATCTATAGTACAGTTTTAACGATAAATAAAAAATCATAGGAAAAAACTTAAGCCGTATCGCACTGGGGTCAATTCCTTGTCCAAACATCCGCACGTACGCGTCTCGCGGCTGACAAGTGTTCGATTCGTGTGCCGCCACGATGCATTCGTGTTTTTTTTTTATTATTTTGCACGTATGGCCTATTTCCTGACTTTAGTTTGAGGTTTTGTAATGCTTTGCATTCTATCCACGTCGACTGTTTTTCATCAAGAAATTTGTTTATTTGCTGTGGCCTGAAGAACTGTGTCAACCGTTGGTAGTAAGCTTGGTTGACTCTGACGAATAGGAGTGCCCTACGTGCCACCTTAGGAGGCGAGGTTAAGGGTCTGTTTTTTTTGTTTTTAAAATCGATTTTTAGTTTTTACTATAGTATCTAACTTTTAAACAGAATATTTTTTAAAATGAGGTCTATAAATTAATTATAGTACACGTTAAAAATCCAATATTTGTATTATCTAAAATCGCAAGCGAGTATCTTTCTCCGTAATCTCTATCGCAAACAGTTAAAATTCAAAAATTTCAACCAAAACCATAAGAGCAAGTATAATAGGAGGTCATTAGCGGTGTCAGATCTTGGTGGAGGAGAGAGAGGAGGAGAGAGAAGAGAGGTGGGCTTTAAGTTTACAGCCAGCTGAAGCACAAGAACCAAGAAACTTTGTGAGAGGAAGGGTAGGTCATCTGACCTTCGGTGGTCAGAACTACTATATGAGTAAGTGATAAGTGGTCAGAAGTGTCCATACACCAATGAAGGTCAGATTATTAGCCTTGCTCTAAGCCACAACCACAAAAAACATACCTTTAGCCTCGTGTGATGGGCTGCGTGGGCCTGGACATGGTCTGCTGAAAATGTGGCACCTAGGGTGCTCCTTTAACTATGTTTAATAGATTTTGGTTATAGTTGGTAGTTTTTATCTATATTTTTTGATATAGCAGCAGATATTAGAGATATCGATGTGGATGGTGCATACGGTTTTAGGCTCAGAAAATCGTTTCAAAAATTCGTTTCAAGAGGTTATCCTATTTCGACGTTTGGCCTTTTAAATTTTGAAGAAGCTAAAAATCAAAAGCACAGGTCTACAAGTAAAAGGAACATAATTGTAAGAGGCGGTGATGTGATCAGGACTGTGACAATGATAGACGGCCCCAAGGGTTAGCTCGCACGAGATTCTCTGACTTTACGAAGTAAAGTCACAACATGCATACCTATGTTTTATTTAAAAATAGGTTATTTTAACACAGATAATATAAAGAAATATAAGAAAAAAGAAAAAAGCTAGAAAAAGATAAAAATAAAAAAGCTAAAAACTAAAAGTAAAAAAATCAAAAAACGTTAGATTAATCTGGGCCGTTGATCGTCGGATGGACGGATTTTACGGAGTAAAGCCACGCTTAGAGAAGCTGCGCCGGGGTTAGCTACCCGGGACAGACCGAAATTATTTGCAAGTACGTGTACTAGGCAGATCTGTGGAAATATTATGATGATGCAAGGTGAGGTGATCAAAACCTAGCACCTAGAAGGCATGAACAACAGATATAGTAGAGTTAAATGCAAGTAATGATCTTAATAATAGTCTATAACAAACCATAAAATACACAATGCTGGAACTTATTCTAACGCTAGTACTAGCGTTGATCACAAGATTTAGGGGGTTGCTTTGTTTGATACCCCTGCGAAATGATGACAAAGTTTGATAACAAACCAAGTGCCTGTAAAATTCGTGAACGCCACAAAAATTTAGATTTAGGCCGGAATTGATGACTCAATTGGCGCATACTTTAGAAGGGCTGGGGTGCGAGTAGCAGGTTTGATCCAAATGGAGAAGTAGTCTATAAGAGAGGACCTCACCTTGAAGCTTCTTATCCATCGTTGATTCATCTTGTTCAACGGTGAATGGAACCTCCTCTTCAGAAAAGCCTTCTTTCCCAAACCCACGCCCCCCACAAAAGACACGGGATAAAAAGCAGAGCACACAAACCCAAAACGCAGGAGATTTTGGATGAGTTTTTTTAGGCTGAGACTTGTAATGTATGACTATGACTTTTAAATTCTGGATTGTTTATAAGAGATTGTAGTAGATAGAAATAATCACATACGATTTTAACCGATATAACTAAATTTAATGTATTTTCATGAACATAAGCTATAGGTCTATTCTTTAACGGCTTCTAAAAGCGGCTTTTGATTTTTGCTACAGTACCTAACTTTCAAACGAAATATTTTCTCAAGACAGAGTCTACAAGTTAATTATAGTACACGTTAAAAGTTCAATATTTGTATTATCCAAAATCGCAAACGAGTATCTTTCTCCGTAATCTCTATCGCAAATAATTAAAATTCAAAAATTCTAATCAAAAATAAAAACGATAGGCATATCAAACAAGCGCAAGGTGCTTTCGAACCTAGGGTCTGTTCTTTTTCTGTCATGGTTTGTGGTTTTAGTCATGCTTGTGGTTTTAATTTGTTTGTACGAGAGATTACAGAGTAACAGAAATTCATATGCGGTTTTTGCCAATATAAATGAAGTCAATAAAGTATGTACTACAATTAACTAGTAAATTCTATCTTAAAAAATAATCTGTTTAAAAGCTAGTTACTGTAGAAAAGTCGAAAAGTAGCTTTTAGAAGCTGAAAAGAACACGGTCGTAGCCTTTTAAGAGAGCAGCACAGCCGACGGCGGCAACGAACTTCCGTAACACGCTGCAAAAAAAGAGCCGAACAGCATCAGCCAGCCCGCAGCCGCGCGGCAGTGGCGGCGAGGGGCGCGCTTGAGTCGGGACCAAAGCTCGGACAGAAGGAGCGAGGGCGTCGGCGTCGAGGCTGGCCACCGCGAGGATATCGGCGCCGGTGCGCGCGGTCATGGCCTGGTGGCGGAAGAAGGTTGTCTTCCCGGCGCGCCGCGCGTGGGCCGCCGTCTCCACCCGCGTCCGCGTGCGCAAGACAGGTACGCGGTTAACTACTTGTGTACGGGCAATTGAGCATGGCTACTGCCATAGGTATGGCACTATGGCTAGCACATAGATACATATCTCTGTAAGTGCGTAGCTACTGGAGTGCTTGTTCTTGTGGGAAATTTCTGATAGCCCGACCAAGTTAGTTGCTGGTTTGACCTCCTTTGTCTGGCTGTGTTCATGGAGAGATCTCAGTGTTTGTTCAGTTGTTCTTGATTTTACTAGTCAGGCACAGAGAGAGAGAGAGAGGGGGGCACTTAGTTCTATTTTCTTGATTATATTGGAACTCGCTTATGGATTCTTTTACTACTCCGTTAAGCTAAAACAACATCTAGACAAGTAACACGAGCGTTGCTGAAGTTTATTAAGGTAAAACTGCAGTTACCTAGATGAACAGAGAACTGTTTGTTCAGTAGGACAGTCATAGCCGTGCTTATTATCTTCTTTTCCTTTTTAGTTCAAGCGAACTGTTTGAATGAACCATGATACCACTTGGAAACAAATTGCCAATGTATTCATCCTTTTCTCTGCTCTCTCCCCCTCCCGCGTCATATCCTACTGTGGGTACCAAAAATTAGATTTTTTTGTCATGCTCTCGAAGAGTCTAGGTGATAATCCTCAATCTACACAATTACAGCCTTTAGAAACAATAGATTTTTTATGTTGTTTTCTGCAGTTTAGAGCTTACTCTGAAATCCTATCACCAATTCTTTACCCTTACGGCGTTGACCAGTCGTCAATTTCATTCGCACCTGTCAAGTACTTATCCATGGTGGAATGTGATTCTTTGCCACTACAATGTTGATAGGTCGATTGGACTTCGATGTTTAATATAGAAACAGGCCCCTTTCCAAACAATTTTAGCTTCTAACTTTTTAATTTCGTTTTTTTTTCTTTGGCTCTTTTTACGTTTTTTTGTTTTTTTCTTTCTTTGTATTATTTATGATGATATAATTTTTTATTTTCTTTTTTAATTTAATTATTTAAAAAATAATAATATTACTACAGTGTAAAAAGTTAAAAATCATAGCTTATAAACCATATTGAGCAGGACGATTTGCCCCGTTTGTTTTGGCTTCAGCTTCTGGCTTCTTTTTTACTATTCATAAATTTCGTCTTTTTCTGGATTTTTGGCTTTTTTAAGCTTTTTTTCTGGTTTTTTTTCTCGTATTCGTTTGCGTTGTTCGTGATGAGCTAACATATTTTTTTCTATTTCTATTTTTTAAATTTTAATTACGCTAAATAAGTCATCTTTAGCTACAGTAAAATTTTAATCGTTATAAAGTAATTTTAACTATAAACTACAATTTTTCAGCTCAACCGAACGAGCCTGAGCTAGTCAACCTCCGTGTGCGTACAAAACAACAGACTGCGCAGCAACTTGCAAGAAATTAGCAGCGCAGCACAGTGGGATCTTGTTATTGATACTACCTAGTAGCACTATACTACTTGTACTATCAGGCTATCAGCATTCAATAGGTGCCGCCAAGTGTCACGAGGTCGATGGTGCAGTGAAGACCAGTGGGTGCAAGGATATTTTTTTAGGGTCCCAAACCGGTACTACTACTGCTACCAAGTGCCAGCTCTCAGAGATCTTCATGTGTCAACTGGTAGTAATGAACTAATGACCCCATCAAATATGCCGTACAATTGGTTAGTCTTTGTGTTACAGTCCTACCGCTGCTCTCAGACCTCTAGGACCATGTAGTGGTCACTACGATCACTTCCTGTAGCCGTACAACAACGTTGTAATGGCTATGACCATCTCATATGTCGCTACGATCATTCTGTTGGTCCTTCGACTATACAGACAGTCGTTACGACCACAACTGTAATCTCTCCAATCACGCATCGCTGCTCCGACCACGTCACTGCCGCTGCGCTGCACTTCCTTCGACCACGGTCGATCACTGTAGTCGTAGCTTCTTACGACCACGTAGTGATTCTGTCGACCGCTGTGATCGTAACGACTTACAACCACATCTTCTCACTGTGGTCGTATTGATTTACGACCGCGTCTACTGCTCGATTGCCGTGGTCGTAACTCCTTTACGACCACACCTGCGATCCCCTGCTCACTGTAGTCGTAAGTCGTTTACGACCACGTCTGAAAACACAAAGAACTCGATAGATTTTCAGAGCCAAACCGTTCTTCTCCTCTTTATTTCTTTCTCTCGATTACACAAATCTCTACAATCACCCTGATAAATCCTTTCTCTCTCTTGCGTCTTGATCATACCGATCACCTTGGCCTCTCGCCCTTCTTGCCCCCCGACTTTGCTCACCTTGCTCTCTCGGTTACATAGCTCTGCCTTTTATACCCTACCCTACGACCCCGACTCGGTTACGAACACGACTACTACTCGTACTCGGCTACGACTATGAAACAGATTTGAACACGACTACGACTATGGAATAGACTTGTATACGAGTATGACCCGAACTCGCATATGGCCACGGTCTAGAAGCTTCTCAGCTGATCTGATCTTGTCCAATAGCCCAGCTCTTGCGGTCTGAACTGAGCTTTGCGTTTGCGGCGGTGCAGAGGAGATGTGGTCTGCCACTGCCACTGGTCTGCACCGAAAGATTCTCAAGGTTAAGAGGAGCGGAGCTCCTTTGCTTTTTCTCCCAAGCCGTCCGTTGGATCGTTAATGATGCCATAAAGTCATGCCACTATGTCGGTAACTTGTGGCACTCGTTCTTGGTTGGACTTGGGGTTCCTGATCGAATAAAGCCCAGGTTCCTGTGGATTTGAGGTAAAGTTATTAGTAGTAGCGCAAGAAGTGAAGAAACTTCTGGTAAGAAGTGAGTAAGGAATGTTCTTGGTTGAGGAAAAGTGGAGGGGATTGATTTCCTTCGGCTTATTTGTAGATAAGGATGGACTACATGTAGCTATCTCAGTAGAATATCGAATGTGCAAAAGTGCAGGGTCCCTCTTTTTGTTGGATGAGATGCTAGTTTATCACTTCATCTTCCTCTTTTTAGAGCTGTTTCTTTTGTCTATAAGTAGCTTCTGGGTTTCTGGAGCCTGCCAAGATTAGGGCCTATTCTTTTTTGCTATACCTTGTGGTTTTTGGCTGTAGATTGTAGTTTTTGACTGTTCGTGCGAGATATTATAAAGTAACAGAAACTTACGTGTGATTTTTACCAATATAAATGGAGTCTGTATAATATGTATTACAATTAACTAGTAGACCCTATCTAAAAAGATACTCTATTTAAAAGCTAATTACCGTAGAAAAGCCGAAAAATAGCTTTTAGAAGCCGAAAAGAACATAACTTCTTGAATGCTTGTTTTCTTCCTTTGTGTGTGTGTGTCGGGCTTGTGCCGTACCATCACTCAAACCGGCACACAGCAGGTTACATCCTGTACCACCTCTATTCCAGCCATTCCAGTGAATCCCAGCCATTCCGGTGGAATTGTGCTTACCGTCGATTTCGGTACCGACCAACATGCAAATAATATCTCATTCCAGTCCATCTCGAAGGCAGATGTAAGAAATCAAGGGGAAGATAATTAGATATGAGAAGAAAGCGAGAAATCAAGAAACACCGACTCCGCCCAATCCATCTCGAAGGCAAGAAATCAAGGAAAAATAATAAATAGATCTGAGAAGAAAGAAAAAAAAAGAAACCTCATCTACAAAAAAAAAAAAAAAAGAGAGGAGAGCGTCTGTGCGGCATTGCGGCGACGGCGAGTGCGAAGTGATCCTTCCTAGCAGGAGTGGCAGTTCTATCTCTCCCTTCTCATGTGTGTTCCATTCTTTTGTGCCGACGGCACTAGCAACTTGCCCTGCTCTATTGTGCCTGTTCCGTATGGCCTGTTCTTGTGTGGTTATGTCTTATAACTTTTGGCTGAAATTTTTAAATTTTAGCTATTTGTGATAGATATTACGGAGAGAGATATTCGCTTGCGATTTTAGATAGTACATATGTTGGGCTATTAACGTGTACTACAATTAACTTGTAGATCCCATCTTAAGAAAATATTTTGTTTAAAAGTTAAGTACTATAACAAAAATCAAAAACCAGTTTTAAAAACCGAAATGAACAGACGTTTGTGGGTTCCTAAGGCCTAGGAGCCCTGGGTCACAGGTTGTTGACGCTCAGCCTGTTGGGTTGGCCCAACATATCCCTGGGCTATTTTTTCTTAAAACTTATAGGCAATATGGTAAATAGAATTAATATATATTCCTATCTTTATGTATATTCATAAATATATATTATTATTATATTATACTTCGGAATGTTACGTCGGAATAGACTGGTATCAGAATTTCTCATTCCAATAGCCAAACCGGAATGACCCCGGAATGAAATTGACAAACTACGGTGTATGTGTTTGCGCGCGCATGAGAGAGAGAGAGTAATGTTATGCTCTCTTGTTCTTGAGCAAGGACGCGGCCCTTTTATCGCAAGAAAAGAAAGCCCATTAGTATTGTTTGGGCCCCCAAGTCCGTATATACAAAACTGTAGTACACAGGCCTCAATACCTTTGCCATGTGTGCTAGGCCCATGATGCCAAGCTGTTCAACGTATTAAGAAAGGAGACAAGTGACACCTCTCTTTCATATTTTCCCTTTGGGACAATACATGACAGACAGTGACAAAAACCCGTGCGTGCAGGCAGTGGAGGCAGCATCCTGAAGCTTCACGAGGATGTGCAGACCTGCGGATACAAGGACGTACAGGTGATGTTTGAGATTCTGAGATCAGGGCTGGAGGAATCGCACGCTCCGAGACAGCGCAAACGCTGGCCGGCCTGGATGCCGCCGTCGGCGTGGTCCGGCCGGTCATCGTCGATTCCTGCTGCGCAATAGAGACCATGACACAGACATGGAGTGGCGATTTGGCGTCACCGGTTAATAAGAAGTTAAGAAGACCAATTCAGTACTTGATAGCTATTAGTTCGGTGCTTAAGGCCTAAGGTCAGTCCTCGGGCATCCCCCTACCCGTCTGTTCGGGACAAGAGCGAAATTTCAGCTGGGCTCTCAAAGTTGTGAACTGTGTCGTAAGGCTCTCAAAGTCTGAATGTTTGTACATACTACGTAGCGGTTGGGGCTGAATTTTCGCAGACTCGGGAGAAAGATGGAGCAAGAGGGGTTTATTTTTCAAGTGTATTTCCATTCCTATTAACCTATGATTCATGTACCCTTACCTTTTGTTGAGGAATATAAAATGGAAGATTGTTAGTATGTGCCTTGTTTACTTGACATTATGTAGGATGGCAAAATAAAGGAGATGAAATGGTAGCAAATATGTTCAAGGCTTCTGTGTTTCTGCATTTTTTTTTGGG
Organism: Bonia amplexicaulis; assembly: GCA_036346245.1. NCBI lineage: Eukaryota > Viridiplantae > Streptophyta > Magnoliopsida > Poales > Poaceae > Bonia > Bonia amplexicaulis. The sequence continues at coordinate 16,341,919 of CM070745.1, read as the reverse complement.
TTTAAGTGGATCACGACAGGTGCAACTTGCAGGGTTTCTTTCATGTCAGAAGTTGACACTCAGAACTGAGAAACCCCAAAGAAGCAACACATTATGGCCTTCTGGGCTGAGAATTTCCCATGCCATGAGGCGACCCTAGCTTATGCATCGACTCGTCCCTTTAATGATGCGATTTTAATCTGAACATATAGTGACATGCAACATCATGTTACAGGTTAGTGTGACACTAGCATTTGGTTTCTTGTTCAAGTATGCCTTCTTGACTAGAACATTTTCGTTTCAAAATTTGAAGTCCATGTAGATATATGTGACAGAAATTTTGTAATTCTTCATAATTGTCAAATCTAAAGTTTTTATACTACTGCAAATCAAGATAATTTTGAGTATGCCCAACATGATGTTATAATCTGTATTTTTTAGAACTTGCCGGGTAGGGTTCTTTCCAACTCGAAGTTGACAGAAATACGCATCTTAATAGAAACATATCATTGTGGGCTATACCCTATGGTTATTGTAACTTAACAATTTAAGTGTGTATATATATATATTCGGAGGAATTTGTATGTGTGACATGGCGTGTACTCGCAGGTTTGACGAAAGTGAAATTATTGATCGACAAGAATAGTAATTCAGGCAAGATGCTTCGAAATTTGCTAAAACAGAAACCTCAAATCCCTTTGTTTCTTTCAAGGACAAAGGCCTGAAGAAACAGATATCATATGCATATAAATAGCAAGAAACAACAGTACATTTTGAAATTGTCTCTGTTCAAACACTAAGACTAAACACCATTGCGCTTTGATCCTTTCGCTTTCTAAGGAAGAAAGCGACTCATAGGGAGATTAAGGGGGCGACTGAAAGGATGCCCTATCAAGCACTCGGAAAAATGATTGATTTGAGGAAGTACAGTGCTGGGAGACCTAAACAAAGAGGTCTAGAAGATCAAGGTAGTTGCCATCGAAATCGCGCGTGCCGTGCCGTGTCGAATTATTACACCAACAACACACTGAAAGGCACTTCACCTCAAAAACAAAAGCACAAATCCTAAAAATTGCCCTCTTGATTGTTGCGTTATGTTGATTACAGAGATGTGCAGCTTGGTAGGCCACGGTATTGAAAACAAGCAATTGTCAATTGCCATCCATCAACCTCTCTCTCAGAAATGAAAAGAAAAAAAACTTTGGACGGCCTATGTATGAATGATAACAAAAATTGAATAGAATTATGATAGTATGATGCTGGTACGGCACGAGAAGAATATAATACGTACAAGACGGTCAGAAGGCCGAGGGCCGCCATGAGAATGCAAGGTAAAGCAAAGACAAAGGTTTTCCCAATGTGTGTCTGTCTGTCTAACACAAAGGACATAAAAGGGGGGCTCCTCTCCTAGTTGTATAATTGTGTAGCTTGCTTGTTTGATTCCTCCTGTAATCATGTTGACACAAAGGAGATACAAAAAGTGAGGCTTCAAAGTCATGGCCGCCATGATGCATATATGCAAGGAGTGTGAATGAAATTTCCAAAACTGTCGATCCCAGCATGGCGGCAATAAACATGTTAGAAGAGGCGAAGAAACTACAAGAACGTAGAGAGCCCGAAACAAAAGTCAGGTGAAAGTTTTCTATTGCAGCTTTGGATCATGCATGCATATTCCCATATCAACATCCGTTGCCGAACTCGACAAATGGAGATGACAAGAGATCGTTTAACGGAGCCCATGTGCTGCTCTTGTTGGAACCGTTCAAAGCCAACGATTGTTACAAAACAAACTGCCACAAAAACATTGCATGGTTCAGTGGTCCATATACACATACCCTAAAAGCCAGGCAGTTGATAGTCCTGCGGTTTTCCGTCTAACTGTCACATGGCAGCATCTGACGGCATGTATAATAGGGTGACATAAGCTATCTATAAGAGGTGCTGTTGAACACCTGAGGGTATTTCAGTAATTTTCCAATTTGAAAAAGAAAAAAAGAAGAAAGAAGGTGGGGCCTACCTGTCGATGGCCGGTTGAAAGAGATAAGGGGGAGGAGACTGCGTCTCCTCCCGTGCGTGTGCGCTCGGCTTTCTCTCGCGTGCGGCGCGGGGTGGCTTCGACTGCTTCGCCCGGGGGCGGCCGAGTCAGGCGGCGGCGGCGATGGAGGCATCACCGGCGCGGGCGCTTCGGCGCCAGCCGTGACTGCAGCCCGCCGGCCTCCACCCCGCTTCCCTATATATGGCGACTCCCCTTCTCCTTTGGTAGTCGATTTCCGACCACGGTGATCTTCCGACTTGCAGTCGAATTTCGACTACGTTGTCAGCATTTCGAACACGCTGTGTTTCTTGCCGACCAATTGTATTAGTCTCTGTTTCTTTGGTTTTTCTAGTGGGATTTCAACCTTATTCTTCGTAGCTTTATATCTATCAAAGAAAAAGGATAAGTAAATACTTGAAAAAATATTTAATGATACCATCCATCTCTCCTATATTGCCTATCCGGTCCTTCAGGGGTTAAATTAGAGTACCAGCCAGCAACCCCCGTACGTCACTGCCGATTCCTTTTGGTCGCCATGCTTTCGTGCCGGCCCGCGCCATCATCATCGCACTATTAGCGGCACGGTTCAATCCAACTCCAAGCCGACCACACACATACACACTATTTAACTTTTAAGTAGCTTGCACCAAACAAAAGATAAAGTTAAGAACCATTATATGTCGTGCATGTACATCCTTAATTTGCTGAAATGGTTATGTATCGACCGGCTATTCTATCCGCTGAACTCGTCAAGTTTCGAATTATAGTAGCTCTGGTGTTGAGATGGTGAGATTTTATTCGCAAACTTTGACTGTATGTTTAGAAAGTTGCAATAAAGATAAAATAGAAATGGAAATGGAAGTATATATGTACCTCATGGGGCCGTCTACACGAGCCACCTCACTCGTATGAAGATGATTTCTAAGCGAATTTGTGCCGTATAAGTCAGAGCAAGTCGTGGCCACAAACTACAGGACATAAAAGGCCTCCTTTTATCCCCGTCCTCCATTCGAAGAATCCAGCGATTGCCAATTGTCCATTATTTCCTGGAAGATTCAGTCTCTCTCTCTCGTGCAATTAGAATATTTGTAGATAAGTTCTTACGGGCTTGGAGTCAGTAATAGTATGTGTGATGTATGCATCCAAATGAAAGCTCAGTTGTTAATCATACTATACTATTGGTAGTTTAATACTGCTATACCTTAAGAAATCAATCTGAATTTTGGCACACAATTGCTGAAATCCGAGTGTGCAACCTCTCCACTCTGATTTTATGGAAAACACAAGCCACAAAAATGTAAGTACTACTGAAAAAATTGAAGTGCATGGTACTTTACAGCCTCATCCAAGTTGGTAATCCAACAGCTCGGATCGTCTTAAATAAATAACCAATCACCCTGGTCACACTACAAAAAGTAAATACTAGCTCAACAATTTTTCGCTTTACAACATGGCATGCCACCCAAAATTGAATATATCAAGGGGTGCATATTTCTCTTATGTGGCATGTTCTGTAGCATGTCAACCACACCATTCACAATTCCGCAACATCATTTCATAGAACAAATTTCAGCTGCAATTTCTCCCCATTTATCTACAGTAACAGACGCATATAAAAAATATTTGTAAAATGCATAAAAATAAGCATGTTGTCGGACCCGGATTTAGCCAATCCAGAATCCTCTGTGATACCACTGCACTATTCTCTGGATCAGTAGATAGTGCTCACAGATACATCACTAAATCATTTCATACAAAGCAAAAACCATACTATACATTAATATTACAACACCAGAGCTTAAATAGATCATATCAAGTCAAGTTTATAATAGCGCCGATCAGGCCAAATGGATACATTACATAAATGCGGAAGTGGTAAGCAAAAGGGGTAGGATACATCTCGCCACAGGCAAGCAATTGGGATTAAGATTATGTGCGGCAGGTATTACCCAACTTAGTACATGCACACACAATCACTACGAAGTTAACCCGACTGTGGTAAGAACCGACTATTAAGAAAAACGGCCTGAGCTCTTCTGTCTTCTCCATCGTCAGCTCCTGATACTTCGTAGTAAGTGTAATCGTCTTGGCCCCCAGATTCTGGAAGATTTGTGAGCGAAGGTGAGCACAAGCAACATTGCTCCACGAACCAACATATAGAATGCAATATTTATACATGCAAGATTCAACAACATAGGCTCGGTTTCTTTGATTTGCTTAAAGCAACATTTGAAAACTATAACAAGTAGAAATTCCTATGACTTAGCATTTTAACCAAAATACATTTTATTAAAGAAAGTGAAAGAATGCAATGTTTATAACGGTATAGGTTACATCCACCTATTACACGGTTCCATCCACTATATGCTAGTATTTTATTACTAGAATTACATCTATCCAATTATCAACACTGGGTTACATCCAACCAGGGAAATCCAAAATCAGGGTTACATTCACCCGACGAGTTTTCATCCCACCCACAAAAGTTTTTGAAATAGAAACTAACTCGAGTAAGTTTCCATGCCCGCTCTTAACCGTGGGCACGGCTGTTCGAATAGTTTATACTCTACAGAGACTGTACACTTTACTCACAAGAGATAATCAACTTGTTATGTTTCACATATTTCCTTAGATATGTGAATCAAGAAGATCACCATAGGATTTTTACAATGTATTTCCCAGTGTAAGTTATACCCGCTAAGATTTTATCTGAGGATGGTTACGTCCACCACACCTAGACCCCCTCTTGCACCATACAACGGCTTACACCAGCGACATTACACGTGTCCACAACAGCTTAAATTCAGCGACACGACTCGTGGGTCACTTCAATGGTGCAACTCGTACTGGTGGATACAAAATACTTAGCCAGGTTAACACTATTATAGATTTATGGTTGTACTGTTTTACATTAAGATGTTTTCACAGGATTCAGTCCTTAAATCTATCTAGGTGGTACATAGCACATACCAAAATTTCACGCTACATCATACCATCCGCCAAGATATGGTAACAGAAAATTTAGGGTTTTGAGAAGTATAAAACTAAGTTATCTCAAAATACAAGTCATTTCCCTCCAATGATAGCTCAAATAATTTTCATAATTAAAAGATAATGATTAGGGCAAATTTATGCTATATTACTTAAGCAAGACTAGTATGATGTTTAAGTACGATCTATAGCTAGTATAGTTACTATTATAGTCTCTAGGGTAACAAGGATTATGTGATTCAAGTATCCAAAGGATAATATAATAATATTACAATAACAAGTAGGTATATATTTAAAACTTAAGTTTAATATACATTTGCATAACAAATAATAATATGCAATTTGACAATTTAAATGAATATAAATTTGCATAAAAATGTAAGTTTAATATGATCAAAGTATTGACTCGTCTGGCTCAAAAGCAGGTTGGTCTTGAAATTCTTGCATTGCCTCAAACTAGAGCCCTTCCGCGTCCTCGTACTCTACTCAGACGGTCACACGGAAAATGAACAAACAAGCAAACAAAGCAAATAAATATAGTAGAAAATGCAAATAAACTTCAAATTAGATAAAACCACTACCATTAGATAGATCTTCAATTTAGAAATAAGTTTAATTAAATTTGGAGTTAAAATGAGTGAGAATGGGCTCCTCAAAGTTTAAACTTGAAATTAAATCAAGGAAAAGACAGAGGTGAGAGGTTACGCTCATTGACATAGGGTCCCACGGATTTTTATTAAATTTTTGAATTAAATTTTTGTTGGAAAGGCCACTGTGACTGACAAGGGGGTCCCACTGGGTTTTAATTTAAAATGGATTTATTTTCTAAAAGGAAAAGACTGAAGGACTGACAGGTGGGACTAGTGCACTATGTAAACAATAGCTCAGGCCCACTTGCCAGTGGCTTATACTAAACTTAATAGTTTTAAAATATTTTAAAAGGGTTGAGGGGCCCCACATGTCATAAAGACTAAGCATAAATAAGTGAGTATGGCCCATGGATCAGAGGGGGTTTAATGAGAGTTAACTACTGTCATTATGGCTAAACTAATAACATGTTTAAACGTTAATAGTAGCGCCATAGTGCTTCTTCTCCACCGAGAAGAGGCGAAGCTCCTTGTCGATGAGGGAGACCACGGCGGCTGGAGGCATAGCCAAAAATGGAACCATTGACCCGGCCCGCACCTCTAGGTGAGGTATTGCAACCCAATTCGGAGGCTAGGGCGGTCGACAGCGATCTCATGCGACAGTGCTAGGATGAGCATGACACAGCGGTGCTACAAGGCATTAGAGTCCAATTAGTCCCTAGTTCTACGGGAGCATCACAAGGTGGTGAGGAACATACCTGAAGTGAGGGCAGAACTCGGGAAGGATTGGCACAGGTTGTTGACGAAGAGTCAAGGCGGTGGAAGGGGGCCAATGTTGAGAGCTCGCCAGAGGAGGAGAGGAGGCTCGATGGTGGTTGAGGAGGCTTCGAGGTCGTCGGGCGAAGCTCCTAGTGCGAGGAATTGGATCGGGGCGCCATGAAGCTCGAATGGCACTAACGGCGATGCTTCGGCTAGAGATGAGGACAAAAGGGGCTCGGGGGCTCTCAAGCTTGATTGGTGGTGAGGGGAGGTGAGTGGGGACGAGAGGAGGTCGATGTGCAGCTTTATAGTGGAGGCGGGAGGCGAGAGACGTGGGGTGTCATGATGGCGGTGCATCGGTTGGGGCGGTGTCGCGGCGAAGAATCCGGGCAGGGATGAAGGTGAGTGGCGTAGTGTCTCGTCAAGAAAAAACTTGGGCACACAACTCAAGGTGTTGGCAGACGCAACTTGCACGCAACGGGATGGATCGGCTTGGGCTAAGATGGCACAATAGGGGAAAAAGGAGGTGACGATCGAGCATTGGCACGCAGGGGAGGTAGGGGAGCAACATGATGGCATAGCGGGAATTTGGGAACGCATGAGGCGAGCGAGTGGTGCAAGATCGAGCGGTGGCCGAGGCGGCGTAGGTGCCGGGCACGCACAGAGTGGCATGGACACGTGCAACACGCGACTGGGGCATTGTGGGCCAGCGTAGGCCAAGCCAGGGTTGGATTGGGCCAAGCCAAAGAGAGAGAGGGAGAGAGGGGCTGTGCCAAGCCAAGGAAGATTGAGAGTTTGCAATTTTCTTAGAAAATTTCAAATTTGGTTGAATTTTGCTTAACAATTTGAATTCAAATTCATTTTGAAAATTCCATCAAGCAAACATTCTCCAAAAATAGGATGTTACACATATGTGCCACAAGGCTTACTATCTCTTCGTACAAAATCTATATAGATTTTTCTCTAAAACATATACATAATTTTTTTATGTTTAAAACGGGTCTAAAATAAAATCGTATCTTAGCCAGACATAGGCCCTGTTCTTTTTGGTTTCTAAAAACTTCTTTTCGACTTTTCTATAGTAACTAGCTTTTAAACGGAATATCTTTTTAAGATAGGGTCTACTAGTTAATTGTACTATATACTGTACCGACTTCATTTATATCGGCAAAAATTATACGTGAGTTTCTGTTACTCTGTAATCTTTCACACGAATAATCTAAAAGCCATAAACCATAGCCAAAAGATATAAGCCACAGGGAAAAAACAGACCCAGAGGATTATTGTGTTGAGAAACCGACGCTGGCGACCAGTCCGATCGGGATCTCTGCTTAGAATAAGAACGAATCAATCACAGAATCACAGAATAATAGATGAACACAGAGAGAGGTAGAGAGAACTCCTGGTCTGCTTTATTACTTTCATGCGTGTGTTTACAATGGGGGGGTTGGCTCTCTATTTATACTAGGTGGTGGGGTGCCCAATATGTCGGTCGACTCTATCTCAGAGGCGGGCTTTCCTAACACTCCCCTTGGGCACTCACCCAACATGCTCATGCCTCATCAAAACTCCATAAAACCCGGTGGGAAAATTTGGAGAAAGAGTACATGATACATGTGACGCGCGTTGCGAATTGCCTCATTAAAAACCTTAGCCGAGAAACTTCAGAAAAACTCGTCAAGGGAAAAAGAGTACAATTCACCCAAATACATTTAGTCTTCAGGACTTTATTTCGTTGGGTACTTGATCTTCATGACCAAGATTTATTAACGGGCTTGAGAGAATTCTCCCCACAGATTACGCACTTCTCTAAGTCTCATCATTCCAATCCTCGCACGCACCTTTCAAAGCTAGATGCGGGGAGTGACTTAGTGAACATATCTCGCGATTTTCACAAGACTTAGTATGCAAGATGCTTTAATTTCGTCCATCTTTTGCAATTCATGTGCATAGAAGAACTTGGGGTTGATATGCTTAGTGAGATGACTCTTCACATAGCCCGTTTGCACTTGTGCTACGCAAGCTGCATTATCTTCATAGATAATGGTGGGGGTTTGCACAATGTTCATCCCACATGACTGCTGGATGTGGTGAACCATTCGGCGGAGCCAAGCACATTCTCGTGCGGCTTCATACAGTGCTATAATTTCTGAGTGGTTCGTCGAAGTCGTTACAAGACTTTGTTTAGACGATTTCCAGGAAATTGCAGTTCCACCACACAGGAATACATAGCCTGTTTGTGACTTTGCGGTATGCGGGTCAGACAGGTACCCTGCATCTGCATAGCCAACCAAGTTCAGATCTTGGTTCTTTTTGTAGAACAATCCAAGGTCCTTGCTTCCTTGGAGATATCGGAAGATATCTTTTATGCCCTGCCAATGTCTTTTGGTAGGTTCTGCACTATACCTTGCTAAGAGGTTTACGGCAAATGCAATGTCCGGTCTAGTGCAGTTTGCTAGGTACATGAGTGCTCCTACTGCACTCAAATATGGGACTTCTGGTCCCAGGACTTCCTCCCCCTCTTCCCTAGGTCGGAAAGGATCTTTTTCTTGCTGTAAAGATCTCCCGATCATCGGTACTTTCGATGGGAATGCCTTCTCAAAGCCAAACCTTTCAAGCACCTTCTGGGTGTAGGTTGACTGATGTACCAAGATTCCTTCAGGGACATGTTCAAGCTGCAGGCCTAAACAAAACTTGGTTTTGCCCAAATCTTTCATTTCAAATTCTGACTCCAAGTAGGAGCTTGCTTCTTTTATATCTTCTGCTGTCCCGATGATATTCAGATCATCTACATATACAGATATTATACAGAATCCATTCTGGGATCGCCGTATAAATACACAAGGACAGTCTTCATTGTTTGTGTAGCCTTTCTTGCAGAGAAAGTCGCTCAAGCGATTATACCACATTCTTCCAGATTGCTTCAACCCATACAGTGACTTTCTGAGTTTCACACTGTACAGATTTCTATTTGCTCTGTCTTGGTTCGGGAGAGGAATTCCTTCAGGGACTTTCATATAAATCTCCGAATCCAAGTTACCGTAAAGGTATGCAACACAACATCCATTAATTTCATTTCTAAGTTCAAGTTTACTGCCATTGAGATCAAATATCTAAAGGTAATTCCACTCATGACTGGGGAGTAGGTTTCTTCATAATCAACTCCAGGACGTTGAGTGAAACCTTGTGCTACTAGCCTTGCTTTGTATCTCACTACTGCTTTCTTTCATTTCTCTTTCGAACAAATACCACTTGTGCCCTACGGGGTGCACATGGGGAGGTGTGCGGCATACGGGCCCAAAAACCTCTCTTTTGTTTAGAGATAGCAATTCAGTTGCTATTGCCTTTTTCCAATCTTCCCAATCTGATCTTTTCTTACATTCAGCGAGCGATGCAGGCTCGGGATCAAGATCAATGATTGTGGCAATTTTCTTTGCGAAGTATATATCGATATTGGCTGTTGTCCTGTTCATGGACTCTCCCGTGTGCACATAGTTTATAGCTATTTCTTCATGAGTCGCTTCTTCTGGAGCGGTTGCTTCTTCTGGAGCTTCCCCTTGCACCTCGCTTCTTCCAATTGCGGTGGCAAGTCCCTTTAGTTTTTCGACTCCGATGTGTGCGCACACATCCATGCCGATGGGGATATTCAGATCCGGTATGCCCTTTTCTGAAGGTGTCATACTTGTGCCAGGTCTCAACTGGCTCCCCTTATTATTCTGGGGGACTTTAATGATCGGCTGTGGTAAGTCCTTCTTATCCTTTTTCGCCGGGCGTCCCCGGTTACTTTGGACTCGAGGAGCCGGAGTTCTCGTCCTTTTATTCTGAGGCCTTTGGACGGGATTAGGGATACCTTCAATTTTCTTTGGTATTTCAACCCTCTCCGGTGCATTGCGTGCAGGCACATGCGACTTAATCACGCTCTTCAAATCACTAAAGTGATCGGGCAGTTGATTTGCTAATGCTTGCAAATCAATGATCTTCTGGACCTCTTTTTCAGTTTCGTTAGTGCGCGGGTCATGGGCTTGAATTCCCGTGGCTTCCCACGTAATTTCCCGACATTTTTCATCAAGGGGTTGATTTCCTCCCCCTAATGACGGGAAATTATCCTCATCAAAAATACAATCGTAAACGGGCAAGATGCAAATCTCCGTCATGGGTTCCAAATACCGATTATGGATGCGCCTCATAACCAACGATATCCCGGTCTTCCGGAGTGGGCCCATTGCGTAACATGTGGAGGTGGTATAGGTACATAAACCTTGCATCCAAACCTCCTAAGATGAGAAAGTTTTGGGGTGACCCTTGCGCTAGTTGCATAGGTGAATGGATGTTGTAGGTCAAGGTCTAAGGTTGATGAGATTTGTTTGCATGAAGGACTGCGTGTCCCCAACATGTAGTCGGCAAATTACATTTATGCAAAGAGGCGGGCAATAAATTTAATTCTCTTGATTAAAGCTTCTGCCAAACCATTCTGGGTATGGACATGCGGTACCGAGTGCTCAACTGCAATTCCCATTGCCATGCAATAATCATCAAATGCCTTCGAAGTAAATTCTCCAGCGTTGTCCATTCTGATGGACTTGATATGATGATCAGGGAACACATTTCTGATGCGAATGATCTGCGAGATCAATTTTGCAAAGGCGTGATTTCTGGTGGACAACAAACCCACATATGACCACTTCGAGGAAGCGTCAATGAGCACCATAAAATACTTGAATGGCCCCGAGATGGGCTGAATGGGACCGCAAATGTCTCCTCGGATGCGTTCGAGAATGCGTACTTCATCCTTCACTTTCGAGTGGAGGGTCTAGTAATTAATTTCCCGGTGGCACATGCGGGGCACACAAAATCTTCAGGATTTGGGAAATTCTTCACATTAATATTATGCCCTTGTGAATTATTTATTATGTTTCTCATCATCCTAAGACCTGGGTGGCCTAATCATCATGCCGAGACGAAGAGTTCGAGCTTGAAAGACTCTTCGAGACGTTGAAGGCTTCAAGTGCCTTAATGTTAGTATAATACAGCCCTGTTTCTAGTGAAGGAAGTTTTCTAATACCCTTTGCCATTCACTTGGCGCTTTGTAATGAGTAGGTATTCCTTACCGTACTCTTCATCGCCTCACGTGGAAACCATTGGCGCGAATATCTTTAAAACTTAAGAGAGTTCTAGTCGATTCTGGGAACAATAAGGCTTCTTCAATGACCAAAGTTGTGCCCATTGGGAGTATAATTGTAGCTCTTCCGGAACCAATTATACAAGCATCGCTTCCGGCGATTGTCGTAAGGCTGCCAGTGCTCTTACGGATCGACTGAAAATACTTAGTTTCTCTTAAGATGATATTCGTTGTGCCGCTGTCGGCAAGGCATACTTCCTCCATAGGCGCCACACGTGTTCTAATATAACGTATTAATATGTATTAGAAGGCATTCAATACATAAACAAAATACGTCAATATTAAAACACATCATGCCATCATAGATGAATAAATGAATGAATTATTCCAAAACATCCAACCATCACGAGATAATAAATCCTAAAGTACCATCATGCAAGATCTAACTTGTCCATTTTAACATAAAATAAATGACAATTAACGTCTCATGCATTCTGTGCATTAGACGGAGTCGATTAAGAAATCATCGACTTCTTCGGCTATCTTTTCAGAAGTGATATTCTCTTCAAGAGAAATCATGGCAGTGGCTGCCTCTAGGTCGTAAGGGGGTGCTGTTGCCGGGATGGTCTCAACCTCCATCAACTCGAGCAACTGCTCGTGATGCTCCCTCAACCAATGCAAAGTGAGCTTGTGCTCCCTTTGCCATTCCTCTTCTGGGCTTGGTGGGCATCAATTACATGTTGCGGCTCTTTGCGGACCACGACCAATGCCCCCACTTGCCACACTTGTAGCAACCCTGCTTCTGTTGGCCATAGGTCTTGCCACTTTTCATAGCCTTTTTGTCATTTGGAGCATCTGATTTGCCTTTCTGGGCAACGGTCTTACCCTTCTTTCCCCTTCTTTTCATTAAGGGCTTTCGCACCTTGTAGCTCCCAGCGTTGGCCTCACGGCCAGCGGAGCTCCCCAGTGGCTGAGTGACGTAATTCTTGCGGAGAAGTTCGTCCTGAGCTTCCGCAACCTGCATCATATCGATCAATTCGGCGTACTCCTTGTAGCCATCTTGACGATAGTTGCGGGCGGATTGAACAGCATTGGGGTGAAAAGTGGACAGGGTCTTTTCGATCTTCTGCTCGTCTGTGATCTGCTTGCCACAGAGTTGAAGATTGGTACAAATCTGCAAGATAGAATTGTACTCCCCGACCGTCTTAAAGTCGGCAAACCTCGCCTAACCCATTCTTGCTCGCTTGAGGAAGGATGGTGTACTTAGCCTCTCAAACCGCTTCTTGAGTGCGGTCCAGTGCTAGCGCTTTTCTCGCCATATACTCATTCTTGAGAGTAATGCGAGGTGGTGGTCAAGAAGAAAATGAAGTGCCTGATCATTCTCCTCGGGCGTAGGTTGGGCGTCATTCAGTCCGCCAATCCCAATAGCTGCGCGGAGCCGTTTGGCTCCAAGTACTATCTCGACATCGGATGCCCACGTCAGATAGTTACGGCCATGCTGGGCCAGCTCCTCGAACTCCCGGTTCGTGATTCCGATCATCTATATGCGAGATAGATGGAATAAATAAGTTTACTTCAGGTAAACATGCATGGAATAATTTACTACAGGTAAATAAATGGTACAAAAGGTTCTCGTAATGTTTCAGAATTTTCTATGAATTTTCTATAAATTTTACTGTTAATTTCAGTGATTAAAAGCAATTTAAACAATTACAATTAACCAAAACAGTAAATAAATACAGAAAATAATAATGGCATAAATAAATAAGCTTCAAATGCTAAAAATAATTCAAAATTCGGATTCCCGAGGCCCTTTTATGCTAAAATATAAATTTTCAGCAAAAACTTGCAATTTCTGGGACCAGTTTGCAAGTTTTAAGGACCTTTTCATAAAAAATTATAATTTCAGGGGCTATCTCGCAAAACGGCGGCGCCTGGCCTTTTTCTCTTTTCCCCCTCCCGGTTCGTTCGGCCCATATGGCAAAACCGAAGGGAGCGGCTAGGGCGGCGGTTGGCGGCGCCCGTCTTGGCGATGGCCGGCGTTGGCGGCGGCCGTCGCGAAGCGTAATGCGCGCGCCATGCGGGCGGACGGCCGGGCGAGGCGCGCGAAGCGGCCCGGGCGGCGGCGGCGGGCCGTCTGCGGCGGAGGCGCGGCACGGCCGAGCGAGCGCGGCAGAGGTGCAGCGCCAGGCGGCGGGCGAGGCGGAGCTGGACGCGGCGATCGGCGGCCGCAGTCGGCCGCGGCGCGCGCGCGGCGGCAACCGGCAAAGGCGGCGCGTGCGGCGCGCGGCGCCGAGTGGCGCGGCCAGCGGGCGGTCGGTGTGGGCCGATAGGCCGAGAAGAGGCGGCGGGGGCGTCTTGGCGGCGACCAACCGGCGGCGGCGGCCGGCGGCGGCGCAGCGGCCGGCGCGCGGGTTGGGAGCGGCGGCCGGCGGGCGGTCTGACGGCCAAGGCGGTCGGGCTTGGCGGGCAGGCGGCGGCCAAGCGGCGGCGGCGGGCCGGCGGCGGCGGCGGCGTCTTGGCGGCGGCGGCGGCCGGCGGCGTGGGGTTTCCTTTTTTCGTGATGTTTGACCATGCGGGAGGAAAACAGAGAGAAAAGAGAGGAAATCATGCCGAAAATTTCATCTTCGCGAACGTACAAAAGCGTACAAAATTTCGTTTCAATCTACGACGCAATCAACATCTACCCGTTTCGCAATCTACCGATCGACATTGTGCTTGCGATTTCGGATCCTCATGGTAGATTGGGGCGGATTTGCATCGTTTTAATCCACAGTGCAATCAACATCTACCCCGTTTCGCAATCTACCGATCGGCATTGTGCCGGCGATTTCAGATCTGCTCACGGTAGATTTGGGGCGGATTTGCACCGTAGAAAATCAATCTAGAACGCGAAAGAAAATACGGATTCAAAAGCGATCTAGAAAAACAATTCTGTGCTTCGATGATTACCTCGTTCACCAGAGCGTAGTCGTGCTGATAACGTGTTGAGAAACCGACCGGCGGCGACCGGTCCGATCGGGATCTCGCTAGAATAAGAACGAATCAATCACGAATCACGAAATAATAGATGAACACGAGAGAGGTAGAGAGAACTCACAGTGCGCTTTATTGCTTTCATGCGTGTGTTTACAATGGGGGGTTGGCTCTCTATTTATACTAGGTGGTGGGGTGCCCAATATGTCAGGACTCTCGGCCTACCAGGACTCTGAGTCTGCCAGGACTCTATCTGTAGGCCGGTTTCCTAACATATTGCACTTCGAAAAGCCCTAATACAGGAAGAAAACACTGGCACTGCTTCGTGAAAAGGATCGGTTAAAAAAAGCAGGTAACAGGGCGTGCCCACTTGTCAGTGCCTCTGCGGGTCCACGTATGCATGTACGGACGGCAAATTATCGGGCAGGAAACTCGGTGGTCGGGGCGGTTCCGAGCCCCTTCTCCTCGCTCCGTTTGAGCGGGCCCCGCGCCGGCCATCTCTCCCCGTCTGATCCTACTCTCGCGCCTCATCCGACGGCGTTGATCCGATCCCCGTGGGCCCCAACCCCCTCCTGCCCGCCACGCCTTCCTCCTCATTCCTCTCCTGTCTAAGCTTCCCTGCCTTCTGTGTTGTTCTCTCTCTCTCTCTCTGGTATGATTTAAAACGAATCTCTATGGTTTCTTTCTCGGCATGTATATAGAAGAACTCCACTGCTTCTTTCTTATCCCTCTCCTTCTCTTCCTCTCTCCAATTCTGGAAATTAATCTTGTCTCTCTGTCTTGGCCTGTTTCATCGGAGGAATAGTCGAATAGAGGAAGGCTAGGGAAGGACGGTTGGTTGCTTTTCTTTCAATAATCTCGTATTTTGTTCAGAATTAGATGTTATTGTGTCTGTGCAATTGTCTTTGCCTTTTTTGTTCTGGGTTGATGTCTGTTCATATATCCCTCTATGAACTGGCCTGTGTGTTCGTGGCCGTTCCTCTCTTGAATTCAATATGACGGGGGAAGGCGATTGATTACGGGGCTTCTTTCAGCCTTTCTCGTTTTTGGGGTTCTTCCGTAGCACTCGGTTGTCCCTTGCGATTTTTAGCACTGCAAGGTTAGGAAAACCGAGACTGATCGATCCTTGGATTATCTTTTGTAGTATTGATCCTTGGATTAATTTCTTGGGATTTGGAAGGTTGGAGGCTCCATGAATGTTCTGATTTCTTGTTCGCTGCAATCCAATCCTTTTCTTTCACACTCAAAACAACGCTCTGTTATTGTTTTTTGCGTTCCAAACTAGCCAAAGTAAGGTTATATTTTCCTCTGAAAGATGGACAGAATACGTTTTTCCCCTGCATGTTCCGATTGCCTGGATGGTCTGACACCCAACAATTTTCTATTCCAGTTGCTCTGCTTTTTCTTGTTTCTTTTCCAGTTATCTTTTCAGTTACAAGAACGCAGATGCTATTTCATCCGGGACATGAAAGTGTCCTATGTAATCCGTACATGTCAACTGCCTCCCCTTCCGTCTGATTTTCCAAAAGGCGGAATCAGTACACCTTTCGGTTTTGATACAGTACTGCGCTATGCCGTGCTGGGGTGGGTATAAGCGAATTGACCTCTCAGAAAAGCAGTACTTTCAACCTAAAAGAGAACAAAGTTGCAGTAGCAATTTCCTTTGTTCGACATAGAAGGGTAAACACATATAAGAAGACTAACTAATATCGGAGTATATTGTCATGTAAATGTTCAACTATACAGTTCCCTTCCTGATATACGTGAGAATATACTATGATAGCCAACTGGTGGAGTTACATGAAGGATAACGTAATTGAAGGATCAGATGTTGATTCCGTACGCTTTAGTCGTATTGCAATCACATGGCGTGTGGAGATTATTCTTATGCATGCCTGTTAATCTTAGAAAATTTGTTGTACAAACAGTAGTTCAGTCATCTTGCACATAACATGGGACTTGGCAGTATCATTGAGTAGTGCTGTGGCAGCTCTAACAGTAGCATATTGCCTGCTATCACAATTCACCATCCTTATTTGTCCAAAATAGATTTACTTTATCGGTTGAATCATGACCTGCTTGATTTAATATGTTCTATATCCAATTTCCTCTATCTTTTCCAGTTTCAGGTGATTCTCTAACATGGATGAACACATGGGAAGACGAACAGTCGGCGGCCTTCTCTTCACCAAAGGGGGCTCAATTCTTCTGTTCAGAGAAGACAGTTTGCACCGCAAGGCCACTACATGCTGCTCGCGCCTCGGTTGCAGCAATAGGCATTTGGCTGACAAAGACAGGCAAAAGCACAGGGCAGCGGCAGCCAAGGAAGCAACACAAACCCCCCGGAGATCACAACTTTTCGAGAAACCCAACAGGAAGCCTCCTCAGGGAAGCGCTTCTTCTGACAGCATCGGCAGGAATGCAGCAAGCTCCTCCTGTAGTGCAAACGACAATAGGCCCAGAGAAACTCCTGGGCGTGATTTGCTGGCTCGTCTCAAGGAGAGGGTCAATGCATCAAGAAAGCGGTCGGTGACCAGAGAGAACAGCCCATCATCACCAAATGGATTCAGTGCTAGTTCTTCCGGCAGTAGTCACTCGATCTCAAGACCATCGCATCGGGCAGCTTCGCGGATGAGGAAAGCAGATGAAGGTGCAAATGCAGGAGCTGACAGCGTGCGTAGAGATATCAGTGGAGGTACTATGAGGAATTCAGAGAGGCGCAACGATGATTTCTTGCTAGTTGAGCAGGTAGCAAGAGATCAGGCGCCTACCGAAGGGTTTATTTCTGGAATCTTGGCAAGATACAGAAGTAGTCTTCAGGGAGGACTGTCATCTTTGGAGGACAGCATGGAGGACTCAAATGGATACTGGCGGTTCGATGTGGATGGAAGTGAAGAGGTATAGCATTCTGTCATTTGCACAATGATCATCCCAAAGACTTGGAGAAATATGTAGACATAGTAAATCATGAAACCACATTCTGCCTTGCAGCTTGAGAACTACTTCATATTCAATGATCGTCTCAGAGGGATGAGAATGGACATTGATGGCATGTCTTATGAGGTATGTCCGTTCCATTGCTCTGACGACGCTGTTACCTGATTTCCTTCACAACTTTCTCGTTTTCGCACGTTCATGTCTGCAGCTTCTTTACCTTGGCATGCCTTGTTCCTTCAGCTGTTAGATTAGTAATGTTAGTGACACTTTGTGCTGCAGGAATTGCTTGCATTGGGTGAGCGGATCGGCACGGTGAGCACAGGCCTCTCAGACGATGCATTGTCCAAGTGTCTAAACAGAAGCATGTACATGCCCACAGCTTCAGGGACTCACGAAGATTGTGATAGAAAATGCAGCATATGCCAGGTAAGTTCATTTGCAGAGTTTCACTATCACACTAAATTTTCTTTAGGCGAAAAGTTTCTGAAAAAACAAACCGTGATTCATATGTAATTTGCTCCGTGTATTTTTCAGGAGGAGTACTCAGCCGGTGAGGAGATGGGCAAGATGGCATGTAAACACTACTACCACATATCCTGCATACAGCACTGGCTCCGGCAGAAGAACTGGTGCCCTATCTGCAAATCCGTCGCTCTGAACACTACCAACTAGCTGCGTGCTCAGAAACCAAGTGTGTAGATTCTGCATGCATGCCTAGACACAATTTGTTTTCTTTTTCTTCTACTCTTTTAGAACGAATCATTTGTTGGGATCTTTAGACTTCTTGGTTTTCTTCAGTTCACAATGTGCGGTGAGAAAAAAAAAGGAAAGGGAACAGGAAATAAATCTTGAAAAGTGGGGAAATTCACCTTCTCAGTTTCTTCTACTGTTCAAGTTAGTGTTCAATGCATGTTCTTTTTTTGTGTTGTACATAACATACACACTTCTGTCATCGCCAACACTTTTTCAAGGGTGGTTACCAATAAGTATGGACACGGTATTTGTTGACAGTGCTGAAACTTGGAAGAGGATACCTGAGTTGTGTTCACTCACATTGCCGCCGCATCATTGCCAGCGATCAAATCACCGATCTTATAAATTGTGAAAAAATAGCTAAATCCCTTAAAGAATTTAGGAGAAGAAAAGAGATGATCTTTATTACTATGAACTGATTACGAGATTCTCTCGATGAGATATTACAAAAGGGAAACTACTAGCCCTAGATTGCTACTTCTTGTCTCCTCGGTCTTCTATCCGGTCGGGATATTCCTCCAGTCTGTCGCTTGTGTTGTTCTTGTCTGTGTTATTTGTGTCTTCTCTCATCAAGCCTTAAATAGCGTCAAAGGAGTGTTAGTTACTCACATGAGTAGGCACCTTATCGAATCGCCCCGTCCGGTCGAGCGAACGGTTGCTACCAGCGAGAGAAACCTGACAATAACTAATATTCAGTTATTGTCAGTGAGAGAGAATCATGGGGACAACTGCAAATCAGTTATCGTCAGAAATGTAGGGCCAAATCGTCGTGCGGTTATGAGGTGGATAAAGTACATGCTTTGTCCACCGCATGGGAGGAATTGCTAGAGGTGGGCCCTTATACCGGTTCATAAAATCTTCGAATGGCACCTGATCAAGTGAACATATAGTGGACATCCGGCCAGAGGTACTCGAGCAATGGTCTTTGGAAGTTTAGATTTTATGAGTCTTGAGAACTTAAGTGAGTATTAAAGTCGTATTTAATAGATTATTTAATCCTCGGCAATGCTTTAAAGCTATACTTTTGGTGTGTTCAATCCTATATGGAGATTGGCAAAGATAAAATACACTAATCAATGGGATAACACCGCTCGTGAGTAAGGGCAGATCTAGCAGGGGTGCCTGGCATCCCTAGGCACACCCAAAAATCAAAAATTTCTCACGAGATTAGTGCTGCCAGGGGTGGAGCCACCGCCCGACAACTACCTGGGCTCGCCGGTGACGAGCCTTGGAGCTTTGAGTTCACCCCGTCGTTGGTAGATTGCAGACACCATGGGAGCGACCAAGCCTAGGTAAGCATCACGCCGTTACATAGGCCAAATCCGCAGCCCACGATGCATGCCATGCGGTCCATGCCTCACGCTCGGACCACCCTCACCTTCACGAGAAATTCTATTGTGCCCCGGTGATACAAAGCCGATTGTGTCATGAGTCAACCGGACGTCACATGTGGCGTGTAAGAAATAAAAAATTATTCGCTTACTGTTTTGCACTGTAGCAAATCAATAAAAAATATTGTTGTACTGTGCACACAAGGCATAGCAAATCAATAAAAAAAATATTTTTTTATTTTTAAAATTTAATTACTCAGAAAAGACTAACAACCGCTACGGTGCCAAAAAAAAAACTATGAAACCATAAGCCCACAGAGCACCACGATAGTACAGTGCACACAACGGCATAGTTGAAACGTGGAAATAGACTAGAGCATCCACTGGACCGGACTGATAAGACGCACGGGTGCCTTTCGACCTCCTGTTGACTTGCTTAGACTGACGAAAAGTTTCGCAAATCAACAAATCTGATGGTTATCGCTTCAGCGAATACCTGTTCGGCTGTGCGTAAACCGGACGGTTTTTCGCAGCCGCTACAGTACATAGCTTTTAAACAGAATATTTTCTCAAAATTGGGTTTATAAGTTAAACGTAGTACACGTTAAAAGTTTAACATCTGTACCAGCCAAAATTGCAAATGAGTATATGTTTTTCTGTAATTTGTACCGTAAACAGCCAAAATTCAAAAATTTCAGCTAAAAGGCATAAACTACAGCCAAAAAGAACAGACCCTGAATCGTGCGTCGGTCAGGTAACTTCAAGGAGTTTCTATTCACAGAATATGGCATCCTTCTTCGGATCGTTCGCATTCCAAATCCGTACAGAATGGCTGATTTCAGTGTTTGATTTCGGCTGGGAAAAGAATCACGCTGTGCACAACAGGAGAACACTGCAGCATGTACTAAAAATGCTTGTCACATTTCATGGAACAAAACAAGGAGCTTATTTC
Source organism: Bonia amplexicaulis (assembly GCA_036346245.1). NCBI lineage: Eukaryota > Viridiplantae > Streptophyta > Magnoliopsida > Poales > Poaceae > Bonia > Bonia amplexicaulis. The sequence continues at coordinate 16,321,500 of CM070745.1, read as the reverse complement.
TCCTACATATCCAAAAGTAAAACATGTATACGCTACACACAAATTGGTACAGTCGTGTTGGAAAGGCTTTGACACAACAAGCCTATAAGGAATAATCAACATGATCCTGAAACTCAGTTCACATCTAATGAATTTAGCCGAACATCATTATACGGGGAAAAAAGTTCGAGCTTTATAATCAAATCACCAGCACAAAATTGCGCCAGAATGATGAGCTGATGAATAACTCATCCGTCTGACTCCAGACTACAAAATTCAGATTTGTCTAGTATTGTATGCAATCCATGACATAGCTCACTCGCATGTTATCTCTTGATTTCGTATTGTTAAGTGCTTTGCTTTGACATATCAATGGTGATGACAGCAGCAGGACGGATGTAAGCATACCTATAACAAAAAAACATGCATAAACATTAATCCTGATTGTCTCCAGATACATCCTTGAATTCAAAAAAGAACAAAATGTCTGTTTCGATGGTGATCAGCACACAAGCAGACTGTAATGTACCACTGTTATCAAGTCGCGCAATTAGTCATGACTAATCGACGATTAGTTGCAAAATCGGCCTGGTAGCACGACAGGAGGACCTCGACTCTACTTGCCTAGTCAAGCGACTTGGAATCCAAGTCGAGGACTAATCGCGATTAGTCTTGGCGACATGGCGCCATGGAGAAGGGGTGAAGGGAAGGGGAGGGGAGGAAGAGGGGAAGGGGAGGAGGAAGAGGTGGCGTGCATGAAGCAGAGGGCACAGGCGGTGTCACAGCTCTGCGTCTCTACCCTTTGTTCTTCGTAGGCAGATGACGCACTCGGCTACTGGGCTGGTCCTTGCTGCCTAGCTGATTCTCTCAAATGAGGGGCCTTTAGGTTTTCATTCCCCTCCTGTAGAGCCGTCATACCAAATATGCTCAACCGGCGATGGAGGCATGGGGTGATCCCTCCCCAGCTCCCAGGCAACCTCATTGCTGCAGCCCCGGAGAAGGAGTCGCTGCAGACAGTGCACCTCCGCCACCCCTCGCAAGAAGCAAACCGAGCCAGGTGCTTCTCTAATTCGCCGCTCTATTCTTCATCCGTTTGCTGCTCTGTTCTTCCTACTGGTTACTCTCACATCTTCTTTCTCCATTTTGTTGCTCAATTCCAGATCTTGATCCTAGTGTTTTTTGTTTTGCTGCTCTGTTCTCTCCATCCTCTCCTTCCTTCTTTAGACCCAGTTTTGCTTCTTTCTTCTAGATCAATATCTGGGTATTCTTCCTCTCTGATCCTGGTAGTAGGTAGTAACAAGCAGTACTAGCAGCAGCAAGTAGTAGTAGTAGTGGTAGAAGGCAGTTAGTAGTAGAAGTAACCATAAAGTAGTAGTGGACTAGTCGACCACTAGTTGGGACTAGTCGCGACTAATTGGCAAGTTGGTAGCATGGCGGCTCGACTCAACTTTATGACTTAATAACTATGCAATGTACATGTTATGCCAGATTCTTTCACATACTAGTTGAATTCCAATCATAATTGTGGCTCCTAAAAAATGTATCATGATTTAAACAATTTTCCTCACAAAGTAGCCATAAATGTGGCTAAAAAAATCACATCTGTTACAGAATCCATGTGCAAAATGTGTGTCATGCCCCAAGGCTAGGTTTGGTCATGAACCAAACATGCTTTTTAAAATTAGTGTGAAAAAGCATTTTAAATGTGAAAACATAGCTGTGAGAAGCACTGTTGTCACGACGTCGCCTTGGCGTCCAGGCGCCACGGAGGAGACGCGGTGGAGGAGCGCCTCGTCTTGGCTAGCTAGGCGGGCGCCCAGGTTGTTGAGGCGTCCATGGCGTCAACGAGGCGTCGACGGCGTTGGTCTGGGCAGGCGCCTTGTCGATTCCGAGGCAAGGGCGGCGCTGAGGAGCTGGCTACGAGAGTTGACGTCGGCTGGATCGAAGTCACCCTTGGCCGAATCGACATCGCCGCCGGCGTTCCCGCGTCGCCCCAAGACTCCGTCAAGGTCCGCACTGCTTGGTAGCCGTAGGCGGAGGAGGCAAGCGCACAAGAGGGTGGCGGGGCGCGCGCGCGGAGGGCAACGCGGAGGGAGTGGCGTGGATGGGGCGGCGCGGGTAGGAGGCGGCGGGGTCAGGGTAGGGGTGGGAACTGGGAAGGGGTTAGGAGTTAGATGGGGTTATATAGTTGGATAGGTGGGGTTTTTTTATTTAGTCCTTAGAAGTTTTGAAACTTACAAATAGACCCTTTTCTCAATGAATTTCTTCTATTTGGATCTCTTTAAATATATATATTAGACAAATCCTAGTGAACCACCTTAGCTCGCCTAGCATCGCCTAGAGGACGACTAGGCGCCTGCCTGGATGACTAGGCGTCCTAGCACCCCTTAGGCGCCGTGGTCACCAAAGTCGTCGTGACAACCATGGTGGGAAGTTATTGTGTACAGACGGTGACATATGGAGATTTCTACAATGCAAATGGTAGATTCTGAGTAAGACTAAATCAAGCATTCAAACTACTAAAAGTTAGTCATATTCTTTAAAGAAAAGGCAAAATCATGAAATTAAAACATTGAAATTTTTCTTACTTTAATGATAAAGCAGGTGTCTAGCAGTGTTGCGTGACAAAACCTCATGATTCAAGAGTTTTTTTAAAAAAGAATGTGACAAAGCAGTTTGTTCAACCTGCTAATCCGGAGCACATGCTATCAAATGAAACCTGAAAACACTAGGACTTCAAGAACATACTTTGAAAGTTTGAAACATTCACTTTATAAATGGTAATCCACAGTGCACTTTCTGTGCATACTCCTCGTATTCATAGCCAAAGAATTGCCTCAAGAAAAATTCTTCATACCTGCTCTAGAGTGAAGGAATCACAAGAAAACCATAGGAGAATCACAAAACCTAATATATTGAACTCTTTTACGAATATGTTTGAATTCGGCGGGTGATGAAACATACTTAAAGAGGCTTTAAAAGGATTTATCCTCAAAATGGGGAGTTTTAAACATAAAGGAGAAAAACATTGTTCTTTTAGAAGGATACGGTATCCGTGTAGAAAAGAATCGCCACAACACCAACGCAAATGCAATTGTGGATACTGGATTGCACAGCATAACCTGGGTTCCTACTGCCCACATAAGAAAGCCTAAATACCCAGGATGCCGCATAAACCTGTACAGTTAAACACAATATTTAGCAATTGAACTATAAAATAGTCTTGCAGAACTACCATCATGGTATAGTGCAAATGAAGAACATACAAAGAATTGTGATAACATAACTCACGAACTACGAAGAGTAATGCAATATAGGTTAAATAGTCTGTTACCTATAGACCCCATGAGTAATCAACTGATGTTGGTCTTCATGGTAAATTCTTATAACATGCGTAAAGGCACACCCAGCTGTCACAACAGCAAGTTTACGAAGAATTTCACCAATAAGCACCATTAGAAGGCCAACATTACTGACAAACCAATATTCCTTCAGTTCCGGGAAGAGAAGAGCTTCCGTCAGGTGTTCCAGCATTGCAAAACTCATTGCCAAAACGTACTGCTTGCTGATAAGAAGTGCTGCATGAGAAGGACCTTTATTAACTCACAACACGGTACCCAGTAAAGTTAGGATACTGCAATTTCCAATCTAAAGGGCAAGAAAAAAACAGCAATCACCAATATAGGCATGCCTTGTGCTCTTTCATATACTGTTTGATAAACTTATGTGTCAAGGTGTTAAATGGTGGTTCTGATTGTGTTATCCAATCAACATTTCATTTCATTTTATGGTTTTGGTGCATTGCACATTTTGTTTCCGCATAAAACCAGTAAACTTCGAAAAACCTTCCCCTACTCCATTGTCATCCTACTTAGAATTTAAACAATTAAAGGTTCATAACAAAACCAACAACAGGGCAAAGTTATGTTTTCAGGAATTACTTCTAGAGTTACAGTGGTTCGCAATGAGAAACCTAGTCCCTGTTTTGGTGGGAAACTACGAAGCGATCCCGGGCTAAGGGGCTAACAAAATGCAAGTTGGGCAAACCAAGATAAAATAGCTATTTTTCTGATTTTGGCGCTTGACCTCAACCTTTAATGTCTGCCCATTGCCACCTGTTCCCTTTCCTCTTCTAGAATTAGTGTAGCACTTGGTAGCTTGTTTCTGCTTAACTAAACAGAGATTCCTATAATTGCAATACATCGGACAGCACAGGCAGTTCACAGAATGAAAAATGTATACTATACTCTGGCTATTTGTCAGTTCAAAGCCAAGTGAAAAATATCCAAGACCAAGGATTACAAGAGAAGAGTGCAAATATGCAATTAGTCCAAATAAGCACTCTGCCAGTTCCTCTAAGCGACCCCTCCCGAGTCCAACTATCCAGCCCAAACCGGAAACGATCTTATCGGATCAGTTTCGAGTGACGCTTTTCTGCATCCTTATGAACACATATATTTGGTTCAGCTACTAACTATCGCTGGAATCTGCACCTACAGAGACATATCATTCCATAACACCTTCGTGTCTAGACAATTTCACAAGCACCGTCGCAAGTGACAAGAGAGGAAGGGAACAGGCAGAGTGGACGGATCACTCACAGGTGGCGGTGACGTTGCGGCGGCCGTGGAAGACGGCCGCGAGGACGTACTCGGAGCCGTGGAAGAAGACCAAAGCGGCCGCGAACTGCCACGCCTGTGCCCGCGCCGCCATGGACAGAGCGGGGATCTGGGGACCAGGGCTTGCGCTAGGGCTCGGGGCTTGCACAGTGGGACGAGATGCTTCGCGAGGTGCCGGGAGGAGGAGATGCCACATGCGGAAGCTTTTTGCTAGGGGACTGTACGGACAGTGGCGGAGCCAGGACAAAAATTCCAGCGTGGGGAAGTCAAGCTGGCACGCCCGAGACGCTGAGGTGGGCCGCGCGGCGCTCGCCGTGAACTGGGGTTTGCCCCGTCGGCGCGGCCGGCGCCCAGCAGCCTCCCACCCGCTCCTGGCTGCAGCCTCCTTCTCCCAAAGCCCACTCCGCGCGCCTCGCCGGTCGCCGCCTCGTAGCCTCGCCTCGCCGGACTGCTCGCCACCGCCGTCGCTAGGACGACGGGGACTGGAGGGAGCCTGAGAGCAACACGCTTGGGCCTACTACGGCATGAAGATGATGAGCTTTCGTGTGTGGGGAATGGACCGGCCGAAAGATTTTAGGCCCAATCCAAAGTTTGTTGCCTTGTTTCAGTTCACTGGCATGACCAGCTTAGCGCTGTTTGGCAAACGGATACGACTCATACCTTTTGACTGAAAATTTTAAATTTTATCTGTTTACGGTACAGATTACAGAGAGAGATACTCATTTACGATTTTGGATGGTACAGATATTGTGTTTTTAACGTGTACATCGTTTAACTTGTAGACCCCGTCTTGAGAAAATACTCCGTTTGAAAGTTAGATACTGTAGCAAAAGACAAAACCCGCTAGCTTTGGAGAAAAAGAACACACCCTTAGTCACCCTTAAAACAGTGGTACCGTACTAGAGTGGATTGGTAAACCATGATCTTGTTTTTTTTAATCTTTTGGCTATTTGACTTCTCTAAACTTAAAATGGATAGGACGGCTTATTGAGTGGATTTTTCAATGGTTTTTTGAGTTTAAAATTATATGTATTATCCGTGTTGATGTTTTTACCGTCTTAAAAAACACAAATAAAATCTATTAATCATAACTAAAAACTATCTACCGTAGCCTAAAAGGATAGCACCGATCAGTGTACTTTGCCATCTTTGAAATACTTGGCAAATACGTGTATACCCATACCGATTTTGATATACTAGCGATGTTCAAGCAAAGCGGGTACCGTGGTCTGGTGACGAGGCTTGTGGGTGTGGTGACACTATTGATCGTCGCGATCACTTGCTTTGACTTTTATCTCCTCTTTCCTCGCAAGGAAAATATGATAGCCAAATAAGGCAGTCTCAACAATAAGGCAGTCTCCAAGAGACGTTTGCAGTAAGTAGAGATACCCAGGACCTGGGTACTGTGCACTCAGAAAGTTCTGGATAAGTTACTAAGGGTCTTTTTTTTTTTTTTGCTGAAGTTTATAGTTTTTATCTGTAGCTTGTAGCTTTTAGGCTATTTGTGCGAGAGATTATAGAGTGACAGAAACTCACGTGGGGTTTTTACCGATATAAATTAAGTCGGTACAATATGTATTACAATTAATTAGTAGACCCTATCTTAAAAATATACTTTATTTAAAATGTTAGTTATTGTAGAAAAGCCGAAAAACAGTTTTTAGAAACTGAAAAAAACATGATCTAAAGACCCAGGTACGCAAGCTAAGCTTGAAACGTGGTATTTTCTAAGAAATTTTGTCAGAATTATACCGTCTTCTACAAAATTCCAGTAAAACTCCAAAGTTGGTTTAACATCTCCCCGCAGTTAACACAGGCTAAGGAACATGTGCAACGACACTTGCTTCATTGCATGCGTGAAGGCTGGAGCATGCCGGTTGCTGTGTGCTGTCAATCAACAGTAGTTCGTGATGATAGTTGGATTAACAATGGAGAAATTAGAAATATGTATAGTATAGCCGTATAGTGTCCATGGTAGCAGAAAAGATCCTCACGTCCTCTCCTAGACATGTTTTTCCTATGCACTCACCTAGACTGTTTCCTGGAAGAATGCAAGGTGGGTTAGGGAAGGACTAAGGAGGTGGCATCCCCTGCGGCGCACGTCATTGACACGTGGGCTCCGTGAAACACCGCGTGGGCCTTGGATTGGACGCCGTCAATCTCCTGTCACGTGAGCTCCACGTGCCTGACGCGCGGGGCAAGTAGGCCACGCATCCAGCCCTTCATTCCCAAGTGCGTGCGATCTCTACCGTTTGATCCAGCACCAAATCCTGAAATCTCCCTCTGACGACATCTGCTGCTGGGCCCCACACGCAGAGAGAGCCACATGGGTACAGTACAGGTAAAAGAACGGCGCCGTCAGCCGGAACAAAATAACCCGCGATGCCTAGGAGACCGTTTTAAACGCTTTTTGATTTTTAATTTGTAGTAGTTGATTTTTAAACAAGGTAATTTTTAGAAATATTTTCTATAGATTATTTATAGAGGCTATCATAAAAGCTATTGGACTTCTCAATATAAGTGTTCTTTGCTCAGCCATAATTAACACCAAAATCTTAGATCTTGTATGGCGGGACGCATGTGTGCGCGTGTATTTGGGGTGTATGTGAGTGCATCCTTTACTAAAAAATCTGTTAATTTCAGGGCACGGGCGCGTATTATCAGTTACCACCCCATTAATTACTCGATTAACAACTAATTGAATCTGGAAGTATATATCATTTTCTACACGGAAAGATGGGGAGAAAAGGTAAGGAAATATAGGCGGAGAAAGACGAGGAGGGAGGAAATCGAAGAGACGAGGGGATTGGATTCGCCTAGCATCGCACCCCTCTTCCCCCAAATCCCACAATTTTTAGCCGCGCCGCGCCGACTCCGAAACCCAAACCCAAATCCGGAGTCCACCCTGTAGTCTTTATTCGCAAATTTTTATCATTCGTTCTGTAATAAAACTCCCTACCGTCTTAGCCATCCTCCATCGCCTTGGAATCTCAATTCTGCTGCCTCTCCGGATTCCGGAATTAGCCTATCGCATAACGCCGGAGGAGGAGGGGAGATCGGAGCGTCGGGATGGCCGCCGCCGCCTCCTAGGATGGAGCTGGATTCCTCCGGCGGCTGCTCGGCTGCTCCCGCGGATGCTGTGATCGCCGCGATAAGAGCTGCGGAATAGCTGGCGCGTATGGAGGGGAGCGGTACGCAGGAAGACGCGGTGCCGCCGTGGGTGCCCGGCGAGGCCATGGCGTTCCGCCGTTTCGCGGGCGCCGCGGCTTCGGGGCGGTTGTCAGAGGCATCCCCGTCCCCGTCGGCCTCGGGCAATGGGGTCGCCGCCCGCATAAGCAACCTTCACGGGGTCAAGAGGAAACCGGTACGCCTCATCCTCCTCCTTGCTCTGGTCCTTGCTGATCGTCAAATTGCTGAGAATTGCCAGGAATTAGCACGCTGATGTAGCTGAATTCGGCTTGCTGCGCTGTTGGCCAACTGAAAGCTTTGGACTTTGATCGTTGGACAGCAAGTTCATCACAACTGTTGTTGCTGGTTTGCTCCTTGCTTGCGCGTTTGTTCGTGCGCCCTTAGGCTCGTCTATATGAACTAGCGGTTTGGACCGATGGAGTTTCATAAAAGACTGTAATGCGGTTTGCCTGGTTACTCTGTAGGCTCGTGTATTATTTTGCCACGAGTACAATCGCAGAGGGGCCACAAATGGGGGAGAATGTCATAACAGAACTTATTTTAGCTGGTTGTATCTACCAAAAATGTTCTGTGAGACCGTACTCACATCTAGTTGCTTTAGAATGTTACCTAACTAGTGTTTAGCTAAGCAATGTTTTGGGTAATTCTTTCTTTCTTTCTTTTGGAAATTTGACGAGTATTTGAACAAGACACCATTCCAGCATTACACAGCACTTGTGTGTAAACAATGTTATGAGTTTGTTTAACGTGCTTTATTAATGATTTGGTATACCATATTAAGACACGGGAACGTCCTATCATTTATTTGTTACAACTCTTCTTTTGTATTATACTACGATATGATATGCACCTCAAGCCAACATACTTTTGTTGTTCCGGTACCAATTGACACTTTTTACCATGCAGTTTGTTGCAAGGCTAACAACAGACATCATCCAAACATTTGAACGGTGCAACCCTGAGTTTAAGTACTCAGAGGCGCTAAACCCAAAGCACTTTCTCACCAATCCTTTAACCCCAGCTCACAATGATGGGCTTGATAATGCAAATTGGGACCTCATATTGTATGTCAACTTGGAACTGGTCAACAAGACATCAAATCGGAGGTTTGATTTTCTCAGAATTGGTGTTCTATATGCTGCCTTTTCTTTAATTCATCTTTTGTCCTGTTTCGGGTGCATTGTTATTGCTTAGATTAGTTGGTCTGAATTATTCTTCAAGAATCAATATATGCAACCGACATTATGCATGCTGATTGGTGATCACACAAACAAATATCTTGGTATTCCTTAGGGCATGTTTGTTGAGAAGTAATTGAAGGTTGTAGGCGTGTAAGTTAGATGAACTGACATTGTTTCCAATTTTCTTGTTAGTTTGTGCACGTTTTGTTGATAAATCGGACCTGTTTTGTCTTTCCTCCAACATTCACTGTTCTTAGTTTCAGGAATGTCGAACAATTGTTAGCATATCATTGAACTGTGCCTTCTTTCTTATTTTGGTACTCAGGTTCATTGTCAAGGAAATGCTTGGCCAAGGCACGTTTGGTCAAGTTGTCAAATGCTGGGACACAGAAACCAACAACTATGTTGCTGTGAAGGTTATAAAAAATCAGCCTGCCTTTTACCATCAGGCGATCATGGAGGTTTCAGTGTTGAGATCGGTATGATAGTCAGGAACTTACTCCATTTTGCTCGATATATGCGATAACTCACCATTACAATTGTGGGTGTGCTTGCAGCTAAATCAGAAATTTGATCCTGATGATCAGCATAACATTGTCCGTATGCTTGATTATCTCTTATTCCAAAATCACCTGTGTATAACCTTTGAAATGCTTGGTCAAAACCTGTAAGCTAACTTCTTTAGAACTTTATGCTAATATGTTCGTCCCTTAATTAGTTTTTGTTCACGCTGCCCTATTAACTCCGACATTTTAGGTATGAGCTATTGAAAAGGAACCATTTAAGAGGTCTGAAAGTGAAATATGTACAGGCATTCTCAAAACAAGTGAGGTGTCTATCTGTATTTCCTATTCAATGTTAATTTAATACTTGTTAACTGATCTTGTTGTTTATGTTTTCAGATATTGGATGCCATGATTGTGATGAGAGATGCTGGCATCATTCATTGTGATCTAAAGCCCGAAAATATCCTCTTATCTCCCAGGTGAGTTACCCCTTTGAATATTGGATTTTGCATTGTTAGGTCTTGGACTCTATTTTTTCAAGCAATTCGTAGTTTGATGGTTGTGCGATGAATTTTACAGTGTCACAACAGCTGCATCAGTGAAAGTAATTGATTTTGGATCAGCATGCATGGAGGGTAAAACAGTATACTCATACATTCAGGTTTTTATTTTGGAAATTCTCAGACATTATTTCTCAGATTCTTATTTGAATAATGTTGGTTAGTTGAAAGTAAGACTTCGATCCTTTCCTTCCATTTTGCTAGAGCCGATATTACAGGTCTCCAGAGGTTCTCCTTGGCTATCTGTATCCTATATATCTACGGGCAGCTGTTTCATTTCATTCGCCATAGGCATCTTGCTCAGTATTTTCTGTAATGTTTTGTTATATTTATCAAACAAGTAATGGTTTTTTTTTCAAAAGTTTTATTCTTCTGCCTTTTCAAGTGACTTGCTTGACCCTTAACAGTTGACAGATACACTACTGCGATTGATATGTGGTCATTTGGGTGCATTGTTGCTGAACTATTTTTAGGATTGCCCTTATTTCCTGGAGCATCAGAATATGATTTGCTTCAGCGTATGCTGAAGATTCTGGGGTAAGTCCTTTTACCTATAATTTTCTCCCCTAGCTCTGCATTTTGCATGCACTCATGTGCATTGCTGCATGCTAAAGCAAATGCCATATTACATTTTTTTTAGTTCTTTTGTTCAGCTAAGAATTTGAGTATTTGACATTCCTGGACTTAACCATATTAAAATGCTTGTACTCTTCTCTCTTTTTTCCTTTCTCTTTGAATTCAACATTATAGGGGACAACCACCAGATGACCTGCTAAGGGAAGCTAAAAACTCTGGAAGATTTTTTAAACATGTTGGAAGTATTTATCCTGGTAGCGAGGCACATGATGGTCTTGGCAGTGCATACAGAATGTTAAGTGAAGAAGAGGTTGAAGTGGTAAGTTTTCTTGTGATTTCACCAAAGAACCCTGATCTTTTTATATTATATCCCATCACAGTTGCATTACCTTACTATCTATACCAAATACAGAGGGAGTCCAAAAAGCCAAAGGTAGGGAAATGGTACTTCCCACAACTAAGGATTGACCAACTCATATATACTTATCCTTGGAACAATTCAGAATTGACAGGTTTGTTTTTTATGTTTCTTTTTAGTTTTGTGAATAAGATATTGGCTCCTTAGCCCTGTTTTTGGGATAGGCTTTACTTTCAATGTGACCCCTGTAATTATAGTGTTTCAATTTTGCCATATTTATGTTCTTTTTTTTTCTGAACATGATGTGGGTACCTTGAGTTGTGTAACTTAACATTTTGTTTTGAAAGCATTATCTTTTGCCCTTATTTCATGAAGGATAACCTGCTATAGTAGGGCTTTCTACTGTTCTCTCTAGAAAAACAAAATATACACTGGATGTAACTTGGCAAAGGGTTAATGATTATAGAGTATAGACTATTGTAGAAGTATTTGCTTGTATTTGGCTGCACACTGTATAACAAAACATACTTATCATTATTATAGAGCGGCTCTCTTGAAACTGCAAAACAGAGCTCTTAGAATAAAGCTTGCAAGTTTGATATTATGTTCTCAGGTTCTTGCATTTTGATTCAGAGACAGAAAAGGCAGATCGCGTGGTATTAGTTGATTTCTTGAGGGGGCTTCTTGAGTTTGATCCAAATAAGCGATGGTCACCATTGCAGGTATGTGCTAATGCTAGTGGTACAGTACTGCAGTTCTATTGCCTTGTCCTCATTATTGTAAAATTTAAGATAGATTTATTCATTCCCATATTTGAGTCTTTCTATGTTATGGTTAAGCTGATGAATCCTTGTTTTTATCTAACAGTATAACAAACTTGGGTAGTTTTTCACTCATGAACCGACAATTTATTCTGCTTACGCACAAATTTGTCATCGCAATGAATTCATATCCACATGGAAGGACTTGATTGTTACTAAAACTTTTTTCAGGCTTCATGTCATCCATTCATAACAGGCGAACCTTTCACTGATCCGTATGAGCCCATACCTGAGACTCCAAGAATTGTGAGTATGGTCTTATTTCAATTGTGTAGCTTCGTGTTTATTAAAAGAAATCGAAATTACTCTAGATGATATGCTTCTGTTTGGGAGTTAAGTATATCTAACTTGGGAATAATAGGAAATATATACATATTTGTTGCCTAAAAGTAAATTTAGTTTGTGATAAAGAAATTTATTACTATTTATTAATTTATGTGTTGTATTTCCTAATCGAGTACAAAATGTACAATGAACCACAGATAATGACCACAAGCTCCTATATCACTCTTAAAAACTAGTCGACAAACCTATCCAATCGATAGAATGCTGTCTATAACTCTATATACAGGAGAGTTTTATGTCTGAAGCATGAGCATATTTACACTCTGATGCACCTTCTCAATAGTTTTTTAAGAAAAAATCCATTTTCCCCATGCTTTTACCTTGTGCTGTTGTGCATCACTTAGTAGATATAAGAAAGCTTTCTAGCTTTTAATAAAAAAAACTGTATGGTTTTATTGTAGCTTTAAATGCATGTTCATTCATCTCTTGTTTCTTAAACCTGGAAACAAATTGGTGTCCAATTTGTTTTGTAGCCTGTTGCTCGTGCTGCAGCAGTTGATCACAATCCTGGAGGAGGCCACTGGCTAGTTGCAGGTCTTTCCCCTCAGGTGATAACTAATCTTTTATGCTGCTACTGAATTGAGTTGTATAAATAATGATCATATAGCATCTTTCATATCCATTCCTAACAGAAATGTCCTATATTTTTTAATTTTCTAGGTTGGAAGTGCGAACAGATGTCTACCTCCTAATAACCCCTATCCTCCAAAAATGCCTTTTTCTTATGGGAGTAGTTATGGAAGCTTCGGTAGCTATGGTAGCTATGCTGGTAATGCCGGCCTTGCTAGCAGCTATGGAAGCTTTGGTGATGTTAATACTGTCAACATGTATTACTCACCGTTAGGTCCTTCTGGATTTACACAAGTTGGCTCCAGCCGAGATATTAGACTGAGGCCTCGTCTCTCACATGATAGAGGCATTCGATTAAGCACTGGAAGTATGAGGCCTATGTCTGTTGGTGCCAGTCCATCACAATTTACCCCACCAAACTACCAGATGCAAATCCCAGCTAATTCTACTGGGAAGCCCGGTTCTGGTTCTCCTGCAAGTGGTGGCATTCATGGATCCCCATTGGGAAAAGCTGCAGTGGGAGGTCAATACAGCAAGAGGAGCTTGCCAATGCCACCGCATGAATACACACCTCAGCATGGACAAGGACGCCATGGAGATGGTGTTAGTTTTAGTCATTCTGATGCCTATGTTCGAGGACATACTGGCTACTCTCAGAATGCATTACCTAGTTCTGGTCATTCTAGTTGGAGACCGCAAATTGGTCCTGGGAGTGGGTTTTCCTTGGAGACCTCAACTAGTCATGGACCTTCCCAAGCATTCCGTTCACATGTTGCTCCTCCTTTGCACTCGGTTGACATTCCACCAGATACATCTGCTCCATCAACACTTGATCCCGCTGATTGGGACCCTAATTATAGGTAAAGGAAATGCATACTCAAGTTGCTTCTTGTAAAAGGCTGTATGAAGATTAATGTTTACATTGTTCTATGTTGCAGTGATGAGTCACTATTGCAAGAAGACTATTCACTGTCAGCTGATGTAAGCAGCAGTCTTCACCTTAGAGATGCAGCTGGTCAAACAAGTGGATCGATCAGATCAGCCCAGGTCCGAAGCCACATCTTTGCATGCTCAAACCCTTTACCAGCAATCCAAAGGTATTGTGTTCTATACCTGTTGTAAGTTGTGACATGAATTTTCCTCGAAAACAAGAACTTAACTAGTTTGTAGTAAACATCGTAAAAGTGATTTAATCGTTTTCCCCATGTAACATAGTTTTTTGAGCTGCTCAACTCAGATGCTTTCTGTCATAAGATTAGTCTTTCAATCAATTGTAAATAGGATACAATGAGCCACCCTCTCAACATCTTTTTCTTTCTGAAGTTATGTCAATTATTAATAACTTCTGTTCTTTTTTTTAGTTACAGAACATATCAACTATTTCATGCGTCATCTCTTGGAGGGAGCACTCATTCTACTGTTCCAATCAACTATGGTGGTTACAACCCACCAAATTACCCTCAGCAAAATCTCCGCAGTCGTCATGGACAGCCATTTCTTCCGCAGCGGTACAACCAGGCAACTTCCAGTCGTATGCGGCCTATGGGGAGTCAGCACAATGGGCAGTCTGCGTGGCCTGGTTATGGCATGAGTGATGGAATGCCCTGGGGTAATTCATTCACTCTTTCATTCTTTTGGTGGATTAGAGAAGCTTTTTTGTCTGTGAACACCCATGACGTCCTAATCTGCAGGAGGAACGGGTGGGCATTCATTTTCGGCAAGCGGGCAACCTTCATCTCTCCCAAGAAAGGATTATGGGAGCATCTTTTAGTGCGAACCCGGAGGAATGCCATTCATTGGTGGCATAAATTATTTGTACTGCAAATTCGGAGTTGCAGTGCTTTCTGGCTGTTGAATTTGTTTGCAATGTTTCTGCACTTGCATTCCTCCATTGGGTCCCGGCTTGTCAAGACACACTCCAACTATATGATATATATAATATAAATCGATCATTATACCACCCTCTGTGCTCGCTCAGTTGAAATATCGAAGTCTCAGCTCCCCAACATAGCAAGTTTTTTAATCTATTCTCCTGAATACATTGTTTATACGTTCTTATTACTGGAATGCCAAATTTCCTTCAATGATATTCCGTAGGGTGGGTGTAGGAAGATTTCAGTGTGCTGCGATGTATTGCCTGAATGACTTGCGTCACAGTTTTGCTGCCGTATCGCGTATTTCATGGGCTGCAGTGTCTTGTTTGGCTCGGGAGGCGTCGGAATATTGGCCAGTGATGAGTGCCACTGCCGGCGGCCATCGCCAATCGCCGCCTGAGTTGGTCGATCTCAACGGGCTGGAGGAGCTAAATGGCCGTAGAAACTAGGGTGGAAAGTAGATATAAATTATCCGTATTATTTTATTGCCGTATTCGATAGGATGCGAATACGGTATAGATTTTTTCATTCAATTAATAATTTTTATTCTATTTGTATTCGTATTTGAATTCGCATAAAAATATAGATGCAAATATAGTATGAACTTTTACCATTTAAAATATTATTTTATCCGAATTATCCGTATTTGTATTTGATGAAGCAATATGCATATTTTAATACAATACGGCTAATTAGTTAGATAAGTTTTTTAATTGAATGTGAATTCGTGTTTTTTTGTGAAGTAAATGAATTATAATGATTAAGTATGAATGTACGAGAGTAAAATATTATTAATGCCTTCATACTGTATAAGTTATAAAAACATTCTGATTCAACTGAATTGAGTAGATATTCGATTTGAATTTATATTTATATAATATTCTATTTGTATTTATATTTAAGAATATTTAGATTTAGATTTATTTATAAATATGAATATGAATGGAGGTTTGGGTACAATCTGATCCGGTTTCAACATTAGTAGAAACTGGGCCGCGTGGGCGGGCGGAAAACCGAGAAACGGCTGGACTCGTGCAACCAGAAAGTAGTGGGCCGCTTTCCATGCGGCTCCTGCGCGTGTCTGCACGTCGAAGCCGCCCTGCCCACCTCGTCGATCTCGCTCTCGCGGCCGCCGCGCCGCTGCTCGCTTGCTCGTCTCGCACGGTCGCACCGAGATTTCTCCCCAAGATTCCCACGCGCGCTTCCGCTCCCCTCCCCCTCCCCTTCCTTCTCTAACTGGTCTCTGGCTCTCCACAGATGGCCAGGTCCCGCCGCCGCTCGCCGAGGAGGCCGCCGCCCCAGCTCCCAGCGCCGCCCTGTACGTGGCAAACTGCGGGCCGGCGGTGGGGCTGACCCATGACGACGTCCGCGCGGCCCTCGGCGCGTTCGGGGAGGTCGTTTGGGTCCACGCCGCTGACAACAGCGGCGCCCGCGTCATCGTTCGGTTCCGCGAGCCCGCCGCAGCGAAGGCCGCGATGGCGGCGCTCCACGGGCGCCCCTGCGGTCGTCTCGCGGGGCGCGTGCTGCACATACGCTACTCGGTGCCCGCCAAACCGAATTTCGCTCGCTTCCGGCGGCCCTCTCGGCGTCGGAGCTCGGTGTCCCGGGGATTTACATGGTCGAGGAGTTCGTGACTGCCGCTGAGGAACAGGTTGCTGAATTGGAGTCCTCCCAGTTGGTTGTCTTTGATTAGGTTAGATGGTGTGCTCTGCTATCTCATTATTGAGAGGTATCTCTGTGCTTCTTCTACAGGAACTTCTTGCCGCTGTGGATAGTAGACCGTGGAAAAGTTCGGCGAAAGGACGAGATCAACATTATGGTTATGAGCTCCTGTATGAAGTAAGTTTGACATTGTAAGTATCTGAGGATGCAGATTGTTCTCTCTGTTAGCCTCCTCCTGGAATTAGTTAGTCAGGTTGGTTACCTAACTGTTTTACACTGATAAATGGGTTTGTTTAGTACAGGATTTGACCGTAACCTTTTTGACCACTCAACTTAAATCATCATATCTTAATCCAAAGGCTACCTCAGCTTTACGTTGTAACAATGATTTGTTGATTTGAACATACCAGGAATGTTGATTCGAAGCAGTTCTTGGGTGAATTGCCCTCTTTTGTTTCAAAAATCCTCGATAAAATTGTGACATCCCCTGGTGTGAAGAATTGTACTAGCAAACTGGTCGATCAATTGACAGTAAGTTTTTACATGGCTACTATTTTCTATTATGGTTTCCATTGAAGGTGGGAACTACAGCTTGAGTTTCCAGTTCTTAGTTTGGTCCAAGGTCTAATTACGGATTTGTGTTCATAGCTATCTATTGGTAACAGCATTAGCTTTTGAAATCCAGTAGTAGAATTAACCACTTATGTTTACAGGTAAATGAATATCCTTGTGGTGTAGGCTTGTCTCCACATATAGACACGCACTCAGCATTTGAAGAAATGATTTTAGCCTTTCTTTGGCTGGACCTTGCATTATGGAGTTCAGAAAATATCCTAAAGGCAGTTGGCGTGCTCCAAGTATAGTCAATGGAACTGATGAAGATAGCACCCAAGAGCCGCAATGTATAAGGAAAGCCATTTTCCTACCTCCTCAGTCGATGTTACTGATGTCTGGAGAAGGCCAATATGCTTGGCATCACTATATACCACACCATAAGTATGTGGCGTTAAGTCAGCATATTTTGCTTCTGCTCTAAACATAGCATTTCACATACAGTAATTCAACTGTTAATACATTAACTAGTGTATATATTTTTGTTCAGCAGAACCCTGTGAATGTTGGATAAAATAACAAATATCTCTTAACCATAGTTTTTTTGACAGTTCTTTCCTTGTATGCAACATAGTAAAATGGTTACCACGTGGTCCTTTTCTCGTAGATTGATGCTGTGGGTGGTCAAGTCGTCAAAAGAAATTTCCAGCGGGTTTCCTTCACTTTTCGAAAGGTTTGTTATTTTTATTTATTTTCACGGTGCTCTACAATTGGGCAGTGTTTTGACTGAACAATTCACAATAATATGGCATGATAACATTCATTTTGTTAGTTCTTGGGTTTGCAAGCATCCTCTAGCTTTGAGCTCCCTGTTTTACTCATTCCTTTATTTCTGGGTTGCAATTACAGGTGAGAATGGGTCTTTGCGATTGTGAATGTGAGCAATTTTGTGATTATCAGAGTAAGTAAGATTGGTCAAGCTGGGCTCAGAGGCTACAATCTTGAACATTACGTGCTACACCATTGGCAAATCTGTTATCACTTATCACAGACATGTGGGTGATGTTCAATTGTACAATCCCACCAACAAAAGGGTCAAGAGTACCCACTGAGGAAAGTCAGCTGATGCAATAGATATTTGAGCAAACCAATGGATAACGTCACTGCAGTGAATCATCAGACTGAACTTTATATCTTGTAGCAGATTAACTTTTGAGACTGAAGTTCTCAAATGAAGCATGTAGTTTGCCATCCTGCTGCCTGATTTATTGAATCGTGAGATGTTTTATTTGTATGATACAGTAATCAACATTGATACTGAGATTGTTGATGTTATTGTGGAATTTAATTATATCATTCTTGACTGCTGGGATCTTTGGCTGGATGTTTCGTTTGAACTTGGTGCTTTGGTGTACCTCTGAGCTTTTGAGTTGTTTTGTTAAGTGAAGGTGTTAGTGATTCCATAGACTTTAATTATTCGGTACCTTGATGTTAGTGATTCCATAGACTTGTTGCCAAAGTACAAAAAGCCCAATGCAAAAGAAACCTTTGCGTTGACTGTAATCATGGGATCTTCATTTGAGATATTTATTAAACCATGTGGATGGTCGTGATTAAAAATGGTGCTGAATAATTGATATTTGAATTATTTTGGAATTTACGTTTGTAAAATTATTGGGTGATCGTTGTTCGCTACTGCTTCAAGTTTTGATTTCAGGTTTTCATGGTCGACCACGTAGAGATTGGACGAAGCGGAGGCAATCATTCACCCTTTTTTATCGTGCCATACGGTCCTACAATATTACTGCATATTTAGAATGCAGAAGAAACATTTACATAATTACATTGTATAACCGTGTGATCGTTTTCTTTCATTTGAGATTTTACATGCATGTTTACAGCGCCTGCCGCAAGAAGCAAGTGTGAGCAAAAAATGCTGTACACTTCACTCAAATGGCAGGTCTCAGATTAACGTCGGGGAGGTGCTAGCAGCCTAGCACTGCTCTTAACGTCGTCTAAGCATGGTGCTACGCTGTTTTTGACAAGAATAGCTTTTCAATATTCACTAACTTTCAGTTACAACTTGGCCACCAGCAAGGCTGCAACTGATTCTGCATCCAGCACATCATGGTCTCGACCTCCTGTCTGATCTCTGATGGATGCATAAATTGTTGTGAGATCTCAGATTGTTGTCTCGTCGCACATGTTCACCGTTTGACCATTGCCTGCAGGCTGGGAGGCGCGCCAATTCTGGGAGAAGTCGTGTTAAAAACTGCAGGTATCAGGAGCGTTAATCTGTCAGCGTGAGCTAATCACCACCCAAACATCTCCAGACAGCAAATCTGCAATCTTTCCGTACCAGAAGTACTCGCAACTTGTTAAATGATTTCATCCGTACTGTGAGTATCTCCATCCAGCATCGAGAATATGTGCTCATTTTCGGGGTAACTTTGGTCTGTTTCCAGAAAACTGTGTTGCGATGCTGCATCCTGGACTTTAATCCAACTAGAACCGACCTCTTTCCTCAACCCCCTTACCCTCATCTCCTTTCTCAGGCTATCAGCGCTACTCCAATTACTTTCGGCAGCAAATAGTTGTGACAACAAAACATTGATGCCTGCATGACCGTACTGCTTCTCGATGTCGAGCAGCCTCTCGGTCACCAATCTTGCCAACTCCTGCTTGCGCTGCGCTTTGCAGGATACTAGCAGTGATCCCCAAATGGCAATTAATTTGCCCTCCTGCCCCAGCCCTTCTACAAACTCGTATGCTTCCTCCACCCTGCCAGCTTTGGCCAACAAGTCCACAACACAGCAGTGGTGATGGGGAGTAGCTGAAAGACCAAATGTTTCCATTGACCTGTACAAAGCAAGTCCTTCGTCAACCAGTCCAGAGTAATTACATGCTGAAATTGCCGCCAGGAAGGTCACAGCGTCAGGTTTTAACCCCCCGTCTTGCATCAAGTAGAATAGGGATAGTGCTCTTTTGCCAAAACCATGCTGACCAAGACCAGAAATCATCGTAGTATAGGTGACAGTACTCTTCTCAGTCATGCCACCAAAGACATGTTCTGCAGCAGAAATATCCCCACATTTGGCGTACATGTCGACAAGGGCTGTGCCTACAAAGACATTGGTATCCAAACAACGGCGCAGAGCAAAACAATGGATCTGCTTCCCTACACATACGCCCCCTCCAGCTGGATCACATGCAGGGAGCACTGAAGCAAGTGTCACTGAAGTAGGTTCAAGACCTGCCTCAAGCATTTCCCGGAATACTAAGACTGCCTGTTCGGGCTGCCCGCTCTGTGTATACCCTGCTATCATGGCATTCCAAGTGACTTCATCTCTCTCGTCATCTTTATAGCCATCAAACACTCTGTGAGCCATTTCCACACGACCGGACTTGGCATACATGTCTATTAGATAGCTCTCCAAGCCTTCACCCTCAATGCCATGCCTGATGAGATAGCCATGTGCTTGTTTACCAATCTGAAGGTCTCCTGTATTTGATGCTGCAGACAACACTGCAGTCAACGTCACTGAATCCGCAGCAAAACCTGATTTCTGCATCTGGTAAAAGAGCAACAGGCCCTCCAAGTCAAAATCATTCTGCACAAAAGCAGTGACCATGGTGTTCCAAGAAACAATATCCTTTTCTGGCAATCGGTCAAATAGATCAAAGGCAGTTTGGACACTGCCGCATCTCGAGTACATCACTACAAGCGCATTACCGAGTACCACAGGAAGTGTGCTATGCATTCCTTTAATCAAGTAGCCATGCAGCTGCTGACCCAGCCTTCCATCCTGTGACTGTGAGGCTGCTGTGAGGGCCGACAAGAAGGTCACAACATCCAATGGAACCTCTCGGGATCCCAGCATTTGGGTAAAGAGATCCATGGCTTCAGCAAACTTCGCATTCTGCACGTACCCAGTGATCATCGTGTTCCAAACTTCGGTGTTCTTCTTGGCAGCACGCTCAAACACCCTCCGAGCTGTCTGCAAATCCCCGAGCTCAGAGAACATGCCGATTGCCGAGCTGACAACAAAGAGATCATTGACATACTCCACCCCATGCTTTACAAGCAAGCCGTAGAGCAAGAATGGCCAGTTGGGAGTATCGCTGGCAGCCGCCGGGAAGACATTGACGAAGCTGACCGGCGTGGGCCTGATGCCATCCTCCAGCATGCGCGCGAACATCTCCAGGGCTTCCTTGGGACGCCCTGTCTTCACGTACCAACCGAACAGAGTGTTCCAAGAAACGACGTTCCTCTTAGGCGTTGCGTCGAACAGCCTGCGGATGACGTCGACGCGGCCATCGCGGTAGCTCACGCAGGAGGCGTAGAGGTTGAGAAGAGAGTTGCGGAGTACGGCGGTGTCGGGGAGCGAACGGGCGCGGCGGAGGAGGTGCGCGTGGACCGACCTCCCGAGGCGGAGGCGTCGGGAGCGGGCGCACGCGGTGAGTGCGGAGGAGTAGGTGTAGTGGTCGGAGCGGAGCGGGGGCCGCGCGGCGTGGTTGAGGAGCGAGTAGAGGCGGAGCGCGTGGTCCGGAAGCGCGCGGGCGACATAGGCGATGAGAACGACGTTGCAGAGCAGCGTCGGCGGCGGGCGTGGCAGCGCGTCCAGCAGCAGCCGCCGCGCGTGTTCCAGCCGCCCCTGCTTGCACAGCCTCTTCACCTGCGCCGCCGTCGGCTGCGTCTTCCTCCCGCCGCCGCCGCCATTGGGAGCATTGGTGGGAGCGGGAGGTAGTGAGACGGCGAAGTGAGGAGGAGGAAGCATCAGATGGTAGCGCCTCGCGGTGATTCCTCCCCGCAGCTCTCGCTCATCTCCTCATCCCTTGTGCTTGCTTCGTGCCGGGCCGAGCAGGGTGAGCCACAGACGCATCGATGGCACAAGCCTTTTCAGAACCCGCTTTCCTTATTCAGTAGTGTCTCCCCCTCACTACCTGAATCCATGCCGATCAAGTTAGATCCAACGGCTAATATAAGACGATATTGGATGGGTAATGACATATAATTTGGGTGGGCCAATTTGGAGCGCGAATTTTATCTACGGTCGAAGTTCGGATGGGTTTTCGTCGGCCGCAGCTTTCACCCGCCAGCCACACCGGAATGGGCTAGACTTGGGTGGGCCGACAACTATATGTTTTACCTTCAACCACGTATCCGCCTTCATCTGGACCGCGTAAATTTGATCGGATGGCTGAAAGAAATCTCATGGTTGGATGGGCTCCTTCCGTCTCTTTTCCCCCGCCACCTCATGCCCTCACTGCGCGCTGGCCCGCCGCCTTCCGGCCATCATCAGCGCTTTGCATGACCACTTCTTGCTATTTCCTCAGTTATAAATATTGTGTGTATATTCATGAGATCCAAGGGGTAATATATGTAGCAAGTACAATAGAATATATAAAGAAATATGCTATATACAGATAAAAAAATCGAGTCATATAAGAAAACAAATAACACAATTCTATTCTATCCTTAACACCACTTCAAACTCGTGGTGGATCACACACACTGAGTTTGGAGAGAAAAAAATAAATGTTGTACCCTTGTCTGTGGCTTCGTGAAGAAGTCAGCAAGCTGTAACTCTGAAGGCACAAACTATAGAGCGAGTACTCCCTCCTGCACCTGTAAGCGAGTGTATGAAGCATCTACACCAATGTGCTTGGTGAGCTCATGCTTCACTGGATCACTAGCAATACCGATGGCAACTGTATTGTTAAACATAAGGGTTGTAGGTCCCCGCACAGGTACTCCAAAGTCTGCAAGTAGCCACCTCAACCAAGTAATCTCTGTTGTCACTGCTGCCATAGCTCTCAACTCAACATCTACACTCGAACGGGAAATCGCAATCTACTTCTTTGTCTTCCAGGCAATCAAGGAGGAACCAAGAAAAACACAGTAAGTAGAAAGAGAACGACGATCAAAAGGATCACTAGCCCAGGTCGCATCGGAGTACACCTAAAGCTGTAGTGAGGTGGAGCTAGGGAAAACAAACGACGAGAGATGGTTCCACGCAAGTAATGCAGAACACAAAGAAGGTGGTTGTAGTGAAGATGAGTAGGATGTGCCATGAACTGACTCAAGATATGAATAGCATGAGCAATGCCAGGATGAGTGCTCACAATGTATAACAAACTCCCAACAAGATGGCAATATCGTGTAGAATCCTCAAGAAGATCGTCATAAGTAGCACGAAGCTAAAGAGAAAGCTCCATGGGAGTCGCAACAGTGCGAGTATAAGTCAAACCAAATCGATCAATTAGATCCTGAATATACTTCTGCTGGGAAAGGTAGTGGTCCACAGGTGTACGTAAGAAACCTCAATCCCAACGAAGTACGTAAGTAAACCAAGATCAGTCATCAGAAACTGCTCACTGAGATGCTTCTTCACATATGTGATGAATGAGGGATCGTCACCAGTGATGAGCATATCATCCACATAGAGAAGAAGCAGTGTCCTACCCCGAGGTGAGACATGGACAAAAAGAGCAGGATCATAATCACTAATAGTGAGATCAATAGTGGTAATCATTGAGGCAAAATGGACAAACCAGGCAGAGGAGCCTGTTTAAGGCCATAAAGAGCACGACGAAGACGATAGACGTGTTTATCTGGAACAGAATACTTAGGTGGCTGCATGTAAATCCCCTCATGCAAAACACCATTAAAAATGTATTCTTAACATACAGCTGAGAGATAGACCATTGGCAAACAAAAGCAACCACAACAAGAGTGCAAACAGTGGTGATATGAGCAACAGAGGCAAATGTCTCATCGATATGCGGCACTAGACGGCGCGACGACCAAGGAAGTGAAGTCTAACATGCGGCGTTGGACGGTGCGATGGTTAGATAAACGTTATTGTTTTTTTTGTTTTTTTTTATTTTTTTGCTAATATAAAAGGCCATATCGGATCTGATCGGGTGGATCAGATCAAATCGGTGATGCGGTGGGCGCCTGGGCAGGCGAATGCCAGGTGGTGGTTAGCGGTCTCCGGTCGGCGAAGGGCGCGGTCGGGAGGGCGGTGATCACCGGTCGGGCGACGATGGGTGGCGGGCGCTCCTACTGGGGCGGCTCTGATGGGAGCTGCCGGGTAGGCGAAGATCGAATCGAACGGCAGTCGGGAGAAGGCGACAACGAATGGCGGTCGGTGGTCGAGGGTGACTACAGGTGGTGGCAGGCGGTTGCGCGACAAATCGGACGGGCGTTGACGGATCAGGGCGACGACGGGCGGCGAACGACACAGGCGGCAGCGGCCGAAGACGGTGGCGGCGGCCTGGGCAACGGCAACAATAGAATAGCGGCGACCGGACGCTGGCGGTGGCTCAACCGTGAACCGACGACGGTGGTGGATGCGGAAAAACTAGGGTTAGTGCCCTAGCTTTGATACCATGTTATGAATATTGTGTGTATATTCATGAGGTCTAGAGGGCAATATATATAGAGAGTATAAGGGGATAAAGAAAGAAATATGCTATATATAGATAAGGAAATCGAGATATATAAGGAAACAAATAACACAATCTTATTCTATTCTTAACATCCTCAACTGCTAAAGATCTAATATACGGCTGCGCGGTGCAGTGGAAAGACAAAAAAACTTCCTCACCTGCGAAGCTGTCGCCTGTGTCTTCCTCTTGCCGCCGCCGCTGCCAGCATTGGTGGGAGTAGTTTTTTTCACACGACAAACTTAGATTCCATTACTAAGGTAACAGAATTTACATAATTCTGTTTTAGTGTTTCTTAGCTACTGCTATTGTGGGTTTACTGTTTTCCCCCTTTGCCCCTTGTCAAAGTGCACCAAGCATAGCCACAGCTGGAACCTAAGCAAGTGAACCACAACCAAAGCAGCTGTAGTTCGACAAAAAGCAAAAGAAGAAAACTGATAACCAAGCTAAATACAAAAGACTAATTTTTATTTTTTTTCATAGAAGTCTGAATCTATCATCATGCGCTTGAGAGTGTCATTAGCTTGCTCTTCTCAGATATCCTCTTCACTTTTGTATCCTGAGGGTTTTACTCTATAGCATATTAGCTCCGGCCACCAAAAACTCTTTCTCCTCTTTCTTGTGAAGTCCTACCTAAAATTTTAGGAATGTGCATATATAACATATGCTCTCAGTTGGAGATTTAATCAATTTCGTCTCAAAACTTGCTTTGTTCTTTAGTTTCCACATAGCTCAGCATACGCCGACAAACCAACCATATGATAACTTGATTTACTAGGTAGATAATGACTAGCATACAATAGGTATTGGTCAAAAGAACCAAACCTACAATTGGCTCTTAGAAATGATCCAATAACACCTCATACATATTTGGCAACCACACAATCAAAGAAAACATGATTTATAATCTCATTCTCAGAGCAAAAGCTGCAAGTTAGATCTCTATACCACTTCTTCTTTAACAATACATCTCTTGTCAAAATGGCATTGTTTCAATTAACCACATGAATATTTTAATCTTAAGAGGAATCTTTAACTGAGCTATCTTTCACCTCCATCCTGTCTTTGAAATTTTATCTTCTCTCTTTTTCTTTGAAAGAATATTAATGTGTCAAAATTTCAATTTTCATGTAATTGAACAGCCTATTACTTAGCATTATTCTTCAAAGAGATAGAAAAGAATATAAGAGATTGTGCATGACATGCATCACCAACAGGTCACACAGCATGCAGGGGCGGAGCCACACCCCGGGCAAGGTAGGCTTCAGCCCGGGGTGTGGAAAAATATCTAGTGTATAACCTGGGTGAATTCAGTCCAGCCTGGTTAATATTTTCATGGTCCAGCTCAGATAGTCTAGATCATTCCACTACTGAACCCGAGACGTAACCAAATTCTGACTCCGCCGTCAGCATGCCATATTGCACAGCAAGATCAGAACACCTTTTCCTTTATTTTATCCTCAGGAGAGGTAAACTGAGTAACTGACCAAGTTTGAGCTCACTTATCTATGTTTAAGATTTATGTCATGCACAATCCCCATTATGGGAAGAAATCGTCTACGGAGAATCACCTATTCTACGTACTGTTAAGGATAAGAATAGAAAATACAATAGGAGTAGACTCTTATTCTTAACACGTACCACTATGGAAGTGTTAAGGAGATAGAGTTAACAGGAAGTACTCTAATCCCTTATTACCTCAGTTGCATAACACAACAGCATTTAACTATACAATTTGCTCAATCATCTTCACGGTTCTTGCAAGTTGGGTTGCAGGGATACGGGCAATCAATCCTCTGAGATACCTCCCGGTCGTAGAACCAGTCTCCCACTGCTTTGCCAATTTGCTGGAAACAGATAGGAACAGATCGTAAGTAACTTGTGAACAGCTGGTTTCATGTCTTGTTTTTTCCCCCTAAATTTCTTGAGTTCCAGTCATGGTCTCAATTCTGAAGAAACTGTTCAGCATCTTACGAAACAAATGGAGGGCAGCCTTACCGTCTTTTGAATGGAAGGAGAACCCTCCGCAAGCCATGTATCTTGGGACCCAGATTGGCAGTGAGCATAGCATGAGTCTATGAACATTCCTAGAGAAGGAGACTGCCCTGGTTTGGGAAGTGCTGCCAGAAATTGTGTCCTAAAATCTGCGCCCAAAAAAATATGAAATGAGTTAGATGAACAGCAAAATTGGCTCATCCGAGGAGCTAGCTACGTTGACTGCGACAAGTAACGTAAGAAGATGGAAATCCAAGCTGCTGAAATGATGGTTATAAGCTGTTAAAATGCTAACTTTGCACGTCCAAAAATATACTTACTTTGCAAGGTCATGAGTTGGCTTGACGAGCAGCTCTTTATGTCTAGCTTACATTTGGCCCAAGTCTTCTTTGGATCAGCAGTGCTAGGTGCTAGAATGTTCTTGATCTGCAATGCGGGTGCCACATTGTTATTTTTCTTCAACAAATCAGTATTAGCTGACACACCTATTTTAACTTAGGCGATTTGGCACGTAGGAGTACATACTACATACAACAGGAACAAAGATATTGTTAGACCTTGTGGTGGTCGTGCATTTAGTAATAATGAATAATTGACATTTGGATTTCATTAGAATTTGTATTTGAGAAAGTTCTGGTCGATGTGCTTTTATTGCTGAAGTATTCAAGATAGCACGTCTGGTCGGCATGCGTTGACCACGGCATTTCAACTATGGTAAATCGACCACAACAAGTCGATCACAACTGAACAGCCATGGCAGGGAATCAGTAGGCTTCGACCTCGAATAGTGAACTGGTCGCAAGATACAATTGACTACGATCAGTACTCGATAGACTTCGACTAGGATGGTTGGGGTCGTGAGCTTCAGTGAACCGTTCGGAAGTGACAATAATCAGTTGGTGGTCGTTGCTTCAATACCAGGTAGGTCATGGTCGGTGACGAGGAGGATCGGGACTAGAATGGGGAAATCTGAGGTTCAGACGATCGAAGATGTCATGCGAGGTAGTCGGGCTCACGCTGGAGCACATGAAGATCAAAGGTTGGTGATGTATGGAGAATCTACGGGAGGTGCGGTTCTAGAAGCTTCGACACGTGAGGTTGATGATGCGTAATGAAGATACAGAGGTGCAGTCCTGGAGGCTTCCTCACGTGATGGATTGGAAAATTATGGAAGGAGTCTATAACAAGAAGGATAAAAGATTGTGTAAAACCTATGTTTGGAAAGATTTTGGGTCCTTTGATTTTCGGAAGAGATAGGATTTTGTGTCCGTGTTTGATGAGGACACTTGGGGCATTAGCCTATAAAAACACGGAGAGACTAAGGGTTAAAAAATGACTTTTGGAAAGTTTTTGGCGGAGAGACTTGAGAAGAGGTTTTAGTTTCTGGCTAGGGCTTTTAGAGGTGCTTGTGAGGGCACTTTGTAATTCCACGAAAATTCAGCAATAAAGATCATCTTGAATCAATCTGGTTCGTGATTTGCTTGAAGAGTGTTAGTGATTGCAAGTGGATTGGATCTTACGACGACGTGTAAAGGTACTCGAGAGGTTTGGTTTCTAGTGTTGATGAATTCAAGTACGTACAATCCGATCAAAGATCAACACTGAACAGTCAATCAAAGCGGTCGAACAGCAAGCGATGGGTTGGACAGTTGAGCACCGAGCGGTCGAAATCCAAAAAACACCGACAATCATTCAACCCCCTCCTCTGATTACAATATTTGATCCTACATACACTACAGTTGTACAAGACTGGAAAAGATATGAAATTTACCTGCCATGCATCATAGGCAGCGTTTAGTATGAATAATGGAGTGCGCAGTGTTGGGACAACATACTGCGGGAAGAAACACTGCATTTGTTTTCAAAGTTAGTACCATGTTATCATAGGAGTGTTCTCTTCAATCCTATCTAAGTGAATAAAACTGACCAGATCAGGTGATTGCTTTGAGGTACATGAAGCTGGCAAATTTTTAGCCGATCCCTGCAAGAGATTGAAAGGGCCATTAGGCTTGAAACTTGCATGCAATACAATATTCAGCAGATCAGTCGTGATAATGGGGGAAGAACAGGTCAAAAGAAGGTGTTTTGCTTTTCCTAATTCTCATTTGACAATAACATAAGACCTTTTTCCCTGGGTAGTGAACTGAGGCCTGAGCTATAAAGTGTATGATATTTGCAAGCTTAAACATTAGATAATCTGGATCACAGCCACTGTAAATGTCAGAAGACAACATACATGTAGGTCTATAACATCCTTATAGAATGTTCTGACAAAATTGTTCCCGGAGATGTCCTTCCTGCATGACAATAACAATACTCACTTTGTGGAAGATCTGAATTTAGTACAGTAAAAATATGACATATATAATGCCTGTAGCTACTAACTATAAAATGAAACATGCAATAGAAAACATCAAAATATAACCATGATAACTAGCACACTGGTTACTCTCATAAAGGCACCAATTAATTACCAATAGTACAGAACTTACCCATCAACAAAATAACCAGCATCAGAAAAGCACTTGACCTTTGCCACTGCTGGAAGCAGATCACGAAATCTGTCACAATGTAGGATTGCTGCTAGACCTCCAGCTGAACAGCCAGAAAGAAGAGCCTGCAAAGGTATTATGCAGCAACTCATTTTTTAGGATCGTAAGCTTTATGCAGGAAGGTAACCAAATGCAATTTAGAAGTGGCAACAACTGTTTATGATGCTAGTAATTAGGAAAAAACTTTTGATTCTATTTTCAATATATAGACTAAGCATTAGTCTTAAAAAAAGACTAAGCATTGTGATGTTAGTTATAGTGACATTCATAAGTAGATAATTTCATTCAACTGTTATACAAAGTGAAACTAGAGATTGACATCCTGAACCAATTAAGTTCGCTACCACAAGTTGCCAGGATTGAACATACATTTTGTGCCTTGCTCATCCCCCTCGCAAGTAGATCTTCAATGATGGCATGCCAAACTCTGACCCCTCTATAGTGGAGGTTCGTTGACTACATTACAAACACAGGGTTAATCTCAACATCTTTCGCATAATTGAAGGTACAATCAACATGTTCAGAACATACAGATTCTACTGGTTCAACATCACCAGTAAA
The DNA here is from genome assembly GCA_036346245.1 of Bonia amplexicaulis. NCBI lineage: Eukaryota > Viridiplantae > Streptophyta > Magnoliopsida > Poales > Poaceae > Bonia > Bonia amplexicaulis. The sequence goes on along the minus strand of CM070745.1, from coordinate 16,292,148 downwards.
TGATGCGCCATCACAGTATCTGATCTTTACTCTGTTCCAGTTGTAAAAATCTGTGTGATAACACTAGAACATCAGTGCTACATTATAGAGATACAGCACATCCTACTATGTTACCTTCAGGAGTTCATATGTAAGGAAACTATTAATTTACATCACTCTAGGCTTCTACTACGTCTTACAGCCATAAAAAAACATTGCTAATAGCTTGGTTACAATAGATAAAATGTAATTTTTACTATTTTCTTTTCTAGATATTTCTATGGAGGAATGCTGCATGAGGCAAAGAGCAAACGACATACCAGGATTGGAGTTTTTGCTGCCGCCTAAAATCCCTGAAAACGAGAGCGGCTTCATAAATTTCGAGGAGCCCCTGAAGTTGCCCTTCCGGACTGAACACTCTTCAGCGTTCCTGCACCACCCTCCTCCCTTCCAAAGAGTGTATGAAAAAGAAAAGATTAGGTTAACTCATTTATCTAAAAAATATTTGGTTGATACAAATATGTAGATCTAAATTACATTAGCTTACCTCCATGTGAACCAACCAGTTATTGGCACCAGAACCGGAACCAGGAGAGAAATGGTAAACTGGAGGGCTTCCATCCAAGCATACTGCACCACATGTAAAGCAGGGACAGGAAATTTAACCTTGGTTGGTAAGAATCCAAGAATGGCATTGTTGTTTATCATTTGTGCGTAGGCAAGGCAGTGAGATGGAACAGGAGCTACATTGCAGTGCACGCACCTGCTCCTTTGGTCACTGCACTCTTCAGGAACACCATCTCCACATCGGCCGCCTTAGCTGACGCCACCACAAGGCCCAGCACCAACACTACCATCGCTGCACGGGGCAGCCATGCCCCAGACACAGCAGCAGCCATTCTGCAAGACCAGATCTTCCTCTTTCTATGAAATATCTCGAGAGAGAGAGAGAGAGAGAGAATTAGAGCGGGATGGAAGGATAAAGGAAAAGGAAATTGAAGCACAAGAACTAGCGCATACGTGTGTGTATTGGACAAGAATATGGGAGAGAGGGAGTGGTGCGAGAGAGCGCAAGCACTACGCAGCCTCAGCTCGAGACGCTCTTCTTCTCACCACAGCCGCTTGTGACATAAATGGCAGTCGATTCGTGCGAGGAAGAAAGCGATAAAGGAAGGAGGCCAGGGCGCCGACAAGAGCGGTGGCATCAAGCAAGGTATATATTTGGCTCCTAAAGAAGAACTCTGCAACAAGCCATCCATTATTCGCTTTAATGCCTTCCAACTAGAGAGAGAGAGAGAGAGAGAGAGAGAGAGAGATTCTTTGTCCCCGGGCTCCAGGAGCATCGCATCATCACTCGCAATATTTCGCCACACGCTCGTGCAATGCAGAGGGAGTTGATCAAAGGGGGGGAAATAGAGGCGCAGATCGACCTCGTCGCCAGCAGGGACTTCTTCCCTGCGGCAGGAGGCTCTGATCTTAGCCGATTACTTGGGAAGCTTGATGCCTCTGCCCAATATATATATGACGGTATGGCCAGACACGTTTATAGACCAGGCGCCTTCCTAACTAAAGATTGACGAAAGTATAACTACTATTGCCTCCTTCCAATATATGATCGTCTACTTTTATAGACCAGGTATCTTCCTAATAAAATATTACTAAAAGCATAGCTACTAAATATATATATATAGACTTCCTAACAAGAAATAGCTTAATATATAATAGCAATCAACCCATCTCTTTCCTCTCCTCTGTCTTGCGGCCAAGGCGGCTAGGGTCTATTTGGAATACATAAATTTTACGGTAATTTTACAGGAAGTATGATCTTTTTGATTTGTAGAAATCTAAAAATATAGGAATAGAATATAAATACATGTGCAAAATAGAGGATTGAAAGGCAAGAATTTTTTAGGAGTATGCTTTTGGAACACAGAAAGAGGAAGAACACATTCCCGTGAATTAAAGAGATGAACAGTTGCTATTTCCATGGAATTCCTATTCCTCCGTTTTCCCTATGAATCAAAGAGGCCCGTAGCGTGTTTTGCCTCAACCCTACACGTAGGGAAAAAAAAGAGCTCTGGGTGGAGGCAATAACGATATATCAAAGAGGCCCTAATTTTCCTGCGTTTTTCCTTTGAAACCGTACGCAAAGGAAATTTTCTTGTGTGTTTCCTTTTGCTTTGTTCCTACGAATCAAGCGGTGCTATGGTAACCAAATCCACAAGAACTCGAATTCTACGTTTTTTTCTTTGTTTTTTCCTCCGGATCAAAGAGGCCAGTTCATTTTTTGTAGAACCCAGACGGTAGCACTACTGCTCGCCGCGGTCCAGCGACTCCGCCGTTGATATGCTTGCGCTTGGCCCACAAAAGTGTCCACAACAGGTGAATCTTGGCTCGTTGTATGCCATTTGAGTGAAACGGTGGGCTATCGCAACGCTGCCTCGTACTGTACCACATTTGTCCTGCAGTTAGATGATCGAGAGAGTCAGAAGAGGAAATGGAGAGGGGGAAAAAGTGAATCAGCAGGAGAAAAAAAGAGGTGTTGTTCACGTGAAAAAGCCAGCTGCTCGCTTGTGTCGTGTGGCGAGGTAGCATCCAGACGCTTTGTCCTGTTCCACCAACCAACAGGCCTTGCTTACCTCAAGTAATTCCTCACCACAATGGCCGTGATGATCTGATATAAGGTTTTCATGTGAAGCACACCAAGTTACCCTAGAATCTGACCATAACTGGTCTGTTGCAATGGTAAGTGGTCTGTTGCAAGCAAAAAAAAAAAAGAGGAACAAGATGGTTCTACTGTTTGATATGATAACCCCTCGACCTCTCGTTCAATGAAATGCCGGGGAGAAGAAAAAGCTGGCAATCACTAGCGGTACATATATACATGGAGACTTCAAGGTGTGTTTGAGCTAGATTGCAGTGAGGCAGGTGCGATGTCGGAGAAGGATGGCTGACAAGTTGACACCACGCGGTATCGCGGCGGGTTGGTCCATCATGCATGTGCAGCTGCGCCCATGGATCCTCCACGGCTCCCCGCTCCCTCCACAAGGCCACAACACCACGCGTGGTGGTGTGCAACCACGCAAGGCGACACTGCGGCCCAAGGTTGGGTGGACGGCCCATCGGCCTAGTCGCAATTGGCCGAAATTAATCTGTCTCAACTCTGAACTGGGCCAAGCGATGTCCGGTTTAGAGCCCAGAGCGCAAGGTGATTTCGATCGAGAGCTCCAGCCACAAACCCGGCCTGGCCCATCGCCAGAAGGCTACTAATTTTGCTGTCTCCTCCACAGGTTTCACCGAATAAACAAATATGTATATTCTCTGTTATCGTTTTGAAACGGTATATTAGGATAATGTTTTTAAAATAGCTAATCGATATTTGATTAATTTGTATAAGTGATGATGCTAAGACCAAAAACAATTCGCCACGGTCAAACCGAGGCAGGGAAGATAGAAGAGGATCCAGCGCGGTGGCACCCGGTGCGTCCCTTGTCGCTCCCGTCCTCATGTTCCTCCTCTTCCAGTTCACTCGTGAAGCGTCCCTTGCTTGAATCCAACCCTTTCCGTTCCCTTCCTCTCCGGTGCCCATGTCATCGCCGTCGGTGCCGTCCACCCTCCTCCCACTCAGCCCGTCGCTCCCCCATTGGCTCTCTTCCGCGGTGCTCCCGCCTGAGGCCCCTTCGCGCGTCTCCTGTCGTTGTCCTAAAATCTCTTGTCTCCAAGCGACTACATCCTAGATATAGGAACGCAAAATGTATTCACTCTACTTTATCCTTTCTGTTCATGCTCATATGCCTCTATTTTATGGTTTTCTCACTGACGAAGGAATTTTTAGGACTAAAAGTAGGTTGTATTCTCATGACAGGATGCCCTCTTTTACTATATTCGTTCCTAGCTTATGTTAGCTCTTGATTTTGCGGTACATTAAATTCAGGCAAGGATGGGCAAGCTTTCTGAGGGAGGGATTAAATTTGTTGGATCATTGTCTGGTTGGACGGCCACACTTCTCTTCATGTGGACGCCAATTGCGCAGATGGTATTCAAACTTTCACACCTCCAGCATTTGAAACCTTAGAATCACCTAACACCAAGACATTAGCTTACAATTTGTTTGGTGGGTTGTGCAGTGGACAAAATACCTCAATCCAAGTAACATCAAAGGGTTGTCAGCTTTTACAATGTTGATTGCAATGACTGGAAATGGACTTATGATTCCTCGTGCTGTATTTATCAGAGATCTGATGTGGTACTATAATTTTCTTTTATCTTGCCTACTCCTTTTTTTAAAATTCAGCTGTTTGACAAACTACAAAGAAAGCTGATTCCTCATGTGAAAAATCAACCCTCACAACCTGCTTTTCTATTTTGCAACAGAAGCAATCAATATCTTTCTAATCACCGGTTTGAGAGTTGTTGCACACTTGCACAGTGAAGAGACTTGCTTAGCCTATGGTTTAGTCAGATGTGGGATGGTAAACCTGCTTAATGATAAATTATCTGAAGCAGGAGCTCTTAGTGGACCAATCACCAGTAAAGACATAATTTTATTCGCGTCATTGAGGTCTTTGGACCTTCTTGTTAAGGGTATTAGAGATAAGGTATTAGAGATAGAATAGGATCAGCATACAGATAGAATAGGATCAGCATACACTTCTAACTCCTGTAGAAAATGCCTACTGTAGATGACATGAGGTCATAGGGAAAGATCACTAACTTAAGATTTTTCTGTGTATGAAGCTTTAACAAAATCCTCCTGCAAGATCCTGTTCATTAACATCCTCACGCAAGTGCATCTCACACAATAAGTTGGATGTTTATTTCCTGAAATTGGGATTGGAAAAACTTTAAAATCACATTTGATGGAGGTTTGGGTGTAATTTTATTGTAAGATAGAAAGTGTATTTCTATTTCTTGTATGTTGTACTGTAGTTCCTATATGAACCCTCAATCATAGTTCTTTTAATCAATTTAGGTTCACTGGTTCTGCTTGGGCATCTGTCCTGGTATGCTTTTCAATTTTCACAGCTATGACAGCCCTGACTTATAGTAAGAGTTTGTATTACACTGTTCCTTCTACAAGACGGTTAACCCCTGAACTGTGCCTAATTCCAGCTTCAATAGCATCAGCAGAGAATTTTTCTTGGCAACAACGTCCGGACTGCTTCTATGCCTAGGTTTTTCTTTCTTCTCAATCTCTTGTTTGTATCTTTCCTAGCGTAAGTTTCAGTCGAAATTTAAATGTCTTCACCCCAAGCATTTCTCTGAAGGCCACAAGCATAATAATACATAACTGAATTGACCTTCTCGTAAAATATATTGTGTTTGTTGTTTGCGCAGGTTTTGGAGAGATACCATTGCGGCATTGCCCATGGCAACAGCTCACCCATGACTTCTTTTGAAGGAGCTGGTTTTCGGAAAGTGATAAGTCCTCAATACATTCATGGGTGGGTTCTTTTCGGCTGCGACTTATGACTGAAGCTGTAGTTTTCTTTTTGGCTTATGCCTTATGCCTTATGATTTATTGTTGAAGCTATTGCGTTCTTTAGGGCTAATAGCTTATGTTTTATTGCTGATTTTGATACATATAGCAGGGACTCGTAGTGCTATACTGGAAAGTGTTTGTCTGGAAAGCACGAATGTTTGGTAACACGGAGAAGACAAGGAAAAAAGACCGGTGCGTATAATAAAACGGGGCTAAATGGTTGCAAACGTAGATTAACATGTACACCACTGACAAACTTATACATCCTTGCATTCAAACGTACATGACGTATGGTCAGTACAAAAAATAGAAACTGTTACATCCTGCACTCCTATGGAGGTCGCATGACAATATTGTACGAAATGGTGCCCCGTATGTGATCCATGTGTGTATCCCTATTCCCCTTTGCCTCGGACAGCTTTGTCATATTGTCAGGTTCGTCGAAATCCGGGTCGTCCAACATCGTGTCAATGATAAAATTGTGCAGTGCCATAGTGGTAGCTATTATCTGTATCTACCGCTCCACTTGGTATGCTGTTATGTTATGTAGTATGCGCTATTTCGCCTTCTACACGCCGAACACTCGTTCGATAATGTTGCAAAGCGACGAATGGTAGAAGTTGAACGTCTCTTTTCGGCCCTGTGGCCATGGCCCATTGTCGAAGTCCGACACATGGTACTGGGTGTTTCTGTACGGGACAAGGTACCTTGTTCGGTTCGGATACCCGGAGTCGATTAGGTAGTATTTACCTGCAACGAGGATCAACCATTGCATCGTACTGATTAAAAAATATGTTCTCTTGGGTGTACCTGGCGGACGGTATGGGGACAAATGTGCAAAGCTAGCCAACGTATCCAGTAGGATCTGTGTCGTGGGCTAAGCCTGGCCATCTAACGGTGACGTACGTAACCCTCATATCGAAGTCGCACGCGGCCAAAACATTATGACTTGTGTATCCATGTCGTTTGGTGTACGTGACTCATGCATTGTTAGGAATAGTTATAGGGATATGCGTGTTATCTATTGCTTCGATGGCCCCTGAAAAGTGCAGGAAAAAGCATCGCGACTATATGATCTATGTAACCTGCCAGGTCGTACATGCAAACGAAGACGTCACCAAACTTGGTGCTTATAGTGGAGGGCGATCGGAAACAACAATTGATCACCTGGTTATTGGTCTGAGGCGCAACCACGGTCTACAAGAATATCCCCAAAGCCTCTTTGGAGGAAACTTCCACAGCGGACCGCAAGCCATGGTGAGCCACTCCCGCCTGTCTGCAAGGCCTATTACATGTACCAAAATCAGTAATAAGTTGTAAACCATCAGCTAAAAGAACACAACAGCTTTAGCCATAAGTCTTCAATCAAAAAGAGTACAGCAGCTTCAGCCTAAGCTATATCCGTAACTAAAAATCATAAAATGCAGTAAAAAATCCACCCAATAATTTCTAGTGACCGGTAAGAACCGTGGTTCAATGTTGGCATCGAGCCGAAACGGTGTGGTCGGCTTAATATTAAGGGCGCCTTCTTTTCCACTTATGGCTTGTGGTTTATGGCTTATGCTACAATAACTAACTTTCAAACGGTGCATTCTTTCAAGGTGGGATCAGCATGAAGATTATAGTTAAAAGTGTATTGAGTTCAGTTGTGCCGACCAAAATTGTATACAACTATTTTTCTCTGCGTACTGTCTCTCGCGAACAGCCAGAATTCAAAAGTTTAAGTCATAACCCACAACCCAAAAGAACCCACCCTAACATGGCTGGTTGTGAAATGGCTGAAAGCGCCATGTGCTTCTATAGAAGTTACTATGTGACCGACCAGCTTGTACATCCGGTTGGGGGGGTATAGTGTAACAGGTCTAGCTCTTCAACGTGGGTGGGTTTTTTGCATGTGGCTTATGGTTTTTTGGTTTAAATTTTAAATTCTGGCTATTCATAAGAGAGTACGGAGAGAGACACTCGCGTATGATTTTGACTGATATATATTAATTCGATATAGTGTCTACTACAATCTACCTTTAGACTCCGTCTTAAAAAAACGCATAGTTTGAAAGCTAGTTTCTATTGCATAAACCAAAAATCATAAACCTTAAGTCTAAAAGAATCTCAAAACTTTATATTGGTCGTCTTGAATAAGATTATCAGCTCATGCTGGTATGCAAATCTGCAATAATTGGAGGTTGCCGAAGAACTGCAGCCGATCTGGGTCCCGGTGACTTTTGCATTCTTGATTTTTCTAGCACTGAATTATTGTTTCGGTAGAAAGGAATATATCTTTACAGAAAAAAAAAGGAATATTTATCTCCTGCTCCGAGGGAGGCGAGTCGGTGGACGGCACCGGGCCCGGTCCAGTCCAATCTAAAGCCCATAAAAAATCGATAAACGATGATTAAAAAAAAAGAAATGTGGAAATGAGATGCAGCACAGGCTGCACAGCAGCAGTGCAGGCGGACAGCTAGTGTGAACGCGGGAGGCACCTCTCCTCTGAACCGAGCGGTGTGAATGGGCGGAAAAGTAATGGCAGGCAGCGGCGAGAAGCAAGAAGAAAAGCGAGGCGAGGCGAGGCGAGGCGAGGCGAGTTGGTCGCGTCGCAGAGCAAGCAAGCAAATCAGAGCGAGAAAGGAGGCGAGCGAGCAGAGCCTGCAGCCTGCGGGCCCACCACCGTCGCGCTTGTTAGGGATCGCTGCTGCTGTTCGGCGGGAGCGGGAGGGGCGGCGAGATGATGGAGGTGGGGGGAGGTGGAGGGAGGGACGAGAGGGTGCCGCAGTGGGGCGCCCAGGAGACGCGGGAGCTGATAGCGGCGCGCGGGGAGCTGGAGCAGGAGGCCGTCGCGGCGCGCCGCAGCGCCAAGACGCTCTGGGAGGCGGTGGCGTCCCGGCTCCGGGAGCGCGGGTACCGCCGCACCGCCGACCAGTGCAAGTGCAAGTGGAAGAACCTCGTCAACCGCTACAAGGTAGCGTGTACCCTGACGCTCCCTTGCTTCCCACCTCTGCTTCTGTAATGGTATAACTATCTGGTCTCCGTGCTGCTAGGATAACCAGTAACCATTCTATTCAGAACTCTCTGAGCAACGATTTGTTGTGTAATGTCATCGCGTTCACGGCAAATTGCAATGCTTTGCTGCCTACCATCTTTAGGCTCTGGGTCCCCCCATGGTCTCTCCTATCTCGAGAGCTCCTTTTGGGATTGTTAGGAATATGTTCTCTTTGCAGTTTAAATGACGGTAGAGTTTCAATCAACGAAGGGCATGGAGGAATCTTTGGTCTTGTTGAATCAATTGTTCATCCATTCTAATTTTGAAGGGAAGTTGAATAGTCTTCAGCACTAGGCTTTCCTTCAAATTTTGATAGATTATCACACCTGCAACGACTGATGTAATCGGCACGTAGTTTGCTAGCATGATTTGGAAAGTGATGTGTTCAATTGCATATTTTTAAGTGTTGGCAGAGATCTGATAAATAGCTGAAGCTCAAAAATACATGTCAGTTTAATGCAATTTCCCGCAATGCTAATATACAAGGCAATGTTGTTTTTAAACCTTTCTCAACCAAAACACTCCTTCAATGCTCTTCTCCACAAATATGGCCTAGTAGTGAGGCTTGCTTTCCTGAGTATAGCTGTGTCTAATTGGCAAACACGATTGCACGAAGGTGTATTCACTTTGTTGTTATGTTCTGAAGTAAAAGCAAATCCAACATGGCACAACTATTCAATATGAGGCTACGATAACTAAAAAGGTATCAACGACTATGAATAGTCACTCATGATTAGGGGTGAAAACGGATCGGATACGGATCAGATAGTGCTCATATTATATTTGCATCCATATTTTTTCTCGGATTCAAATGCGAGTCGGACAAATGTCGGATATGAATATGGACTGGATAAATGTCGGATACGAATTTGGATCGGATTATATTCAAAATCGGATCGGATTTGACTATTTTTCGAATTCCAGTAATTATTTGTGGCCTCTTCTATTTAAAACATGGCACTAAATTATTTTAATATTTTAAATTGATAAATAATTGACTCAGTGACTCTAACATGTAATTGTACATTCAATGTTAACAGCAACAAATAAATCATTCATCTCACGTATTGTATAATGCAGATTTTGAGGACAGCTTCATACCCTATGACGCAATGAAGTTTAACAAATCAATATCGGTTTTATAGTAACATTTATGCCCTTTTTCCTCTACTCTATCACATAATCATTGATCATTGCTGCCATTTTATCACTAATCCTAACTAATTCTAGATGTATTGTAAATAAATCGGTTATAAATATATCAAATTTAACTAAAAAGAGCATGCAAAAAGTTTTATTGGGGGATATGCCAAAATAAAAAATATGAAATGCCAAATTAAAGCCCACCATGATGAAGAGCTCGTCGATATGATCGAAATGCATATATAATATGCCCAATTTGGAGGTCAAATACAAAAGATACGTATTAGTAAGTTGTTGCTATTATATCTGCTGAATCTGGATATCCGGATCCAAATCTGAGACGACCCATACCAGATCCGCATCCGTATTCGAATATTAGGTATCCGGATCCGAATCCGACATATCCGGATTCGGTAGCCAGATATCTGAGTAATATCTGAATCTGTTTTCACCCTTACTCATGATAGAAAAGGGAACAAATGTGGCATTTCATCAATATATATATATATATATATATATATATATATATATATATATATATATATATATATATATATATATATATATATATATATGGTCAGTTCAGGTGAATATGGTGTTATTTGTGTAGACAACAAAGCATGAAAAGTCAAGGTGGAATCTGTTAGCTTTAAGGAAAATTGAGTGGAAACCCATACAGAATTGGAGGTCCAATAAAAGTTTTACTTTTCATTTTTTAGGGTATGGAATCTGTGTGAGTGCTGAGCAGGTTTTCTCAGAAAGCGATACTAACATTTTCTCTGCATTCACAGTTGGAGTTTGTCTGAGAAATTGCACTGTTACTGGCTCAAAGTGTGGCATTTTCTTTGCTTTACCTTCAAAATTAATGAAAGTGAAATTAGTGCTGGCCATAATAAGGGGTGATCTAAGGATACTAACAGTTGGACATTTGAGGATAAGGATGGTTTAGTTAGGTTTATCGAGAACGAACAAGGCAAAACCTGTATTATTGGAGACACTCCTACTGATCACAATAGTTATACAAGATTTTGTACTTTGTGGACATGCAGTAAGAACGGCAGTAATGTGGACATGCAGTAAGAATGGCAGTAAATAGACCAAGTATATTTTCGAGCAGGAGGGTATGAAATTCCATGTTAGGTTGAGAATGACGCTGCTGTTGTATTTGTTGGGTGGTGGGTCCAATTTCATGCTTTCAGTTAGAAATTTTCCTTTATGCTTACGCAAATGCACTTGTTACAAAGCACTGTCTGATTGGTTGAACACATAGTTGGTCTATCTTTATTGTGTAGTCAGTCCATCCTCTTGTTTCGGCACCTTTCTGTGATAAGTTTGCTTTGAGATTGCCACTAGGATACTTAGTACCTTCATTCATGAGTTTATAAGGAAAGAACTCACAACTGATTCATCCTTTTCATCAGGGGAAAGAAACATCTGATCCAGACAATGGTAGACAGTGTCCCTTCTTTGAAGAGCTGCATGCGGTCTTCACTGAACGCGCTAGAAACATGCAGCACCAACTCCTTGAGTCTGAATCTGGATCTTCTGTGAAAAAGAAACTGAAACGACCTAGTGGTGACCGGTCATCTGATGAGTCTGATGATGAGGAAGATGATGTTGAAGAAAGTGATGATGAGAAACCCATGCGAATCAAAAAGAGAAAATCTGATGATAAGAGGTTACAATCGAAACGAACGACAGAAAAGTCAAGGGCAGGCATTTCAATCATCCACGGACTGTTGCAGGATTTCCTGGTGCAGCAACAGCGCATGGATATCCAGTGGCGTGAGATGATGGAGAGGCGTGCCCAGGAGCGGCTAATTTTTGAACAAGAATGGCGGCAGTCAATGCAGAAGCTGGAGCAGGAGAGACTGATGCTGGAGCACTCGTGGATGGAGCGAGAGGAACAACGAAGGATGAGAGAAGAAGCACGAGCTGAAAAAAGGGATGCCCTGCTGACCACTCTGTTGAACAAACTCTTACAGGAAGATCTGTAGAAGGTGAAGCTTGGTCTTCAATGGATAGATACTGTAGTGGATATTGTCTTATCACATGTTTCCTTTTTTCCCCCGGGGTCTTCTCACATGTTTAAACAATTCTTTGTAGCTCCTGTACATGCTGTTCTTCAAAAGAAAATGTTTCTTGTAGCATTTGTATTAGGTTTCTGTGGTTGTTTTCCAGTTTTTTAGTGGAGTTACGTTGATACAGCATTTTTTAATTGAGTATCAGACCGTCAGATCGGTATACTGATCAATGCTATGTTTCAGAGATAACAATATGCTTTCAGCCAGCAATCGACTTTGTATAAAATTCTTGTAATATGTGGCATCTTCATTTGGTCAGATTCGACCAGCAATGGACCTAGTGTAAAATTCATATAATCTGTAAAATCTATATTATGCTGCTAAATTAGATGCAAAACAATTCTCCACCTTCAAGTCTTTTAAGTCCGCACACACGGTGAGGCGCCTGTTTCGTGTCCTGCCCCATGTTTCCACCAGTCTCAAAGCCGAATAGTAATAACAGTTTTGCTATTAGTCACTAAATTAATGATTTTTCTGTTTTCAGTCAAAATTTTGGCCCTCAGATCTGCTTTGAGATCCGTTTGCTGAGTTCCACTGGGTGTTATTTGCAAGGCGTTCAACACCAAACCCAACCCATTTACTGAACTTTTGCCCTCCTTTCCTCGTGTGGCCCGCGTTTTTATGTAGTAAAAAAATTGCCACTAAGCAAACTCCTATTCTTAATTTTGCCACTATTTTTTTGCCACTCCCGTCAAATTCCGTTCGTTAGGGACTTGAAAGGACCGTTCTACCCTGTCATCTTTTTTTGGAAAATTCTGGACATCTCTTTGCAAAAACACGTTGACCTAACGAATATGACGGTAGTGGGCAAAGTGAGAATTGGCAAAGTGAACACAAGGGGTTTTTTTAGTGGCAAATTTAGGGATACAGGTAGGTTTCACAAACTTAAATTAAAAAATTTTACTACATAAATTTAAAAGCTACGTGAGTAAGAGATTATGAATCGTTATCACTAGATGTACAACGCAGCGGAAGTAGAGTTGCATCAACTCAGTTGAACGTAGCGTGCATCGTGAAGTCGTAGTAGCTGATTGTTCCCACATCCTTGGAAGCTGATCCTTGGAGGCCAATCGTTTCCTCCTCGTTGTTGCCCTGACCAGCTCTTTGCACTTGTCCCGATGTAAGATCAAGAAGATCGACTAGAGAGGGGTGAATATGCGGTCTTAAAAATTATCTTCTCAAATTAATTTCTTTCAATCTAATCTTATTTGGCTAAAACCAAATTTATAATGCGAAAGTTTAACTCAAATTGGTTTAGCACAAATAACGCATAAAACACTTAAGCTCACTTAAGTGCACCAACACCCTAAGTCTATATTAAGGATTGCAATTCTAGAATGACAATCGATTAATTTAATTCTATGAATGTAAATTGAGCATAAAAAAATAAACCACAATTGACATGGTTCCTTTTTACTGTGGTGTTTGAAGACTTACCGGTCTCCTCTAGTTCACGTTGAAATAAACCCAAAATAATTAAACCGACTCTATGAATTAAGCCTTCCACCTCAAATCCACTAGTGGTGCTCTTTCCCGCTCCGGGTAGGTGAGCTCCAACCTTCACAATTCACCGAGTCTTCTCACAACCTTCTTTGAGAAGATCACCGTGCACAACGCCTCCAACGCCGTCTAAGAGTCAACAACCTTCAAGAATAATAAGCCAAACCCCTCGCTTGACTCTTGCCACGTGCAACAAATGCATAAGCTCAAATGGACACAAAATCCAACTCTAGATGCAACACATGCAATCTAGAGCATTCCTCCTTGCTCACAAGGTGCAACACATGCACAATTTGGAGGACCTCACACTAGCTCAAAAGAATATTAAAAGATGCAGCAAGTCTTACTTCAAGCGGCCTTAAGGGGATATATATACCCTACACACAAAAACTAGCCATTGGAAGCAAAACCCCTCAAAAATTAGGATTTTCGGTAGTATCGCCGTTATAAGGTCGAAACTACCGCTCCCCTCGCAACGGTAAGAAAACTAGCCATTATTCAGCAAAATTGGAAGTACCGTTGCACAAAGTCTGGTACTACCGATCATCGGAAGTATCGCTCCACTCATGCAGAACTACCGATTTTATGGGGAGGAGAAGACTTCCACAAAGGTGTCTCTCTGGAAAAAATGTACCGCAGGATTTTTGGAGCTTCCAAAGTCCGGAGTACATTTCACACAGAGTTGGTAGTTTCGATATCCAACAGTATCATGCAACACATGTCAGTAGTACCGACTTTCGATAGTACCGTGTCACACAGGCCGGTAGTACCGCAAGCTTCCTACCTAGAGTGATAAATAATAAAGTGTAATTATGTGACAAATGCTAAATTGCATTCCACAGAGTGCCAAGTCATGGAAGACCACTGCAAATCATAAAGAGGACCGACTAGTCGGCAATGGAGGGGAAGCCACTGCATCTCCTTGCCCTCCACACTCGCCTCCTAGTCCTAGGCATAGACGGAACTAGGTCATGGGGCCCGGTGTCCCAGGACATCGGATCCAAAATTTTTTTAGCAGGAATCAGTACCTCTAGCCTATATGTGAATCCTCCAGCCCAATTCAATGCACCTGGTTCCTACATTGAGACCCAACGAAGGGAGCACTATCAGTCCAAATTTCTAGTACCTAGCAGTAGTCCGCAAGGAGCCTTCGCTTCCCTCAACTCATGAGACAACTACAGCAGGACAAGTCAGTCCAATAGAGAGGATCGCAACAGTCCACGGCGTCCATTTGATCAATCCCGAAGTGTGCCACACTACAGCAGCCCTTGATGCATGTTTGTCTCCCATGGTCGGCCAAAAGATGTGCACCACGTCTGCCACACAGTCGCACCCAGCCAAGTAGCAACCAGTCGCCGAAGAACAGGAGAAATCGGCACCACCGACCGCCCTCATCTGCCATCTCGTCGAGGCGTCGCCTAGTCCCTATTGCCTCGCGACCTCACCGGCCAAAGGAAGTTTGTGTCCACCCGATCAGTATGTACTCTGTTCTAAACTTCTCTCAGTTCTTTCAATTTGTTTCAAGAATAGAGGTTAAATTTGTGAGTTAAGGTTTTAATGTGATGATTGCTGATTTTTTTATCGAATTGTAGAGTTAAGACTTAGAGTTCCAATTTTAATTTTTGGAATAGCAGCCTAATTCGTTGTAAATTAGAGGTAAAATTGTAGTATTTGATCACAATGTTAAATAAGCCATTGAATGGATTTTCTATTATATTGTTCTTAAAATGTTGAACATACAGATATCTAATTGATCTTTTCAATTAATTGATGGTGATTTAATGAATGATATACTTATTTGTTATAGGGAGAAACAACAATTGAGAAAAGTTACCAATGATATTGTGGTTGGTCGCTTTATAACTTGAAAGAACGTAAATACTAAAAGGTATTACATTAACTTACATTTGATCACTCTACTATTTTTATGTGAAAACTTTAAGTAATTTTATTCTTTTTTAACAGGCCATTGAGATCGGATGATGCATTTTACCAATACCGACTAGCTAATATTATTATCAGACTTCTTTATGTTAGTAAGTATTTCTATCACTATTTTTTTATCATACACTGTTATCGATTATCTTGAAGTCTCGATGCTAAAAATTGCTAAGATATATTACTACTTGCTATAATATTATTTAAAAAGTATACATATAACCCTAATTATTTTCGTTCTAGGAACCCCAACCACCCTACCCGCCACCTCCCCCACCTCCCGCTTCCTCCTCCGCCGCAAGCCGAAGCCGAGCCAGCTCGCCGTCTCGGCGCGGCGTCCACCCAGCTACCAAACCGAGCCCAGCCGCGGAGGCTGGGAATGGGCGCCGAGCGCCGTGGCGGCGCTGGTGCTCCACCTGGCCGTCTACTCCCTCCTCGTATTCCCCACCTCCCCACCTCGAGGCGCCCCGTCGAGGTGGAGGACGAGGAGGAGGAGGAGTGGAAGGCTGCGCTGCAGCAGTGCAAGTCTAAGACCTACGCCCTCTCCGTGCCCCTCCGAATCGTCGCGCTCCGCGGCTCCTTCCCTCCCTCGTGGATCAAGGTCTACCTCATCCAAAACAAAGCATATCCTTTTCTTTGCCACACTTCTTTGAGCAGCGTAGCGTCAGAGAATAAGCTAATTGGGGGGTGGGGGGGATAATGGTAAGATGTTTGCATTGGTGCTCGTAGGATTTCGCTGAAACTCAGGGGAAGAGGCTCAAATTGAGCCCTGAGTTCCGCACTAGCCTTGACACGCTCTTCTCCGAGTTGTAGTGTTTGGACAAGGGTCAAGTTCAGCCGAAATCCACAATGGCAGCTGATGTTGTTTCGGTTGGGGACTCTTGGCTCGGCTATGCCATCCGTAAGGGATTGGTAGAGCCTATCAAGAATGCTGAAGAACAGGATTGGTTTCGGAACCTAAGTGACAAATGGAAGGTGAGAATTGAAAGTTGGAAGACTTTTTTCCCTTTTAACAATTCTGATAGCTGCCTTCGTCCATGTTTGTAATCTTGCATTGCCTTGGATGCTGCGATGGTGAATGCTTAGGGATGAAAAACAATTTACTTGTTGAATTAGTTTATATGATAAAATTTGTAAGGAAAGCATTCATCGTGTGAATCGCAATGACCTGTGTAGGTCTTTCTACTGAATGCCAGTGTAATCTTCTTAATTAGAATAATAGCCCCATTGCTTGTTATTTTCTTCAGTCGTACTCATTTTTCTAATGTTGGGCACGCATGGTCAGCATTTTCTGATTCACTTTGATTTCTTGAGTTTACTGTAGCATAACATTAATAACTAAATAGCGAAGATGTCCCAATGTATAGTTTCCATTTTCATTATAGTCTATCAGGTTCATTTGTGCACGAACCAGCATGGAGAAGCAGATCCTAATGGCTTAGTATGGGGAGTTCCATACAGATGGGGCACTATAGTCATTTCTTACAAGAAAAACAAGTTCAAAAAGCACAACTTGAAGCCAATACAGGTAAATTTTTTATCTTCAGAACATATGCAACATTATACCGAACTTACAAGAGTACAATACCAACTATATGGAAATTGAATTATACTTCAAAAAGGGAACAGAGCACTTCCCTTTCCTTGGGGTGAAATGAAAAGGTGCAACGTAGTACTGAAAGATGCCTTTTGCTTGTGTTGATTGAGGTTGATTATCATGTGATTTATGAACGATATTGTGTGTATAGACATCACTGTGATAACGTGGTAGGTGTTGCTTATCTGTAGGATTGGGAGGATTTGTGGAGTCCTGAACTTGCTGGGAAGATTTTAATGGTTGATTCTCCTAGAGAGGTCATTGGTGCAGTCCTTAAGCATCTGGGATCATCATATAACACGGTTGACATGGAAACAGAAGTCATGGTGGTAGGGAAGCAGTATTAAAAAGCTTTACACAGCTACAAAAGCAGGTTTGCACCAAATAACTCATCTTCTCTTGCGTCCATCTATATTCTATCTGACAAGTGACAACCCAAGATAATTTGAGGAAAAGACAACAGGAAACAGCAACTTACAGAATCCTGAATTATGATGTCTTGCGTTGCGTTGGATTTAATTTCGGTTGCACTTTGTAGGTCCAACTATTTGACAGCATGAACTATCTGAAGTCATTTGGAGTTGGGGATGTATGGGTCGCAGTGGGTTGGAGCAGTGATGTCATCCCTGCTGCAAAGCGAATGTCTAATGTTGCGGTGGTTGTTCCAAAGTCAGGCAGTAGCCTATGGTCTGATATATGGGTGTGTCACGGTTTTCCCATGCATAATTTTATTAATTTGTGTATCCCCTGTGTTATCGTTGCTTCTTATGATAGTGAACCCAGGATCTTACTGATTATGTTGGTTCTGTCAATTGTAGGCCATACCATGTGCGACAAGATTTCAGACTGATCGAATTGGTGGCAGAACTAGAGGCCCATCTCCACTTATCCACCAGTGGTTTGACTTCTGCTTGCAGCGTGCTAGAAGCTTACCCTTTCGCCAGGACGTAATCGCAGGAGCATCACCACTGTTCCTCGAGAAACCAGTGCCGGAAGTCCCTCAGGAGCTAAACAAGAGAACGCCGAAGCTGGACACGAATCTTGTCAGGGGAGTACCTCCGCCTGAAATCCTGGAAAAATGCGAGTTCTTCGAGCCTCTGTCGGACAAAGGACTGGGCAGTTACCACTGGCTGATGTCGAGAATGCAGAGACCACACCGTGGTCTATTTGGAAACGCATTTCAAAAGATTTCAGCTGTACTTGACTTCAAGCAGATGCCGAGCCAACCCAGCAATTTCAAGCAGAAGGACGTGCGATGAGCCGGTTGCCGTTTGATCGTTTTTTCTCTTCACCTCACGGAAAATGGTGTCATCGTAAGATCAAGATCAACGCCTACTCCAAAGCAGAAAGGGTAGTTCAGACTTCAGAATACTTACTCTGTACTTTGTTGTTATTGCTTCTTCACACATACGCGTAACAAAGAATTTACAGAACAATTGATGTCACCTCTCCAAATCATTCTTGGAGTTCAGGAAAAAAAACAAAAGGGAGAAATGAATCTAAACCATCTAGCCGAGCCGTCCTTATTGCCACGGAAAAAATGTAGGAAACTGAAACGACGACAGATGATGGACAGCCAAAACATGAACGTCACCACCAAATCAAATCACTCTTCGTAGGCACCCAGATGAAGCTCGTGATGCTTGAATAGTATGACTGACAGAGAAGCCCAGAAATTATCTATCATAGTTTCAGTTTACCCAAGTCAATCTTTGGCTTAGGGTATGTGTAGGCTTCGTAGTTTATCTTCTGGCCAAGGGAGCTCAGCTTTGTGAGTGTGGTTATGAGGTCAACCTGTCATACCGAAGCACAAGTTAACATTAGTAGAAGATTTCATAGTTATCCTGCTGCATTGCCAGCATGTACAGTGATTACAATCGATAAATCTTACCTCGTAGTCAGTTCTGGAGACCGTCTCACGACTACGTTGATACTTCTCGACCCATGGACGGCAATCTGGATCAGCTATCAGTCGTTCCTCTGTAGCAACTTGGTCAGGTCCGAGGAAGGCTGACATCACAGCAAGCTGCAATGGAAGTCTTCTCGTGTTGATGAGATTGAATCACAGTTTCTGTAGTCCTATTGGACAAGTAATCAGTAACAAAGTTATTAAGCGATCTGAAATAACTAGTAACCTGACGAGGACCCAGCCCAACAGCAATGAACTTATCCTTCATTTCCTGTACAGAAGCTTTGCTCCACTGAGGTACCCTTCCCTCCGGATCAGGTTCTTGTGCGTCTGCTCTCCCAAATAGCTTGTCGAACAGACCCCACTACAGTGTTAGATACAAACATTACATCAACAAAAATACATATCACATTGTATAGTTGTATGGGGTGTGCTTGGGACCTTCAGTACATCTCTTTTAGGAAAGTTTACAAATCTTAAAGTAAAATAGTTAATATTTGGTGGGGTAAATATGCATTAACCTAAAAATAAATCAATATCAAAGACTTGCCCCCATTTAATATTCAAATATATATCCATATTAATCTTCGGTTGGGTTTATTTATTATGCTGGTACGAATTTACTCTCGTCTAATATTAACCATTTTGCTTTAAAATTCACAAACTTTTACAAAAGAGGTGTACAAGCAAGGCCCTGTTTAAGCTACGGCCATACGGAGGGAAGGCTGAACAAACGCGGCCTTTTTTGACGCACGGGGTAACGTGGCATAGTGAATAGCATACCTGCCCATTTGAACCATATGCTGTGTATAGGGTTCTTCCCTTTTCTTCATTTCCACCACATTTGGCAATAGCCGTGTCAAGAAATGATTTCTTGAGTGCTGATTGTGCTGTTGCAAGTAAAAGTAAACTTCAATACTATATTCAGTAATAGCAAAAGTACAGAAGAGGTAGCCAGTAAAGATCATAATGCTGGTAAAATTATTCCCAGAGAGTCCAAAAACATCACACCTGCAAATTGGATCAAATCTGCAAATGCAATAGGACCTCCCTTGGAGTAGGAATCGATCTCTTTTTTCGCATCAACTAACAGATCCAAAGCAGCAGAAAGTCCACTGTTTTCAGGTCTGCTTATTTCTGCACTTTATTATTTAATAATATATTTGATGGAACAACAAGGCCATACAACTTGTTAGACTGTCATCTGTAGAGCATAGTTGCAGTCTTAAACATGTTAAATACACAAACGGAAGCTACTACCTTAGCCTGATTGATCCATTTGGACCTCCTGATTTTGTGGCCTGCAAAAGAATTATACAGCCAGGTCATTTCCAGGTATGCCATAAGGAGGCTCCAAGAGGTAACTACAGAAAGCCATCCAGAAACCAGACCTTTTCATATGTCATAGCATCGTTTAGTGCCAGGGTCAACAAAGATGGAATGAGTTCTGGCTTAGCCTTCAAAAGATTTTCAAAGTTCAGCCAACAAAAGATAGAGATAGGCGAAAGTAAAATACTCGGTATGAAGTACAAACTGCTATCAAATGAATAACGAGCTGAGTGTACATAATATGCAATCTCACATTTATGGCCATTGAGAGGGTGCCTTTGATGCTTGCTGAAAAAACAACCGAAGGCGTCAATTATGATGGTAAGGAGCATATAGCATTCAAGGGAAAAAAGAGCGACCTGAGGTGACCTACATTGGAACTCAGAGCGTTGTCTACGCTCAATCAGATCAGCTGCAGTAGCCACTCCTGTGAATCTGGTAGAGCCCTCAATTATCTCCTAACCCAAGACATAAAGCAAGTTCAGCGCCTCTGGATCAAAATTAACTGCACTTATGATCATCAGATTTGTTATCCGATGATGATGGTGTTGTGGGGGTGCCTAACCCCTCAGGTCTTAGGATTGGTTAGTGGGTCTTAGGGCAAACCCAATAACACAGTGTCTTACGTATAAAGAAATGTACCATTTTAACTTTGCCCTTTTGTGAGGGGTAAGATGGGATTTTCTCATTATACCTCATTCATGTATATAAATCCTTAAAAGGGTAAGAGATGACCAAATCCACTCGTTTTACTCACTAGCTATCTCTTTCCCACCATTGGCTCTCTCTAGCTCTTAGTTCTATATCCCCAAGGGGGAAGGGTACCCAGTATCTACTGTTGTGACTCATGCTTCAATAGATGAGATATCTGATATTGATGAACCCAGTCTGGCTTGGTTTCAGCTGGCTTCGGTTGGGAGAAAAAAGAAAAAAGGAGGCTCACCAGAATGTTGATGTGTCAAACCTGCCTTGAAACACTCCAGATATAGGAAAAAGGGAAAGAAAAAATCATGAAAGGACTTACCTGGAATTGCAGATGTTTAGGGGATCCTACGAAAAGACTTATATGGAATTGTGGATGTTTAGGGGATGCTGAGAAAAGGACGTTTCTAAAGGAAACAATCCTTGAATCTCATTTAGATTCCATTGGAATACAGGAAACCAAGAAACAGGATTTTTCCCATGCTTGGTTACAAAGTATTTCCAATGGTCATAATTTCCATTAGACCTGGTCTGTTTCTCAGGGCAGGTCAGGAGGGATTTTAGCTGGGATTAGAATAGATAATATGGAAGTGTTGGAAACATATCAGGATAGATATTGGATGAGAATGCTTGTCTATAATAAATAAGATAAGTTCAAGTGGAACTTAATCATTGTGTATGGTGCTGCTCAAGATAAAAGGAAAGCTGACTTTTGGACAAGTTTATCCCAATGTCTTCGTAGCACAAAGGATCCTGTCATGTTGGCAGGAGATTTTAATTTATTAAGGAAAGAAAGTGATAAAAATAAACCTGGTGGGTGTAATAAATGGAGTTTCCCCTTTAATGCCATTTTAGAAAATGCAAATTTGAGAGAGAGACTTTTGAATGGCAGAAAATTTACTTGGGGTAATGACCATGATTGCCCTACTTTGAACTTCTAGATAGAGTTTTAATTTCACCAGATTGGGAGGTTCATTTTCCACTGGTAAATGTTAAAGCTCTATCTAGAGTTCTGTCTGACCATGTTCCCTTAGTTATAGATATTGTAGGGATTCGAAAAAAGTCAAATCTATTTAGATTTGAACTTGGTTTCTCAGAGAGGACCTTGATGATGTTGTCACTTCTATTTGTACCAGCCAGATTCCAGGGCGATCCAATATAGAGAAATGGCAACAAAGGATGAGGCTCTTTAGAAGAATCATGAAAGGGTGGAACATAAATATTGAAAGTAGTAATAAAGAGATGAAGAAAGACTTAATGACACAGATCAATGATCTTGATCTGAAAGCTGAAAGTCATGGCTTGTATGTCCAGGATAGAAAATTGAAAAAAGATTTAGAGTCGGTTAAGTCAAATCTTGAGGGAAGAAGAGCTTAAATGGTTTCAAAGATCAAAGGAGAAAGTTAATGGAAGGAGACAATAACACTAAGTATTATCATGCAAAAGCAAATGGTAGGAAAATGACAACTACTATATAACTTGCAACAAGATGAAGGCTTGATTGAAGGACAAAAGAACTTGATAAAATATATCACATCCTTTTACAAGAGTTTGTTTGGTAGACCTGAAGTTACTAATATTCAATTAGAGCTTCCAAAAATTTCTAAAGTAAGTGAGCAGGATAGAGAATTCCTGACTCACCCCGCTCGGTTGGGCTAAAAAGTTGTGGCTTATGGCTGAAATTTCACTGTAGTTAAAGGTGGCTTATTTAGCGTAATTAAATTTAAAAAAATAATAATAATAAAATATGCTAGCTCATCACGAACAACGCAAACGAATATAGGAAAAAATAACTGGCAAAAAAGCTCGAAAAAAAGCCAAAAGTTCAGAAAAAGACGAAAATTATGAATAGTGAAAAATAAGCCAGAAGCTGAAGCCGAAACGAGCGGGGCCACAATGGACTGTTAAGGGTATTAGTGGTATTTCCTATTGTCCTAGGAGTTAGGGTTATATGTCCCATGTACTTTATATATTGCCTCTTTGGGCTATGCAATACAACTAACTTTCAACCATTTATCCATTTATCCTCTTATATTAACATGGTATCATAGCCTAGATTTAAACCTTTAGCCTCCAAAAATCGTTTCCGCTACCCTGCCCTCCAGAGGAGCAATCTCCACTCCCGGAGGTGGCCACCTGAAGCCACTACAATAGCCCTCTTCCTGCACCTGCCCGCGCCTGAGTTACGTCCGCTCGCGTCCTCATGCCCTCTACGCTGCACCGCCGCTGAGCTTCCTCCCGACCGCCGCCAAGCCTGTATCTTGCCATCTTCGGGCCAGATCCGGCGGTCTCCACCCCCTTTAACCCCGAATCCGGTATTCCCCATGCCGAATCCGGCAGTCTCATGCCCACCTCCGACGCCAAAGCCGCCTCTCCCGGATCCTCGCGCCTCCTTGGCGCCGCCCCGGATCCAGCCGCCGCACCTCCCGCCCGCGTCAAGCCGCCTCCTGGTCGCCAGCGCTACGCCACGCCGGCCGGATTCACCATCGCCTGTCCCTTTTCGCCCGAGATGAGCTCACCACCAACGTCGTCACTGATGGGCCTGTCCCCGTGGTCGACCGCTGAGGCTTCCCCTGAGAGGAAGAAGATAAAAGGTGGCCAAGCTTCCATTTGCGTGTTGGCTCACATGTAGGGAGCTGAGAGGAGATGTGGTTTGGGTTTGAGTTTCCCTCTGTTGTGTTTTGATTTGTGTGAGCAGGGGAAGTTGGTTGTTGTAGTGGGAAATCGAGTAGTTTGCGGAGATATCTATTGCTTGGAGGCATTGTGCTATTGCTACTAGTATTTTTCTTTTGAGTCTTCCATTGTATCCATCCAAGTCCATAGCATCTATTTTTCAGTTCGTCAAAACTGTGTGAGTCCATAAATTCCTTGTCAGTCAGCCGATTGTTTTGCTAGTCACGTTCTATCCTCTTAGATCAAATGTGGTCTTCTCCTTCCTTTCGCATAGCTGCAGCCGCCGCTCTTCTCTTTGAGCCGCTACATATTGTAAAAGTCTCTATAATGCCGTCGCTTCTCTCTGAGCCACCGCCCTAAGTTTCTAAGGCCGTCGCGCTTCCCTTCCGCGCCGCCGCCACCTCAGGCTTCGATCTGCACCGCCATGCTTCTATCTATTCCTCTTCGGTTTAATTTGATAGCTCGTTGTCTCTCTCTATTTGTATTACCTTCCACATCCTTTTCATCGTGTTGCCGCGGTCGACTTTGCTCCCACTTACCTCTACTTTCCCAACCCCTGCACTTTGTATTTTATGGACTGTTGCACGATTTCGGATGGGAGGAGATCCTTTAGTACCCTACACGATTTTTCAAGAGCTGCACGCTATGATGGCATTTTCAAGATGCGGACTTTGGATTTTCTCTATTTTAGTGTCAACCTTTTCAAATGTAATGCTATTATATATAACTTGCATTTGAGGGGGGTATGAAGGGTATTAGCGCTATTTCCAATTGTTCTAGGGTTTAAGGTTGTGTGTCTCATAAGAACAATCTAGGGTTTAGTTATAAACTTTAGTTATAATCTTAATCCGTGTACTGGTTGTAATGCCTAACAGGTTATGGCTGGCAAGCGAGAGAAGGAAGCCGATTACGCGTTGCTGCATACAGACGTGTGATCGTTTTTGGGATATTTTGCTCTTTAGTTTTTTTTCCCCTGTTTCTTTTGGATGTTATGGTTGTAAGCAAGACCTTTTGCCGGTTTCCTTAATGAAAATCGGCGGTCAGCAAGCTAAATGCTCTCCGAATCATGCTGCATTTGTTTAGCCGTGTCGTGCTTGTATTATCGAAGAGAAACAGCACAGAATTGCGTTGATCCTGAAGGAAGTAAGCGGCTAGCACGTACCAAGCCAATGGCGGCGGTGCCGAAGCAGCCCCCGATAAAATCCCTTCTACGGAATTGCAGGGGCTCTCCGTAAGCAGCAGCAGCCTCAGAGCCCTCGGCTTTGCCCTGGCAGCACGCTCGAATCTACACGGCGAAAGCAAGGATTAGACGGCCAATCAAAGAAGATTCGCAGGCTCGGGACACGTACGCGTGCATGCGCGCGCGCCGGGGACGAGGCGGACGAGGGAGGGAGGCCGCGGGAACCGAGCAGCGCGGGAGGCTGCACGGTGGAGAGAAAGGTCGCTCCCGCCATCTCCCCTCTCGCCTCTCCGCGCAAATAACGCTCGACCTGAGCGCTCTCACGGGCGGCTGGTGCGGGGCGTGTGGCACGACGCGATGGAACGGCGAGGATAAGGCAGCGATTCGCGTCGCGGGCACGGCCTTTCCTCTCCACCACACGTTGCTCGTTGTTGTTGATCTCCAGGCTAACCGCCACCGAGTTTTCAGGGAGATCACGTCTCCATTTTGCACAATAATTGAAAGCGCAACTAATTCTTGGTTTCGATCCCGGTCACCCAACGCCAAATAAAAAGGTCTAGGGTTTCGGCAGGGAGTAGTGCGTGCGTTGTGCTAATCCCTAAAAAATCCTAACAAGCCCGATCGCTAAGAGGCGCTGTGGTGAACGAAGATCCGACGCCACGCCAGCCGCCGGTCATCCTCGTCCCCGTCTACGGCATCGTCTTCATCACCTCCGTCCCATCTTCTCCACCGAGCTCCAACCATTCCCATGATATCTTCAAGCTCGGGTACGCACTCATGCTTTCGCTCTAATGTTCTTCTAGGTGTTCATGTATTTGATCTAGACTTAAGGCTTTTGAACTTAGCTAACCGACGGCTGCATCCCCCCGCGAACCGACGGCTTCCACGCTGTTCCCGAACCACGAAGTGGCAGAAAACGCCCTGACAGTGGATTGCACGGCATGCAACACATTGCCACGCATTGGCGTCATGGCTCGTGCAAGAACAAACGGATGGGCAATCCGTGAAAACGAGCTCCTTAACACTTACCATGACGAAGCAACTTGTCTACTCACTACCAATCCACAGGCTGACATTGATTTCTGCTACGGCAGATAAAAAGGGAGGGGCGAATGAGGGAAACAGAATAGGGGACTTCAATACGTTTCATCGCGTTGAGATAGACACGACATACATGTCGAAATGCGCTAACGTGGCAAGATTACACTGCAGCGAACACAACGGGGGGGCATTACTGATCTCTCATGTGGGAGCTGCTGCTGCATCTACAGCAAGAGCGATGGCACCGCGACGCTTGTAGCAGAAGCGCTGAAGCGGCAACATGTCACCGCTGGTTCTCCCTCCGCTTCACATAGCGAGTCCGATCACTGTACCGGGGTCTATCTTGAGCTCTCTGAGGCACCGGCTCCACCCTTCTCTGCCTTTCTGGTGATCGTTGAACAATTTCTCCGTTCACAAATAACTCAGCTGCAAAGAAAGACAAACATGAGCACCCGAGACAAAATTATCGCATTTTGGAGTATTGTTCTTGATGAAAAAAAAACAAGTACCCACAAATGTAGTATATATAGTTCAGGTCTGAAAGCATCAGCCATGGCTGTACAAGTAAGAATTCGGGACACATATCAACGGGGTGAAGGGTGGAACAAACCCTTAAATAGAAAGCCAAGCAAACTATGAGTGAAACATCAATCTTTCCAAATGGATTATTTGATCATTGGAACCTTAACACAGCATAATAATTCAATACATCCTGCTTCTACATAAGGTTTCCTCGTTTATTGTGATTACATTGGATCAAAGTGCGCGATGCACACTTCAATTGCTAAACTAATAAACTGAAACGGTTCATTAAGTAGCATCAAGTCAACTAGATAAGAATAATTGAAGGGAAATAGTCCCTTGGAATCAGATATCATAAATCCAGTTCTACTGTCAGGCAAATCATAAATCATAGCCTACCAACAGTTAGAAAAAAAATTACCAGAACTCCACAAAACAAGGAAATACACAGCACATAAGTAATAAGCTTACCGCCATAGTCCTTGTTCTCAGCATCAACATAGGAATCCGGAAGCACAAAAAGAATGCCTGGGAGCCCTGTCATATTGAAAACACAAACCACCATTACAAAACACCAAACCAATATCGAACAGCAAATGATCTCTTTAGATTAACTACTGACATCAAACAGATGCACATGTGCAAAAATGCATATAGTTACAAAACACTAAAGCAGTATCTAACAGCAAATTATCTCTTTAGAATAGCTATTGAACATTCAACAAATGTGTATATGCCAATGCTTACAGCAGCACTTATCCGCATAATAATGCTTCTAGAATCTAGATATCAACACATCATGTCTCTGATATAAACCAACAACAGCAAAAGTCACAGTAACAAACCACAACCCAATTCTCAAATAAGGTCTAGAAACAACGAGGTACTTGAACCCATTACAAAACGGTCATAGATTACGATAGTTTGACACAATCCCGCCTCTCCACTAACATAGGACAGGCCTAAGCCTGTTGCAACTCGCCTTTTTCTCAACATGTATGACATCCTTGGCATTCCTTGCACATTTTGTCCCACACTTAGCAAAAGCATGCATTATCAAGTTAATCAACCAAAAAACTGAACACTCTGTACATGAATTGAGATTTAAAACCTAAGCTGATATCCAATTATCACAACGTGTGTCAAAAATATGGAAATAAATAACAATTCCTTGCTGAGTACCTTCCAGCTTGTTGGAGGTCTCCTCATCAATCTCGCAACCAAACCCAAAGTATCGCTCGCAGGACACGTTGTAGATCCTCTTCTTCGCTTCCTCCTCACTACACACCAGCACCCACCACACAACCAAAATTAGTCTCATTCCGCGAAGCACCCGTGAGTTGGGTGGTTCGATTGAGTTATATGCGTACGAATTACCTCCCTACGACCTTGGCGAGGGTCTGGATGTAGCAGTCGATCATCTGCTGCTTGGTGGCGCCCTCGCCGCCGGGCTTGTCCATGACGATGAGCCAGTGCTCGTAGTCGCAGCCGGGGAACAGCGGCGCCATCTCCGTGGGAGCGCGGTCGCTGCCCTGCCCCGACCGCAGAGGCGAGTACGAGGAGTCGGGCCGCCGCGCCATGCAGCGGACGGCCCCAACGCCGCGGACGCGAGGCCGCACGGGGCGAGCGGAGGAGGACGGGAGGCGCCGCGACAGGAGAAGCGGCTGCGCTGGGCGAGCGGCGGCGACGGCTCGCGCTGCGGTGGCCATGGCGTGGGAAGAGGTAGCTGGCGACGGAGAGGAGGTGGTGATGAAAAGGCGAGGGGTTTGGAATTCGGATGGGGTTCTGATGGGAGAAGATGAATCGAAGAAATATTTGCTGCTTGCGCTTGTCGCCTTTGCGGCGTTGGGCACATTGGCTCTGGTATTACTGGGCTTTCGGAACCGATTAAGTCTGGACATATAATGGGCTACAAATTATCGGCCTACCACAACGCAACAAAAGGATTCTTCGCTGCTCCCAACTCAAGGGGATCCGACCCGAGAGCAGGATAACTTTTCCCCATCGATCCTTCTCTTCTTCCAGGTGATTCGAGTCTTCCCTCCTGCAGGTAATGAACTTGATCCGTCTCTCCGCGGATTTCTCTTCTTCCAGGTTATTTTCCTGTTGCCATCGCGTTGCATCGATTTGGAAGGATCTGGGTAGGAACCCACTGAGATAGGGGAGGGGGCAATTTCTTGATTTTATTCTGTTGGTTTCCGTTGTGCAATTTGGACTTGGTTGCCGATCCGATCGATTTATAAGATCCAGAAAGGTTCATGAATTGCTAATTTGTTGGGTAGCTGGCCTATGTTTCTAGATCTTATATAATCTGATCTGGATTTACAGTTTGAGGTTGAGGAGATGTCTAATCTTATGAGGAATTGATTGTATAGATCCAAAGATTTTTATATTAAAGTAGCAGTATTTTTGTGTAGGGTAGATGCCCTAATTAGTTTTCAACTCAAAGGTAGTTAGGACTTAGGACCGGGCAATTATTACTTACTAAGCCTCTTGGAGCAACATATGCAAGGGATTATTCTTTCAGCTACCATGATTTGGATAATGACATATAATTCCCCATCTGACATAATGTTGTGATATAAGCTTCCCCACTTTTGTTTACTATGAGTGTTGAGATGTGCCATACTTCGGGTGTTTTTGCCTAGCCATCTAATCATGCTTTCATCTCGTTATGTTTTATAAGTTCTGAATTCTGATTCTTTATCCAGCAGCCTGAAGATGGACGCAAACAGGCGCCAAAGTGGAATTCAACAATTGCTGGCTGCAGAGCAAGAGGCTCAGCAAATTGTAAATGCGGCTAGGACTGGTAATATTCTCTTACGTTTGGCTTTAGGTCATTACAAACCAATCATATCATTGGGAGCAAGTACCTATGCATTGTACTATTTGTATTAGTTGAGTTCTGTTCTGTTGACTGAAAAGAACATTCTTTCTTGTGTTTCGATATGCCCATCAATGTTTATAGGATTAGTCACGGTGTAGCAATATACATATTGTTCCACTGTGAGCTGTAACGAAATCAGCATCTGGTTTATGGCATGGTCTTCAGCATACTGAAAGTTCTTTACCCATAGTATAGTAGTTCCTTTGTTACTTGTTAGGGCATGTCATCTCACTCTAAAGTTAGATGGTAATATAGGACCTGTTCTTTTTTGTTCGGCTTATAGTTTATAATTTTTAGATTGTTCATGAGAGAGAATACGGACTAACAGAAATGTACGGTTTTGGCCGATATAAGTGAAGTTGTTACAGTGTGTACTATAATCAACTTGTAGACCCCGCCTTGAAAAAACACTTCGTTTGAAAGTTAGTTACTATAGAAAAGCTAAAAAGCAAGGCATGTTTGCAGCGCAAGCT
This sequence comes from Bonia amplexicaulis, assembly GCA_036346245.1. Lineage (NCBI taxonomy): Eukaryota > Viridiplantae > Streptophyta > Magnoliopsida > Poales > Poaceae > Bonia > Bonia amplexicaulis. Next base: position 16,262,672 of record CM070745.1, on the reverse strand, counting down.
TACATGTTTTGTGTGTTTGGCAGCTAAATCGGCAAGGCTTAGGCAAGCAAAAGAGGAGGCTGAGAGGAAATAGTGAATCTGGTGCCCGGATGGAGGCTCAATTCGAGAGGAAGGTTGCGAGGTACGTACACCAACCCATCCTTCTTGTTTGTTCATAAGATTACAGGACCTCAGTTTTCGATGTTCTTGTTGTTTCCGAGTAGCGGTGACTCGGTGCAAACGTCAAACGTCTTGAGCAAGAGACAATGGAAAAATTGAGCAACTTAAGCACGGTGCAAGTATCTCCCAGGTGATCCAAATGCTTCGAGGCATGTCACCACAGTGAAGAACTCAAGGTTGTCAGCAATCATCCTACATATGATGGCAAACTTGTATTATCTATTTATTTATTTGAGAGGTCTTTTAAGAAATGGCATTGCCACTTCTAGTGTAATTTTCTTAATCACGGAATAAGCCACTGCAGCTAAGCGAGCCACGATAAACTTCCAAAAACCTTGGTGGTTATTTGGTAAATATTGTCTTTCAAGTATCTTTTTGAACAAAATTAATGTGAGAATTTTGTTCGTTTCCATTCTCCTTTATCTTTTATACCTACAAGTATCCGTATTATTTCTTATGTGGGTTGAAAATTCATAAGAGTGATAGCTTTCAAAAGTTGTGGTGAACCTCGTCGCTCGTCGTGACTCGCAATAGTTCGAAAAAGGAAAATGTTGTGAAAATGGAGTGGTTCGATGCAATGTAAGAAGCGTATTCTGATTCAATCTGTTTTGATCTGTCATGATCTGAGCTCCTTTGATAATGCTGCGCAATCTATTCTTAATACAACAGATCAACACCCCATCCTGAATATATGATACAACAGATCAACACCCCATCCTGATGAAAAAGTGAACCCAAGTACTACAAATAATGCATGGAGTTAATGCCACTTTTAGCATGTTTTCGTATGTATTTACAAAAATAGCCGTATCTGCATTGTATTGACAAAAATATCGTTTATGCTGTTCGGTGGTTGGGCGACAGCTCATGGCACCTGTCACCTCGTGAGGCAGGCGCTTGCCGTACCCCACCAGACAGTAGGCACCTGCCACCCGCCCACGGGACGTTGTCCTAATTTGTAATTTATATTTTTTAAATTTGTAAATATAGTAAATGTGCTCAAAAAATTATGATATTTTTTTGTGGAGCTTTCTGAGGCATCTTGGTATATTGTGTAATTGTTTTAAAAAAAATTTGAGGACATTTGTTATCTCTAAAAATTCTTGGAATGACGCATAGTTAACCAGCGATTAAACAGTTATGCGTCGCTCTAAGAATTTTTATAGATAGCAAATGGTCGTGAAAAATTATGAAATTTTTTGTGGAACTTCTATATATAGTGTGATACATTATGTAATTTTTACGTAATTTTTTGCACCAATTTGCTAACTCTAAAAATTATTTAAACAGCGGGTAATTAAATCGGATGATTAAGCACTAATAGATGTGGGCCTAATTACCTGCTGTCTGGCTACCAGACGGCGGGCCTGGTGTTGGTGATATGCCCTAGAGGCAACATGGAGATGTTGAATATATCACATACTATGTTTATGATACATTGCTTTGTTCCTTGAAATAGACATTATCATTATTGATCAATGAGTATGTGACTTATTCATGAGACTCTTAATGCCAAAATGTTGCTATTTCTAAATGATCCCTGATTATATTTCATATGAGGAACAAATATGATTCAAAGATCAGCATATGTATTGATTGATGATCATGTCTCAAGGATCATGGTATGGAGATACCAAATCAATAATATGGACATGTGTTAGTGAACATATGTTGGATAGACCCGCCATGAGACACCGCAGAGATTCCATGTGTCATCGCTTGGTCTCAAGTAGTGTTTATGTGGAATCCTTAGACTTGAGATCATCATGGTTCCCAAGATACGTAGTAGCTTATTTTGGGACTACTAAACACTACTCCGTGAATCGGGTAGTCATAAAAGTAGTCTTTGGGTTTGCCATGAAACATGTAGTAGGATGTGAATGATCAAGATAGAATTTGCCCTCCTTATGGGAGAGATATCTCGGGCCCTCGATGTAATAGATTATGAAAGTGCATGGCCATGCCAAGGTGATTGAGGAGTCAATCACGAGTTTATAATCCATCACGAAATCGAGAGAGTGATTGAGCTATTAAGAGGATGACACAGATCTCGCCTTGAGCTTAATCTATATCGTGAGGCAAAGGAATTAGTACATGAGAACATTACGTGTTCACCGATATGATCTTTACGTATACTTTGGGGTTAATATGTCTTACTAGAGGCCGCTATTAACGGGTGACCGGAAAGGTGTTTCTGGGTCGCGACCAAGTATACGTGAACCTACAGGGTCGCACACTTAATGGGTTGCAACACTAATTCGAATGTGATTCGGATGTGGGCTCAATTCGGATAGAGATCCAGATAGACTCCTATTAGACCTCGGTCCACGAGGCCCAAGTGAGGAGGTCTATATATATGGAGGCGAGGGGCTGAGGGGTATGCATCTGATAATCCCGAGCTAAACCCTAGCCGCCACCTCCTGAGCCAAACCCTAGCCGCTCGCGAGTCTTTGGTACACTCGCGATCGGCGTTCCAACCGGACGTGTGGATACCGGTGGAGACGCTGCTCGTTGCGGCGTTGATCGGCATCAACAATCTACAGATTGGATCTGCTCGTGGTGTGGTTGATCGCGTGGAGGAGACGATCGGTTCGGGACGATCGGCTACTTCCACTACTACCTCGACGCACATGGTTGGATCGGCTTCTCCAACTCTTCTTCACACAACTGCTGCGTCTAGTGGTAACGATCCATGATCCCTCCTTAAGCATGATATCCTTGTGTGCGCGGTAGAAAAGTTTTGTTTTCTGCTTTTATAGCCTTCGCGCAACCCATTACCTGGTGCCGCCCAGTGGCCAGATGGCAGGTCATTAGGCCCACCTCTATTAGTGCTTAATCATCCGATTTAATTACGCGCTGCTTAAATAATATTTACTGGTCGCAAAGTGGTGCAAAAAATTATGTAAAAATTATACATTGTAGCACACTATATATGGAAGCTCAACAAAAAAATTCGTTCATTTTTACGACTATTTGCTAATTCTAAAAATACTTAGAGCGGCACATAATTGTTTAATCGTTTGGTTAATTATATGTCGTTCCAAGAATTTTTAGAGGTAGCAAATATCCTCAAAAAATTACAAAAACATTACACAACATATCACGATGTCTCAGGAAGCTTCACAAAAAATGACATAATTTTTTGAGCTCATTTACTATATTTACAAATTTAAAAAACTTATAAATTACGAATTGGGTGGGCAATTAGCCGATTTAATCACCTGTCATCCTATGGACGGACGGCAGGCGTCTGCCATCTACTCACGGGGTGATAGGTGTCACGTGTCATTTACTCGTGCTGTCGTCTGTTCAGCGAACAACATAAATGATATTTTTGTCAATACGTTGCGTATACGACTTTTTTTTATAAATAGTCGTGCGAAAGTGGCTTCCATTCATAATGCATGCATAGTACTACGAAGAACCCAAATACTACCCGCCTTCCCTTGTCCTAAACGGCGACGTGACCTGCTGCTACCGGCCACCTCTGCCCGGCGGCGCCTTCGCCTCAGCCGCTGCCACCAATGCAGCTTCTTGACCTGTGTTCGGTTTCCCGTCCGCCTCATCCTGGCTTGCACCGGCGGCCTCAGCGGCGCGCCCCACGTGTGCCGCACCAGCGCGTGCACATGGCCGCCGCCGCCGCCGCACCGCTTTCCCGGCACGCTTACCACCGTACGGCTCGTGGTCTTCTTGTCCCCATCGTGGCCTTTCGCGCGGTGGAAGACACTCCCGAGGTACCACCACGGCGACATGCGGTGGTTGGTGGTGCGGCGGTCGCGCCTGGACAGACCATCCTGGCTGCCCGATCGCCCACGACACCGTGGGGCTCGTGGAGGGAAACGAGCTAGCGGCACCTGATGAGTTGCCGCTGTACGTGCTGCCCGAGTCGACCCGATTCGTTCACCGCGGTCGGCTTGACTAGCCCACGCTGACAGTGGCAGCAACAGCACCGTCATTCCTCTGTCGCCGCGGCGGGCTCTCTTCTTTAGCTTCTTCATCAGCACGGCATAGGCAGCGCTCCATGAGCTACCGGTTCGGCCTGATGCGGCCGCGGATCGTGACCGTCCCGTTGCTCGACGAGGACCGCTTCGGCGTAGCCACGACGCGACATCATGCTCGTCGAAACGACGCGTCGAGGAGCCCTCCGCTCCCACGTGGCGCGGCCATGCACTTATGTCGTGCCCGCCCCTGAGTCGACGGCTCGCGGGACGGCGGGAGACGGAGCGGCGCCTGCCGCTGCGCTCCAGCGACAACGGACGAGTGATCACCACGGTCGGAGATGCAGTGCGACCTGTCTCTGTTCTCTCCGCTGCGATGCGTCCTTGCGGCTCTGGACGACGGCGGAAGCCGAGGCGGGCAAGGCGCTGCTCTGGATTGGGATGGTGCAGCGGCATTGCGGTTCTTGACCAGCGGTTGGACGCGACGCGAGCAAGGTGACATTCGTCTCTTGCACGGCGATGGTCGTGGAAGCGGTGGCCGTCTCGGCTTCTCTCGCTGGCAATCAACCATGCCTCGCTTCAAGTGAACTAGCCACGTAGGCGCGGCGCTACGCCGCGTCAGCCACCGTACGCAAAAAAATAAAAGAGGCGATAATTCGTGAGGAGCTTTTAAAAAAGCGGCGAAACGTATTTTGAGGAAGGTAAAGGGCTTTTCCGGGAAAAACCGGGCGCAAAAATGTATTTTCTAAAAGGCGGAGGGATTTTTGGGAAAACCGAGGACCAGTCGTAAAACCGGGGACCATGCGATTTCAAAACGGGGCTATCGAGCAAAATGGAGGGGCAAAAAATTTGTAAGGACCTTTTCGCGAGAACCGTGGACTGTCGCATTTCGAGAAAATTCGGGTAATCACCACTACCGGCCGTCTGCTTTTCTCGTGCCACCAGTGCATGGTCTGTGGCAGCCGGGCGACGTGGCTCGCCCCATGCCTTTCCGAATCGTCAATGGGTAGGATATTTCTAACTTCCAACATAAAAGGCATGTTCGTCATATCGGTTTTGAAAATAGTCAATTGTTTTCGGTTATACTCTGCCTAAGAGCATGTACAATGCAAGCTCTTAAAGAGATGCTTAACAATGAAAAACTGATTTTTTTTTGCCACATAGGATAGATAAGGTGCTTATTTTGAAGCATCGATGCTTAGTAGGTGCTTATGTGCATAACTATATCTATTAATAGATATTATAGCATCTAAGCACCCACGGAAGAGATGTTTGCATTGGAGGAAATAACTTTTGCATGCATGCTTGATGATGTGGCTATATTCTCTCTTTTTAAGCATTCATATCTAAGCATTTTGCATTGTACATGCTCTAAGGAGGATGTCACTTATTATGTATTTTATATTATTTTTTTCTTAGAGTCGGAGTTAAACACAAATAATACTAGATACCTATTATCCTATTCCATATTCGTTCTATAAACCTTCAAACAGTCGGTCAGACGAAAATTATCTGCTTCTTTACACAAAACATTGGACAGTAGGGTATAATCAGACCGAACACCAAAAGACTAATTGCTGAGATATCAAAAGAAGAGCACTCAATATTCTCCACGTGTTTAGATGTGTCAATCCGCCTATTTGTTATATTGTTTCTAAGTCAAGTCACAACAGATTTTTTTATATTACTTGACACACACACACATATATATATATATATATATATATATGTGTGTGTGTGTGTGTGTGTTTGTGTGTATGTGTGAATGGATATCACTTATCTCGTATTTAATTATATATTTTTTCTCTTGAAGTCAGAATCAAATATAGATAATGTCAGATACCCATTTACAGCCTTCAATCGATGGATCAGGCAGAAATTATCCCCTTCTCCGCACCATAGTCCCGTGCCGCGACCGCGAGAGGCCGGGAAGATTTTACGTATCTCCCATGTAGCCCAAGGATACAGAAGGGCCATTAGCAACTGGTAACTAACTACCACCTTTTTTTTCCTCAGTAGCTATCTTCTACGGGAACAGTACAAGGTTCAGGTTCAGGTTTGAGTTTCAGAGTCTGGACTAGGTGCTTTGGTGCTTCGATTTCGTGTTCACAAGAGAAAAGGTAGGAATCGAGATTGATTTCAAGTATTTTGAGTTGCTGGAGGGGCAAGGAAAGGAGTGGTGCCCCAGGAAGGGAGGCACACTGTTCACCAATTCGCAGCCGGCTGATTCTGACCTTCCCTGCAAGCAACTGCGGCATGCAAAACCAAAACAGTTAAAACGGTTTCCCTTTCCCCCAAAACATAAATATTAGCCTCCTCTCCTCTCCTCTTCTCTACTAGTCTTCTTCCCTCCGCTCCTGATTGAGAAGAGGATGGCGCAATTCTTCGGCCGCATGTGGGACAGAGCACAGGGTAACCACATCTCACCTCAATTCTTCTGCAGTCTTGGTTCTTTTCTTTCCTTTTCTTTTCTCTTCTCTTCTTGTTCATGTAGTGTGACTGTGTGAGTAGTTTTCAAGATCCTAACACTTTTCCTTGAAGAAGAAAAGAACAGAGATATATGCAGTTTTCTGAATGGATGATGTAGGGCCAAGAGGACAATGTTTTAACGATGTGATGTAACCCGTGTTGCTTGCAGGCAAGTTGAGTGTTCGAAAAATTTGTGACAAGGTCTTCGCGGAATTGGCCGACAAGAACACCAACCTCCTGGACATCAACTGCCTTCACGTCGCCACCCTCATGGTTTACAAGTGAGAAACTGACAACCACGTTGATTACCTGACGCTCGATCACCTTGTTCTGTGGTTTTAGCGTCGATCCCCTATGCCTTTTCTGCGTTTCCACTAACTTTGCTCCGTTTAATTTGTTGTACATTTCATCTAGCTCGATCAACAAGCAATTGGTCGGCCCTCACAAGGACCCTCCATGTATGACGAAAATCGCTGAAAAAACCAAGGTATGACTCAAAGTAAAGCTGCTTCTTTATTTTTCCAAAACTACAATGTTCAATAATGTATGGGTTATGAAAATAATTAGTAGGTAGGTGTAGAGTATGTTCTTTTATATGATGTTTTCTCGCATCGCGCTCTTTTGAGAATGCATCGAACAATTGCTGGATTAGAATCTTCTCGGTGGAGGGAAGAGGCAGAAGTCTGCAACCTCCAAAAAATAAGAAAATTGGTCATGTAAAGCGCCAGTGGCTGGAAGGCGGCGGAGCTCCGACGAGCGGCGGCCGCGGCGAGGTCAGGCCGTGTTGGGAAGGAGCCGTTTCTCTCTGTTTTGTGGGTGGCCACGTCGAACTGTCCCGTTGGATCTCCGTCAACCGTCCGATCAGATTTATGCGGCCCAGATAAAGCATGATAAGTTTTTTATAGGGATAAAGCAGGATAAGTGATAAACAACTGCGGCTTATGCATTTTTGCCTCAGTGTAAGCGTTTGTGCGAATAAATTAAAAACCAATTAACCAATTATAAAAGACTATTCTAATAACCTACTTTAAAACGGCAGCGCATGAACTATTCCATTTATTTTTATTTATTTATTTGAGGGAATGCATAAGATATAACCCATAAATATGCTGCCGCTGGCCAACCGAAGATGGGCCTATTCAAGCTTAGTTACGATGCAGCCTATGTAGGCCCAACCAACTTGGATCGCACATAATAATAGCGGTCCAATTCGGCCTACCAAATGATCCAAATTCGTTTTACAATAGCCGTTAGATCCAACATAAACGGTACAGATGAGGTCAGAAAAACCCGTAGCGGAAGCCCAGGTCCGTAGGTATAGGTTCTTGCACAGAAAGGACCCCCTGTCTTACTGTGCAATGCACGTCCTTTTCCCTGCTCGCGGCGAGGACAGAGGCGGCGGATAGTCGGAGGTGAGCAGAGCTAGCTCCGTCGAGCGGCGGCGGCCGACGAGGTGACGGAGATAATCCGTTCTTGATGGGGTCCCAGTCGGTCTCTCAGTCTGGATTCCTCGCGTCATCGAAATGTAGCGTATGCGAGAACTAACCTCTTTGCTTTGACTGCGACTGCAGCACTACAGCGAGCAGAACGTGGACGGGATATCTCAGCAGGAGTTCCGGGATCTGATCATGGAATGGGTGAGGAATGACCTGCGCATCATGCTCGCGAACAAGGCCGCGGTCGCGCTACTGGCGGCGCCGCTGCTCGCCGTGACGGCCAAGAACGCCGGCAGGCAGGTGCCGAAGGTGAGGGACGCGGTGGAGAAGGTGCCCACGCCGCTGCTCTTTACCGTCTTCTCCATCGGGCTCATGTTCCTGTACGACGTCCGGGCGGGCAAGCAGTGAACGGACACCCGAATCGCTCACCTGAAGTTGAAGGCGCCCATGGTTACGCTTTAGCGTCTTTGCTCTCTGCTGTGTGATATATGATGTTGTATTGAAGTTACAGGCCATTGACATCTGAATGGCACATGTATATGCAAACAGCTGGGAAGGAACAATCGTAAACGGCAATCCTAAAAAGAGACCAAAGTATGATTTCTTGAACGGGTTATCGTACCACCGACACCGGTAATCAGATGGGTGAATGATTCATAAAGTTTTTGAATTTTTTCTTTAAAATATTCAAAATCCTCCCTCAAATAATTACGATAGTCACCAACTAGACTAATCTAAACAAAACTAGAGATAAGAATTAAGAAAATTAGCATCCTACTGCACAAGCCAGATCAGATCGCCATTGAAGGGCCGGTCTGACCGTTGGCCCGTGATCGGTTTGCAATCTGGGGTTGGTCTGACTGGTGCGCTGTTTTCAGACCTGAAAACCTCTCGGATCAAAAGCTCAAATCTTAGATATCGTGACTATTGTCCGTCTATTTCTATTTCACATCTTAGGTCCGATAGAGCCTACACATGAAAAAAGTGTTGAAATATAAATGAATTATCCGTTTTTTTTATCAGCTTAATTTTTTAGATGAATTTGCTAGTATACAACTCAATAATGTAGATATCGTGTTCTACAGTTGTTTCTTCCGTTGAAAGCAAAGTAATCTTGGTTTATGCTCTTTGATTCTCTCAACATGTGGGGGATACTTTAGCGATTTAGCTAAATTGCTCCTGTGGAATCTGTTGCTACGATGCGCCCTAGAAGTTAGAAATAGTATTGTTTGCGACTCTGGACTCATTTTTATTCCCCCGATACATCTGAATAGCCTTTGTAAATTTTTTTGCTTGACGAATTTTCTGTTGCTTAATGTACTGGTAGCTTTTACTTCTTTTTTCCCGTCATCTTGTGTCGGCTGATATCGATATGTTGCAGCCTTAATTGATTTCTGAAATATGCAGGAGTATGACATCAACCTCGACGGCCTCCTGGACCGCGAGGAGTTCGCGGAGTTCATCCGGAAGCTGACCGCCGAGTCGCTCTGCGCGATCAGTTTCAAGCTGCTCATCACGCTGGTCGCCGCCCCCGTGCTGGCGCTGGCGACCAAGAGGGCGACCGAGGGCGTCCCCGGCGTCGGCAGGGTGGTGCGCAAGGTGCCCAACTCCATCTACGCCTCCGCCATCACCCTGGGCGTCGTGCTGGTGCAGAAATCCGCCGAGGGAGTCGAGTAGAAGCAGGCATCCGGACTTGCACCGTAAACTGTATAAATGCACCAGGCAGGCAACGAAGGATAGTAGTAACCATAGCAGATGTCGTTTGATTTGTCGTGTAAACGGTGCTGTTTTGGGGACAGGTTTTTGCTGTAATCACTCGTGGTTTTGGTGTTGCCAGCCTCTGTGGACTCTCATACGGTCAATATTGGTGGTGATCATTTGGGCTTATTTTTGGTGGCTTATGGCTGAAAAGCACTGTAGCTGGCTGAAAAAACACTGTAGCTGACAGAGGCCATGAGTGATTCAGGGACCGAATAAGGGTTGTTTTGGCTTAGGATTTGTCTTTTTCACTTCTTGCTACTGTAACTAGTTTTCAAACGGTATGTTTTTCAAAATGAGTTCTACTAGTCGATTGTAGTATATATTATGCTGACTTTAACTATAATGATTAAAATCATATGTGATTATCTCTCTCACGAATAGACAGAATTAAAAAACCATAAACTATAAGCATAACCCAAAAGAACACCACCCAAAGTCGTAGCCATACTCCTTGTGATGCCTTGCGGCTTTGTGTTTTGCGCTTCTTTTGATGGATGAGAGCTTGTGGCCATATTCTTTTGGGCTACGACGGATGTTTTTTGGCTGTGACTTATGATTTTTATATGTATTTTTTGATACAGTGGCAAACGATGGACACACTGACTCAGACAGTGCACACGTCGGCAAACTTAGAAAGCCGTTTTGAAAAGCTGCACTATTTATTTTAGGTTTTAGAGAAGTCGAAGGTAAAAACCACCAAAAAAGCCTGAAAGATGATGCTTTTTTTTTGTCATCCCTTCTACTTTCTTTTCTATGCTTATGTCCGGGCCGTTTAACAACTTTTCGCTCGCTCGGAGTTTTTTTTGAGACATGGATGGATGCGCTCAGAGTTATGTCCTATTTATATTGACTTCTAAAAACCGTTTTTCTACGATAAATATCTTTTATGTAGTACATAGGTTTCAAACAGAGTATCTTTTTAAGGCGGTGTCTACTAGTCGATTGTAGTACACACCGCAATGACTTTTTTTATATCAGACAAAATCGTATGCGAGTGTCCATCTCTCTATAAGCTTGTCTATAAACTATAACTATTTATGAACTAAAACCAAAAAAATCTACATAAACAGGTCCTTAATTCTTTTGCAATGCGAGCAGATAATTTCAGGCATGCCTTCCCAAACCCTTCTCCAGATAAAGTGGGCTTGTCTTCCCTGTGAAAGAAAGCCCAACAATAGCCCAGTCCATCTCATGTTCGACCCTGCACATCGGCACCCACCCGTCCGGACTCCGGAGACACCTGGCCGGTCCACCGTTCACTCTCGCCGCGGCCCACTTTAACTCCGTCTCAGCCGGGGCCCAACCTGAGCCCATAGCTAAGCAGGCCGGGGAGAAGGCAAAGAGCTATTGTAACCATCGGTGCACTTCGTGGAGGCCACTCCACCAGCCAACCACCGCCGTCTGCTCGGCCCCACACGTTTCTTGGAGCTGGAATTGGATGCCAAGCACCGGACCCGACACCAACCGATTCGTTAAGCAGCGAACATGCGATGGCCAGACACCGTACGTATGCTGTACACACATAAATGTAGCAGTATAATACACGAGCTGTGCATCCATGCACAGCGGCTCTGGACGGTTTCAGACACACGTACACCTCAGATTTCGGAACGATTTTTATCTACGATTCAGTCGACAGCAGTAGTGCTTAGCTTTCAAAGCATGTCAGCCATCGATCGGGAGGGAGCCTCCGTGCCCACAAGGCCGAACCTGTCGGCGCATCGGCAACAGCGTACCGGCCGACGCGAGCTGAGCACCGGCAGGGCGATGGCGATCCCAACCACCGCGCTATCGAGGAGTAACAACCAACAGACTTGCCTCCTACTGCGCGTTCGCGCGTGTTCGCTGCTCGCTTTGCGTCACGTGAGTGGCCCCCTCCGTTTGGTTTGGACGCCCAACCCTACCCATGTCGACGCGAAGGGCCGGGTGGTTTGATGATTGGATGGGACGCGCACTCGCCGTTAGCCTCCAACCTGTAAACGTCCTCTCATCGCTCGCCGCTTCCGACTCACGCGAACTCCCTACTACGCTATGTGTATCATCCGTTGGAGTGATAATTACTTCGACTCAGTTCACACGCATTGGGACTGAACAGGAGCAGCCCACGTTTGCCAATGCAAACACATGCTACGGCAGCTTCGTTTCTTTGTTTGCTGCTGCTACTAAATCACAGGCGAAGCCAATAGGTTTCTTCTTCCTAATGAGTTTATGTGTGTAATGACTGAAATTGTACTGAAGTGGTTAAAATTTTACTGTAACTAAAGATAGTTTATTTGACGCAATTAAATTTTAACAAATTTAAAAATAGAAAAATGTTTCCCCAACTTTACTCACAAGATGATAGCGTATAACTGAGACGCACCATGATAGCATACAACTGAGCTAAGATAACAAGATTGTTCACTGTTCTCCTCATTTTAGCTTCTACCCGGCAGGTTCTTGACCAAACAACAATGTCAAATCCACATACCAAGGCCGAAATAACAGCCCGACGCTGGGTGGACCAACCGTTGTGAAGAATAGCAAGTGACTTCTGTAACAACCTAGCTATTTATTTCAAAAATTATTAGTAAAAATAATAATAATAATTTAATTTAAAATAAAAAACGTGTTATTTGGTGGCCTAAATTTTAAAGTTTTTATTTGCCTATTTTCATCTTTTAAAAAGGCCTTTTCTTAAAAGAAACTTTATTAAAAAATAAAAATATTATTAAATAAAGGGTGTTTTGAATTTGTGTAAAAATACTATTTTACATTAATTATTTTCAAGCATTTGGCATTTATCTGCATTTTCTGTGAACTTTCTAGAATTTAAAAGTGATTTTCAAAGTTAAAAAGTATATTTGTAAAACATTAAAGACCAAATTTAAGATGGAAATATTTTTCCTAAGTCCAAAATATATTCAGGATTTTTTGTGAATTTTTTAAACTTTATTTGCTATTTTCTAAGAGATTTTGAAACCTCCTAGTTTTTTTCTGAAAAATAAAACTCAACCCCTTCCCGAGCAGACACATGTATGGGCTGGATCGCATCCAGCCTATCCGATCGAATCTCGACCGTCCTTCCGCACTTAACCCCCTCAATTCTATCCGACGGCCCCGTTTCTCCTTGCGCCACATGGAGATCATCCAGCCGCCCATCTCTCCCCTCTTCTCCTCTCTCACTCTTCGACATGTGAGACCCACCTGTTATATCCTTCTTCCTCCTCCCTCCTCCTCCCCATCTACCACCATTGTCGGCTATCCTAGCTTTTAAATCGACGGTTTCTTCGTCCTTTAAATCCCACGCAAATGCTCCTTTGAATTAGGGATGGCAACGAGGTCGGGCGGGCGGGGACGCCTCGTGTCCCCACCCCGATCCCACGAAGTTTCCCCACCCCGCGCCTATGAAGCTTGATAGGGGCAACGCGCCTCTTCCCCGTGGGATCCCATGGGAATTAAAAAGTATTTTTATATATATGTAAAAATATTATATTGGCTTTATTAATTATTTTTTATTTATACTTTTTTATGAAAATATAACTTGAAAACATAAAGCATGTTGTATAAAATGCACATTTTTGTCCAAAAAGGTAAAATAGAATACACATTCTATATTAACATCTATATTATATAAACAAAATAATATATTTTCAATTTTGTCGAGTCCCCACAGGCCCCATGGTGGGTCTTTGGCCCCGCCCCACCCCGCCAACTAACGGCCCCCCCCACGACCCGTGGAGGAGATTCCTCACGGCCCCGCCCCGCCTCTATGGGATAATCCTCATGAGGCCGTCCCCATGAGGAATATTGCCATCCCTACTTTGAATGCCCGTTCACTCCTCACTCAATCCCACCCGTTTCCCACTCCTTTAAACCCACCATAACCGTTATGCACCATTTGTTGCCGTTCTTGCTCCGTTGAGTAAACGCTGCACTCCCCTCACCCCTGATATCCTATCAAACCTCCCCTCCCCCACCTCACTCCGCACATTACCTCGCCTTACTCTTCTCTACCTTGGGAGCACCCCCGTGCCGTTCCTCTTTTTCTCATCACCGACGAACATCCACAGCAAGCAATTGCCACCGTTTTGGACCACCTCAGCCCTCATCAATGTCGTCCACACATTCCCCGTTGTCGTGCGAACCTCCATCGCCCCATCGCCGAGCAAGCCACCACCGAAAAATCCTTCGCCATCGGAGCCAAATGCCGCAACCACTGCCCGCTTGTCGTCGGCTGTCCCGTTCACCGTCGTGCCCCGCGCTAGGTGGGAAATGAATCCCCATGCCCTCCACTATCTTTTTGTACCCTCACCGTGCGTCGCCACCCATCGTGCCGCTGGCGAGCCTCGCCTTCACCGTCTGCCGGACCATAACATTGCTCGGGCCGGCGTGGCTGCCACTTGGTTGCCATGTGGCTTCCTAGGTCGGCGCTTGGCCACCACGTCACTAGGCCCATTTTCAAGTAAATAAAGTTTGTTTTTGTGCTTGATATATATCTTTGTTACCGCTGTGTGCACTAGTTGATCCTGGACTAATACGATTTACACAGAGAGTTTCGGAGTTGTTGCTCCGGGGTCCGAGGGACTTTCTAGTCCCACCTCCATTTCACCCGGGTCTTTGAGTTCTTGGCTTAAACAATGAATATGAATTTTTAATTATTGTTTGCTCTTCAAAATTTATTTTAGTTAATTAGATTTTCGGATATGGGTTTTCAGTTTGAATTTCAAGTATAAAATATGATCAACTTAAATTAGATTTATTTGGCTCTTACCTCATAACTTTTATTTGTATTTAATAGTTATTTGGCAAAGCAAAAGCAAAGATCCAGGAAATTTTAAATAACACCAAAAGAAGAATAAAAAGATTTAGAAATTATCTCCAATTTTTACATTTCTGTTTGTTTTGATCCTTGATCCTCGATTTTTATTCTTGCCATTAAATTTGTTTGGAACAAAACCAAATCGACAAACCAGGAAAAATCGAGTAACACCGAAAACAAAAAAGGCTTTAATTTTTTTTTATATTTATGTCAATTTTCAAATCAAGAATTCTCAGATAAGTGTCGAGATTTTGAATAACACTAAAACGAAATAATATTTTCCACGATTCGTAAATTTGGGATGTTACATTTTGTTTGGACACGGGGGTTAATGAGTGTATGAAAACAAAGAAATGGTTGAAGGAAATGACCATAGTATCCATGGTGTTAATGTTTTGGGAATAAGAGAGATGATTATTGTGCGAGTGTTTTCTCGAAAATGTTGAAGAGACATAGAAGATTAATAAAGACAAAGCATATAAAATATCATTAAAACTACATACAATTTTTATATTTTAAAACAACCTAATAAAATTACATATCTTATACTTTAAAATCAGATGGAGTAGCTTACGATCCCGCTCCAACTAGCTTACGGTTTAGGTTTCTGGTTGTGTTTTTTTGTTTATGGTTGAAATTACACTGTAGCGGTTATTAGTTTTTTGAGAAAAATTAAAAAAAATATTATATCGTCATGGACAATGTAAAGAAATAAGAGGGAAAAAGAAAAGCAAAAAATATCAAAAAACTAAGATAACTCAAAATTAGAAGGTGTCGTATTCTAAATGACTTTTGGTTTAAATAAACCAGAACCAAAATAAACTAGAAACTGAAGCCGTTTAGAATGGGCCTATGCTGGATTTTCTTTTTTCTTAAAGTAAGTGTTGACAATGGTAGGGATGCTTTCTTTTCGGCTGTGGTTTATAATTTTTGTTTCTAGTTTAATTGTTTGAGCAATTTTAATAAAATAGTTTAAAATAACAGAAAAAATTATTTGTTTGTTCAGGCGCTGTGCCGGTGATGGAAGCATGGGTCAGCTACTCAGCTGCATAGGGTTTGACAGGTATATAGTGACAGTTGTCTTGTCACCAAGAGAGGGCCTGGCTGGAACAGCCAGCTAGCTAGCTGGGCGTCAAGCGAATCGCCACTCTTCCATCATCACAAAGTAAAAGAAGTCGTCGACGGACATTACTGTTGGTGCTGGGTTGTGATGGATGGCCTCCCGAGTCCCAACAATAATGCACCATATTTGGAAAAGTATATCTGTACATTTGTAAGGTCGAAATAAAAAATTTGGCACGTACCCCTACTACCTGTAGGCTGAGTTAATATGGTACTGGTACAGTACCAGTACAGCACACTATATGTAGATGCCGTTAGTTTAGGCTAAAATAAGTTGATTTGTGGTTGATATTATAATATAGCTAATTGAAATTAAACTATAGTTGATGGTGATTTATTTGATATAATTAAATTTTAAAAAATTAAAAATATAAAAAATATGTTAGCCTATAATGAACAACGCAAACAAATACGAAAAAAAACTAGCAAAAAAACTCAAAAAAGCTAAAAAACTAGAAAAAAATAAAATTTATAAATAATAAAAAATAAACTAGAAGACAAAAAGATGCAGCCGAAATGAGCCAGACCTTACTGCTTTTTTGGAATTTCTTTCACGATGCACTAGTATTGATGATTATATGGGTACGGTTTCTTTGTGCCCGGCAGGCGGACACAAGTCACACAACTAACTTTGCCTCTTTTCATTTACTTTTCTGAATATGGTAAGCTGGTCACTCCGAGTACTCTTCTGAGTCATTCCTCTCGAACAGGCTTTTCTTCTTCTTTCCTACGTACTACTACTAGTCTAGTACGGATCCCACAGTAAGAACGGGAGCTCCTCAAATCGCCAACTGCTGCTACAGTTTGGTTCTTCATGGACGCGCCCACTGACAGCGGGTCCACGAGTGGAGCTGGCCGACGAGCTGGTCCTGAGACTGCGGGGGGCATGCCTCCTCCGTCGCGTCACAGATTATTTGGGCTCAGCTTTACCTCTAAATAAACAAAGATCTATCTTGATTCTAAGCTCTTGAGCTTTAGCAAGTTGAATTTGAATAGCTTGTTAAGGCTCAATTTAAGTTTTAATATTGTTATATATCAATTTTTATCGAGTTTGCTCAAATTTGATTCTTTTTTCTTACCATTAGAAATTAGTATATATTGAATTATTAATTGTTATCGAGTCTATTTGAGCTAAACTCAAGTCTATTTAAGCTTAAACTGAATCAAATTCAAGCTTAGATCTAAGCTGTATTCTCCAGCCGAGCTCGTTCTTGGGGATCAGGCTCACTCAAGCTCCAATGGTTTACCGCGGTAGTCCAATGGCTCGTTCTTGTGCTGTCTGGTAAGCCCGGGGCCGCGTGGGCCTCCCTCTCGGGCTGGGACTAGCCGACCGGTCACGTCCTCGGGGCCAGGGCTTCCTCACCGCTATCTCCTTGTTTTTACCCGTCGCAGCGTACTTACTGTACTACTGCTGGGGGCAGTAGTAACTCCTGCTCGTCTCGTTCGTCGTTCGTCCGCCCCGCGGCTCGCTGACTCCCAACTGCTGGCCCGGCCCGGGGCCCGCGTTTCTTTTCATTGCTGTTTTGTTGCAGGGCCTGGGCCCCTTTGGTTGGACACGTAGCGGCTTGAACTCCCAACAGGACAGACCTCACCAAATGATTCAGGATCTATTCTTTGTTACTTGGTTTTTAATTTTTATATCAATTAATTATAGTATATATTAAAAATTTTATATTTATATTAATCAAAATCGTAAGTGAGATGCTTATCAAACACGTATGCTTCTCTTGTCCTGCGGTTCTGCATGATCTCCACTGTATGCTTTGAACACGGCTGGTGAAGTGGTAAATGAGTGTGCGTACGGCGCAGTAGAGCATGCGCTTGATTGGACGATACTGTACCTTACCGAACACGTATGTACAGCCAGAGATACAAGAATCATTAGCTACCCCCTGCCTCTGGCAAAGGGTGTGGCTATGCAGCGTCTGCTTTTACTAGTTGATGACTCCGAGAATTCATGCCATCGGTTGGCCGTAGCTAGGCAAGCAGGGTTTGCAGGGCTGCTTGGAGGTGCCCAGATTTGTGGTGAGATTTCCCTGTGAGATCTGTCGCAGCACGGCACGGGCAGAAAAGGTGTGTGTAGATAGGTGACGTTTTCGCCTTGCACAGCATCTTGGTTTGGGCTATACTGGTGCTTGAGTTTGAAAAGCCTTGTGTTCGTTTAGAATAGTAGGAGTACTACACGTCAGTTTGTCCGCTGGTAATTATAAATAGTAACCGTTTATATAGAGAGATGTTTGATACTTGTGTATGATTTTAGTTAATATAAATATAATTACTATAGTGTGTACTGCAATCGACTAGTAGATCATTTTAAAAAGATATTTCGTTTGAAAGTAAGATACTGTAGAAAAACTATTTACTTTAAAAATATAGTTTTTAACAGTTAATACGGGCTTTCCCGTGCAGTGGGTCGTCTGCCGTGCCAAGTGCATTGTCGTCGTGCTCTGGACCATTGCAGTGCGGCTGTGCGAGGCTTCCTGCCAAGATTGGAGCTGGAGTCGCCCAGCTGCTTGCCATGCATGCAAGTCCATAAAGAAGGATGGGTCTTCTTTAGTGGTGATCGGTTCGGTGAAAGTTGAAAACATATTGAAAACACCAGTGGTGGTGAAAAAAACATCAGAATGAGAGACTTATTTAACATAATTAAATTTAAAAAAATTGAAAAATATAAAAAATATGTTAGCCCATCACATATAACGCAAACGAATACGAGAAAAAAAAGAACCG
Organism: Bonia amplexicaulis; assembly: GCA_036346245.1. NCBI lineage: Eukaryota > Viridiplantae > Streptophyta > Magnoliopsida > Poales > Poaceae > Bonia > Bonia amplexicaulis. The sequence goes on along the minus strand of CM070745.1, from coordinate 16,244,256 downwards.
ACAAAAAAACTCAAAAAAAAATCAAAAATTCAGAAAAAGACGAAATTATGAATAGTGCAAAAATAAACTTAAGCTTTAAGCCATAAGCTATATTGAGCAGGGCCTTAACCTTCAAAAAGCTCGCCATTAATCGCCTGGCCTGGAAGCCTACAGAGCCAGGCTCGCCTCCTTTTTTGCCTTTTCCGTCCCCTTCTGTCGATCACCACTTATAAGATTATAGTCGGACCATCCAAGTGAAAAATACTAGCTTTAAGTCAGTAGGGATCTTTATTTTACTCTGTCCTTTGAGCATGAGTTGGAAACGCATTGACTGGCCGAGGCTGGAGACAGCTTGTCGGCGCATGGGCAGCGGTCGCAGCTACTCAGCAGCCAGTACGACGGGCGCGGGCCGGCCGGGGACACGCGCACCGGCCTCCACTCTCCTCCAGCCCCGTCCGCTCCGATCCTACCAAACGAATTGAAGTAACCCGGCACCTACGACAAACACAACCCGAGATCGAGCCAACCGACGCGACCAAGCTCCCTATCGTCAGCTATTTGTTGCAGATTTTTGGGATCGTCTTTTTCCAAGATTACCAATTTACCATTACTGCTTGCATCGATCATGACCTTTACTTGGTTATGTACGATGGGGTACGACGATTTAGAGGATGAATGTCTTTTTTTAAATCTTTTTATGTTATTAGCAATATGATATAGTGAAAAACATAAACTTATAAGCTACATCTAACCCAAAAGCTCAAAAATGCAAAGCCGCCTGAAACGAACTGTCTCACCGCCTCACCGGTCTAACCGCTGGTCAAGGGCGGCTGGACCGCTCGGCTGGTCTGACCGCAAACATCATCTGTTAGTGAAAGAAGAAATAAGCTCAACTTAGATGTGGTAAAAGATCATGCATAATCTAGTAGAGAAGAGAAGTGACTAAGAAAGACACAAGCCAGAAGATGTGACTCAAAACACATTGAATTTATCTAAAATATTGACATTGCCAAATTGTATGCAATGCAACAACAATGACGACGGATGGGCCACTACTAAACCTCTCAATACTGAACCGTTTGTCGCTGCCGAACACCGCGAATCGCTGGTTATGCCCTTCTTTCTCTGCTCTCTATCTACCTCTTGCTCTCTCACTCTGTCATAGGAGTAGCAACATGCCGAGGGGTCTTAGGGGAAGGCCCCCGCGGCCTAGCCATAATCCTCGCTAGCTTGGCCCTGTTAAGCTAATCGGGAGGAGATCACATCCAGTCTCTATTCCTCACGGGGACCCAACCTCCACAGGTGATTAAAAATAGGTTAAATTATTTTTTAAAAAATAAAATAATTTTGTTAATTAATTTATAATTATTTATATATTTTGAAAAATATAACCTAAATATATATATTCTAACATATAAATTCAAGTTTTAGTCTGAATATATAAGAAAAATATAATTTTATATTAAAAATATAATTATTATAAAAATATATTTTTTTATTTTTACCGGATTCTCACGGAAGAGGGCCCTCACCCTGCTAGCGTAGCAGGCCCCGCTCTGGTTTCCCGCAGGGAGATCGGTCCCCGCCACTCATCCCCGATGGGCACCCCTACTCCGTCTGGCTCCCTTCCCTTTTGGACTTTGTATAAGGAGGTGTACTGGTGTAGGCAAACTAGCTAGGGTCAGCTGTGCAAACTGAATAACGGAGCGGGTTATAACAACCACCCAATAGCCACATGGACCCGTCCGTTCATACGAGGAAGGCAGCGCAGTAAATCTCATAGCAGATCGGCCGGGGGCTGCGAATCGGCTGAAAGATTAGAAATTTTCAGGCGACTGAGAAACAGCAAATCTGAAAGGCAAAAGCACAGCACCTTAAAAGAGAGGCCGGAAGCTGCAGCAGAGGAGAGAGAGAGAGAGAGAGAGAGAGCATATATGGCGATGCCCTTTGCCTCCCTGTCGCCGGCAGCCGACCACCGCCCCTCCATCTTCTCCTTCTGCCGCTCCTCCCCTCTCTCCGCGTAAGTAACGCCATGCACACAAAGCTCTCTTCTTTCTGTGAGCTTCTTCTTTCTTGCTTTAAGCCTGGACGTGTAGGTAGCTGGTTAACGTGGTGAGGCGCTGCGGTGCGTGCAGGGTCGGGGAGGAGCCGCAGCAGCACGTGATGAGCGCGAGGTGGGGGGCGGCGACGCCGCCACAGTTCACGGCGGCGCAGTACGAGGAGCTGGAGCAGCAGGCGCTCATATACAAGTACCTCGTCGCCGGCGTGCCCGTCCCGCCGGATCTCCTCCTCCCCATCCGCCGCGGCTTCGACTCGCTCACCTCGCGCTTCTACCACCACCCCGCCCGTACGTACGCCGCCCCTCGCCTCCATTCCTATCCAGTATTTCCATACATACACACATCTGCACATGCTTTTGCATTGCTTCTGCGATCTATCTCGTTTGTTTATTCGGATCGAGGGATTCAGGTGTACTTGGCCGCCGTTTGTTAATTGGGTCCGGTCATTTGTTAATCTCGTTCTGGATTTGTTCCCGAAAAGTTCCAAGTTTTCTTTAATCCAAACCTAGTGCCCAGCTCAAGATTTGCTCCTATCTAGATAGGCTTGATTAGATGCACGCAAGGTTTGGCCCTGGCTAAAAGAGGTGGTTAGTTTATTGGTCCTTTTCTTAGGGGTTTTTCCTGTCTGCTTGTTGGGAGCCTTACCCACGCTTTCACTACTGCTCCTGCGATTAAGCTGTGTCCTGCATCAAATGGACCGCCAAAATAAACAAGCAGCACAGAACAGCATCACATACAGTTCCAACCTTTCCCCAACATTGTTTTGGTATACGTTGTTGGGGGTAAATGGTTGACCTTGGGTAGATCTACTACTGAGCGCGACGGCTCTCGTCCTGTACACCATCTCCGGGCGCCTGATTGACCACATTTTTTATGTTGATTCTTGCATCGGATTGGAGAAGTCTCCGTTCCCGGATTGCATTTGCTCCCACCGAATGCGCACCGACACATACGTACGTACATGTATCAATGTGAGTATGTAGCACAAGAAGATGCCCACATCACACCATTGACTTGGTTCGTACGTATCTGGGCTTTTGCAGTTGGGTGCGGGTCCTACTTCGGCAAGAAGCTGGACCCAGAGCCCGGGCGGTGCCGGCGTACGGACGGCAAGAAGTGGCGCTGCTCCAAGGAGGCCGCCCCGGACTCCAAGTACTGCGAGCGCCACATGCACCGCGGCCGCAGCCGTTCAAGAAAGCCTGTGGAAACGCAGCTTGTCGTCCCCCACTCGCAGCAACCCCCCGCCCCAGCGCCCGCCGCCGGCGGCTTCCAGAACCACTCGCTGTACCCGGCGATCGCCAATGGTGGCGGCGGCGGATGTGGCAGCGCGCCTGGCTCGTTCGCCCTGGGGTCCACTTCTCAGCTGCACATGGACAATGCTGCGTCTTACGCAATTGCTGCTGGTGGCGGAAGCAAAGATCTCAGGTATCATTTATTATCTTTTCTACAAACTCTGTCTACTGTTTAGTGTTTAGCGACCTGATCGATGCCAGATGAATGCACTGATGAAATGCCTGCTAATATGTCATATTTTGCATTATTGTGTTTGGTTGCATCAGTAGACAGTAGTGATGATCAGACTATTAGTGCAGCATCAGTAGTACTAGTCCTTCTATTAGTGCTCCTCTGACAGTATGTATGATCTGTGCTTAGTAAAAAAATTCTTCTGTCAGCTCTGCCACAAAAACTACAGTGATCTGTGCGTAGGCTGCTGCCTCTTTTGCTCTGGCCATGCTTTCTGGGACCAGATTTTAGCCAGAGAAAATTGAGGAACAGTCTTGGTACTAGATTGTGGAGGGAGGGTGGTGCTCTGATGAATGGAAGTGCAGTGCAGGGTGCTCCAAACTAGATTGAAACACGTACTGCCCGTAAAGGATGCAACATATATGGGTTCTATGCTTTTAGGGCTAGTGCCTTCTGCTCTCTGCTCCTGCTCTATCTAAGACCTGGCATTTATTCTGCTTCTTTATTGTTCTGCTGACCGCTGTTATTTTTCTTGTGTTCTTGTTTGCGGCTGGACTGGACTGGAAATGACGGCAGTTCTGCCCCGCTCATTTCGGCATGAGCTTCTGACTTTTTTCACTATTTCTAAATTTCATCTTTTTCTAAGTTTTCAGTTTTTTTCTTGTTCTTTTTTTCCTGTATTCGTTTGTGTTGTCCGTGATGGGCTAATCTGTATTTTTCTATTTTATTTTTTTTAATTTAGTTATGTCAAATAAGCTATCATCAACCACAATGTAATTTCAGCTAGCTACATTACAATTTCAGTCATAAGTCAGCTTATTTCATCCCAACCGAACGGCACCTAGGCTTTATCTATTTCTGGCTTTCTGACCAGGGATGTCTCATCCCTAGGCTTGAAACCATTTGAAAAGGCTAGCATGATACTGGAAGCCCATCTCCTTTTGCCCACCCTCTTTTCCTCTCCTCAGTACTTTGTGAGTTCACTTACAATTCCACTTTAGCGAAACTGTCACTGTAGGGTTACCTGCGGGGCAGTTGGCACATGATGCTGCATTGCTACCAATCATGTTTGCTTAGATGTCCGGCTTCCTATTTTTTGTTTTGTTTTTCTCTTTTTGTCATGAAATGCTGCTTTAAAATGTGCAGCAACAACTGCTTTCTCCCTTGGTTTTGTCAGTAGCAGTCAAGAGACATGTATCAAGTTTTAGAGAAAACGTGAAGCCTATTAGTGTGTCCAGCCTTCTCTAACGCCTATATAGATGACATTGAGCACTTTTTTTCCAAACCCTTTCTTATACGCCTTTGTACATCAGGTCTTGCACAAACAGTTTTACCCCACTGTTTCATTTCACATGGTCAAATGTCCCTTGTAAATGTTTGCATTTGTCGGATAAACATATTGATCTCTAGACTACTAATATACTGTCTACCCTTCGATGTGACTTCTGGAATTCAGGTATTCTGCTCATGGAGTGAGATCTTTGGCGGATGAGAACAGCCAGCTCATTACTGGAGCTATGGATGCCTCCATCGACAACTCGTGGCGCTTGCTGCCGTCTCAGACCTCCGCATTTTCTGTTTCGAGCTACCCTCTGCTTGGAGCTCTGAGTGACCTGGACCAGGGCACCATCTGCTCGCTGCCGAAGGCGGAGAGCGAGCCACGGTCTCTCTTTCGGAGCGACTTTGTGACTGTCGACTCCGCGAAGCAGGAGAACCAGACGCTGCGCCCCTTCTTCGACGAGTGGCCGAAGGCGAGGGACTCCTGGCCGGAGCTAGCTGATGACAACAGCCTCGCCTCCTTCCCGGCCACCCAGCTCTCGATCTCCATTCCGATGGCGACCTCTGACTTCTCCACCACCAGCTCCCGGTCACCCAACGGTGTATACTCCCGGTAAATCCAAATCTAATTCGCTCAGTTCATGGCAGCTGATTTGCAAGATTTCCGATTCAGAGCACCCTGAAATCGTTGCAGATGAGTGGATACCGTGTGGATCCCAATGCCTGTGAGCTGACCGCCGTTTGCTCATTCGTATGGAGTCCTGGACTCGCCTCATCATCGTGCATGCAGCATCAGCAAATACTCTATTAATATGGCTCTGTAATTTCCGAACAACATGCTTATGTATTTTGTTATGTTTACCCTAGCGGAGTTGTATGAAGTCAAGTCGATGGTCAGATCCGGCCGATGGACGGGCGTGACATCGTTGTTTCCCACCACACTTGATATTCAAACCTTATTTTCCTATCAAATCCATCGGTTTCTCATGTATATATATCACAAGTATTTGGCCGTAGACCTTTCTAGCCATGCATACAGCATACGTGACTTTACGCAAGCGTAGGTGCCCATGCATGTGTCTTCAGGTCGGTCCATCGATCTCTCGCTCTCGTGGCTTCTGCATGCTAGGCGTGCTAGCTGCGGAAGTACGGTTCTTTGCCGCGCTAGTTATCATACAGGTATGTAGTACGCCACGCCGTAGACGCTATCTTTACTATAAAAGTGTGAGTTGATGGTTGATCCCTTCTCTCTTCTCAGCCATTCGATTTAATATGTATCATTCGTCTCTCTCTTCTCTCTCTCAGGATACAATCATCCACCTCCTCCATTTTTCCTATCTCCTCACGTATTCTGGCCACCCTTCTCTCTGTCGCTTACTCTCTAATGTTTGACGTGTGAAATTGATCAGACAATAAGTTTCGTTTCATTATTTTTATGATTCTGTTGCAACGTACGAGTCACTAACTAGTATACGAAAAACTAAAGCAAAGACCCACACCCACACGTAATTATGAAAAAAAGGAGGGATGTAAAAAAAACAAGGACCATAGAAAATTTAAAAAAGTAGAAGACCTTTTTTGTAAAATCAATGACGTGGCGCATTGCCCCGGAAACTTCGCGAGCTTGCGTAAACCCGTAAACGAGACGGGATGCTCTCACACTCCCTGTTCCTCACATGACGGGAATTCTAGGATCTCTTGTCGAGGCGGCAAGCCCCGATCCGAGCTAGCTTCCTGCGCAATCCTCGAACGAGCAAACGTGGCATGGCATACTGGCATCTTTTCGACTGATCTGCACCCGCTGCATGTTATGGGGGCGCACCTCCGTCTCCATGCCTCTATGAATGCTTTGGCGTGTTGAGGTGGAAGGGGACATGAAAGAGAGGCCTATGGGCCATGGTCACTGATGATATCATTATTTTTTAAAGATGTTATCCAACAGCAAAAGATATCAACACCAACGGTATATATAATTTTAAACTTAAAAAATCATTAAAAATCAAATTTAATTTATTTTGATTTTTGAAAAAGACCAAAGTGCAACCTTAGAGGAACGGATCTGCTTCCAGAGTTGGTGGAGCAACAGGCTGTAACTCCGTGCGTGGGCCCTGCATGCACTTGTTTGTCTCGAAAGCAGACGCAGTAGTAAGTGCACTTAGAACGTTTTTATGGCTTTTGTCTCTTTTGTCAAAATAGCACAGACATGATAGATTAATCCTTAAATTATCGTGTTTATTATATCTATCTAATATATCATTTATTAATAAGTGAGAAGATTTACAAAGTAGTTTTTGAGTTCTCTTTCGGCTACTACATGATCGTAATCTCTTCTACTACCGTGAAGTTATAAGTCTTTCTATAACTACTCTATGATTGCAAGCTCTTCTACGACCGTGAAGTCGTAAATCCTTCTACGACTAATCTATGGTCGTAAGCTTTTCTATGATCATGAAGTCGTAAATTCTTTCACGACTACTCCATGATCGCGAGCTCTTTTACGACTTTGAAGTCTTAAGTCCTTCTACGACTACTCCATGGTCGAGAGCTCTTCTACGACTATGAAATCGTAAACTCTTCTACAACCACATAGTCATAAGCAGTCCTACCATCACACTATTATGTGGTTTTTATATCCCCAATCGACTTGTCAAACGACGTCTTACTACATCGTGGGTGCGTTTGATAAGGCGATTAGAACGTGCGTTTATCCAATAACCGCACATGATCATTCTCTGACAACAACTGATGTATGGTGAGTAGGCCACTACGTCTCTCTGACAATAAATTCGTTCAGACGGTTATCACCCAAAGCGTTAAGACGTCTTTTAGCACAGGATAATGGCCGTCGCTTCACTACCTATTTAAAGGTTAACACCAGAGAGGAAGGAAAGAGGGAAGATCAGATTAGAGATAGTGCAGACGCTTTTCTGTATTATACTTTTATAATCATTTCTTTTAATTAGTAATCACACATGATGTAGGGTTATTATTCTTTTAGGAGATGGTCTGACCCTGGATAAAAATTCTCGTGTCCCTTTTTCGCAAGACCGTAGCTTAGTCTTCTGAGAAAATCTTCGAATCCAAATAAATCATACGTAAAACCGGTATTAAAACACTGACAAGCACCATAGCAGTTGTTAATTTTGTAAGACATTCAACTAAAAATAAAAGAAAAAGGAGAAAACAAAAATGGAAAAGCACGCACTTGTCTGACTCAAAAGGCAGACGCAATAGTCAGTGCACATAGACCGTTCAATTAGGTTTTTGTAATAATTTTTTCTCTGGGTCAAAATGACACTGTAGCAGTTATTAATTTTTATAGATATTCAATTAAAAATGAAGAAAAAAGAGACATAAATATAAATACAGTTATATCTCCACACGCAATGCAGAGAAAAAAGTGTCTTAAGCCCGGCATAGTGTAGTGATACTAGAGTAGTAGTAGTATACTAGTATCTCGTGTGGGCCAATTCAGTATGGACGTGTTCTTGCTTCCTTTCAGGCGTAGGCCTGGTGGGCGATAGCATATTGTACGATGGCATGGAAAGCGAAGGCTTGCCTGGTACAGTTCGCATCAAATGGCCTCTGGGTTGGGTCTTATCCTTGCGGCGAGGGATGGGTCGTGGATGCGGGTACGCGGTGGTACTGGGCGCATGTCGCCGTTGGCGCGCGCGTTGGGACGAATCGGTGGTGGAAACGTTTCGGCCGCGTCGTGCGTGCTTTCGCATGCCCCGGCAGAACCAACGGGCATGTGCGAGGAGGGCATCCGCACCGTCGCCACGCTTCATGGGAGAGTTAGGTCGTAGGACGTAGTAGTCCTTCGGTTGGTGGTGACTCGAAGGCACTTGCCGTCCCCCAATGGAGGGGTCTATCTGGAATGCTTCTAGTTGGTGTGTCGTGCTGCGTGCGTCGCTGCCGGGCGCTGGATTTGGGCCCACTTGAAACTGCTTTGTTTTTTTTTTATCTTTTGGGTTTTTTTTGTTCCTTTGAATGGTCTAGGATAATATAACTTTTTTATTTTAAATTTAATCACTCTAAAAAATTTCATGGAGAGCAGTGGTCACTCACCGCTGGATTTCTCCACTGGCAATGGTTGCGATGGTGCGTTGATCCGTGGGCTTGTTATCAGGCCGGGCCGTGAGTAAACATCGGCACCGTGGACGGCCGCGGCAGAAATGAAGAAGGCGGAGCACGCTCACAATTGAGTTCCGCTTTTTAGCCGACGGCTAGGCCTTGGCTATTGTACGGCCGGCCCAAGAGCAGCAGATCATCGCTGCAGGAGACGGCACGGCTGATTCACGCGAAGGCCACCTCCCGTTTGGTTCCCACGAGATCCGACCCCGGCCGGCGCGGCGGTCGGCTCCGCACCCGCGGCGCGCGAGAAAGAGAGGGGGAATGGGGTGGGGCGCGGTGGTTTACGAGGGCGCGGTGGTGGGGGCGTCGCTGGTGGGGCTGGGCTGGGCGGGGCTGTGGTTCCTGAACCGGCGGCTGTACAAGGAGTACGAGGAGCGGCGGGCGCTGGTGCAGATCCTCTTCGGCCTCGTCTTCGCCTTCTCCTGCAACCTCTTCCAGCTCGTCCTCTTCGAGATCCTCCCCGTCCTCTCCAAGCACTCGCGCTTCCTCAACTGGCACCTCGACCTCGTCTGCCTCATCCTCCTCCTCGTCTTCGTCCTCCCGTACTACCACTGCTACCTGCTGCTCCGCAACTCAGGTTTTTGCTTCTTTCGACCGAATCCCGCTTCGTCTCAATTTGTTGTGCGCGCGCGTGTGTGGCTGCTCTGATCGGCTGATCGGTTGGTGGTTGCAGGGGTGAGGAGGCAGCGGGCCTGGCTCGTCGCGGCGCTGTTCCTGATGGTCTTCCTCTACGGGTTCTGGCGCATGGGGATTCACTTCCCCATGCCTTCCCCAGAGAAAGGTTTGATTTTACAATCATGCCATGGATGATAATCTCATAGTACTAGTTTCTACGACTTACGATATTGATCCCTGAGGCATTGTAGTTTTAGCAAATTTGCATGCCTGTTTGATGTGCTCAATCCATGCCTGCTTGTGCCATTGGGTTTGACTCGGTGCTCTGCTCACTCTGTAGGATTTTTTACGATGCCGCAGCTGGTTAGTAGAATTGGCGTGATTGGAGTGAGCGTCATGGCTGTTCTTTCTGGTTTTGGTGCTGTCAATCTGCCGTACAGCTATCTGTCGCTCTTTATCAGGTTTTACTTCCGAATAACTAGCTTTGGCTTTGGTCTACGCTATATTGCACACATCACTTTGACCTACCCTATCCTGGCTTTCAGGGAAATTGACGAAATGGACATCAAAACTTTGGAGCGGCACCTGATGCATTCCATGGAGACATGTATTGCTAAGAAAAAGAAAATTATTCTGTCCAAAATGGAGATGGAGAGGATTCAAGGATCAGAGGAGGTGTGCTTACTAGTCACTGCCTCTTGTTTCAAAACAAATAATCCTGACATCATAACTATTGGGTTGCAAACATGGAAATTTATTCTTGGTGCAAAATATACATAAATTTAGCTATACAGAATTGCTATATTTTGTTGCTTGTGCTCGCATGAGGGATCACGGTTCATTCCATTAATAGAAATATGAAGATGTGTGATTTAGCTATGTACAATTGCCATATTTTGTTGGTTGTGCTTGTATACGGTGGGATTGAAGGATAGGGGTCCAATCCATTAGAAGGAATGTAAAATATCTTCTTTTAAGTGAAGAGGTAGGAGCTCTGCCAATCAATTAATGGAAGTTGCTTTTATACTTTTCTCAACAGTGATTTGCACAATGTTTAAAGCACGATGAATTGTGAATAGGTGTTACTTACCTCTTCATATGTTTTGAGATTAGTGTTACTTAGTACTTGCAGTTGATGCACTCTTTTATTATTTTGATGTTTACTCTGTATGTCTTCACCGAATGCAAAATTTAATACTTGCAGAAGCTAAAAGCAAGATCATTTCTAAAACGTATAGTTGGAACAGTTGTTCGATCTGTGCAGGAAGATCAAACTGAGCAGGGTATGTTGTATTTTTTTGTTACCTTTGTTGTTGGCTCTGCAATTTAATGTTAGTGATAAGCATTAATTCCCTATTTTTGTCTTGAAGATATCAAAAGCCTGGAAGCAGAGGTCCAGGCATTGGAAGAGCTTTCCAAACAGCTATTCCTTGAGATATATGAACTCCGTCAAGCTAAGGTATTCTTTTTGCAGCTTTGGTCCCAGTGTTAAGATCAACCAATTAATGGGATGTACCCCATCTACTTTAAACCTTGCGTCGTTTAATCCTATAAACACCTGGAAGTTGCAATCATCATTTGATTTTGGTGTTGGCAATTCAACAAGGATTTGGTGAGAGCCTTGTAGATGAGTGTTCTTCATGTTTTCCCTTATAGATGAGTGGTTTTTTGTGCCATGTATGGTGGTGTCTGATAACTTGCTCGCTACCTTATTTGTTTTTCTTTTTCAAATTATAGCACTGATATATATTAGAATATCGGTTATATTAGTTTCAGGGCAAATTAATTGACAAGGTTGCAGTGCTGCCTGGTTGTATAAATTGTTTTGTTTTGGTTATGTGGGGTCATATATTTATTTCTCTTATGTCATTTCATACCAGTGGCTGTTTCGCATCTTTGCTAGTAGTAGATCATTTCTTAATTTCTTAGAATAAATAAGCTAAACTATTGTACACAATTCTTCAATCACTTTCCAGATAGCTGCCGCGTACTCTCGAACTTGGAGAGGACATCTTCAGAATCTTCTAGGATATGCCTTGTCAGTGTATTGTGTTTATAAGATGCTCAAGGTACTACAAAATGCATTCTGTTGTTTTGATCAATGTATCACCCTGTTTCACGGACCAGCATGTAACCATGAGAAAGATGACAAATCTAGGGCAACAAAAATATTTGGTTAATCTATCCATTTCGCAAAAAGAACATTCAGCTGCTCGCCAACTGATGCAAGTTTGTTTTGTGAAATTGTGTTGTATTTCTTACTTGCACTTTTAGCGAACCTTAAGAAGGTTTGCTTACTTTTTTCTTGATTTTTTGCAGTCCTTGCAGAGTGTAGTCTTTAAAGAGGTACTGACCTTTCTGTGCATTCATGGATCTCAAACCGACTGCTTGCCGTTTCTAATTCATGGAAATTTCATTGTTTACCTACATCCCGTCTTTCCTCCCAGGCAGGCTCTGTTGATCCGGTGACCATGACGATTACCATTTTCTTGAGGCATTTTGATATTGGTATTGATGTTCCACTTTTATCACAGGTAGGTATGGTATGCTAAAGCTAAAATAATCGTAGACTGAATTTGGTAAAATTTCAGAACAGCAGCTCTCTGTAGATTTGACCTAAATTAGACCACTATGTAAAGTAGTAAGAGGCTTTCAAATTTCCAATAATATAGTTATAGTTTGGCATGGCATTTGACCCTTTTCTGAAACTCCATTACTATGTAAAGTAGTCAGAGCATTGATTATGGGTTGCTATATATTGGGTTGGCTTGATTTTCATGGCTTTTGTCCCTTTCTAGTTGCCCATTTATTCATGTTCTTACTTACATGTTTCCTACTTTTGCCTTGTGCTTACAGTACATATCTTTGATGTTCATCGGGATGTTGGTTGTCATATCTGTTCGAGGTTTCTTGGCGAATGTTATGAAGGTGAGTGTTCTTTTGGTTGCTACTTTTTATTTTGTACATGTGAGTTGTTGGATTTGTTTATCAGTACCCTGTATACTGTAGTCTCTGATCCGTTGATATCATGGCTGATTGAAAAATGCTGTTCAAATTATTGTAAATGCATTTCAGCTTTTTGTCATGCAGAAACCTTCTTTGCCCATCTGCATTTTCCATTTAGTTAAATAAATAGACTTCCAGCTGTTGTCGTAGCTTACCTTGTTATCGAGATCCAGACATGATACTATCGTGTCTCATTTCCTATGCAGTTCTTCTTTGCTGTTTCTAGAGTTGGGAGCGGCTCAACGACCAATGTCATCCTTTTCCTATCTGAGATCATGGGCATGTACTTCATATCATCTATTCTTCTCATAAGGAAAAGCCTGGCAAATGAGTACAGGTATTCTTCTATTGCCTAAGATTGCCCTTCCCTACATAGTGGCATGATATTGGATTGTTATTTTATAACTGAACCTGCTGCTTTCTATTCGCATTAGTAACTATAGTTGCAGAGGCATATACAAAGTTGTGGGGTCAAATTACCCTTGCAACCTCTTTTTTTTATATAATCCCTACCATTAGGAATAGGAAAACACAACAGTTTATACGAAGAGTTTGAAGAAATTGGTTCCACTAAATATATTGATTTCACAATTGACCCTGCAATTGACCCCACAAGTAAAGAGTTATGGATCATGATCCCTAATGAATAGTACTGTTGATTTAAAATGGAATTATGCTTCTTTGAAACTTCTACCCTTTATGTTTTGCAACATTTGAAATTTACATCATGATCACATTCCATTGAGAAAATTGATGTTTGTTAATGCATGTTTGCTCAGGGTGATCATTACAGATGTTTTGGGTGGTGATATTCAGTTTGACTTCTACCACCGCTGGTTTGATGCTATATTTGTGGCTAGTGCATTCCTGTCCTTGCTATTGATTTCAGCCCAATACACCTCCCGGCAAACAGACAAGCATCCAATTGATTGATGCATCTTGTCCCACTTGTGCATAGTGTTCTTTTTAACCACTATTTGTCCGAGGTATGTGCTTATCCTTCTTCCTGATCAATTGAATGTTCTCTTGACTTTTGTTAATATTTTCCTGCTTGTCTGGTCAGGTTGGCACATTTTTTGTGCCATAGTTTTCAAAGGTGTTGTTTCTCGCAGAACACCATACACAGTTACAAAACATAATACATACATTAGTTAACTTGAAGGCGCCTCTTTGCTTTGGAGTGTGTTTCCAGTTGGCATTGAATCATGGTTAACAGTTCCTCCATATGCAAGCCATTAGTACGCTGACCTTGCAGTAATCTGAAATGCTTTGCGTGGTGATGCTGCAATGGCACCGGTTGTAATGTTGCGTTCACACGCTTATTATTTTTTGAGGACCAGTGAGGAAGCCGCTTCTTAGGAATGGAGTATGACGGTGTAAAATAGCTTGGGAATAGTGTGCTAGCATGGTATGCAGTTGATGTATCTTCCATAATTCTTTTGGCTATTACTATATGTGTAACATTTGCCACAACTTAAAAAAGTACATTATTGTTATTCATGTGATCACTATTTCTTTGGGAGGACGTGTCTTCTACAGAATCCTTGTATGTACCTGTGAAGTGATTTGTAAGAAAGTTTTACTGTATTGATGATGTCTTGTTCATCATAAGCTCGTGCTTCTATAATTATGCTTCCAGATTGAAATGCTGAACAAACAGTCTTCTTTCTCTCTCTCCACCTTTGCCATGTTACCGAAAAGGCGCCCAAGCTATATTTGCGTTAGCCATGAAGGATTCTCCTTTTTTTTCTTCATTATCTGAAATGTACTGCTTTTTTTGATTTGGTCGATCTTGCTGTTTACTGGGGTTCTGATATATATGTTCACGGTGCGGCGTCTCCGCTCAACCGAGATTCTTGTATTTCACAATGCAATGGGTACACCCGCAGCTTTGCACGTGATGGATTCTGGAAAGATCGAAAGATGGACCTGCAAAATCTTGCACGTATCACTTGACTCCGGTTTTTGCACTTACAGGCCGTCAAACCGAAGAGACAGCCAAGTACCACCGGCACATGCCCATCTAAGCATTCCATCACTGAGCATGCAACAACTGCCTCGAATAATACATGGCCCCAGAGCTCGTGCCCGGTGGTGAACAGCAGCCAGCACAGCACCGGCACGGGACGGCTGGCTTTACACTGGCACGCCACTGCTTGTCTCCGTGCCGCCCGTGCCGCGGAAGTGCCGACCGACGTGTCTGCCCCGGCTTTGCCACATAAGACACGCCCAGCATTGCGAGCGTGACAAAGACAAACCTGTCGCGCTCCCACGTACGAACTCCATGTTTTGGCGAAAAGAAGCTGCACGTTCGCGTAGATCGATCAGACCGCGAGTACACGGGGCAGCCGGTTGCATGCATGCGACTCGCGCCGCTCGTACGAGTCTGTGCATGCATGCAGCGATAAGAGAGCTCGCTAGCCGCCTCTTCTGAAGGCACGCGTGGGCGTACGTGCCTCGCTTTGGCAGCGGAAAGAGCGAGCAAAGGGCGCTCGTGTAAGCGACGCAAAAGCGAGCGAGCGACGCAGGGCGCAACAACTTTCGTCGCTGGGGCCGCGCGTTTCACCTGACACGGTCAATGCTGCGTGAGGGTATATATCACGCAGCAGCCAGCACCTCGAAATGCTTACTAGTCACTGCCTCTTGTTTCAAAACAAATAATCCTGACATCATAACTATTGGGTTGCAAACATGGAAATTTATTCTTGGTGCAAAATATACATAAATTTAGCTATACAGAATTGCTATATTTTGTTGCTTGTGCTCGCATGAGGATCACGGTTCATTCCATTAATAGAAATATGAAGATGTGTGATTTAGCTATGTACAATTGCCATATTTTGTTGGTTGTGCTTGTATACGGTGGGATTGAAGGGATAGGGGTCCAATCCATTAGAAGGAATGTAAAATATCTTCTTTTAAGTGAAGAGGTAGGAGCTCTGCCAATCAATTAATGGAAGTTGCTTTTATACTTTTCTCAACAGTGATTTGCACAATGTTTAAAGCACGATGAATTGTGAATAGGTGTTACTTACCTCTTCATATGTTTTGAGATTAGTGTTACTTAGTACTTGCAGTTGATGCACTCTTTTATTATTTTGATGTTTACTCTGTATGTCTTCACCGAATGCAAAATTTAATACTTGCAGAAGCTAAAAGCAAGATCATTTCTAAACGTATAGTTGGAACAGTTGTTCGATCTGTGCAGGAAGATCAAACTGAGCAGGGTATGTTGTATTTTTTTGTTACCTTTGTTGTTGGCTCTGCAATTTAATGTTAGTGATAAGCATTAATTCCTATTTTTGTCTTGAAGATATCAAAAGCCTGGAAGCAGAGGTCCAGGCATTGGAAGAGCTTTCAAACAGCTATTCCTTGAGATATATGAACTCCGTCAAGCTAAGGTATTCTTTTGCAGCTTTGGTCCCAGTGTTAAGATCAACCAATTAATGGGATGTACCCCATCTACTTTAAACCTTGCGTCGTTTAATCCTATAAACACCTGGAAGTTGCAATCATCATTTGATTTTGGTGTTGGCAATTCAACAAGGATTTGGTGAGAGCCTTGTAGATGAGTGTTCTTCATGTTTTCCCTTATAGATGAGTGGTTTTTTGTGCCATGTATGGTGGTGTCTGATAACTTGCTCGCTACCTTATTTGTTTTCTTTTTCAAATTATAGCACTGATATATATTAGAATATCGGTTATATTAGTTTCAGGGCAAATTAATTGACAAGGTTGCAGTGCTGCCTGGTTGTATAAATTGTTTTGTTTTGGTTATGTGGGGTCATATATTTATTTCTCTTATGTCATTTCATACCAGTGGCTGTTTCGCATCTTTGCTAGTAGTAGATCATTTCTTAATTTCTTAGAATAAATAAGCTAAACTATTGTACACAATTCTTCAATCACTTTCCAGATAGCTGCCGCGTGCTCTCGAACTTGGAGGACATCTTCAGAATCTTCTAGGATATGCCTTGTCAGTGTATTGTGTTTATAAGATGCTCAAGGTACTACAAAATGCATTCTGTTGTTTTGATCAATGTATCACCCTGTTTCACGGACCAGCATGTAACCATGAGAAAGATGACAAATCTAGGGCAACAAAAATATTTGGTTAATCTATCCATTTCGCAAAAAGAACATTCAGCTGCTCGCCAACTGATGCAAGTTTGTTTTGTGAAATTGTGTTGTATTTCTTACTTGCACTTTTAGCCGAACCTTAAGAAGGTTTGCTTACTTTTTTTTCTTGATTTTTTTTTGCAGTCCTTGCAGAGTGTAGTCTTTAAAGAGGTACTGACCTTTCTGTGCATTCATGGATCTCAAACCGACTGCTTGCCGTTTCTAATTCATGGAAATTTCATTGTTTACCTACATCCGTCTTTCCTCCCAGGCAGGCTCTGTTGATCCGGTGACCATGACGATTACCATTTTCTTGAGGCATTTTGATATTGGTATTGATGTTCCACTTTTATCACAGGTAGGTATGGTATGCTAAAGCTAAAATAATCGTAGACTGAATTTGGTAAAATTTCAGAACAGCAGCTCTCTGTAGATTTGACCTAAATTAGACCACTATGTAAAGTAGTAAGAGGCTTTCAAATTTCCAATAATATAGTTATAGTTTGGCATGGCATTTGACCCTTTTCTGAAACTCCATTACTATGTAAAGTAGTCAGAGCATTGATTATGGGTTGCTATATATTGGGTTGGCTTGATTTTCATGGCTTTTGTCCCTTTCTAGTTGCCCATTTATTCATGTTCTTACTTACATGTTTCCTACTTTTGCCTTGTGCTTACAGTACATATCTTTGATGTTCATCGGGATGTTGGTTGTCATATCTGTTCGAGGTTTCTTGGCGAATGTTATGAAGGTGAGTGTTCTTTGGTTGCTACTTTTATTTTGTACATGTGAGTTGTTGGATTTGTTTATCAGTACCCTGTATACTGTAGTCTCTGATCCGTTGATATCATGGCTGATTGAAAAATGCTGTTCAAATTATTGTAAATGCATTTCAGCTTTTTGTCATGCAGAAACCTTCTTTGCCCATCTGCATTTTCCATTTAGTTAAATAAATAGACTTCCAGCTGTTGTCGTAGCTTACCTTGTTATCGAGATCCAGACATGATACTATCGTGTCTCATTTCCTATGCAGTTCTTCTTTGCTGTTTCTAGAGTTGGGAGCCGCTCAACAACCAATGTCGTCCTTTTCCTATCTGAGATCATGGGCATGTACTTCATATCATCTATTCTTCTCATAAGGAAAAGCCTGGCAAATGAGTACAGGTATTCTTCTATTGCCTAAGATTGCCCTTCCCTACATAGTGGCATGATATTGGATTGTTATTTTATAACTGAACCTGCTGCTTTCTATTCGCATTAGTAACTATAGTTGCAGAGGCATATACAAAGTTGTGGGGTCAAATTACCCTTGCAACCTCTTTTTTTTTATATAATCCCCTACCATTAGGAATAGGAAAACACAACAGTTTATACGAAGAGTTTGAAGAAATTGGTTCCACTAAATATATTGATTTCACAATTGACCCTGCAATTGACCCCACAAGTAAAGAGTTATGGATCATGATCCTAATGAATAGTACTGTTGTTTGAAAATGGAATTATGCTTCTTTGAAACTTGTATTCATGTTTTGCAAGATTTGAAATTTTCGTCATGAGCACATTCCATTGAGAAAATTGATGTTTGTTAGTGCATGTTTGCTCAGGGTGATCATTACAGATGTTTTGGGTGGTGATATTCAGTTTGACTTCTACCACCGCTGGTTTGATGCTATATTTGTGGCTAGTGCATTCCTGTCCTTGCTATTGATTTCAGCCCAATACACCTCCCGGCAAACAGACAAGCATCCAATTGATTGATGCATCTTGTCCCACTTGTGCATAGTGTTCTTTTTAACCACTATTGTCCGAGGTATGTTCTTATCCTTCTTCCTGATCAATTGAATGTTCTGACTTTTGCTAATATTTTTCCTGCTTGTTTGGTCAGGTTGACCAATTTTTTCTGCCATAGTTTTGAAAGATGTTGTTTCTCCATAGACCTCCATACACAGTTACAGAACATAATACATACATTAGTTAACTTGAAGGTGTCTCTTTGCTTTGGATTATGTTTCCGGTTGGCATTGAATCATGGTTAACAGTTCCTCCATATGCAAGCCATTAGTACGCTGACCTTGCAGTAATCTGAAATGCTTTGCGTGGTGATGCTGCAATAGGACCGGTTGTAATGTTGTGTTCACACGCTTATTATTTTTTGAAGAAGGAAGCCGCATCTTAGGAATGGAGTATGACGGTGTAAAATAGCTTGGGAATAGTGTGCTAGCATGGTATGCAGTTGATGTATCTTCCACAATTCTTTTGGTTATTACTACATGCGTAACATTTGCCACAACTTAAAAAAGTACATTATTGTTATCGATGTGATCACTATTTCTTTTGGGAGGATGTGCCTTGTGCAGAATCCTTGTATGTACTTGAAGTGATTTGTTAGAAAATTTTACTATACTGATGATGTCTTGTTCATCATAACCTCCTGCTTCTATAATCATGCTTCCAGATTGAAATGCTGAACAAACAGTCTTCTTTCTCTCTCTCCACCTTTGCCATGTTACCGAAAAGGCGCCCAAGCTATATTTGCGTTAGCCATGAAGGATTCTCCTTTTTTTTCTTCATTATCTGAAATGTACTGCTTTTTTTGATTTGGTCGATCGCGCTGTTCACTGGGGTTCTGATGTATAGGTGCTCGGTGCGGCATCTGCGCTCAACCGAGATTCTTGTATTTCACAATGCAATGGGTACACCCGCAGCTTTGCACGTGATGGATTCTGGAAAGATCGAAAGATGGACCTGCAAAATCTTGCACGTATCACTTGACTCCGGTTTTTGCACTTACAGGCCGTCAAACCGAAGAGACAGCCAAGTACCACCGGCACATGCCCATCTAAGCATTCCATCACTGAGCATGCAACAACTGCCTCGAATAATACATGGCCCCAGAGCTCGTGCCCGGTGGTGAACAGCAGCCAGCACAGCACCGGCACGGGACGGCTGGCTTTACACTGGCACGCCACTGCTTGTCTCCGTGCCGCCCGTGCCGCGGAAGTGCCGACCGACGTGTCTGCCCCGGCTTTGCCACATAAGACACGCCCAGCATTGCGAGCGTGACAAAGACAAACCTGTCGCGCTCCCACGTACGAACTCCATGTTTTGGCGAAAAGAAGCTGCACGTTCGCGTAGATCGATCAGACCGCGAGTACACGGGGCAGCCGGTTGCATGCATGCGACTCGCGCCGCTCGTACGAGTCTGTGCATGCATGCAGCGATAAGAGAGCTCGCTAGCCGCCTCTTCTGAAGGCACGCGTGGGCGTACGTGCCTCGCTTTGGCAGCGGAAAGAGCGAGCAAAGGGCGCTCGTGTAAGCGACGCAAAAGCGAGCGAGCGACGCAGGGGCGCAACAACTTTCGTCGCTGGGGCCGCGCGTTTCACCTGACACGGTCAATGCTGCGTGAGGGTATATATCACGCAGCAGCCAGCACCTCGAAATGGCGCGACCGATCTGACGTCCGAGCCAGAGGAGCTGGCGCACGGCGTAGCGTAAAAGAAAACCCCCCGAAAAAAAACCAAAAAGAAACCGGCCTGATCGGTCGAGCGCATCACCCGTCAGGTGTCGCGTTCCAGAGTTGCCTGTTCATTAACAGGGGATAAAAGGCTGCACCGTGCACGTACGCTACGCACCGCGCAAGTGCAACCTACAAGGCACGAATTTAGCCTGCGCGATCTAAGGAGAGTAAGGGTCGCGATCGATCGATCTCGAGTGGCACAGCGTCGCCGATCGGTACCAGCTTAGCATGCATCGATTTGGTCAATGCGACGACGTACGAGAGCTAGAAAAAGGAGGAATGAAATTAACGCGAGGACCGAGCGTGACGAGACGTCGGCATCTCTCCATCTCGTGCGTGTCATCAGGGTGTTTGGGGCTCTGGTGGGCCGTGCCAGTAGTGCTCGCTCGCTCGGTGGTTCGACTGGACAGCTGCTTTGTTCCATTGTTTGCACTTGCGCATCAGTCACTTGTAATGGGCGAGACCCAGACGGATGGACATGGACTCGACTCGGTCGACCGGACTCGAGTGGCCTTTTCCGAAAGGCTGCTCGGCAACGTGATCCACCCGCGCGCACCCACATGACACATCCCTCCTCCAGCTCCAGCCCCCACGGCTAGCTCGGTGCATTGTGCTGGCTCTGCCTGTGCGCGCCTTTACCTGCTTTCCTGAAAGATTTGCTCATTCTCGCTTGCTCTCTCATCAAAAAAACCTCGATTTGTCCGCTCCACAAACATGCATCTCCACCGTCTGGTCATTTCCCCCCTACCTCCTCTCTCCTTGGCCGGCATCAGGCGCGAAAACAGAGAAGAATTAAGGTCCACTTATTTTTCCCGTATTTATTTATATTATCTATGATAGATTAATATGTTTTTTCTATTTTTAATTTTTTGCGCTAAATAAGCCATCAGTAGCTATAGTGTAATTTTAACCGACTATAGTATAATTCCAATCATAAATCAGTTTATTTCAGTTCAACCGAGCTACACCTAAAACAGCCGGGCATTATCTGCTGCACACTCACAAACTATACTACACGTACTAGCACTACTAATGGTACGTTGCAGCTAGCGGATCAGCTGGCGATCGATTAGCCAAATAGCAGCCTGGTTGCTTTTGCAGCTGTCATTTGAGCGTGGAACGTGTCCGTGCGAGAGAGAGGGAGACCCGATAGAGATCCGGCTGGCGCGGGTACAGCGGGCTACGTACCCTAGCAGCTAACACCCGCGTCGGGTGTTAGCCCGTACGCCATCAAAATGTTGCGACCGCATGCACGCAGCGGCAGCGCAGGTGGATCACTGCATCGATATGCATCTGCCATTCTGGCTCGCCCGACACGGCCAAAATCGCCGTGGAACCCGACGTTCCGCAGGCGAGAAATCGAAAAAAAGAGCTCGAGAAAGCCACGCCGGCGGCCGGGCTAAGGCTGCGCGGCCCGTACCGGCACTGGCGTGCCTGATTTGCCTCTTTGACCGCGACGCACCGCGCGAACGCGCGCCGAGCCGAGATGTACTACTGTTGTTTCCGCCAAAACGCGGGACGGCCGAATGCTCGCTCGCGCTGCATGCGGCGCCGGCCCGTTGGCTCCGCGGCCGGGAGAGAGAGGCCACTTGTGCGAAGGAGACTGGAGCTCGGTCTCGTCGTCGCTCGATCTGACGGGGGGAATCTGCTTTCGCCTGCGAGATGTGATGCGCTCATTGGGATCAGAAAAACATTTCGGGTTGGGGACTCTGTGATCGGTCGCTCACTGCACAGCCACATGCTTCTTTGTGTTACTCGTTGGGAACTTGGGGCGATAAATATATGAAGTATCAACATATTTCAATTCCATCTTGAGGGGGCCTCTTCTGCGTGGATGGCTGCAAATATTTGATCCCGTCGTGGTCGATCGTAATGTAAACTCCTTTCCTTGTGGCCATCTCAAGAAACTGCTCACCACTATCATTCAACCACATTGCCGCTTTCCTCTTTAGCTTTTTGCTGTCCTAGCGTTTGCAAGTGTGCTAGCTTTCCCTGTGCTTTCTCAAGAAACTATGCAGATCGAGTGCAGCAATATATTGGCAGAGCCACCGTTTTTTCGTTGCCTGTTTGAACTTCGAGCTTTGGGCGGAAGAATGCATAAGTACTATTTTTGGAGTATTTTATGATTTTCTTTCCTTTTCTCTTTGGTCGTCGGTCAAGCACCGCCCTGTGTGCTCGGCCACTGTGCAGTTATCTGCACTGTATCCTTTGGTTGCAATATATGATTGCAGTGGCCTGTGCCGCCGTACGAAAAAGAAGAATCTAAATATTTCTCATGTGAAGTACTAGTCTACAGCCAGAACAAGCTTAAAAAAATGTTCAGAAGAATCGCATATCTAGGCACGGGATGGATGGTAGATACATAGGCTCATGCATTTAAGTGAGAATCTAACTGTTTTCATCGGATGTGGGACGCTTCGAACGGATTGAACTAGTCGGCTGTGCAAAGCGTCTATGCGAGCCAGTGCCAGTACTTGCATAGTACGAGCTAAGTCTTTTTTTGAAAAAAAAAAACTGAACAATTGTGGTGGCTACGTGCATCTGATACTGAATTAAAAAAATGTAGGTTGATCAAATCTTTATCTATTCAGATCCTTTCTGCCATTTTGCATACTGACGACGGTAGAATAATAATTAAATTATTACGTCGCTATATCCT
Source organism: Bonia amplexicaulis (assembly GCA_036346245.1). Classification (NCBI taxonomy): domain Eukaryota; kingdom Viridiplantae; phylum Streptophyta; class Magnoliopsida; order Poales; family Poaceae; genus Bonia; species Bonia amplexicaulis. The sequence goes on along the minus strand of CM070745.1, from coordinate 16,221,424 downwards.
CTGAATAAACCTCTTATCGATAAGCGAAAATATTCACAAGGTAGCCGTAAGTTCTCCTTCGACTACTCTATGATCGTAAACTTTTCTACGACTACGAAGTCATAAGTCTATCTACGATCTGTGGTTTCTATATCCCTAATCGACTTGTCAAACGGATGTCGTTTCATGCGCCTTCTAGAGTTGGACAACGGATGTCGTTTCATCAAGTATTTAATGGTTAGCGCCAGAGAGGAGAAGGGGGAGAAAAAGAGGGCCAGATCGGAGAGAGCGAAGCCAAATTAGAGATAGTGCAGACTCTTTTTCGTATTATACTCTTGTAATCATTTCCTTTGATTAGTAATCACACAGAACCATAGCTTAGTCTTCTAAGAGAATTCCCGAATCCAAACAAATCATACGTAAGATCGGTATTAAAACACCGACAGTTAGTGCCCACCGTGGGGCTTTCTTCTTCGAAGACTCCGGTAAATTCTTTGTCAGCGAGTTTCTCTTCTTCCTCCAGATGTTTGTCTTCGAAGGCAACAACTAGATTACCATATCCGGCGCCCTAGGGGCGGAGCATATCCCGGGCATGGTAGATTTTAGTCTGGGCTATAAAAAAATATCTAGTGTACAACTCAGGTAAATTCAGTCTAGCCCGGATAATATTTTCATGATCTAGCTCAAATAATCTACATTATTCTACTACTAAACTCAGAGTGTAATTAAATACCGACTCCGCCACTGCGGCACCCAAGCCGTTTCACATGAAGCGATCCATCCCATTTCCTCCATGTTAAGCCGTTTCACATGGAGCGATCCATCCCATTTCCTCCATGTTTACACGTACGCACTACGAACATGTAGCACCCAAATGCCATCAGAATCAAATCGTCCTCACGGCGCACAGCGCATGGCATGGATGACGCCACCCTCGCATGGCCCCCACCCACGCAGCGTACGTCGTCGCTACGGCTAAGGGTATATATCAACCTTAATTGCGTTTTTCCGAAATTGATATAGTTTAATTTAATATTATTATATTAATAGTTTGAAATTATTTTTAAAATTAAACTAACAAGCCGAGTAAAAAATTAATTCTACTAAAATCGATCCATTTAATATTTAATCATTAAGTGTAACTAAGACAATTTTAAACCAAACCATTGAGCTTCACTAAACAGCTTTTTTTTCACCTCTAGCTACGGCCGAGCCGAGCACCTCATGTACAGTACCCATAGGCCCAGGTGATGTGGGGACAGACGGCCCGAGGGCCCTGCACCGTATCAGCCCGGTGGGCCCCGCACGCAGGGAGGTGACCACGCACCCCGGATCGGACGGCGCGCTCCTGGCCTATAAATCGGCGGAGGCGGCTGGACTGGGGCTTTCGCAGCGGCCGTGGTCGTATCGGGGAAGGATCCCACGGTCGGGAGCGACGCCGCGACCCCGTTCCGTTCTCCTCCCCCTCTCTCAGTCGCAGACTCGCAGTGTCTTCCTTCCCCCCACGACTCGCCCGCTTCTTCTGTGAAAGGAATCTCTCGCTCGCAGAGCCCCAGATCGTTCTGTCATCCAGTTTTGTTTCGTCGTTTACACCATCGAGAAAGCAAGCGCTGCATAGCTAGCTAGCTTGCCGTTGTTTGGCGTCGTCGCCGTCGCGATCGCGGCCATCTGTCTGTCGCTCTTGGTCGTTCCCCTGATCCGTGTCCCGACAAGAACCTCCTTTTCTTGGATCTCGAAAGCCAGCAGCACACTGGATTTTCAATTCAACGCTCGAACCTGAATCGAAGCCGGCGAGGGAGCGGCTACGAGCGAATAACAGCTGCCTTCCGGCGAGAGGTGGAGGTAATCGTGACGCTGACGCGCGCCGCATCGTAGTCGCTTGCCCCTGTTTCATTTCTGCGACGCTTCCTCTATGTCCTTTTCTGTTACGCTTTCTCTGTTTTTTTTTCTTGCATGTGTTTTGCTTGCCGTCCTGCTGTTCATCACAAGTCAACCTTAATTGGTTGCACCGTACATTGCGTCCTCTCTTCTCGGCTCATGTCACAAATATCTATCTTTATTTCCCCCAATTTTTGCAGATCATTTCAGTTTCAGGAGAGAGAGGAGGAGGAGATACCGCTGGTGGTGTGGGCGTGGCGCACACTGTTTACACGGCGGGGAATAGCGGTAGCTAGCTTGTGGCCGTCATTTACCTGTAAGTATCTCAACAGTCACTGTGCACTCTCTCTTTCTCGCTGCTCTATTATATGACATCATAAATGCCCCTTCTTATCAATCACCCATTAGCTTCCACCTGGCAAAGAAAAACCCACATAAATAACGTGTTTTAAGGTTGGTTGGGGAGGCAGAGCCGAAAGGGCAGACCCTCTCCATCAGCTGGTAGATCAAGTTAATCATCCTGATCAAACCATGGATAGAAGGCCCTTCGCTACTGCCCTTCTGCCGGCCAGTAATAACGCCTTCTCGCAATATTTACCACGTGTTTTAGCCAAAAAACCGAAATAGATGGATAAATAGATTAGATTAGTATGTAGTAAATACTAACGGGCTCCACCTGCAGCCACTCGATAACTGGTCGCTTTAGCCGGGCCCAGCGTCTGACGGGAGGAAAAAAAGAAAGTCCAGGCGATCTCGGAGTGTGCGGGCCCCAGCATCATAGACTGTAGCATCTGCGGCCCAGTGCCTCGTGCGGCGAGCTGCTGCTGGTGGTGTCGTCTGGAGTCTTCCCGATGCGCCCCTGTCTCGCGTGGGACAGCGCGCTCATCCCATCTCTGTCCATGGAGTAGTACATCCAAACGAATCGCGTAGCGGTGGTAATTACATGTGCATAAAGAAATCATCAGAAGCTTCTCTGTCCGCCATGTACGCTGTGTATTTACCTGGTGCTTGTTCGACATAAAAAAGAAACTGCTGCATCTGCCCAGTGCCCATCCATCATCTGGTTTGCCTGTATAGTGCTTCTACTGTGATAGAACAGCCTGTTCTGCTGGCACATGCTGCCATTGGCATGGGCTGGTTTTATTGTTTATACTACTGTATCACTACAATTTTCTCACTGGCCTGCCCCGTTGAGGCGCCGGTGCAAGCTCTGGACCCTGGCATGCATAGTCGCGTCGTTGCTTGCTGAAAGGGATAAATTAAGCTGGCTTTGTTAGCGTCTGACATGGAGAGCCATTTTCGACGCAGCCGTGCGTGCGTGCGCTCAGATCGAGCGAGCGCCACTGTGCGTGGATGCTGGTCTGGTCAGTGCTGTGTTTTGCACAGTGAGCGAGCAGTAGTGTTCGTATTTGTGTATGTGATGCAGTGAGGGCACGTCCGGATGAAATGGTATGGTACTAGCTCATTAGTCTAACAGATAATAATTGTTAACAAAATAAAAGGTTAAAAATCAATTGAAAAACTGAAAACATCAGGACCATATATAGACTAGGAAAATACAGATTCGGAAAATATGTTATTGTACGTTGTAGGCTTGCTTGTAGCTGGAGTGGTTCGGTAGCACATTGTATATATACTGCTTGCGTACGTGTATTTATTTGACTGTGCGCGGGCACAAAATCTCGCATTAACTAATCATGCAATAGCTACTGTAGAACATAGCCTTGACTTGCAAAAACCAAAGATTTACCATGGCATGGATACGTACGCACGTACATTCTTATGCATGCATCTCTGTAGCTTTTGTACAGTTTTGCTTTGCATGAACGTAATCTTCGGTTCCGACTCTGGGATATGAAACGTTAACGCACATTGCAATGCAACCTACAGCGGACCGGCCGGGGCATATTGGGAAGTGAGGAGGCAGAAAAGAGAAGATGCTGGCATGCATCGCGTGTTCCTCCAAGGAAGGCGGAGAGGACGGCTCCCGTGGCGCGGTCACGCCTCACAGCAAAGATGCCGTCAAGTCTCTCACCTCACAGGTAACCCATCTGTCTTCCACTCTAATATGCTGCATGCAACTCCTCGATCGAGTACTGCTCTTTTGAACACTTGCTAGTACTTGTCACACACACAGATAGAGAGAGAGAGAGAGAGAGAGAGAGAGAGAGAGAGAGAGAGAGAGAGAGACGCAGCAGTTAATAGACAGGGCCACAGGGGGAAGCGATACTAGGGGAAACGGAATGCAGCTTAGACGAAAGTCTTCTGACACGAGCTGCCCTTACCGCACAGTACTGGCAGTAAGTAGCAACACCCAGGAATTGCCTACGCAAGGCCATTACAGAGTTATAGTACCGTTATTTTTTTACTACGATTTATAATTTTTCATTTTAGTATAAATATTTATATGAACGAATCGAATATCAGTAAGCTAATAATCTGTTTCGAAAAATCTATCCCAATAACCCATTTCAAAATGATGATGAAGAAGTCATCTTATTTATTTATTTATTTATTTATTTAAAATAAACTATAAATTATAACCGAAAAGATCATGAAGTAGTTCCGCCGTCCCACGCAAAGGCTAATGCAATCAATTGATGAGCGGCAGCGCCTACTCAAGCCCAGCTCGTCCTCATCAGAACTTTTTTCTCTGTCCCTGCTAATTAAATCACCTCTTGTTCCTTTGTGTACGTATGTCATACTATATTTGTCATACTCATACGTACTCATGGCCGGGTGGATAAACTATACAGGATGGTGATATTTAGCTAGTAGAAATCAATGAACAAAGTAGGTGTCCCTAATACCGATCGCGTTCTCTGAAAAAAACCAACATCAAACTTTACAAGTGACATGACCGCCAAGCAAGGAAATGCTGATGAGCCATGTCCGATCCAAAAGTACAATGTGAATGACGGTGATTCAATCACTTTCTTTAACACTCTAGCTAGCAGCTACATTCTCACGACATTCCTCGACAAAGTTGGTCAAGGGAGGATGAGTAGATGTGGTGGGAGAAGGCCGCTTTTCTTTGCTTGGATCCCCATCCCCCCAACTTTGGAGCTTGCCACTTCGCCTGCCAATGTGATTTGATTTTGTTCCGATGCACATTCCCTCTCCTTTTCCAACTCGCCAGTCGCCACCGCTCATCTCATTCATTCCCTTTGCCCTAAAGAAAAGGCCATAGTGTAGATACAATGCGCCACTGTGACACTACCTGTGCTTGTGTACATGCAGGGGCAGGAAAAATATAACTACTGTACAGTTTGGGTAAATTCAATCCAGTCTAAATAATATTTTATGGTCCAGTCCAAATAACCTAGATTATTCTATCGCTAAGTCCGGAGCATAACCAAATTTTGGCTCCGTCACTGTGTACATGTGTCATGTATGCCCTAGAGCTGGACCCTGCCCTTGCCTGATCTTTTCCTTGTGGAAAGGCCAGCCTAGCTTGGTTGTGGTTTTTTTTTTTCGGCCTGGGATTTGCTTGCAAACCCTCTGCGTTTGCCATCGAATAAAGCGCGGGCTACTACGCCTTAGGCCTCCTGCCGGGCGGCACTGATGCACGCAAGCAAAAAACACGCAGCGCGGCTCGTATTCTGGCTTGCCGCGCCGTGCCGCGGCGACCCAAGTATCTGTCCGTCCTTGTGTCTTTTAAGCGGGAGTTTTTGTGGTTGATGGATTTTAGTTGTGACAGATGATTTTAGCTCAAAATAATTAGTAGTAGTCGAAGAAAATAGCTTTTAGAATAAGAGGACGAACACACGAGACAAAAGCGAGAGATGTAAGATATATGATACGACTATGACTCTTACTTTATTCTTAAAACGAGAAAAAGTAGATAAGCTATTTCACAAAATCAGATATTAATATTAGCTTCTTTAAACAGAAGCCAATACTAACCCCGCCCTAAGTGCGCACGCAAGCATAATGCATTGCGTGTATGCATGCAAAGGGATTATATGCTGCGTTATAACGCATTGCGTGCAAGCATGCAGAGGGATTTATATGCTGCGTGCGCTGCCGCCTTCGGCGCTATTATATATTTATATTATCATTCGCACCGGTTACTATGTTGCTTTGCGCCGGCATGCAATGCGCGCATGGCAGCATGCATGCATGGTTCCTTGTTTCAGACGAAAGGTTAAAGATCGATTTCCCTCCTGTGTCACTAGCTTGCTAGTGTGGTCCGATCCTTTGTATTTGTGTTAGTATATCTCTAGCCTTATGCGGTCAGGGCTCTCTGATTTAAACGTGTTTGTTACTATTAGCCAGTCGATTGTCATACGGAGTCAGCAGTCGGAAGCCATCCTCCTCCTTGTCACGTCCCAGCTTGAAAAGCCGTACATACATATCCAAGCATATATGGTTCCTTACAGATCACAAATCAATTGCTTTTGGTGCTAACTAAACAATGCCACGTGGAAATGTTTCCCCAGATATTATATGATAGCTACTTGTGCTAGTTCGAGTCAGAGCAGACGTGCATTACACTTGTGAGCTGTGAGTGGTGGCTAACTGGGCTCCTACGATGCAATGTGCTGTCTTCAGCTCAAGGACATGGTGCTCAAGTTCTCCGGCTCCAACAGGCAGTACAAGGGGTCCACCGGGAGCCCTTCTTCGTTCCGGAGCAGGAGCTACCGTCGCCCTTACCGGGCTTCATCGACGACACCGCCTTCACGCCGACGAACAGGCCGGCGGGCGACGCCTGCACATACGCAAGAACGACTGCAGTGGCTGCAAGCGGGAGCGCGCGAGCCGGGTTGTCGACGACATGGGACATGACCAGGAGCAACCGCGGCTGGCAGCAGGAAGGAAGGAACCCGGGCAGCGCCAGCTGGATACCGAGCACCGAGGAGGAAGCCGGCCAAGAGGTCGTCGCCGTGGGGAGGACGCGGTGCCCAGGGGTGGACGGGGCAGGTGGAGCCCGGCGTCCAGATCACCTTCGTCACGCTCCCCGGCGGTGGCAACGACCTCAAGCGCATTCGCTTCAGGTTTTGCAACAAATTAATTTCACAGTTGCATTAGTCAGCATGTAATCAAGCGATCTTTATTGCATGATAAACTAAATGAATTCTCACGTACGTGTGCTTGCTGTGTTCTTGTACATCCTACGTAGCCGGGAGATGTTTAACAAGTGGGAGGCGCAGCGGTGGTGGGGAGAGAACTATGACCGCATTGTGGAGCTGTACAACGTGCAGACGTTCAGCGGCCGGCAGCAGGGAGCCTCCACTCCGACGTCCTCCGTCGACGACTCCGTGCTGGTTGGTACACATGCACGTACATACACATTTGTGCACTTGAATTCATCATAAGCTTCTCGATATCACTGCATCGACTTATTATTGAGTGCATGCAGAGAGAGTCGTCCTACTCTCGGGGTGGCTCGACGAGGGAGAGCCCGGTCGTGATGCCGCCGACATTGTCGTCCAGCAAAGAACCGATCGCCAGGAGCACGTCGTGCAAGGCAATGGCAGGGACGTCGGCGCCTTACGCGGCCGCGTCTTCAACCAGAGCGGCGTACTACCCGTCCGCGGCCGTGCCCGACCCGTCCGACCACATCTGGGCTCACCACTTCAACATGTTAAACTCCGCGGCGGCCGGCACGTCGTCCATGATGGGCGGCGGCCCGTCGTCCTTCGACCCGTCGCGGGCCACCACCTCCTCCCGCGACGAAGCCTCCGTGTCCATTAGCAACGCGAGCGACCTGGAAGCAACAGAGTGGATCGAGCAGGACGAGCCGGGCGTCTGCCTCACCATCCGTGAGCTCGGCGACGGCGCCCGCGAGCTCCGCCGCATCCGGTTCAGGTATGCCACTGATCATGCAATGGACTTGCCAAGCATCACCAAGCCAACTTTTCTTGATCTGTATGCACTCATATACATTCTGTTTGATCTCATGCATGCTCATGCGTTTTTGCAGCCGGGAGAGGTTTGGCGAGGACAGGGCGAAGGTGTGGTGGGAGCAGAACAGAGAGAGAATACAAGCGCAGTATCTGTAGCAAGGGAGCGCAGAGACGTCGATGCAATTAATTCGCACGCTGCTTGACAGGATAATCTAACGGCGCTGGAGATAGATTAGGGACATGATACTGTAGTTCTTAGCGATACATGGTGCAGAGAGTGTGGAGGAGGGAAAATTGGTGATGGTGGTTCTTGGCTTGGCTAAGTGTGGAAGCTTTTGTTCTGAGTATCTAGGTGTGCCCTCTTTGTGTAGACATATATAAACTTGATATGCGCTCACTTGTCTTTGGCTTAATTCACCTTTCGTAACGCACAGCTCGGTTCATTCGTTGGTTTAATTTATTTTGGAGCTTCTCCGTTTCTTCTTGGGTTTCGGTAGGCAAGTCCTGATTTTGTGCGTGTGAATGTTGTCTTGTGAAGTTTTCAGAATGATGCAGGACAGGCAGAGGTTGCTGTGGGTGAGATGCACATTGGAATGGGAAGTGCAATAAGAATGTACAAAATTAGAGGTTGAGAATACAAGTTAAAGTGTAATAAGAATGTACAAAATTAGAGGTTGAGAATACAAGTTAAACATGGATTCAGTCTAGTTGCGCTGATGCAAAGCGGGCTCGTGTAGTACTGATACTAGTTCAAGCCTACCTTGCTAAACAAAAAACTTGGCCAAACATGGACTCGCAGAGGAAAGGTGGGTGATGCCTCCTTATGTTGGTTTGGAATCGGCATATTTTCGGGTTTAACACGAATCTTTTTTTATAAGCTAAAATTAGTGAGCGATGTTTTTGCGAGACTCTTGAGGGTATTTGTAGATAAGCCACTGTTGCAAGTTGGATTTAAAAAAAAATGACCTTTTAAGGGTGTGGACAGGCCATTTTCTCTTAGTTCAAGCTTTCCAATAACGGTCACAATGACTATTCCAAGAGCAAAGCCAGTGTGCACAGTGTACTAAATAGCGGTGTAGTTGCAGCTATAGCGCCCGCAAAAAAGCGATAGCAGGGTCTAAACGCTAGTGAGACAAAAGATCGGCTCATTTCGATTTAAGCTTATGATTTTTAATTTATTTTTAATTATTTTTAAATTTTATTTTTTCTAACCTTTTAGGTTTTATTGAGTTTTTTACTGATTCTTTTTTGCGTATTCATTTGCATTGTCCATGATAGGTTAATCTATTATTTTTATTTTTAAAATTTAATTACATAAAATAAGCCACTATCAGCTATAGTATAATTTCAGTTAGTTACAATGCAATTTCAACCATAAGCCAGTTTATTTTAGCCCAACTAAGTAACACCAAAGTAGTGGTTTAAAATAGTGGTCTAGAATTTGGCGGTAACGATAGCGGTGGTAGTTGGCGCTATTTGTGGTGATAATGGCTAAGATAGCGAATTGTAAGTTGTATATAAAAATTTGTCAAAATATATGTGCGTGTTACGTCCATAAATCCACACTAGTATTTGTCCCATGTTAGTTTTATACCAAAAACCCTTTATATATACATAAAACTAAATATGATAAATATTTTTTGAATAATAACGTGGGAATATAGTATGCGCAGTATCGCCTGCTATCCGATATTGGTTACACCAAAGCCAATCCGTCGTCACTTTAGGCCCCGCTCTAAACTTTTCAGCTTCTAAGTTTTTTTGGCTTTCAGTTTATTTAAGCTAGAAACCACTTAGAACATGTTGGCTTTTAATTTCGGTTTTTTAGCTTTTCACCTTTTCTTTTTTTTCTTATTCGTTTGTATTGTCCGTAAAAATATAATGGTTTTTTATTTTTAATTTTTTCTCAGAAAAAACTAATAGCTGCTAAATTTCACCTAAAACAAAAACCATAGCCAGAATCTCGAGTATATGTACCAAACATGCAACTGTAATTTGGAGTAGTTTATAGGTGGGTTCTTTTTGGATGATGGTTTAAATATTTGAATTGTAGTTGTTCGTGAGAGGCAGTACGTAGAGAAAAATAATTGTATATAATTTTGGTTGGTATAGCTGAACTCAGTACATTTTTTACTATAATTTCCTTATTAACTCTATCTTAAAAGTCATACCATTTTAACCCGGCCTATATATGGGCCTACTGCGCTTACTACTAGGCGTTACAGGCTCCTGCACATACGGCCCAAATATCCTTGCAAGTGGAAACTGGAAACCGTCGTAGCCCAAGAAAACCACACCGCTGCACCCAATTCGCGAGTCGCGACCATCCATCGCCCTCAATTACCCCCGCACCGCCGGCGTCCGGCGACCGCTGCTTGCCGGCCTTCCAATGATGGATCGCCCATCCACGTGATGGATCCTCGGCGGCAGAGCTCGCCACCACGTGCTGCCGCTGGCGAAGGGCAGAGCCAGCGGGCGGAGCCCGCGGCGGTCCGGGACCGCGGTCCGCGGCGCCCTCGGGTGGCCTTCCCCATCGCGGCGTCATTCCTCTTCTCCTTCCTCGTCGGCCTCGCCGGCCTCGCCCTCGGCGGCATCTCGTCCACCGCATCCGTCTCCATGCCCTCCACCTGCCGCATCCTCTCAACCGGTCAGTGACTATCCCGTTCCATCCCTTCCCGAATCACTCTCATCACTGCAATTTCTAGAGCTAAATAATTTATCCAGGGTGTTGAGATAAAGAAGCAAAATTAGCTAATTTGGTGTTAGGCATGAAGAAATTACTGCAAATTTAAGCTCTATTCCGTTTTATGATGTACATTTTACCATTTGGTTCGCAAAGTTAAGAGTTGTTGTCATGTTGCTGACAACGGAGTTAGTTAGCGTAGAATGCGATTGTTGTACTCTTTTTTCTGTCTAGATCGGATTGTGTTGATGAGCTGTGGACCAATTTAGCTTGATGGGGTTGTTGAAACATTGTAGGCGTGGACCTTAGGTCATCAAAAGTTTGCGAGCTCGGACTGTTGAACTACAGAGCTAAGCATGTGTTTTACCCTTCGAGTAATAGAAGATTCCGCTGCCATGATGATTACTACTGGGCTTCAGTTTTTCAGGTGAGAATTTGTGCTATATTTGTACTTCCTTGTTTGCATCTCTAGGGCTAGAGCACTTAAAATGTTGTTAAAGCTTCCGATTGGTTAAATGTTTCCCATGCTTGGTCTTCTTCTACCTGCACAAGGACAACAGGTTTTAAGTCTAGTGTTAACTAGCTATGGGGCCATTCGCACATTCATCGCCTCTAGATTTGGCCTGTCTAATTTTTTTAAACTGATATATGTAGATCTGAGATGCCTTTTATGTGCTCTCAATTCTGAATGATCGATGAACAATTGTAGCACTAGTTTCTCGTTTATGCCTAAAAAGACCTTCAAAGAAAGACAGATCTTGTTTACGTGTTGCACATCAACTTGCAGTCTTGCACAGCCGGCTTACTACCTAGCTTTCACCTTTCATCTTACTATTAATAGGCATGATCATGAAGGCTTGTTATAAGTGTTTTGTTAATTAGCTGGTTCTCATTTGTGTTGTGGATTGATACTGTAGGTTGAATACACAGAATATTTTTCTGGCCAAATATCTTATGCAGTGGCAGAGGCCCCAAAAGAGGCTCTTCCTCATAATTGCCGACCTGACTTTGGTGCTGCATGGTCAACCACATTGAAGTTCAAGGTAATCTACTATGGAACATCTGCTCTCTGTTAGATATAATATTCACTTCCTAACACATCAATAGTAGTTAAAAGTTTTCTCAAGTGCCCTTGTGAATCGTCAGTTATGTGCATGCCTTTTGCTCATTTCATGTTTAGTTGTCAAGAGTAGTTCTTTTTCCACATTGCCATTTCATTACCACCTTTTCTTGTAGGTCAATGAATCATACAGTTGCAGATACACACTTGGGAGTAGCAAGGCTGATATTTATCTGGACAAGCTGTTCAATTGCACTGCCGAGGAACCTTCAACAAGTGAGATGCTCAAAAGGATATTTATACTGTGAGTATATATGCTCCTCCCAAATTCCCATTGTCATGCACCAGCAACGGCTTGGGACGTGCTTGTGGGGTTAGGTTGCTTGGGGGATAAGTCAATTTGGTGAGATTGGTTTGAGATAAGATCTTGTTAGCTGCATTAGTTAGTGATAAGATTGCATTAGTTATTTGGATAAGATTGCATCAGATATTATTGTTACAGCCTCCATCTATTTAAGGATGAGAAAGCATGTGGTTTCTGTCTAGCTTATCTGCTGCTAGTTTATTGCTCTTATTTGCTCCGGAATTCTGGCTATGTTACCACTATCAGCTTGGCAAAGTTGAGTATACTTGTATAATTGTATTGCGCTGTTGTGTCATCACTCTATTTTAAGCACTAATCTAGGAGCTTAATATCCTATCCAGGCCTACAGAAATTACTTGCATATCTTCATTGGTTATTCACGATGTTTTTTTTGTTCTTCACTTCTTCTAATGACCATTTATCTTCAATATTTGCATTTTCTTCCACTTACCTTGACATCGAAATATTTCAGGTTTTCAAAGTCGTACATGTCAGCGGGTTTCAGTTCAGGACGAATGCTTGGATATGTAGCAGCAGGGGCTGTGGCTGGCATGTTGAGTTCTATGATCATCACCGTCTTACTGAGAAGCTTTGGAGGAGTGCTCCTTGCTGCAGCCAGGTGGGTTGTAAGCAAGCATAGCATCAGAGTGTTTGCTTGTCGGTTTAAGCGAGCCTGTCTTATTGTAGCGTATGTATCTGTTGTTGGCTGGGTTACTTTGCAGTGCAGCAAAATGGTTGGATTGAAAAAACTTTTGTTGGGTTGTGAACTGATGGAGAGGTTCTTGTAAACTGTAGATGTTTTCGCAATGTATATCGTATCAGCCGATTCTTGTCCTCGAGGAAAGAAATATTTTTGTTTAAATTCGATTTCCTCTCATGTGATTTATCTTGTTCTACTACGATGTGCAGTCATGAATACTGCCGCTATGTCCAACATGCATTCCATAGTATAGATCATCATGGATAGCAGTCACAGTTTATATGAAACTCCCGTCTGTTGTAACTTGTATCCAATTCATAGTAATGATAGTTTGAGTGGGATTCATTGTTCCATTTAGAAATTTGAGCTAACTCTGACGTTGAATACAATAGGCATCGAATTCTTAATTGATTAATCATCGTGTGATCCTGAGTTAAAGTGGGATTGTAGTGTTTGTCCTTTGAATCGATATTGCCCATTGGATCATTGGAGCACAAATTAAGGTTGAACGAACTGTATCTAAAATCCTTCATTATTAGCGCTACTTGCTCTTTTTTAAGCGGTGCCCTTACTCTGTGTAAAGGTTCGTTTGGAACACGAGATCCTATAAAAATCTGTTGTTCTAAAACTGTTTTTTTTTCTGTCATAGATGATTATGGGTGGTTTTTGTTTTTGCTATAGTTTATAACTAACGGCTTTTGAATTATACCTGTTCGTGATAGATATTACAAAGAGTGAGACAGTTACATGTGATTTGGCTGTGACAGCTGAAACGATATAGTGTGTATTATAATTAACTTATAGACCTGTCTTAAAGAGATACATCATTTAAAAATTAGTTACTTTAATAAAGTGTAAAAGTCATAAGCCATTAGACGATGGAATCCACCCTACATTTCTACAAAAGTCATAAGCGAGCCCACTCTATATTGAGAAGAAGTGGCTAAATACTTTTCTAGAACCCTATGGAGAAGACTAATTTTCTGGAAATGACAATGTATGTATACCAAAAGAGAAATTCTTCTTGATTTCCAACCTCTCAACACCTGCTCGAACGTTCCTGGTTCGCTGCGAATCAGCGTATGCACGGCGAATAGTCAAGTCATCTTATCTGGTGTGGCTCTTGACTTCCAAAGGCGAAGACTAGTGGCGTACACGCCCAGCTGCCAAATGTGCTGCTTTTTTTTTTTTTTGACTTTTGTCTTCTGCTTTTGGCTTCTTGGTAAGTCAAAAAGTTAAATATTAAAACAGATCAGTCTCTTGAAATATATTTTTCAAACGGTTTCTCGAGTCTAAAACGATGTGTATAATCTATATTAGCGTTTTCACTGTCAGCCATATAAAAAAACATAGTAAAAAAATCGTCAACTGCAACATAAAAAAACATCCCAATATCCATTTCTCATGGCACGCCTGTCCGGATCGCACGGCATAATCTGACCAGAGCAACACAACAGCAAACGACCGTTCGTCGAGGTCAACGACAAACACCACATTTTACCCTATCTCGCGAACTTCCGCGGAAGCCGTGGAAGGCGAGCTGTTCCCGGTCCGTTTCTCTCAGTCAAATCACTCAGCAGCACGGTGCTGAGCTAATGAATCACAGCCACCGCGCCCGTGCGGTTGCGCTGCTCCGTCCAGGAAGCAACGCGCCGGCCGAGACGCTCCCCTATAAAACCGCTCCATACTACAAGACGTCGCCGTGCCAGATTAAAAGCAACACAACGCAATCATCTCCTTTCCACGCAGACAAAGAAAAACAGCCTCCATTCAAAACTTTCGCGCCACTTGCAGATAGTTCGTTGACCATGAGCTCTCGTATGGCCGGGTCAGCCCTTCTGCGCCACCTGGGCCCCCGCCTCTTCGCGGCCGAGCCGGTGTCCGGGCTCACCGCGAGCGCGAGGGGCGTCATGCCCGCGGCCGCGCGGATGGCCAGCACGGCCGCCGCGGATGCCAAAGAAGGCGCCACCGAAAAGCCGGCGGCGGCCGAGCAGAACAAGAAGGCCGTGGTCAGCTACTGGGGCATCGAGCCGCGGATGGTCGTGAAGGAGGACGGCACGGAGTGGAGGTGGTCCTGCTTCAGGGTGCGTACTTAACAACGTTTGCTCCATCGTTGTATACTAGCCACGTAGGCGCGGCGCTACGCCGCGCCAGCCACCGTACGCAAAAAATTAAAAGAGGCGATAATTCGTGAGGAGATTGTCAAAAAAAAACAAGGCGAAAACGTATTTCCGAGGAAGGTAAAGGGCTTTTCCAGGAAAAACCGGGGGTAAAAACGTATTTTCTAAAAAGGTGGAGGGGTTTTTCGAAAAAACCGAGGACCCGAACGTAAAAAACCGAGGACCCGCGCGTGATTTCCGAAAACGCGGGGTGCTAACCAGCAAAACGGAGGGGCCAAAAAAATGTGTGAGGACCTTTTCGTGAGAACCAAGGACCTGCGCGTAATTTCGGGAAAATACGGGGGCCTTTTCGCAAAACGCCAGCCCAGACCGTACCGAGATTCTCCTCGCACGCGTCGGCGAGGCGCTGGCGCGCGAGCGGACGGAGCCGACGTGGCTAGCGCGAGGAGGCGGGGAGTCCCCCAACTTTGATATACGGAGTATATGCACGGTTTTGGTTTGCGTTTGTAATTAATTGTGTTGACTGCATACATGCATGCAGCCGTGGGAGACGTACACGGCGGACACGTCGATCGACGTGGGGAAGCACCACGAGCCGAAGGGCCTCACTGACAAGGCGGCGTACTGGGCGGTCAAGTCGCTCTGCGTGCCCAAGGAGCTCTTGTTCCAGCGGCGGCACGCGAGCCACGCGCTGCTGCTGGAGACGGTGGCGGCCGTGCCGGGCATGGTGGGCGGCATGCTGCTCCACCTGCGCTCGCTCCGGCGCTTCGAGCACAGCGGCGGCTGGATCCGCGCGCTGCTGGAGGAGGCCGAGAACGAGCGCATGCACCTCATGACCTTCATGGAGGTGGCGCGGCCGCGGTGGTGGGAGCGCGCGCTCGTCATCGCCGCGCAGGGCGTCTACTTCAACGCCTACTTCGTCGCGTACCTCGTCTCGCCCAAGTTCGCGCACCGCTTCGTCGGCTACCTCGAGGAGGAGGCCGTGCACTCGTACACCGAGTACCTCAAGGACCTCGAGGCCGGCAAGATCGAGAACACCCCCGCCCCGGCCATCGCCATCGACTACTGGCGCCTCCCCGCCGACGCCAAGCTCAAGGACGTCGTCACCGTCGTGCGCGCCGACGAGGCGCACCACCGCGACGTCAACCACTTCGCGTCGGTACGTTCGAGCGCCTGCTAGCTTGTGAACAATTAAGTTTGAGAAATTATTCGATATAATTAATTGAATTTGAACAATTCGTGATAACTAATTGGTTTCTTTGGTTTGGTACATCGTGCAGGACATCCATTACCAGGGGATGAAGCTGAAGGAGACGCCTGCGCCGCTCGGGTATCACTAATCAATGGACGACAATGCCTGCTGATCAGTTCACCATTGTTACTGCTACTACTCCCTCCTTTTTTTTACTTGACTTAGTAGGATTTGTGCCGTCAAATTTTTTAAAGTTTGATTATTAATAGATTTAAAATTATATAAATTAACTATACAAAAATTATATCATTAAATTTATCATTAAAAATACATTCATAGTATTACAATTTTATTAATATATTTTAATATAAAGTTATAAAAAATACTTATCGAAGTTGTATCTCAAAAACCATAAAAAATAAAAAAAAAGTCAAGTAAGAAAAAGAGGGAGTACTACCTATTTATATCCTGCTTAATTGGGACAAATTGTTCTGCACAATTTGTTTGAAAAATGATCATTGCCCTACGTTGTTATCACTTCATTGTGGCTAATCAAGCCCTGTCATACTACTGTTGTATGCCTATACATATATACGACAAGATTGCCAGTAAGATTTGCAGTGCGCATGACCTTTTTAGCTGGCGCACATCTCCTCCACCATTCTGAGGGAGGAAACTTTTGCACCGATCTGCCAAGCTACTCGTCGAAAAGGTAATGCTGCTGAGAACGAAACCAGCCTATGACGTTCAGTCAACTAAAGACCAGGACTTGTCCTCCCGTGCAGTCGTGCTCCTACAACAACAACAACAACAAAGTTTTTGTTCCATAAAACGCTACTTCATTTTAGATGTTGGCTGGGTCTTTTGGGTTCATGTTTTAGCTTAGCACTTTCTACTACAGTAACCAGCTTTTAAACGGTACATCCTTTTAAGAAGCTTTTAAATGGTACATCCTTTTAAGACGGAGTCTACAAGTATATTTTAGTGGACACTATATCGAGTTTAGATATACCGACCAAAATCACGTGTGACTGTTTACCTCTGTGTACTGCCTATTACGAACCGACAGAATTCAAAACTATAATCCAAAAACCAAAACCACAGCCAAAAGAACCCATCTGTTGTTTTAAATGCGTGCGATCAAAATTTTAAAATTTTGATGCACTAATATGCATAAAAGTATTTAAATTTTTTCACTTGAAAATGATATTAGTAGATTTATCGTGAAAAATACTTTCATAGAAATATAATTTTTATAATTTTGACTAACAAATCATTACTATTATAAAAGAACGAGTTGGTGGTTGTACGTTCATTCTCCTTCAACCGCTCTATTCTCTTAACTTCTAACCATTCTCTACTTTCCAACCGATCAGAGCAACTGTCTTTTATAGCACGATTCTCTGTATATTCAATGAGTTTTGTTGCAACGCACGGGTACGTAACTAGTAATTAGAAAAAATAGTGATCAAATGTGTATATCGGAGATTGTGCTAATATCCAAAACGATAAATAATAAAGGAGAGAGGTAGTATCAATGTCTTTTACAGCCATATGACTATTGTTTTCTCAAATTTGCACCAAATAGGCCCCAAAGCTAGTTTTTGACTCTAATACAATGTTTGAGTTCGATGAACCATCCAACTCACCTCAAAGGTTGAGATGTGAAGAAAGCGGGCACTCAATTTAGAAGGTCAAACACTTTTTTCATTCATCTACAAAAGCATTTTTAAACCTGTCACATGTTTTTATTGTAAGCAGATTCATATGTTTTGTATCCTCATTACCGTACAGATTCAAGTTCCAATAACCACGCACTTTAAAAAGATATCTCAACTGTTTTGCGCGTCGGGGAAGAGATGTTCTATGGCCCTGCAAATTTTCACAATCAAACATTCAAACTTGATTACAGTTGAGAGAAATGAAACAAAAAAAGAGTTTGCGCTTGATATTTCCCTCGGTACAATTCTGTTAGGCACATAGAAGAGCAGTCAAATTAAGATACGATTGATGGTACAGGTGTTATGAGCGATGACGCGTTTGACCATTCATCAGCTTGGTTCGTGGGGCAAGCACAACGCCAGCAAGATTATTATTACTCCTAAGCAAGGTCCCGGATGTTTCTAGCTACTAATATATATAGTACAGCAGATTAGTCACGTTCTAGTATTGTTAGTGGTTAGATTAAGGATTTAGAGGGATCACGCGGGTGTTCTCTGTCAAGAACATGTAAATCTTTAAAGGTTCGATCTGATCAGCAGCTACAAACTCACTCTCATTTCTCTCTCAACTCCAACTGTCGCCAATGCAGTCCCCACCCCCGTGCCCCCACTCTGCCACTACCTCTATCACGACAATCGGCACCGAAGCCAGCCGCCACACCTCCCCCGTCCCCTCCCGCTGCCGCTGAAACTGTCACCACCTCCGCTGCTCTCCTCCTCCTCTCCCATCGTGTCACTGATCTCCTCAGCTGCTCCATGACTTTCTTGACTTTCTTCTCCATCTCCAGCGGCTCACTAGTCACCACCACCGGATCCACCGCTGGCAATCACCTTCCCTAGCCCTTCCAACACCAAACTTGCTTGTCACGGCGTGATCCCCCACTCCCCCCGGACCTGCTCTGCCGAGTGCCAGCCTCCCTTCTCGCGGCAGCGGCGCCACCGCCTCACCCAAAATCTTAGGTTGGGGTTTGGTCAATCTCAACCCTAAATCTCACCAGAGAAGATACCGCCTTCACTAGAGCATGAATCTTGGTGCAAATCTAAAGATAAAAAATTAGGATATTTTTGGATAGATTTCATCCGAATAATGACTATCAAAACCCAAGCATCTAATAACAGCAGTTGCCTCATTTGACTGCCATCCTGGTCCAGGATGGCTGGAGTCTTTCTTGGTCCGCAAGAGAAGCGACAGATCAGAGAACATCTCCCATTTCGCTTTGCTTTCCTTGTACCGGCCGATGCAATACAGTACAGTACCGCCCTAATGTGAAACGGTACTAAACGGAATATTCTCCTTCTACAGCCGACAGGAACTATTTTTTGTTTAACTTTATACGTATTATTCTATTGACCTGTCTGATTGTGCATTAGCAGTCTCAAATTAAAAATATCTCAGCTATTGGACGAGGCTTACATGTCTAATACAGAGATCTGGCTCGTGTACCAGCCACACATCACACATTATTTAGCTTGCAAACATGTGAGTCCTTTAATTGGTGACAGGCTGTTTAATTTCTCATTTTTTAAAAAATCACAGCGATTAATTAATGGCCAATTGATCGACTTGGAGGAGAAGAAAAGCCCTCCTCAGTTTCTGGAAGCCCCGGGAAGCGAGCCCGCTCCC
Source organism: Bonia amplexicaulis (assembly GCA_036346245.1). NCBI lineage: Eukaryota > Viridiplantae > Streptophyta > Magnoliopsida > Poales > Poaceae > Bonia > Bonia amplexicaulis. The sequence continues at coordinate 16,202,254 of CM070745.1, read as the reverse complement.
CCGCCACTGACGGCGTGGCCCCACCACCGTGTTGCGCTCCTCTCGCCGTCTCACCATTGCTTTTCCTATATAACCGCCCAAAAAAACCCACTCCACTTGCAAACCGCAACCACCACGTCAACAGAAGCGCGCACATCACATCACGCAACTCCTCCCAAATTTTGATTCGCGAAGGCGTTTCGGCGACCTCACCGGCGATGAGCGCCCGGATGGCCGGATCCGTCCTCCTCCGCCACGTCGGCGGGACCCGCCTATTTACCGCGACCGCGACCTCTCCGGCGGCGGCTGCGAGGCCCTTCCTCGCCGGAGGAGACGGCGTCCCGGGGGTGTGGGTGCGGCTGCGGCTGCTGTCCACGTCCACGGCCGCGGAGGCGAAGGAGGAGGCGGTGAAGGAGGCGGCGAAGGGGGAAGCGGGGAAGAAAGAGGTGGTGGTCAACAGCTACTGGGGAATCGAGCAGTCGAAGAAGCTGGTGCGGGAGGACGGCACCGAGTGGAAATGGTCTTGCTTCAAGGTACGTGCGCTTGCTTGCTTCGCTCTCGATTTCCTGTTCCGATTCGTCCCGGCCGGCAGCGATCGATCGCCAGATCGGAGCATGTCATGGGCGCGTTCCTAACTTGTTGCGTTGCGTGTGATTGGCTCAATCTTCTGCAGCCATGGGAGACGTACACTTCGGACACGTCGATCGATCTGACGAAGCACCACGTGCCCAAGACGCTGCTCGACAAGATCGCCTACTGGACTGTCAAGTCCCTGCGCTTCCCCACCGACGTCTTCTTCCAGGTATGTTATGCATACGCACCAGCACCGCCGCGGTTTAATTCTCCGGATGATTAGCTCTGTGTTTTGGATTCTACTTGTTGCCGAAGAGAACTTAAGCGGGTGTGCCTCGTGGCGTGTCATGGGAGACAAAGTAGCATCGTCGCTTTCATATTTTTTTCCCTTAATTCAGGCTTCCTTGCTTTCTGGGAAGATGCCATTTATATTTAGAACGTGGATCCAAGCGATTAATTTACCTAATCCATTTGTGGGAATGGATTTTATATTCTATCTGATTACAGCGGATAACGGAAGGAAACATGGTGACATTGGGCTTGTTTGTAATTTTAATGCAACGCAGCAGTGAGGATACCGTTTGTTTTGTCATGTACTCTGTACCTGTTTGTCATGATTCTTGCACAAGTTTCTGTTCTTGATCTCTTCCATTTATCTCCATAAGAACAATTGCATGACCCGTTTCTATTAGCGCGCGTATCCAAAATGAGCTCTACTCTAGCTTTAGTTGTTTGTTATTTTCAAAGGTTTGTCATTCTTGTGTGAGCTGACCCTGAAATTTGGATGCAGAGGAGGTATGGCTGCCGCGCAATGATGCTGGAGACGGTGGCGGCGGTGCCGGGGATGGTGGGCGGCATGCTCCTCCACCTGCGCTCGCTCCGGCGCTTCGAGCAGAGCGGCGGGTGGATCCGCGCGCTGCTGGAGGAGGCCGAGAACGAGCGCATGCACCTCATGACCTTCATGGAGGTGGCGCAGCCGAGGTGGTACGAGCGCGCCCTCGTCATCGCCGTCCAGGGCGTCTTCTTCAACGCCTACTTCCTCGGTTACCTCCTCTCCCCCAAGTTCGCGCACCGCGTCGTCGGATACCTCGAGGAGGAGGCCATCCACTCCTACACTGAGTTCCTCAAGGACCTCGAGGCCGGCAAGATCGAGAACGTCCCTGCCCCAGCCATTGCCATCGACTTCTGGCGCCTCCCCGCCAACGCCACCCTCAAGGATGTCGTCACGGTGGTGCGCGCGGACGAGGCTCACCACCGCGACGTCAACCACTTCGCATCGGTACGCATGCTTGCAAATCATTCCACAAAGAGATCAGCATCGTTTCTTGATCCCATTTCTTGATCATGCTGTGTGTACTTGTGTATGTATTGGTTCTGATGTATGATCTGGTATTTGCTTGTGGCGTGCAGGACATCTATTACCAGGGCATGGAGCTGAAGGAGACCCCTGCGCCGATCGGATATCACTGAGGCTGTCTGCTGAATTTTGCATCGCTAATAAGCAAATGAGTGTTTCGTTTTCGAGGGAAAGCAAATGTTCTCTCTTTAGCTGTACAGGATTTCGTAATCGTTACACGTTATTAACTACCGAGTACTGCGGAATAAGGAGCCTGCTTGTGGGTAGTACGAATCTAGGAGATTCTTACCATTTTCACTCTAAAATGAACCTATTTCTTGTACGCCATGTCGTCTTCTTTATCAGAACAACCTTGTTCTCCCTTGGTATGTACATATTCCCCCGTCTGAAATCTGAATTGTGACAGGTGCCTTTCTTGCGTTTGGCGAAACCTGAGGTGAGGAACTGATTGTTGGATCGCTCTTGACTTTGTCTGTTTGTTTTGTTTTTATGCTCTTGTTGCATGCGTGGAACGCTTAAATGTAATGGCACCTGAGTTTCTTCTGTTCTTCATGACCGCTGAGTTGATGAGCACTCTGTTCTGGAATGTACAATTTCTGCATTTGTCAGTCTGTTTGCAGTTCTAGCAGCCGAATACTCGGCTCGTATGGGATTATGAAATTGGCCATCCTAATTGACTGCATTCTTCAAAATTGTCTTGTCTCTACATTCCTTGTCCGTCTTCGTCCAAAGCGCCCTGATGTATTTTGGACGGCCGAGAAAGGCGCTAGATTGATGCCATTTGCAGTTTGCCCAGTCAGGTGGCTACCGTACAAAAATGGAGTCGATCAGCCTCCCCACCGGGAATCTCCGCACCTCCTCCGTCTCCGTCTCCGTCAGTCAGGTGGAGGCCATGTACACCCTACACTTGAAGCACCCGGCGGTCACCATCCACCCGCGAGGTCTCTACGGCCGTCTCACGCCACCCAACCCAGCAACGCCGCCGCCGCTCACCACCGTCCCCACTCCCCGCAGCCGCGGCCGCTGCAGGGCGCAGATTCGCCTATGCCGCCCGCGCCTCCGCCGCCGAAAACCCACACCGCAACCATCAGGTAGCTGACCCAATCCCACCTGAAAGCTTCAACTTCTGAATCCCACGCTAAGCTGAGCTCTCACAAATTTGCGCTCGATTTGCAGGATAAGCCCCGGCCGAATGGCGGGTTCTGGGCCAAATGGATGGTGAGTTGGTAGCCTTCGAGTGAAGGGGATCGTAAAGTGTTACGCTTGTTTGATTGCTATTGACGGCGTTTTTCGTGTGCCCTGTGTGTGGAAGTGCGAAGGCGGAGAGCGCGGAGATGAGGCCCAGGGTGGCCAAGCTCGACCTGGCGGCCGTGATGGCGTAGAGAAAATTGTATTTTTGCCATCTAAAATAGTGGACTTCGTAATTTTACTTTCCAAATTGTTGATTTCGCAAAAATACCATTCAAAACATTTTCTTCTTGTTTTCTTTGCCATTTTCTATATTTCTCCTATTTTCTCTTTTTCTCTCCTATAATCAGCCACGCAAAAGGATAAATCTACCCATGGACAATTTCACGTACTTGAAAACCCAATCGACGTAGGCACCGATCGGTGTTTAGCCTTGCGGCCGCTTCGTCTCCTGCCACTCGCCCGGACGATCGTCATCCGCCTCACCCCATGGATGACGGTCGCGGGCTCGGCCACCGGCCGATGCACCCCGCCGCCGATGCTTCCCGTCGGTCTTCTTTGCGGGCGTCGGATACACCGATGCCCTAGCACCGCCGGCCGCCCTGCGCCGCTGGACGCCTTGCGCGTAGCGACGATGGCGTCCGGAGGTCTGCGCCCGACGCGGACTCGCCACACGACGTGCCATCTACGACTTCATCAGATTGAGTTCCGTGCGTTCTAATTTGTCCATAGGTAGATTTGTCCTTTTGCGTGACTGATTATAGGAGAGAAAAAGGAAATGAGAGAAATAGAGAAAATGGCAAAGAAAACAAGAAACAAATGTTTTGGATGACATTTTTGCGAAACCAACGATTCGGAGGGTAAAATTGTGAAGCTCATTGTTTCGGATGGCAAAAATACTATTTTCTCGATGGCGTAAGGGGCTTCGCGCGCACGATTAACCCGCTCATTTCAGCTTTAGCGTCTAACTTCTAATTTATTATTTATTTATTTATTTATAAATTTCATCTTTTTTATTTTTTGGTTTTTTGAGCTTTTTTGCTGGTTCTTTTTTTCGTATTTGTTTGCGTTGTCCGTAACGAGCTAGTATATTTTTTATTTTTAAATTTAATTATGTTAAATAAGATATCTTCAGCTACAGTGAAATTTCAGTCGTATAGTATAATTTTAATTATAAGCCATAATTTTTTCAGCCCAACCGAACGGGACTAATCAATAGTGGAAGATCAAATACACCTAAGGCTGCCATGTTAGCATGCCAATTTGCCAACCACTCACATTAGTAGTACTTCATGTATCCTATCGTTGCGCTCTGAAATACATGGTTGACCAGGGGCGAAGTTCTCCCGCATATATGTCAAGTATAGACAGTGGCAGATCGAGAATTTTATTAAAGGGTTTTATCGAATTGTATATGAAAATTTTGGTGTAACATACTCTTTGGTAAAATTCTGGATCCGTCACTGCAGCTAGCTAGAGATTCATCAAATAAAGACATGTAGCAGCAAGTGAGAAAGGGTGAGTTCTTTTGACCTTATAGTTTATCTTTCTATATTAATTAACTTTCAAACGGAGTATCTTTTTAAGGTATGATCTATAAATTGATTATAGTAGATAATGTTTCGATTTTATTTATATTGACTAAAATTATACGTAAGTATTTCTCTTCATACTCTCTCTTGTAAAAACACTGTAAACTACAGTCGCCTTAATGAATCTTGACTTCAGAAGGTTAAAAAAAGGGGTTCGTAGCAATCGAACGAGCTGCGCGCTGTGGCTGAGCAAACACGATGTGTGCGTTAGGAATATTCTGGGTGGGCACGTGGCTGTCGGAAGAGGAGCGGGTCGGGGTTAGCGGTGCGGTGGAAAGGGGGGAGCGAGATCGACGGGGAAGAAGTCGGCGTTGATGTCGCTGGAATATTCGCGCCAGCGTTCGGCTCTGACTTCTGGCTTGTGAACGCCTGACCGCCGGCCCCTCCCTCCTCCTCCTCTTCACTCTGTCTCTCTCTCTCTCTGCGCTTGGTTGATCGATCGACAGCTGATATTTCTCCGATCGACATCGATTGCAACCTCCGTGTCCAACTCCACGTACGCAACCAACCATCGTCACAATGATTAGCCGAGCTAAGACACGCTCCAAACGATTTTAGTTCTTAATTTTTTGCTTAAATTTATTTAAGTTAGAAATCACTTAAGCACATCGATTTTTAATTTTAGTTTATTTTAGTTTTTTCTTTTTATTTCTTTGTATTTTTATGACGGTACAATTTTTTATTTTTTCTTTATTAATTTTTAAATAAATAACTCAAAAAATTTAATAAACGATACAGTAGAATTTCAGTTAAATATCAATAGCTAAAGTCAGTACGTCTGTATTTGATACTGATCTAATTCGATAACGAATTGATCGGAATTAATCCGTACCGTTTGCATCCCTGTTGCTGATACCTAACCTGATAGCTCCTCAGTTAGGCATCATTTCAGATCCTCACTCGAGGGCACACATCAATTCCCTTGAATGAGCTGAATCACATTCACGCTTGATGAAAATTAAGTAGGGGTACAAATAACTTTGGGCTTAGATTTATACTTTTTTTTGACTAATTCCGGGCATAATAAAAGCATTTTTGTTATACCACTAGAAATATAAATAATAAAATTTTAACTGATATAAATCTATACTAAAAATTATGTGAGGTCCATACCCACATAGGCCTTTACTCGGTCCGCCCATCGATGGCGCCCAACAGTATCCGCCATCAGTACACAACAGGACTGCTGACGCTTATTATGGCCCTGCTCAATATAGCTTAAACTTATTGGCTTAAGCTTATTTTTGCACTATTCATAATTTCGTCTTTTTCTGAATTTTTGATTTTTTTTTGAGCTTTTTTGTCGGTTTTTTTTTCTCGTATTCGTTTGCGTTGTCTGTGATGGGCTAACATATTTTTTATATTTTTTTAATTTTTTTAAATTTAATTATGTCAAATAAGCCTCTCTCAGCTACAGTGTTTTTTTCAGCCAACTACAGTGTTTTCAGCCATAAGTTTTCAGCTTTCAGCCGAACCGATCACCACCTATGTCTTCACTACAAAACGTGACAAAAAAAGGAACAAACAATTCCATGATATTTCGCCGCATGCATTTCTTCAACCAAACGGCGAAAGGTTTCTTGGTTTGTAGTTCAGTAATTGTACCGACTCTCATTTATTCAAAGAAATGCAGTGGAGTACAACGCTGAGGCGTTGAATTCAAGCACTGCAAAACAGTACAGAGCAAGCCATAGGATTTACATAAGGTGCATAATAACCGTATCATTGAATTGAATCAGGGTGTGACATAGGAGTCGCTTATCCGCAAACCCAATAAATACAATACACGCGTGACAAGACGGACCAAGATCACAATCCATGGTTGAGGCATTTGTAATGCAATGGAATCGACAAAAGAGTAGGAGTCAATAGACATAAAAAAAAAAGGGGCAGGCCGGCAAAGCAAGAACTGGCAGATCACTAGAAACGTTCTCACATGAAAGCTCACTTGGAGCCAAATTGATACTTGTTGTAGTTTGCTAAGCTCTCGATGCCACCGCTCTGTGTAGACAAAGGAATTCCAGACATCCCTAGGACAGATCCCGCGGCGCCCATGCTCCATGAGGGCAGAGCCTTATCATCGGACCCATCACTGAGGCCACCGACAATCCCAACATCGGCTAGGTTCACCTTCTTTGCTGCAATTTGTGATAAAACAAATAGAACCGTCAACACTTCTGCCACCAGATATTATGACAGGTAGATATCCCTGCTAAAAGGGCAAGGAGGAAAAAGGAGGAACTTACGTGTAGTTATGTTCAGATCAATCAGTCCGCGGCTCAAAGAGTCCGCCCATATGCCAGACTTGACCTGAAAATTTTCTTTAGACTTGGGAGCTGGCAGATGCGTTTTGTCTGTTTTGGCAAGATTGCTACTAGAAGAAAGTTCGAAAGGGTCCTTAGCTGTTTCCTCGGTGCTTGATACAAAGGCACCAAAATCAGATGCATCAGTTTTGGGAGCCGCCAAATGTGTTTTGTCTGTTTTGCCAAGATTGCTACTAGAAGAAAATTCGAAGGGATCTTTAGCTGCCTCCCCAGTGTTCCATTCAAAGACACCAAAGTCGGATGCTGCCTGAAGGTTCTGACTAGATGTGCTGATATTTCCAGTGGAACTGTGGGTGGGTGGTGGTGCACTAGATGATCCAACATTGGAGCTGAATGCGCCAAATGGGTCAGATCCATCAAAACCGTTTAAAGGAATAGCACCAAAAGGATCAAAAGGTTCAGGAATTGTGTTCTTGGACATGCCAGTATTAACTTCAGAAGATGTCCCAGAGCTTGGTGGTGGAATAAACCCCGTCTGTGGTGGAAATGCTGCAGCAAAGGTTGGATTTTCCGCAAAAAGGTCAATATTGTCCTGCAGTATCATTTTGATGAGCACACTGTATCATGATCAATGAATTGAAGAACTACACGATTTGCTTAGTATATTGAAGCACGACTAAACAACATGTTCACAAGCAACAAACACAAAAAAGGGCACAAAATCCTGCTTTTTTTCAACAGATTTAGTATTTGAACTGGGAAGACAACAACAATGGGGCACTTTTCTTTCTATTCATCACTCTTGCCCAGTAACCCAATCAGTTACAGGAAGGCATGACAAATGTCAGATAATGTTCTATTGTTAGTAACATATTTAGCACTCTTAATATACACAGAACCATACCTGGACATCCAGATGTTCAGCTGTGTCTGTACTTGGGGTTGCCGATTGGAAATCTGCATCAGCAAATAGATCGACCTGAGGTTCTGTAGCACTGTTTGTTGCTGGAGTTGCTGCAAGCTCATCAACGAGATCATCCATCAAGTTTGGGCCAAAAAGATCCACCTCACTAGTCTTCGTATTAGATGCACCTATAGACAAAGATAGAATTAGGAATCACAAGTACACAAATAGCTGTATCCCTATCTTGGTTGTTGGAAGATTTCCAATACAAGATAGGTACTTTTGATGGTAAAGGGCAAATCTGCCTACTTCTTTATTTCTGGCATAATAGGCAGAATGAGAAAAATCAGCAGTTCAGCACCTATTTCTTTGAGGCACATGAATTCAATTATCAAAAGGTGCACGATTTCCATAGTCTCAACGTACTATGGGATTGTCGTCCCCTTTGGTCAAAAGATAGTTAAACACTTGAACTATCATTCGCTTGATGACCTCTTTATAATTAGGCAGAAGCCAATATTACAAGGGCACTATTTGCAAGATAATCCAGTTCTAGCATAGTGTGCATCCAGCGTTGAGGGATGAACTATTTGCCGAAATGTCAGATTTGAACAGACTTTCGTGTCAGGATTTGGACATGCATTCAATACAACAGCCAACGACATTCTTGATAAAAAAAGTAGCATAAGCACAAAATAATAGAAGATTTTTACCATTTGAAGAAGATCCACGAGGATCAAAGTCATCGAAGTCATTCTCATTGCTGTTTGTATTAGATGGGGGCTTCAAGGAGCTGGGTGAATTAGAATCCCCATTCCTGGTATTCAGACAAATACAGCATCAGTGAAGGGGCAAAAAGTAACAATAAAAGGTAAGCCTGAGGCTAGAAGTCCAGAACTGATATCACTACATTTGCCATACTCAAGGACAAGGTTCACTGATTCAGCACAATGGCCTGAGCCTCCAATAGCAATAGTAACTGTATTTTCACAGGAAATTAAATGATCCATCCCCGCAAAAATAAATAAATAAATTAAATTAAATGATCCATCATGCACCCAAGAAAGCTACCAGCTATTATAATACCCTATCCGACCGGCTACCCAGTTTTGAATTATATGATAAACTGGATAATATAAATAAAATGTTATTGGCTATGATCTTTGAAAACCAGTAGTGGCTATTCAACGTATGAATAAAACGCTAAGCAATCTTGAAATACCTTCTATCATGCTTCAAATCCTTTCTTATGTTGCTGCCAGATTTCTGGCTGCCAGTACTACTTGCAGAGGTTTTAACAGGTTCTTTGTCCTTGTAACTGTCACTGAATGAGTCAGCTTCCCTTGTGCCACTGAAACTCTCATAACGTTCACCTGAACTGTAGTTGCTACCAAAAGAGGTTGAGCTTGATTTATATGTTATCCCTGTTGATGATAACCCAACGTACCTTCAGCCACGACAAATATATGTTAAAGTTAAGGCTGTAGAAGATGTGCACACAACTAAAAAGGTTAGAATAAACACGCATTTAATGATTTTGCAAAAGAACTCACTTGTCACGGTTACTGGCTGCTTTCTCTCTCAAAGCCTTTATTCTCTCCTTGTCATTTATGATGCCCAATATAGTTTCAACTTTCTTCCTCACATTTAATCCAGCATCTTTTCCGTTAGGTTCCACATACTCAAAACTTGAAAGAACCTTAAATGAAAAATGTTTATCAGCAACACTGACGGCATGTAACCTCAACCAAGAAAGAGTTTATAAACCAAAGCACAGACTAGACATACCGAGATCTTTGAATAATGATCGAGAATGTCGTCAACTGCCCGCTCAGAACCATTGGCAATCAAGTACTCAATAATTGTCAATGCCTGGACATTCAGAGTTGTTTCTTAGTGAACTACATTACTGATACAAAATCTTACACAATACCAAGGCTTATTTCCCTTTGGTGGGTAGTGTGACCATTGTAGAAGTGATAACTATCAAGCCCAGTACTTGTTGAAAAATTAATACATGATGGTCATCAAGAAGCAATAACCTTATATACATGACGCCATTTTGAGCCTCGCTCAGTCAGCCTAGTCCAGAGAACATTCATTACCATCTGACACTCAGCACTGAAGATTTTAGAAGCATAATTTCAGCATCAACTATAAGAGGGAAAAAAAGACACAGTGTGAATACAAGATTAGATCTTACAACTTCTTGGTGTCATGCGCTAGCTCTGAAAGAGCAGTTCCATGGGGGCCCCAAGGTTCATCACTTGTTGCATCAAGTACCTGATATTTTGAATTTTTTTTTGAAGGAATAGACATATAAGGGGTTACTCCATAGGAAATATAATACACCCAAATCTCAAAGGTTAAGCTGTAAAAAGACAATTATTATAAATTTGCTCTGTAGAAGTGTTATGAATCTTAGTTCATAGGGGGTAAACACCGCCGAGAAGATGGCCAGACGACGTCGACGTAGAGGGAGAGAGAGGCTATAGATGAGAATGATTTTGTTATTTCATGCTTGATTCCAACAACATGCGGCAACCCACTTATATAAATGGGCTCCCCCTAACAGATAGAATCTAATCTTAATCATATCTCTAACAAATAGAAACTAATATCATATCTCTAATTATATCTCTAATAAATAGAAACTAATCTCTAGCTTCCTAATAATAAACTGGTTGGACCCAGGGCCCACGTCCATGACATTACACCCCTCCCGGACATGCAGCTCGTCCTCGAGCTGCTAGGCGGTGGCCATGGTTGCAGTTCCACGTCGACGAAGTGCAATGCTTTCAGCTAAACGGTGCCTGCAAAAGAAAACATTTTTTCCTTTCCTTTTTCCTTTTTTTCTTTTTTTTCGGCTCCTCTGTTTCCTATCTATTGCCATAGACACATGAGGCATGGTACACGTCGACGGGCGCAGCCTCTGTTTCCTATTTATTGTCGTAGACGTGTGAGGCATGGTACACATCGACGGGCGTAGAGGCAGTGATGGCGTCGGCTCCCCGGCGGCATTAGCTCCGGCTCCAGCTCCCGGTGGTCGGCAACTGGTGGAGAGCGTCCAAAGGCGGCGGTCATCAGATCCACTCGCCGTCGCTTGAGGCGGGCCGAGGCGGCAGCGTCGATCCAGCATCAAGGTCCGGCGAGAGGCAGCATCGATCCAGTGTCGGGATCCGACGAGAGGCGGCGTCGGTGAAGAGCCCAGCGTCGGGGAAGAACCCGAGGAGAGGTGATCGTTCCCTTGACCGGCTATTCTAGATCTATTTCTTCCTCAATCGGTGCTCTCTTCATCTAGCACCGTTCTACTTCAAGTCATCACCGTCCGACCTCTCTTCGACGGATGATTATCACCTTATTGTGCTAGTTCACAACAATTGGTATCAGAGCCACTCACCATGGCTTCTGGTGTTACACTATCTCTCTTGGAGAAGTTTAAGGCTAACAACGAAGAGCAGAAGGTCTTCAACCATGGCCACCACTATAGCTCGAGGACGAGCTATTTCACCGGGAGGGGTGTAATGTTATGTGCATGGTACTACAGCACACGGTACTGTTCATCTAGGGTGGTTACTTTAGCGTAGCACTGTTTATCCGTGCTATTACTGTATCATGACACTATTCATCCGCGCGGTTACTGCAGCGTGGCACTATTCATCCGTGATTAGTTTCCCTTTTTAGAGACTAGATTGATTTGGTTAGTTTGGAAGTTTATAAACGGTTAGTTTGTTTCTTTAAATTAGAGATTATTTCTTAGGGATCAAGTCAACTTCTCCTTGTAAAAGGAGATGATATTGTATCTTCTTTAAGGAAGCCAAGATGAATAAACTCTAGTCCTTAAAGTCCAGTTGTGGTCGTTCCCTTGACCGGCTATTCTAGATCTATTCCTTCCTCAATCGGTGCCCTCTTCATCTAGCGCCATTCTATTTCAAGTCGTCGCTGTCTGATCTCTCTCCGACGGATGATTACCCCTTTGTTGTGATAATTCACAACAAGAAGCCAACAAAATACACATAAATGCTAATCAATTTCCACCGTAGCATATGTAAGTCTGCACCAAATAGGGGTGAATTTGGTGCCACAGATGAAAATCCTTATAATCATACACTATGGCTTGGATAAGACGTGTGACTGTTAAAGCAAGATCTGCCTGACAACTCGTTACCCCTAAGGCGAGCTACAAATCTACAGAGAATAAAACAATATCCACACATAATTTTCGACAGTGTCTACATGGACCCAGATAATGCTAGAGAAGAAAAGAAAGACATATCTGACAGGAAAGGAGGCAAAGAATGGAAATGCTATTGCTGTCACTTCTCATCAAGCTTCTCAATATAATCATTCAGGAATCCAACCTCATTACAGGCAAACCAAAAGAATACTGTGACAGTGAGCATTCGACGGTGCAAATATTTCCACTGAGGGCACAGAAAATCTCAAGTTCACCTCTAAATTTATCTAAACTATCAATGTAGACTTAATTTGTCGCTCCTACTTGTTACAAAAAAAAATGTCACTCCTAAAAAGCAAAAACCTTTATCAATTTTCTTAAATCATTACTGCCCACGATTTTTTTTAGAACTGACTGTACACGAATTATAGCAACACAATAATGTAGTCAGAAACCAAACATATCTAAACTATACCATTAGGCAAAATCAATTCACTCATCCACCACATGAACCAATTCAATAATTAAAAATAAAACTCCATTACCAGAACTAAAAACATTTTTTTACAGAGAATCAGAGTTATCTGGGCGAGATCCAACCTTCTGTTCGATCTCGGGGACCTTGAGCACCTTCAGATTGACCTCCCTCTTTCTGCAAGAACACGTACACAGCAAACGGATCAAGATCTCGCGGATCCAATTCAATACAGGCCGTATCCACGAAAAATCGGATACCACTAGCGAGATCTCGGCTCGGTCTAGAACTTACATCTCCCGTACAGTCTGATCGAAAACCTTCATGAAATCCATCGCCGGAGAGAAGTCGCCGGAGCCGGCTGCAGATTCGCTGGGATTCTAGAGTGGGAGATCTGGACTCTGAAGCGCCGGGTTGTGGTGGCAGCTAAGGGAGTGGCTTAAACTGTGTTTGGATGGTTGGCAAGGAAGAGAGTAGCAAAGGCCAATGGGGACGCGGCAGCGGCTTCCAGGATCCCGGTGAACGGCGAGCGCTCGAGATGGGACGGCGGCCACCGCGGCGGCGAGGCCCACAGCCGGGCGGAGGGCGAGCGCGGGAGGGGGCAGGAAGTGGGCAAAGGCCACTCGTGGAGCAGAGAAGATGGGAGGCGGGCCGTCGGTAGGAGCTACGAGGAACCTTGTATGCTTTCGTTGGATGGTCAGGATCAAATCGAGCATGATCTGACGGCCCATTTAGCACCAAACTGCAAATGCACTATCACGATCTGGATTAACGCGCTAGCAAGGGATGAAGAGAACGGCTTTGCGATGGAATAGACCCTGCTAATTTGCTGTTCCTCTTACCATCTGAAGCACAAACATCATCTGTCAATGAGCTATGAGTCAAGGACGAAAGATATATAAAAAAAAAAACATGAGTCGACATAAATGTGATTCCTTAACTGAAAGAAGTGCATGAGGCTAACAAACGGCTTGTCACTTTAATCTTAACATCTGATCTACCATATGGAGTTTGCCATCTTCGCTACAGCTGAGAATTTGGGTGTTTCTCTGGGACTGGTGGTCATCAAGAAATAAGGTAAATGCTGGTGAAAAAGGACGAAATGCAGACGAGGTATGTTCTCTGACTGAGTCATATTTTGGAGTTTCAGAAGCTAGATGAGAAGGCAAATAGCCTGCGGTTACTCTGAACCAGATGAGCAAATGGTAGGTTCCAGAGGAACCATATCTCAAGATCAACTGTAACTATGGAAACTGACGCCTCCAATCTTGTCAAGGCAATTGAGAGCACTGATTTTGATTTATCTGATATTGGATTTCTTGCAAGGAGCTGCCCATCAGTTGCCGGAGCTTTCTCAGGTTAAAATCTCGGTGTGTCCGATAAGTTGTAATAGGGTTGCAAGTTGTCCGATAAGTTCTAAGCTATGGCTGAACTAGTTTCCTGACTTTGTAATGAACTCGGTGACCGGCGATTTGTCCGGGACTATCGGTTAATGGAAGTTCCCTTCTGTCTCAAAAAAAAAAAAACTTATCTACCTAAAGCTGTCAAAACATCTAAACTGAAGGTAAAATTCTGTTCAAACAGGTGCTAAGGTACGTAAAAACAGGCAATCCAAAGAGGCAGACGGTAGTAGGACGAAAGAGTAGCTTGGGAGGCTACAAGAAGTCGGGGCTCACAAACACCACAAGTTTTAGAGAAGCTACATTGTTGATAAAAAAGGGTATTATCGACAGTTTTCTTATAACAATCGTTACATCAAACTGGTCTTGATGTACATCATTTATGGATCAGTGTGGAGCAACAACCAAAGTTTACCCAAGTACATACTGAAACACAAACTCGCTATAATAATGTATGATGATGATCTCTATGTAACATCAGTTCTTGATGGCGACTCTGATGACTTCCAATGCAGTTAACGAACCCATTGCTATCAACAGTTCTGGAATTCTGGAAAGCCTCCTAAAAAACTGGCAAAGGAAAAAAAACATTTGTTATTAACCAGTTCATGATTACATGTACATTTATAATCATGGAGCCAAGGGGGATAGAATTACCTTGTGATGCAATTACTCCTCGCACGCAGCCTGCTACTTATCGGATATGATTAAAACTGTTGAACATCCCAGTGTGGGAAGCCTTGGCTGCAGTCTTAGGTGCTTCCGGAGTTCCAAATACATTCCAGAATCTCAGGGTCTCATCTGCTGCAGCAGATGCTACCGTGCAACCATCAGGGCTCTGCAAAATTACCGCAAGACAAGGCAAGCAAACCATAAGCAATCTGTTCACAACAGTGTCAATTTGTCTGCAAGCATACGGAGCAAAGATTACCTGAGCCATGAAAAGGACACGGGAGGTATGCCCAGTGAGTTCAGCCATCTTAACCATTGACGGGTACTTCCACAAGGTGAGCTGATTCTGAGTGAACCCGTGCGAGCTCAGCAGCTCTCTTTCATTCTTGTTCCAGAGCAGTGAACACACTTGCGATCCAGTGTCAACAGAGTTGAGGCATGCGCCGGTGTGTGTGTTCCAAAACTTGATGCACCGGTCACTCCCACCGCCACCAGTTGCCAGCAGGTTGCTCTGGAATGGGCACCATGCGAGTGCCTTCACGGCAGCCAAGTGGTCCTCAAGCCTGTGTAACCATTGGATACGACCTGCAGACTGTACAGAGGATGCCATGGACACATCCCATATGTGCAGGAGGTTGTCATTGCCACCACTGGCCAGCTGCTGCCCTGATGCTGACCACTTGAGTCCACACACCTCCTGCTCGTGCCCCTGGTATGTCTGCACAACATGGTTCCTAATCCTCACATCATTGTTCACAATCTTGCCGTCCATTCCACCAGTTGTCAGGATGCTGTTGTTCCATGCCAGTGAACCGACCCTCGACTCATGCACACCTCGCAGTGTTCTCAGCTGCAGAATCGATCACAATTAGCAACAAAGCACAAGTGATGCTGCTAATAGAACATTAACAGGAGAGGCCAAGAAGTACCAACCAGTCGGTTAGAGCTGGAGTCCCAGAGCTGGACATCTGAGGAGTTGAGGCCGAAAGCAATGTGCCGGCCATCAGGAGCCCAGCTAACGCTGGTGACAGGGCCATTGTCCTCATCAATGGTAACGAGCTCAGATGTAGACCCATTTGAGGCGTCCCAGAGGTACACCGTGTTGCCCAGCGCAATGGACAGCACATTGCTGCTTCCCCAGTCCAGCAGGTTGAGGTAGTAATCGTCAACTAGCTCTGGAGCATCCAGAGTCCTCTCCGCGGACTGCATCAGGTTTGCAAGGCACATCCAGTCAGTAACCGCCATCCATTGACACTACAACTGCAACACCAAAGAACGCTACAACTATGCGTGGATACCTGAGGAATGTATCGGCGCTGCTTCGCCGGCTTGGCCTGGAGGGAAGCCGCGTCAGCACGGAGCTCCGTGAGGATGCTCTCGGGCTCCGGCGGCTTGTTCCGGAAGGTGAAAATCCTGGTGCGGTTGTTGAGCAGCTTCTCGGCCAGCAGCTTCCGGTACGCCTCCTTGGACGGGGACGCCGTCACCGAGTTCTCCTTGTCCTTCCTCGGCTCCGTCAGCAGGTAGTGCGCCATGTCCATGTCCATCATCGACCTGTCCGGAATGAACCTGTCGCCCTGCCAAACAAGTAGAATCACCCGTTCAGGCATTCCGTCGACAGCCTGCAGGCACATGCAAAGGGAGATGAGAATCCAGCAAAACTTACGTAGCACTTGGCGGAAGGGTTGCGGGACGCCGTGCTCAGCGAAGGCATGTACGGCCTAGATCCGGCCTCCTGGAGCGGCGGCCGCGACGCCGCGTACCGGCTGCTCTTCTCCGATGAGATCGAGTTCGAGCCTGCATCCATGGGCCAGAAGCAACAAGAACAAAACAAACAAGGCACACCACAACAAGAAACAGCGATACGATTAACACGAACAAGATTAGCGCAGACGAACAATTCAAGCCGGAAATCGATCACAAATTAACACAGCGAATTCGCAGGCAGATGAATAAACCAACTCGGGGTAATCGATCAGAAAACCGACAGGCGCAGACACCCTACCGCAAACATTTTTACCAAAGAACAAGAAACCGTGGCAAGATTAACAACAGACGAGCAATTCAAGTCGGAAATCGATCAGGCACTAGCACGCGCAGACAATTCAATTCAACACGGAAATCAGATGATCAGGTCAGTAAAGAAGAGAGGAGCGCGGGATCTTGGAGATCTTTGATCGCGGAACGGCGTCCCCCGAGACGGCGCTGGAATCGCTTGCGAGATCGAGGAACTCAAGAGAGAGACGTGCTTCGGGAAGTGTTTCTTTGTGGGGTTTATTGTGGATCCGTGGGAAATACTTACACGTCACGGAAGGGGAGAGAGGGAAGGGCTGCTGTCGATGGCCGCAACGGCTAGTGTACTGTGTCCAAGAAATATAGCCGTTGGGTGGCGGCACGTCCGAGAAATGTGCCCCGTCCATTCCAGATCTGTTCTTTACCTCACAAACCAACGGCTTTTAATTTTTACTATAGTACCTAATTTTTAAACGAAGTATTTTTTAAGACGAGGTTTATAAGTTAAACGATCTACACATTAAAAACCCAACATTTTTACCGGCCAAAATCGCAAATAAATATCTGTCTCTCCGTAATCTGTATCGTAAACAACCAAAATTCGTAATCTGTCTCTGCGGCCGCCGCCTCGTCTCTCTTCTTCTTCTGGTACTCCCGGGCCCAATGCCCAGTTTTCCTACAGTATTTTGCATATACCTTTGTCGATGACCATGCTGCCATCATCCTTACGTGTGTCATCGATATCACGCTTGGGTGGTTGTGTGCTGCGCTGTGGTAGGACCGAGCCGCAGCTCGTACCACATCTGCTGGCGCCAGCGCTGCCGACGCGCGTATCCTCCTCGTCGCGCTTGCGTAGGCGACGGATGAGATCCTCCTCCTTCGACGAGAGAAGCAACCAAGAACCAAACTATGCGACCACTCCTCGTGCATCGAGCCGCTGCTCCACGGACCGAAGAAGGCCCGTGACCTCCTCGATGTCCAGCAGCGTCTCGATTGAGATCGCGACCTGCATGAACCGATCAGGGACCACCTGGAGAAACTTGCGAACAACCTCGGCTTCGTCGATCTTGTTGCCGAGAAGACGTAGATTGTTGGCGAGGCCTGCAATTCGCATTGAAAAATCATCAATGTTCTCGCCTTCCTTGAAAGCGATGTTGTTGAAATCGCGTCGAAACTTCTGCACGTTCGCCACGCGCACTCACTCGACGTCCATCCGCATGACCTTGACCGCCTCCCACACCTCCTGCGCGGTCTCCTTGCTGCCGATCAAAATCAGCATCTCCGTCGGGACCGAGCGAGCGATCGCTGCTAGTGCAAGTCGATCCTTGCTGTACTCGACATCGCCGGGTTCAATTGCGCCCACAAACCTTGTGCCTGCAAGTTGATGCGCATCATCACCACCCACTCCGAGTAGTTTGTCTTCGTCAACATCGGGTACTGTACGGACGCCGCTGACTCCTTGACGATGCACTCGATGACGACTTCGCCGCCGCGGTAGCGCCCTCGGCGCGACGCAGGTGAGTGCGATACCCGTCGTCGGGAAGAAGGTGATGACGAACGATCACCACTGCCAACGGGAGTTAATCGGATAGACATGACGGCTCTAATACCACTCATAGAAACCGAGACTTGATCTCGATCGGAAATGACGCTCTGCGCGGTAGATTCACCCAAGACTCTCGGCGTGAAAAAAAAACGCCCGCGCCGTTGAGGATCTTGAGGCCCTCGGCCTGGGCTCCGCCCGTGCTCCCGCTCTGCGCCTGCCTCTCGCCTCCTCCAAGTATAGGCTCTGTGATGAACACACAAGACGCACGCACGCGAATGAAAATGGAGTTTCGCTGCACACAAACAACTCAACCTTTTCTGATTCCATTTGTGCTATTTATACACGATCATTACAGCAGTTATACCATGCCGTTGCCAGCCATTCGTGGAAACGACGCCATGCTTCGCCTTTCGCTGAAGCGACGCAGCATTCCGACAAGAATGTGTACGTACGTATATGTGAATAGTAACCTACGTATAAACTGCTATGCACGCACGGGATTTTATTCTGTCAGCAGGGTGGGCTTCCTGTGTCCCATCCTTTTCATTTTGTCATTTTGTAATAAATTTATTTAACCCCTTCAACATTGCATGAGTTTAGCTTTCAACCCTCGAACATGACCTCCTCAGCTGTCAAAATCATTCATTGTTCTCCGTAGATTGGTTTGCGTAAGTGGTTTTTTGTCTGGCTGGTATCCACACCTGCGGTTTCAGCTGACATGCCAACCAAGTCAGCAGAAGAGAGAAGAAAAGCAGGGAAGCACAGGCCTGACCGCCTGAGAGGAAAAGGAAGAATAGCAAGAGAGAGCAGTAGCAGCAGCCGAGGTGAGCGATTAATTCCCCATGGCCTCTTCGCTTGCATTTCTCTGGAACCAATTAAAGGTTTTGGCTTTATTATGTTGCGATTGCACAGCACGGGCAGCTGCCTACAACTGCTCTCGCTGGAATCAGCCAAGCCCAAAGACTCGTGCACCTGCGGAGGTTGCGCCAAGCCGCCGCTGGACTGGGGAGCTACCGGAACTGCGCAACTGGGGTCCGCAGTCGCCTGCTACTATAAGAGCTCGCTCCGCCGGGCTATCAAGCAGCCGCGGTGGAGTCGAGGAGGCGAACGGGAGGGGATGCGAGCCCGCCGAAGCCCTGCGAGGTCGAATCTTGGGGAGGCAGCAGCAATACTGTTGTTGAGGAGGATTTGTGCCGGGATAAATCGCCGGCAATACCCCGCTCCTCGCGCTCGTCTCCGCCTACCACCCGCGCGACACCATCGCCCTTCCCGTCCCACGCCTCCATGCGTGTCGCGCTCGTCGACACCGCCTGGGCGGCGGCGCTGCGTCCGCCTCCCGCGCTTCGCCCCCCTCACCCGCGCGACGCCAGAGCGTGCGACTTCCTCTCCGCCGATGTCCCCCGCGCGTCCGAGTCGGTGGCGCTGGCGTCGAGGAGCAGCAGCACGAGGAGGGGGTGGAGCCTTGGAGGCGCCACGGGGGATGAGAGGGTGAGGAACCATTGCAACCTGTCGAAACAAATGCCACCTATACGCCACGTCATCTGAAAACCGGAATTGATGGGCTTATGGCATTCCTAGTGATAGATATTATATAATAATGTCTATAACCTTAATATCATAGCCACTGTATCTCTAATGTATAGTTTCCATCGGTAGATCTAAACGATAGATTTGTAATTTCTTTCCAATGCAATAATTATTATAGATAGATATTAATCTCTTTCCAATACAATTTTTTGTTGTTTTTGTGTATTAGATTTTGTGCTAAACAGTGTCTCACCTCTTCTTTAATCTCTTCTCCACCTCAGCATCAATTCTACTTAGCAGGCTAATTAATATTATAGATATTAATTCTATTTTATAGGCTAATTAATATCATAAACATTACTGGTATAGCATGCAATGAGAGTGCTCCTAGGAATTAAGTTACCCGATTTTGACGGCTAAGTGGTCAAATACCTGGCTTCGTAATTAAAGGTGGAAAACCATGCACGCAAGAGTTGAGAAGGTGGAATAGACTTTTTTTCCCTCTAGAGGGCGGACCGCGGAGCTCCCCTTGGAAAAAAAGTTTCTGTTCATGCTGCAGACCCCTTAGCATCCAAAAATTACAGACTTTTTTTTCAGAGTTCCGTAGGAAAGAGTGCAATTCCTTCATTTTCTCAAGTAAATCACGTGTTCCAAACAAATCATTAGTGTTAGACCATATTGTTAGGTATAGGATATTTTGGTGATGAATAATTGACAATGGTTAATTTATGATGATGAATATTTGATGATATTATTGCTTTCGATGTTATGCGATGCGTATGGTGTGTGTGGACTGATGTTGGTCAAGTTAGGACGAACTTATGTTCAGACGGTTAAGGAGGTCACGAGTACCATGCTTAGGGCGCATGAAGATCAGAGATGGATGATACGTGTTGGAGCTACGGAGGTGCGGTCTGGAGGCTACGACACGTGATGGATGATGCGTGCAGAAGCTATGGGAGGTGCGGTCCTGGAGGCTTCGACATGTGACACGTTATAAAAGTTGAAATTTTGGAAAACCCGTATAGGAAGTGTTTCGGGTTTCTTTGCTGTTGGAATTAGATTAGAACTCGTGGGTTTGCTCAGTCTGTTTTGGGCCCTAGACTATAAATAGAGATGGAGTTAGGAGCTAAACCTGTGGCTTTTGGAGATATTAATTTTGTACTCGGGTTTAGGGTGCTAGAAAGAGCATTTTATAGCCATCGTGATTCATAAAAAAAGTTTAAATCTATTCTTAAATAAAGTTTAAATCTATTCTAAGCGAAAAAAATTCCGGCGGCTCCTCTAGCTTTGTTTCGTTTTGATCTGAGGCCAGCGTCGCCACCGCCGTTCACCTCGCGTCGTTTCCCGTGCGCGAGCGTCGCCGAATTCGGTCCTCTGGTTCGTCGCGGGAGCATCGTGTCGTTCCTCAATCCATGCGCCAGGCCGACGACATCGCGCGTATCGCCAGCACGTAATCTACTACATCTTGCGTGGCGTGGTCTCTTCGTGTCCTCGGTTCGCGCAAAAAAGCTGCGTTAGCATTAACGCGTCGTTCCGGCGAAAAGCAATCTGGGCGTGAAGTCCCAAATCACTACCAATCTTGCATTCAAGTTCATTAGCCGTGAGTGATTAGATAAGTAATCAGGTGAGGCTAGTTAAGGTTTTTGCATTACGTATATTTGACTGCACGCATGCATGTTCTTTGGAATCTGTGAGTTGGCTTGAGTGAAAAAGTTTCTGCATGCATTACTTTCTTTGGTCGTGATTAGATGCACGATTGGGTGAGAGGTGATTAGGGGTTGTATGCATCGCATGAGATTTGGATGTGAGATTGAAATCTGTTTGCTGCATGCGTTTAAAAAAAAAACTAGTGCTGCGCTAGCCGAGACATCTGTACGGTGAATTATTATTATTTTTTTGTTATCGTTTGCTTTTGTGTTTTTATGGAGTTTTCAGGTTGAAAAATCAGGAGACAACAGAATTTAAAGAAAAAGTTTCCCCTGTTGATTATAATCGTTTATTTGTCATTGACGATCCTACAATTAGTTAAATCTAAGTGCCAGAAACTAGGGTTGCTTGCTTTTGAAGTAACACTGTTATATCATAAATTAACATCAAGATAGAATGAGATTGAAAACTTTTAAACTTGACCTAGTTCATTTCCTTTGTCGAGTTAGTTGAGCCATAATTAGTTCCATCCATTCTTATCTTTAACTACAGAACAGTTAATTAAGTCAGAAATCAGAACCAATACCATGGTCTAATGATCCTTCCTAGAAGCGAAATGCATAATAACATAAGGGTGAACTATTTAGCATTAAGCCAACAACACGATTCTTCAGAACATCGTAGCAAGCTAGCACATGCTGTTAACAATTTACCACAGAGACTAGAGCTAGAGGCTACAGCAGCTCACTTCCTGCCATTGCGCTTCCTCGATTTCTTCTTGTTTTTCTGCTTCTGCGCTTTCTTTTTTGAATTCGAGCAGCTAGCGGCTGATCCTTCCTTGGCTGCTTCCATCTTGTTACTTCCTCTTGTGTCTGGTTCACTATCTGAACATTCACTCAATTCATCAGATCTGTCCATGTGAAATTCGACAACAGCTGCTGCGTCGTTCCTTTTGTCAACTTCTTTTATAGAAGCTTTTTCAGAACGCAGAAAACTGATGATGGTCTGCAGTTTGTTCTCACCATCTTTCCACATCGAATAAAGGTCCTTGGCAGTCAGGAAAGATCTCTTCTCCACCCTGTGATAACAAAAAGTTTGCACACTCAGATGGGAATAACCTACAGTCCCAAGCTGCTAGAGTTTCGTAAGGATCTTTTCAGGCGACCATTTCTATATTACATTCATTTTTTTTCAAGAAAAGGTACATATCATGCACTCGTAGTTTCCCAAACATCTGGAATATTGCATTTATATTGTCATCAATAACATTTTAGAGTTTACGGCATTTTAACATTTTCTTACCTCACAGATGGTTCTGCGAATTGATTGCAGACGTGCCTGACCTCCTCCAACAATTGTGCATCGATCTTTTTTGGAGGGCCTCTTTGCTCCAGCCAGGAAAGGACACTTCTAAGGAATTGAATAATAACCCTTGCATCTTTCTGCAGAACTTAGCTTTTCAAATATAATGAAAAACATGGCAGTTGCGAAGCATTGGTAAAAAAGGAACCTTACAACATATGAACTCACCTGGCCTTGCTTGTTGACTTGAAACGCCTCAAACATATCCCAAAAGGAAACATTATCATCACTTAAATCCATTTTGCTTGTACTCTCCATCTTATTATCTCGTACACTTGCCACAGGAAAATCTCCAGAAGTAACATTGCAGAATTTGTGACCATCAGATTTGATTTCTTCTTGCGATGGAGATTCCTGCTTTACAATACTTGGCTCTTCCGGACAAAGAAGCGTCATTACCTTCTCAACATCACTCAAATCCACTCTACTAATCATATAAGCATTTAAATCCCGACAGATTGGTCGGCCTTTGGGTGAACCCATAACTACCATACGATTTCCAATTGCTGCAAGTGCATCAGCAAATACTCTTGTGAAGTTGCTCACTTTGCGAGACCTCATTTGCAAAGCATGTACAATCTTCTGAGAGAATTCCGAAGGTAAATCCTCAAAAACTTGGCACATCCGAAGGAAATGTGTGACCTCATAGCAATCCCCCAGTGGGAAAGTTAGAGTCAGCAGATAGAGTGTGACAACTAATCTCAGAAGGACTGGAATGTATGAACTAGTTGGAGTCGAAGTCTTCTGAAACCACTCTTGGATCATGTGCTTGTTCGTCAAGAGATTCCTAACTGACTGGCAGATGAAACGCCCAGCTGAGAATGCCGTACGATCCAGATCCAAATCTTGGCTAGAAACCAGGCATGTATCGAGGTAACTCTTGCTTGTACGGCACTTTAGCATCTTGACCAACAGACATTTCGTGCAGAACATAGAACCATTCAGTACAAGATATGACGAAGCCAAAAAACCAAGGCACTCCATTAGATCCACATAGCATATTGGGGATACATAGTCTGTTTCAGCCCTCCAGTTTGCATTATAAGTAAATTCAAGAGCAAGCTTAAAGTTCAGGATCAAGGGGGATCTGCCAGCACCACTGTCAAGAAATATCTTCAAAGACTGAAAAAAATCAGCCCACTCAGAATCTTTGTCCAGGTATTGCATAAGTCTTGAAATCAGATCATTGTCCAATCGTGCTGCATGGAGAAGGAGCATAGTTGTTTTCCCAAGATGACCATGAGTCAGTTTCTTATTTGCTGGCCTGAGAGATGCACCAAGGGAATCGGCAAGCAAACCATAAGCAGTTGGTGAGTCAAATATACACAAGAGGCTCTTCGTACTTTCATCCCTCCAGACAAGGAAAACTAATTCAAAGAAGCGTCGTACACATAGACCAAAAAAGTTCCTTATGGTATTTTTCGGCATACATAACTCTGAGTCCTTCAAAAACTTTGCAATTTCATAAATATCAAGAATAGTTCGCCCCAGGGCATATGAAGATGCCTGCTTTGGAGAAATTTGAACAAAAGACTCCAACTTTTTGAGTACGCTCAAACCAACAGAACACAGCTCTTTCATCCAGAAATTCTTAGCACATGAATGACACTGGAGGGCATCCAGCCAACATCTGTTGCCGTCTTGCTGCAAAGAACTTCTACCTGTGTTAGAAAGCCAACTTGAGTCCATGTTAAGCACCACATATCGGTCATCGTCACAATCTTTTCTCAACCCAAAGTATTTAGCGCAAAAATCTTCATACACAACTGCATAATCATTTGATTCTTGACCCTCAGAGTGATGAAGATGAGATAGTACTTTGACTATGATTGACTTCCATTGGTTCCAAACATACACTAGAGTTTCAGATGTTATCTGGTTACGAGCCAGAATATCAAGACAACAACTTTCATCTTCGGATCCTGGCTCTAATTCAAAATTGTATTCAGAGGCTTGAGAGTGAATATGAACATCAATAATCGAACGGGCAGCAATAAGTTCGACTAACAAGTTTCCACATTTCCTGCCTTCAAGCAAGGTGTAAGTCAAGCTGGCAAGAGATTTATGTACATCTGACAATGCATCAGCTTCCAAGCAAGCAAAGCAGTAGAAACATTCAGAGACTTCCTTCGCCATCTCTTTGGCTTTTGCTAGCAATTGTTCCTTCTCTGCAAATCTTTTTGGAGGCCACCCTCTACTATGTGAAGTCCACAAGGAATTCACAATGACATGAAGGAGAAGAAGCTGTGTAGCATTCTCAAATAAATCTGCCTTCTCGAGCAAGTCTACCTCCAGTAGGATATTTCCTTTATGCTTTGCTATTCCTGCAGCTTCAAGGAAATTACCCATTTCCATCTCTAAACTCAGCAGCTCATCAACAAGATTCCTAGAATTTAAGAAAGCCCGAACATGATCCATAGAGCTGAAAGCCTTAACAAATGGCATCATGTGCTTAATGTCTCCACGCTCAAAATAATGTAGAGCACAATTTTCTAGATACGTCTTTCTAATTGCAGAAACATCTAAGGAGTTAGAATTCTCAAGCAAATATTCCTCCTCCAACTGTTGCAGGAACTGCAAGCCCAGATTGAATAGTTTTCCTTTCGAGCACATGGAGAAACACTTGGTATAACATTTAGCTTTGAAATACACATCAGCTGCCTGTAACCAGCATTCAGTCATAGCAAAACAGTAACCGGCATCTTCAAGCCTGGAAGCACCACATTTTTCCATATAGACCGTTCCTATGCCAATGCAAGGAAACAAACGTTTAGTCAGGCAGAGTTGTGGACTGAGGTAACGACTATTCGTATGAAAGCTAGAAAACAGCAGGTCTGCAATCAAAAGGGGGAAAGCATGACAAGTGGCAATAATAACACCGGAAAGCGTAAATTCTCACTAAGATGAAGAATATTATTTTGAACCAACGTTTTCAAATTTGAAGACCTTTACTGTGGGGTAAGTCTTTAGAGCAACAAGCCATTTATAAAACGTTGTGGAATGATGAAATCTCAGCAGCATTGATACACAACTAGAAAATTATGGAGAGTCGGCAGACCTGCTCTTTTGTAGTCACCTAATTTGATATAGCAGGTGGCAGCTTTCTCATGCATGCCAATAGACTCATAAATCTCTGACGCCTTTTGCAACGAAGCCTGACCGATCTCCAAATTTGTGGAGATGACACGGTCAGCAGTTGCTAGAAGTCCAGCAGCTCTTGCCCACTTCTCTCTGTAGGCATCACCAGCCTTTTCGAAACACATTGTAGCCATCTCAAATTGTCCCTCGTTGAATAACTACAAGAAAAAGATGTGCACTTGTTACATTGAATAACAATCGTAAAAGAGAAGTGCAGTAACGTTGAAAACAGATATGCACCACTACCAGACTTAAAAAAAGAATGCGAGAGTATAGATAATTTGTCAGACAAAAAAGCCCAAGCATTTGACGAGACTAAAAACACAAAACATTACTGACTAGATAACTTAATGATAGCCTAGAGAATAGTTTTCCACATTAAATAAGTATACATCACTAACCTTGGTGCCCCGTAGCCTCCAATCATCAGTGCTGCTTCCTGTCTGCATTGCTTGAATGAGGTTAGAATCAAGCAATCTAACTTCTACAAGGCACAACTTCTTCCAGTAGTCAAACATCGGTCGACAGTAATCATCTGTATTCTCACATATCCATAGTCTTTGCCTAGTTCGTGTGATTGCAACATAGAGTTGCTTCAGTTCTGAACAGAGAAGATAATGCTTGCTTCTGTCGAAACCGGGATGAGAGATATCATCAGATGATGCAATAATATATTTGTCTTTCATGTAGTCATACACAACTCTCCATTTGTTTGTTAAAGGTGAGGAGCTGAAAAAGTTGTACAACAGCACGTCCTACATAATACATTTCTAAAAGTAAGTATAGTAATTGTTAAGGCAGCACATTTCACAATGAAAATGTTTTACAAAATGAGCACGATTGAAGTGAATTTATAGGCTCATACCTGGAACTCAAGGCCCTTACATTCAACAATAGTCAAAACAAGAGCCTGTTTGCCAATAAGATCAACAATTTGTTTTTTGGTAGCATCATCACGAACTAATATAACTTGCTCAGCACCAAACCCATGCAGGTTGCCATGTTTACTTTTGCTTTCTCCAAAAATAGTCATAATTGCATTCTCATCATTACCAGACTCAAGCAGCACGGGAGCTTCTCCATATACAAGCCCAATCTCTGGATTAAGCTTGTCAACACATGATGGGAAAAAGTAGTACAAAAGGCTCATTATACTTTGAGCCATACGAAGGATGCCACAATGTGTGCGGAAGTTTTGAGTAAGTTGGAACATGTCGGAGAGACGAACTCGTTTTCCATGATTAATTCCTTGATTGCATGCTTCAATTTCCGAGAGGAATGCGGTATAAAAAAGTGAGCGAATATCTTCAAACCTGAAATCAATACCCCTTGCTATAGTCTGTGCAGTGTCACCAGCAAAAACGAAGCCCTCCCTGAAGTTCCTGCAGACATACTTAAGAAGTGCTATCTGTGTCATGGTAAGATCCTGCACCTCATCTATGTAAATAAAATCCACCATATCGCCATTGTAACCCTCAGAAAGTAGACTGCTGTGAAGGCTATTGACAAAATCTGACAAATCAAATTCTCTAGCAGTGCACTTCATACTCTCATAATCAAGGAAAATATCATAAATCCTATCTCTCTTCTCACTGTTCAGAGATGAAAATCTTTTATCTGAGAGCATAACATAATCTTGCCTTTCAAGTTTGCTGCTAGAAGTGCTTGCTTGATATCCGCCCTTTATATGAGAAATTATTTCAGTAAAGACAGTGGATGCATCAAGTTTCTTGGTCAGGTCTGCATTAAAATGAGGCCAATAGGAAGCAGCAAATTTCTCATAGGTAACTTCCTTCAATTCAATAAAAGTTTGCAGTGCACGAGATTTTGAGTGCCCTCTCTCGATGCTAGACTTCAGTTCACCATAAAACACATCAAAAAATGATGTCCGGCATGTTCCATCAAGCATCATCAAGAACTTGCGGTATGTTATAGTAAGCGGATAGTGCTCACGAGGTAGACTACTTAAATTGTCAGGTATATCTGTAAACTCTTCCAGGTCATCAATGATGTCATGCATATGAAGAATGCTAGGGTGATCAGAGACATCACCAGAGCCAAATCTATAAAGGGTTAAAATAACTTACAATTAATATGAAGTGCGTGGCTGATAGTTATACAATAATCAAAGTAAATATCTTTCTTTTAGAAGAAATAATTGAACCAACTTGTAGTCTATAATTCCAAAAAAGAGATCTAAAAAAGAAAATGCATTCCAAATGGGTAAAAAGAAAAGGTTAAGCCCTTTGAAAGGGAGAATATAAAGAGTGTGATGTTAGAAATTGTTATGGTCGCTGGAATTGCGTTCATGAACAGCACCCATACTGTAGCATAAGGATTAGGAAGGGATTAACTTCCTAAATAAGAATATCTATTTTCCTAAATAATTAATTGGTTTCTTAGAACAGAGATTAGTTAATTAGTATCTTATCTATTAGTTAGGAAGGTTATCATTAGTTAGAAATATTATGATTTAGGTTGATCTTATCTATAATTGTTACGAGAGTCCTCTATATGAGGAGGCCTATTGTAATCGTTGGAGGTGAGCCCTGCAGGTGACTAGATGAGAGCGAGTGCCCTACCCTCGGTGCTCGGACCCATATCTAACCACCGATAACAACAGAAATACAATAGAATGGCATGAGTGGATTAGGGAGGGATTAGCTTCCTCAATAAGAATATCTATTTTCCTAATTAATTAATTGGTTTCTTAGAACAGAGATTAGTTAATTAGTATCTTATCTATTAGTTAGGAAGGTTATCATTGTTAAGGATAGATAGGAAATAGATTATTAGTTTCCTTATATGCTTCATATTAGATTATTAGTTTCCTTAACAATCATTAGTTAGAAATATTATGATTTAGGTTGTTCTTATCTATAATTGTTACGAGACGAGAGTCCTCTATATGAGGAGGCCTATTGTAACGTTGGAGGTGAGCCCTGCAGGTGACTAGATGAGAGCTAGTGCCCTACCCTCGGTGCTCGGACCCATATCTAACCACCGATAACAACAGAAATACAGTAGAATGGCATGAGTACAGTAAAAAAATTATCTTGACTCAATTATTTCTGTCCTCCACTTTTAAATAGATATATGAAATAAATTTTACAAATTGGAAACATATGTAAAACTATCACATGGTCCTCCAATTCGGCAGCTTTACCTTTTAAGTCTGCAAATGTGATTCTTTATAGCTGAGCATAACTTTGGGCTTACAGTGATAAAGACTTGTTTTATAAAACTCTCTCCTATGCATGTGTCCTTCAATGGCATAATATTTTGGTCATCAGCCCCAGATGAATTAATTTCGTCCAAATTTAACCCTTGGGATGCAATCAAGGACTGTTGCTCTATTTGAATTAGTTTCATTGTCAATACAGTTGTTTTCCCAGTGCCTGACCTCCCAAGTATAAAACTAGTGAGCGGAAATCTAATTATCGCCTCCTCTTCATCGGTCAGTTCGAAGGGGATATCGATTTCAGACCCATCAGTAGCTGTCAGCAAATGTTTTGCCACTCCAGATGATAAAGAGTAGAATTTCATCAACAAGAAGCTTTCACTAACTTTCGAATTCTCCATAGCATACAATGTATCCACGAGATCATGATCTTCCTGAGCATCAACTCTGCAATCCTTCTTATAGCGAATAATTTCATGCTCAGCATTCCAAATAACAGGAACCTCCAGTTTCCTATTATCCACAAAAAGGAAACAGAAAATAAGAATATCTACAAGCAATTCGTTTGTAAGCATCAAAGGGAAAAAAGAATCAGAGTATAAACCAGTAATAATAAACAACACATACCCCTCTGTCTGCACTCTTCTGCAATGATCCAGGTAATCATCTGTGTACATGGAAAACAGATTTTCGAGACGTTGAACAGTTCTTGCAACATGTTGGTGCGACAGTATGTCCCAAATTCTTATTATCTGGAAATACCTTTCGTTTTTCTCAACGTCAGTACTCCAAACAAGATAAAGGTCCCTGACCTTGTATACTTTTGCAAGCTGGAAAGCATCAGGTATATCAAGGCCCTTTACTGTTGTCCGCCAACCATCACCAAGTTTGACAAGCTTTTGTAGTACTTCCCTCCTGAGCTGCTGTGATTTTAATTTGGTGAAAGACTTTCTGAACTCATCGCTAAAGATGACCTGTTAAATTGACCAAAACAAAAAATAGAACCCGAGTAAAAATTTAATTTTGAGAAATAACAAGAACTGCATATTCTTTTTTTTTTTTTAAAAAAGGAGAGAGATCCACCAGATGGTCTACACTCTATATAAAGGAACCACATAATTGACATAGCATGGTACAAAGCACACATCCCTGTAAATATTAATCACAAACCTCTCTATCCAATTACAGTGTAAACAGCCTTACAGAGACAAGTAAACCATATACATGATTCCAAAAGGTAAAAATCCACATCTAATTCATGACCAAAAATAAAGAAATAGAATATCCAAAGGAATTGCATATTCGTTAAATGCTGAAGTCCCTGGCAACAAGCATGAGTCCTCCAACACACATATGCATATATGTGGTTTGCATTTCAGGTAATTCAAGTGCAGTGCACATAATCGACCAAACCAACTGATCACAATTATTGGAAACTCATGAAAGAAAGTAAGATCAAAGTCAAACTGACTAGCATCACTCCCTTACTTACCTTCCATCTAGTATTGCTGAAAACCGCTGAATCAGCATTAAGTAGATCGTCAAGCTCATCGAGTTCATGTTTCACTTGCAAAACCAACTTACACATGGTTGCGTCATCAGTGGCATTGAGAATACATTTACGGCTCTGCGAATCACCAACAAGGTCTGTCCAGACTGTCCCACTTTTATACAATGTATTAACATTCCCAACAATCCAAAGACAGTGCCTACATCAAATAAAGCATCCATCAGATGGTTCATATTTATCATGGTTCGAACTCTCAACAATAGTAAAACAAAGATTCCATGCACACCTTGCTCTAGTAAGAGCAACATTTGTTCTTTGGTTATCAAGAAATCCAACAACCCCTCTTCCATTCGACCTAACAGTTGATAGTATGATTATATCATCCTCTTCGCCTTGGAAACCATCAATGGACTTGACCCGCACATGAAAGCCCTCACATGTGTCATATTTTTTGCCGAGTCTACCTTTAATTGCGTCAACTTGAGCCCTATATGGAGAGACTACACCAATGCTGAGCCCTTGGCCTGTCCTTTTCCAGGCTGCAGAAACCAAAAAAAAAAAGACTGGTAAGATACTCATCTTTAGGGATCAATTTTTCCACAAGACTAATGAGAGAATTTTCTTGAGCAAACTTAAGTTGATTCGGTATTGGCCAATAATTGACTAAGCGTTACTTACTTTCACTCACATGACTATAATTTTTAACAAATGGAAGGTACAAATTACTCAGGTGGGTCCATGCAATGGACAACAGCTCTAATAGATCATGCTGTTTCATGTCACCTACTTAATGTTCTCATAGGGGTGGATGACTGGGTGTGCATGGGGTGGGGGTGGGGGGATGGACCCACTTAACACCTTTCTGCCAATGAAGGTTGTGTAATATGTAACAAGGAAGACTATAAGGTCCTAAAGATGCCATGTTATACCAGACAGGTAGCTTCATATAGAAATTCAGATTAAGAACTAACAAGGATCTTAAGGTAGGATGTTAGGATTAATAGAAAAGATAGGGTCCAACTTAGACATACATTTAAAGATAGTTTGGATCAGGTGCAAAACAACAGCAACTTCAACCAGGTTTTGCCAACTGTTTCCAGAGACCTCTTTTTCTTCCCTTCCATCAGCGACGTTTATAAAAGTGTAGCTGCCAAAAGGGAGGCTTGTGTAATCCTTATTATAGCAAGGAGACAAGACATTTGGACCATCTAAAATCTTCCTCTCATAAAACTGAGCATTTGGAAATGAGCTGATACAAGGATTCATGCGGTATTGTATATTCAGCAAATGCTTTTCAAAATCCAACATAACCAATCTCTCAAAAAGACTTAGTCCAAATCCAGCTTCTTTGCATACCTAAAGATAAATGATGAAAGATAAGAATTGAGACCATAAAAAATATATCAATAACAACGGAAAAAACAGTAAGACATAGCCTTTGCAATTTTGCATGAAAAAATTGCTGTAGCATTTCAGCATTGGAAGTTTATGTTTGTTGATACATGCACCGATGACTAAGGAATGAAATTATACTGTATAAAGAGGGCAAGGCAAAATTATACCTGGCTTTTAACCATTGGCCTCAGCTGGCGGTCATCTCCTACCAAAACAACATGTTTTAGCCAATGCAGACGTAGTGGGATCACCAGTTCACATTCTCTCAGTTGAGCAGCCTCATCAACAATTAACACATCGAAGGGTGCAATCTTCATGTGATGCAACCGATAAGAGCTAGAGGTAGTACAGAAAAAAATTGTTGCATTACACATGCAGTAGTTCTGGATCCAGTTTTTGTCTACTCCAGTGGGTAAATTAAGTGAGTTCTGGAGATCTTTCAGCAATTTAAGGCATGTGGACCTTGCACCATCCAGTTCATTCTCAATAAAAGATATAGGTTGCGCAAAAACAGAGGTTTCACTTGACAGATAACCAAGGCCCCTTTTCAAGCTCTCGCCAGTTAAATCTACATCACATAGAATGGCACTGATTTTTTCCAGCATATTTAACAGTGTAGATATATTGCTGACACTGTCATGCGAAAAGCACCTTCCAGGAAGGTGAATCCATAAATTCATTATGCAATTTCTAAGAGCTGTTGCTGCCACATCAAATTGCTTCTTAAGGAAGTCCAGAAAGCACAGAGGATCCCTATTTCCATCATCCTCAAGAAGCATTTCGTATCGAGAACCACAATCTTCAAAAAAGGATATCATTGAAGCTATTCTATATCTCCATCCAGACAGTGATGAAAAGCACTCAACAAGTTCATCCACACGAAAATCAAAGAAAACATCCTGAAGATCCTCAGTGATGTCCATATTATACTTGTTCCCAAATAGTAAGACATCTCCAAGAGAAAAAGGTAGACCATTTTCGTCGATGTGCTTGTTGAAATCCTTCAAGTTTTGTAGGAATCGATTGCAAACTCCAACGATAGCAACATTTGTGGGAGCACATGTAAGAGTTCTGCAATTCAACTGCGCCAAAGAGCAGAGTAAAGCACTAACCGTCTTGGTCTTTCCAGTACCTGGTGGACCCCATATAAGTTTCATGAGGTTCGTATGCCTACATTGTACAGCTGCGATGACAGATTCAATAGCATCAACTTGCGATTGATTAAGATTAACTGATAGTGATTGCTCTGTAAAAGAAGCCAAACGGTCAACATCCTGTTTAACACAGATACCACAGGTATCAGCACCCTACAACATAGCCAACAAAGAGGACATTAGCTTCAATATGCAAAAAAAAAAGGTTAGGTACTAATGGTAATAAAAACATCAAGTTAATTAAAAGGCAACAATGCAGGCCATATTACCAAATTTCTGGGGGCTAACAATGACTTGATTACTGTGAAATTGTTATTCATGCTTGTGTCAAAGCAAAGTGCTCTCCATATCCGAATGTTTGTCATGATATTATTGAGAAATATTGCATGTCTGAGTTTATTTAAGTCTTGTTCCAAACCAATATCCTTTGCAACTTGCACTCTGAAGCCCTTCTTGTATTCATCATCCAAAGAAACCTCAGTAACCATTGCCAAGCAATATGTCACACCATAGCGTTTGAAGTCCTCTGCAGCTTCAGGTTTCATGCTAGACAAAATAAATATATCGCCATTCCTCGCAGTATAAGTCTCTGTAGAAAAACCAGCCCCATTGTCCCAAAAGTCCACATCCATAAAGTATGATCCTGATTTTCCTGCTACCTCCATAGAAAGTATTTTCGAGGAGGGTGCTTCGGCTATGAGTTTAAGGCATGAGCATAGATCTGACCTTGTTTCTTCAATCAGAGGTGCATGATACGATTTAAAGTAGTGGCCAAGTGACATGAAATTGCAAGGAATATTATCAACCTACAGGAAAAAAAACAGTTTGTAGATGAAAATGTGATTTAAGCTAGCAAAAAAATTCGTGAACGCAACAGCTTGAGCACACAAATAGCATGTAACTAATGCTTACTTCCTTTGTCCGCAAATGTAGATCGTCATAGGTTCTATGCGGTAAAGCTTTTCAAGTTTTGACCATTAATATATGTTAAAATATATAAATTGACTATATAAAAATAATAACATTGGATTTGTCTTGCAAATTTTTTTCATAATATATATTTTTTATTATTTTTACTATTATATTATAATAATAAATCATAACCAAAGTCTTGCATTAGAGATCATAAAAAAATAAAAAAAACAACAACTTATATTTGTTTACGGAGGAAGTACAGAAAAACCTGTGGCCAATTTCATCTAGCGCAAAACCAAGCAAGGATCAATACAAGACCTAAGCTGCTCACATCACAAGGAGGTAAGCTGTAATCAACCATCAACATGATTTGTCAACTGTGGGTTAAATTAACAGCAAAATAATCTATAATTCCTCCCAGCAACTCATACGGTAAATTTGCTCAATGGCATTCCAATACATGTCTCTCTCATTAGGCAACATGACCTACACGCCTAACATCTCCCAACAACCTTTTGAAACTTCCCACGTATCGTGTTACCTACAGTTTTCCTTAATGAACAACAGGCCTACAGGCCACTACAACACTTCACACATGATCATGCATCATGGGCATAGCAAATTAGCGAATCATATTTTCGACAACAATGGACACCGCCATCAGTGAAATTCAAATCATACATTGCGTTTAGCTTGGCCCGAATCGGGCACACCACCAACAACGTTTAATTTCCTGGCTGCCATGCATCACCAAGCGTACAGCAATTTCATCGGATTGTCCGCAGACGGCGATCAGAAGATGCCAATCGCATTTCCCAACCCTACAGACCACATAGAGCACCAT
Source organism: Bonia amplexicaulis (assembly GCA_036346245.1). NCBI lineage: Eukaryota > Viridiplantae > Streptophyta > Magnoliopsida > Poales > Poaceae > Bonia > Bonia amplexicaulis. The sequence continues at coordinate 16,167,441 of CM070745.1, read as the reverse complement.
TTGTGCAGCATCCAACTGACCAGCTTCGATCGCATGACAAGCAGCGAACAACAGTACACTACGAGCGACTCATCAATCAGCAAATTTAAGCATGACTAGAAACCGAATGCACGCGCACACGCGTACGCTTTGCAGTTTGCACGGACGCACAAATTGAAAAAAGAAACAAAGACGAAAACAAAATCCTCAAAGTTGGCGACCGCAAGCACAAAACCATCGCAACTAGGCGCATCAGCGGAGGGATCGATCAAGCACCTGCCCTCTGAAGAGGCCGTCGTCCATGATCTCCTGGACCGACCAGGAGAGCACCGTGTCGCCCAAATCCCTCTGCCCCATGCCGCGGCACAGGGCTCTCTCCCCCCTCGCCTCGCGCTTTAGCCGCTCACACGCGAACGGCCGAACAAGCAGCAGCAAGTGGAGTTTGCGAGGACGGAGGTCTCGAGGAGTCGCTGCGAGTCAAGGCGGTCGCAGCGTGTGGAGTGATCAGTAGGAGGCGGGGGTTTTATTCCGCGCACATTTCGGTTCGAGTTCCAGACTTTTAGTATATTATTTTTGGTTTTTAAAACTGATTTTTGATTTTTACTATAGTATTTAACTTTTAAATAGAGTTTTTTTGTAAGATAGGTCTATAAATTAATTGTAGTACACGTTAAAAACATAACATTTGTACTATCTAAAATCGCAAGTGAGTATCTCTCTTCGTAATCTCTATCACAAACAATTAAAAATTAAAAATTTCAATCAAAAATCATAAGACAAGCCACAAATAACAGCCCTTTGTTTTATTTTTTATTATCTCTAAATTTCGTTTTTTAGTATTTTAGTTTTTTTAGCTTTTTTGCTGGTTTTTTTATGTTTGTTTACGTTATTCATAACAGGCTAATCTGTTTTTTATTTTTATTTTTTTTAAATTTAATCACGCTATATAAACTATCATCAACTAATTTTAACTATAAACTAACTTATATTTTAACTTAACCGATCGACACAATATATTTTAGCTCAACCGATCGAAGAAACCTTAGCTGCGGAGAAATCTTTTGCTTCTCGGAGAAGAAACGAGGCGGTTCTTTCGCTGTGCTAGTGCCTTTTGGGTCTTCGGTGTCTCCGTGTCTGGACCTTTGTCACGTACGGCGAAGGCAAAGAGGCCGCCGCGGTGATGTCATGCGCAGCGCAGTGCATGGGAGAAGTGCTTCGTATTCCTGCGGAAAACTAAAGAAAAATCCCGTGTGATAAATAGGACCATCTCGCTAGCTTCTGCCTTCATGTTAGTAGTAGTGCATGGATTGGTTATTGCTTTTAACTTTCATTCGTAACGTAGAAAATTCATAAAAAAAACATTAGTTTATGTAGACGTTGAGAAAAATTTCCACGTTCGAAACGATGCCTTGAGAGTGTAAAAGTGAGTTCTCACTGCCAGGGATGTTTTCCTCTAGTTTCGAATATGTACCAGTCAGTTCACAGTAGAAAAGCCGAGCGTCCGATAGCGTTGCAAAAGCCTACCAGTCATTTTACTCGGCCGTTTGCAAATGTTCCAGGGAAGGTAAGTTTGGTGGTCTTGCAACACACTGTTGGTCACTTAGTCTGATAAACTTTCCATAATATTTGTCTCTTAGTTTATACCCGTTTGAAACGTAGGTATTTCAGGAATCTATTTATTACTAAAAAAATCAACGACATGTCTTTTAGAGTTGCTAAGAAAAAAAAGAAAATATGCTAAAAATTCACATAAAATAATAAAATATCTAAACCTTAATTTGATGGACCCAAGCTATAGCGGTTCAGATTAAACGAAAGAGCCTATATCAAATACAATTCAAACTCAATCTAACCACCACACCACGCAACTAATCATCGGATAATCTGTTCCCTAATACCCTGTTTCGATCATGAAATTTCGTGTAATATCTGCAAAGCTTGTGATCCATAAGCTAATCAATCAATCGCTTCTTAGCTGATCTAAGGTATGGCGCGCTTGATCACTTTATGCGCCTTAATTGTCCCGTATATGTGACTGCTGTGCGTGTTTGATGGGAAGATTGGTCATGTTGGTGTAGGATGTTTCGGAGATTTGTATTGATAGGTTTTTAAGAGTTGCTAAGAAAAAGAACAATATGCTAGAAATTTTTATAAAAAATAAAATATCTGGCCCTTAATTTGGTGGATCCAAATTATAACGGCTCAGATTAAAAGAAAAAATTAATATCAAATACAATTCAAACTCAACTTTGACCACCACTCCACGCAATGCCAAGCACCACCTGACGCCTCGCCGTGCCACAGAGTCACCCGACGTGTCTCAGTTCACCTCCCCCTACAAACCCACCCTCATCGGCGCCGGACCCGTATCGACATGCGAGACGTGATACATAGCCTAAGCAGACGAAGATCGCGCAAAGCTTCCTGCCGTCGAGCCATGCATGTGAATGAATCCAACTCATGCATGCATAGATGCAACGAAGATCGAAGCTAAGTGTTATTTCCATCTTCATGCACGATCAAATGTCCAATATATATGCATATGTAAGAGGAAATCAACAAGCAAGGATTTATGGAAGTTACATGCATGTGGCTGATTGACCTCTGCATGTAAACATCAATGTAACATCGATGACGATTCTAGAAAAAATCAAAGTTATGAAACACATATTGTTGATAAGTGTTCATATAGAATAAATATTGTCTAAGAATAATAAAATTAGCAAATTAAAAAGGAGTCCATTTCAAGTATAATCCAAAATAACTAAAATTCGTGAAAGAAAACAAAAACTAGCTATTTGATTTCTATACGAATTCCAAAGTAAATCCCCAAAAAATATCTATTGTGTACTAAAAGACGATCGCATGGGTTTTACATTTGCTAAAAAGGATAAATAAGCTAGAAATAATAAAAAACAAAAAAAACACCACTTTCTCGATTTAGTGGACCTTTATTACGGTCAAAATGATCATTAGTGGATATTATAGATAAAACAAGAAATCTTGTAAGACAAGACTACCCATTATAGATTCTAGATGAACCAAATAAATAAAAAGAACCCTAGATGACCCTCACTAAATTCACGTATGAGTTGAAAACAAAGATATTAACGTGCAAAATAAATAAATAAAAGCCATGCATAAGAAAAATAAGAAAAAAATGGCACTCGGCAAGAAAAAAAAGGAGAAATAAAAAAATGCAAGACCTATTCTACATACACACTAACCAACAATACATGTTTCACAGCTTTGATTTTTTTCTAGAATCGCCATCGATGTGATAGATTCTAATTCAAGTTGAACTATATCAATCATTAGGTGTTATCTATCATTAAATAAAAAGCATAGGATAGTTGATTACATCAGCTGACTGAAAAGAGAAAAAATATAGAAATTCTCCCAAAATAAAAAAAACATCTTGCCTTTAATTTAGTGTACTCTAATTTAATTATGTGTAGTAATCCATAGCCGATGGATGTTACCTAATAAATGAGAATAATTGGTAGAAATTTTAAAGAAAATATCTAACTCTTAATTAGGTGGACCCTTCTTATGATTAACAAATCATAACTAATAATTTTCTTGGCATATGAAAGTGCACATGAAATTGATTTATACTATGATATGCACGCGTGTATAATTAGAAAACTCTTGTATGAAATTAAGACATGAGATGTTATATATAGAATTGAACTCAAGCGATCCACGCACAGAAACAAACTTGCCTATAATATCCATTATAATTTGCATTCTTTTAATTACATTAATATGGATATGACTATTGTCTCTATTATTGGAGATGCCGATTAAAAATTATAAAGAACAAGTATTTTCTCCCAAAAATATAATATATATCCTTTATTTTAACATATAGTACTATACATTAATATCATAAATGAAACTAATTATACAAATATGGAAATTAAATCGAATTGATAACACTATAAAATTATAATATTTTAATTCTTTTATGTGATTTGTAACCCTTTATTTTTCGGATATAGTTCCTTTATTATCATCATATATATATATATACCACTAAACCAATTAAATATACTCTAAAAATGATGCCACGCAGGTGCATGAGCCACCATGCTAGTTAGTAAAAAAAATTTGTGCTTCAAATGGGGACTCATAGATGTCCTACGAATAAGAAAAAGAATGCTTGTTGTAAAATATAATGAAACGCCGCAAATACTCCATTCAAACTATATACTTACCTGATTATACCGGGATTCCGCCCCGCGCGCGATCGCCCCCAACGCGCTTGTCGCGTGGCGGGGAATCTTCGACTGGCAAGGCGGGTCATTTCCTTCTACTTTTCCGAAATTACGTATAGGTCCTTGGTTCTCGCAAAAAGGCCCTTGGAATTTTTCGATTTTTTCAAAAAAACCCTTTGCTTTTTTGAAAATTCGTTTTTCCCCCGGTTTTTTCTAACGGGTCCTCTTTTTTTCGAATGTCCCCTTTGCCTTCTCTGAAATTACGTTTTTGCCCCCGTTTTCTTAAAAACTCATAACGAATTACCGTCTCTTTTATTTTTTTACGTGCGGTGGCTGGCACGGCGTGGCGCCGCACCCATGCTTCTAGTAACCTACATTGCACATTGGATTAGTGACGTGTGGTGGGAAAGTTGCATTTACAGTATTGAGGCCCTGTTTGTTTCCACTTAAGATTATTATAATCTAGCTTATATGTGCAGATTATATAAGCTAGCTTATAATAAGCTGGTGGGAAATAAGCTGTCCGGTGTTTGGCAGCCTGGATTATCAGAGTTATGAATTGTTGTATTCGAATGTTTAAAGACTACAATGCCCTTGAGCTTATAATGTTTAAAGATTGGGGAGTTAATGAATGGCAAAGGTGGGTAATTTTTCTAAAGTTTTATGGTCATTTAGATAAAAGGTGATCTATAAGCTGAAATAAGCTCATTTTTTGAGCTTATTAGATTACAATAATCTGAGCTATTAGATTATAATAAGCTACCTTATAATCTGTCTGTTTGTTTCCACTTATGATGTATAAGCTAGATTATAATAATCTTAAGTGGAAACAAACAGGGCCTGAGTTACAGACTTACAGCTAGTACTACTAGCCTGCATTTTGGCTTTGGAATTAAATGCAGTATTTCCATGTGAAAAAGAGAACCGATCCTTTTGTAAGGGGGGTCGCAAAAGAGAGCGCGATACCCTACCACAAATTCAAAAAAGAGAATCGATCCTTTCGTAAGGTCCAGGTGGGAACGCACAAATTGAGAAGGAGAGTCGATCCTTTTGTAAAGCTCACATAGCTTCTTCCTTTCGGGTACTGGAAACGTCGGATCTCCCGAAAAGCCCACATGAACATGCTTGATCGACTGCGGGAGTTCATATTGGTTTTTGACTTTTGTTTTAGTTTATAAATAGTAAAAGCTTTATAAAGAAGTTTATATAAAGACATTTACGTATGATTTAGCCGATATAAATAAAATCACTATAACGTGTACTACAGTTGACTAGTAAATCCTACCTTAAAAAGACATCCTGTTTAAAAGTTAGGCACTGTATAAAAGTAGCTTTTAGAAGCCAACACGAATAGAGCATCAGACTTGCTAAAGCCATCTGTGGCTGTATGCTTTCCTTCGCTTCGTCTTCCAAGTACACAAAGTGCCACCCAATTCTTAGACAAGTAGATTTGGGGTATTCTTTTGAGCTACGGCTAGTAGCTTTTGGTTGCATTTTTTTGAAAAAGCAGTGAACGGTGGAGACGTCGGTACGAATGGTATATACGATTTTATGTTCGAAAAGATATTTAGATAATTCGTTTCAAGAAATCGTCTCGTTTCGACGTTTGGTCTTTTGACTTTCGAAAAAGTCAAAAGCATAAGCCAAAAGACAAAAAAATAGGGCCTCTGATTATGACCGAAGGGTTTCCAAATAAGCTTCTGACAACATAAAGCAATCGGCATAGCGTAAAACTATACAGTGTACCGGTGACAGATTCATCACGTCACCGCCATATCACACTCACTACCACATCACACCGGTACTATGGCTAGGTTATTTAGATTTAAAATTGGTTTATGCTTGTACTGTCTACATGAACCAGCTTTTAAACAGTGTATTTTTTAAGACGAATCAATAGAAAATTATAGTGAAAAATATACTGAGTTTAGCTGTACCGACTAAAATCACACGTGACTATTTCACTTTACATACTATCTCTTACGAACAGCTAGAATTTAAATATTTAAGCTATAAACCATCAAGAAGAACACACACCCTATATTTACCTTCTACAGTGTTTAGTACCTCACTCTCTCTCCAAAACGTGCCTCATAACTAAATAAAATTTCACTTCTTTTTCTCCCACCGCGCGCTCTCTCTCATTTCACTTATATAAGTGGATCCGTAATAATTTTTTTGAGTTCGCACCCGGTGCATCTAGATACGCTCATACACAGGTGCCGGGAATATTTTTCGGGGCACCACTCGACATTTCCTTCGCCACAATGTGCTAGCACCGGTGCCATAGGGGGAAAAGCTAGCTACCACCTGTACGCTGTGGATGGCCTAATTCAATACACACAGCGGTCGGCTACAGCAACATGAGTTGTGCAGCAAACATCGAAGCTTTCAAGTAGTAGTAACACACTACTCATCAGTCCTAAACTTTCAATGCAATCCTTAAAAAAAAACCTTCGATGCACGTCTCCATCGGCTGCGCTCGGATCAGCTTTGCTTTGGCTTAGGTTTATTATAGTACCTAACTTTTAAATTGTACATTTTTTAAAGACGAGATCTACAGATAAATTATAGTCCACAATACTAAGTTCAGTTATACCGACTAAAAACGCATACGATTATTTCCCTCTTGCGAACACCCAAAATTCAAAAACCAAAACCTAAAAGAACTCATCCGATTCATACTGCAAGGGAAATATCTTTTGCATCCACTGAACATTGTAGATGAAAATGGTTGCAACCAGCAAGCGGCCAGGTTCAGTACTACTAGCAGTAGTGCAAGCTCAAAATCCTTGAGTAACCTGCGCTTTAAAAGTTCATATGAAGCAGGAGTGAAGTGAGCAAGCAAGTACGGTTACAGAAAAAAAACATTTTATGCTTTTGTAATGATCTCAATTGCGTGACAATAGTAAGGTCACCAGGCTTCTTCAGAAATCAATAGCGAAACAACTTGAAATTAATTTTCATTGTGAACTGAAGATGGCAGTTCATGTGTGCCTACTCTGTGGCAATAAGAAAAGGAAGTCCCCTGAACGAAACAAGCACTTCAATTAGTTTCAGAGCAGCGATAGACCCACGGTTACACATCCATAGAATCCATATAGACAAGCCAATTGTGAAACAAGGTATACTTACCAGCCCCCTCTCCTAGAAAAGTAATCACAGTCCAGAGACACCGCAAGGGCAAGAGCCACAGCCCTTTCAGGTGAAGTCAGCTGGCGAACAGTGTGTAGTTTTTCGATCTGGAAGCATTGTCAAGACAAGAGTTTAGAAACAGCGTCAAGTGCAGTTAAGTGGGTAAGTGGGCAAGGCAGGCACAGATACATTCAGACAGATGCTTTTAAGTCTGTAAGATGAGACTACTCACATCAGCAGCGAGACCAAACTTATGGCTTTGTCCAGCATCACCGAATCGAATTGCATACTGGCCAGCATCCGTGAAGAGCTGCGGTGAGCACAAAACCAAAGAGATGTTCATCAGTCCTTAGTTCCTTACTCATTACTCGTCAGTCCCATTCTTTCTACAGGCTACATGTAAATATAGTGCGACAGAGAAAAAATGCACTCTGAAAAGACATGGAGTGTAGCATCATGCTATCAGCTGTATCAAACAGTCCCCAGCCAAAGTGGATTCATCGTAAAGCAGAATCATATAATTGTGGAATGGATATGTCCTGTAATTTAACAAGTTCTGTAAAAGATTTTCCATGTGCAGAAGCAAAGTCAAGCAACAGCATCACAGCATGGATGTCCTTTAGATATAAGAAAACGCATATTCTTTGATAATCCTCCACTCACAAGGGCATTACCTCAAAACCAATTCCCCTCCAATTACGATCAATCTGGGCTAATACACAGTCATCCTCATCAATCAGGGTAAAGGCCCAGTTCCAAAATCCAGGATTCTCGACCACGGCGAATTGCCTATTCCTAGAGAATAAAAAGTTTGGCAAATCTAACCATCAGCTAGTATAGCAAGACTGAAAACTACAAAAAGAACCAAGCAATTTTAACTTAGTCAAAGAGATATAGATAAGGGAATCTGGAGATCAGAAGGCCACATTACCCTAAGTACAGGTCATAAATTCTACGCCAAAGGTGCCAACGTCTGTGGACTACACCTACCTCCTGACCAAAGGGAAACCATGAAACTTCATCAGCACCATTCCTGTATATTCATATGAGGATAATATTCCCAGCTAAATAGTTAGAACAATCAAGTCAAGAATATTTGCGTACCTTGCCATCCACTTCTGCATAAATGGAGCAGTTGATAAACCAAAATGGCCGGCGAACCTAAATCCAATAGTATAAGCGAATGCATTTGCAAAGGAATACAACAATCGCTTGCTGAAATCTTACCATAAATATCTCGTTACCCAGAGCATCAGTAATTTCTGCAACAAATGGCCGTCTTGCCCGAAGTAGCTGAAACATCAGCAAAAAGGGTCTGGTGTAAGGTAGTAGTTTCCATCAAGAGAAAAAAAATGAATAAATGAACACCAAAGATGGTAAGATACTTTATTGCCAAAAAAACAAGATAATAAAATGAGACACTTTCTTACAATCGCAATTATAAAACACATGCATATATAACTTTTAGCATCGTAATTAAAAGTTATCCCTCAATCAAGACAGTAAGACAATAAAATTTTGAAATGATGTTAACTAGGCCAGATTCAATCAACAAGCGCAACATAGTACAAACCTTAACAGACAACATGAACATAGAACAGAGAACACTTCTTCTAACCTATTATCAGGGATATATTACCAGCTAGATAGGATTCTCTAATCTTTATGCAATATCTCAATATCAGATGGATAAAACATATTATCCATATACAATTCTGCATGATAACTACTCCATATTTTTCTCGAATGAGGTTAACCCACTGTCTCCATTAAGCTGGAAACAGAAAAGAGTACAGTTCCACAGCATTCCAAGAACTACTCAATATGGTAACATATTTCCATCCTAGAAGATTAAAAATGGGAGAGCAACCAATTTACCACAGAATTCAAACATCCACCGCTGACACCCATCTCCAACCCATTACATTCTCCTATTTCTCAATTTTCCCACGTTCTATAGCTAGATTTGACATTTTTTATGTCACAAAGGAACATTGCATGAGTCACCTACATATTCTGCACTCTTACAAAAAACATCATGGCCAAATCTACTTGAAAGTTTGTAACATCAACCATTACAGCTGTTAAGGGTATACAGGTATTTGTGGTATTTTCTAGTTTCTAGTCTTGTGTGTCCTATGTACTCTATATATAACCCTTTGGACTGAATTCAATACAACTATCTATTCATCTATTCATCCTATAGATCTAACATTGTATCGACCAGCAGCTAGGGTTAGGGTTTCCCAACCCTAGCCGCCGCTCGTCTTCCGCTGCAGCCACCCAGGGAGGAGCAACCTCCAGCCACCTGCTAGTTGAAGAAGGACGCAGTGCGCCCGCGGCACAGCTCCTTGACCGCCTGACCTCCTGCCGGTGGAGTGCCAGATCGGGCTCCTTTCGTGAGCGAGGCGAGCGCCGCCTCATGCCTGTGGAAGGCCGACCCGGCGGCGGCCTCCAACGGCATCTTCGTCGCCGATCTCCCGGTCGCCGCCCATCGCCGCCTCCTTCTGTCACAGTCGCCGCCTCCGTCGCCGATCTCCTTCGTTGCGCCGGATCCGTGTGTCCCCGACGTCGTCAGGCTTCATCACCACTGGATCCGGTGCGATGCCGGTCTTGAATGGAGCTCGGGAGCTGACGCGTGGGCTCGTCAGCTCCGGCATTGCTCATCGTCGCCAACCACTTCCTTGTCGTCGTCCTCACCTGTGTCCGCCGTCTTCGGTCGTCGCTGTCGTCTCCTCCCCCGGATACCTCGGCGACGACGTTGGATCCGGTCTTGCCGACCTCCCCGCCGCCGTCACTCGCCTCTCCTCACGGAAGCATTCGGCTGGCCTTCACATCCAAAGCTCCAGAAGAATCATTGGAGGAGGAGGCTAATGTTGTTGCACGGTATGTCGGTATTGAGGGGAAGGTCAGACCACTTTGTGAAGATGGCAATGATGAATGAGACACCTGCGATGACGATGGTGGTCGATCCTCCTGTGATGGTTGGACACGATGTCTCGCACTGGTTGTCGACCAGCTGATGACAAGGACACAAGGTAATGTGTGCTTGAGGAAAGCACTAATAAGGGGAAAAATTCTTGTTAGTGAAGTGGTGAAAGATGTTCGTGATGCTATGTTATAAATAGCGTTTATATTTATTATAAGGCTAATGGGCCACCATATATATATATTACAAGTATAGCATATATACAGATAGTCTTTTATATAACAAGAAAAATAAATATGTATAATACACATCTAACAACCCCTTGAACTTACAGTGGATCAACAACATGAAGTTTAGAGAGTTAGAAGGTGTGCTAGGCTCTGGTGTGTGCCTTTATGTAGAAGTATGCCAACTGAAACTCTAAAGGCACATACTGGAAAGCAACAACCTGGTCTTGCACCTATGTCCGCATGTAGGAAGCATCAACACCAATATGTTTTGTAAGCTTCACCAGATCTTTAGCAATGCTAATAGCACCTATACTGTCAGACAAAAGAAATAATCTCTATCTCTAAGGAAACATATCTCTAATAGATACAATATATCTATAAGATAGGAAACTAATATAATAAGGAAACTAACTATTTTCTATCTCTATCCTTACTAATTTGACCTCGCCATGCGCGTTGCTACAGTACGCGAGTATTGTTCATGTGCATGAACAGTAATGTGGCACGTGACAACTTCTTCCCCCTTCGGTGATAGCTCGTCCTCGAGCTGTGGTGACGACCATGGCTACAGCCCTAGGAGATCCTAAGTTGACGAGATACTACGACATTTATTGGTGACTTTGAAGACCATGGTCTCCACGTACATGTGAAACAACATTGATGACATCTGCGAGGCAGCATTGTAGTAGGCTTCCACGATGCGGTTATCGCGACAGGCTTCGACAGGGTCACAGCGGCCTTCGGCAACACCGTGATAAGACATGGCACGGCCACGACGGGCGTCGGTAGTACCATAGTAGGTCACGGCAATGACATGGTTGCCGCGAAAGGCTTCGGTAGCAACACGGCTGCCACAACAGGGTAGGGCGTGGCATGGTTGCGGCAAGCGTCGGTGATCGGCTACCACAACATGTTACGGCGGCGCTTCTTTGGGAAGAAGCGCTGCTGGCTCTTGTTGTGCCTTCTTTTAATTCACGATCATCTTCTCCAAGATGACATGCATGTTGAGGAAGATATCCGCTATCTTTTTGTCAATGTTAGCCATCTTGTCAGCGTTAGCCTTTATAGTGGCCAATGACTCGTCAACAGGAACCATGATAATAGTAGTCGTGGGAAGGGATTGACTGTTATGATACTAATTGTCATGAGTTTTAGTTCATAACATAGGATAAACACTATCGGAGGGAAGTCGGTTGGAGACGACTTGAGGTAGAATGACGCTAGATAAGGAGCGCATCGATTGGAGAAGAGGAATGGATCTAGAGTAGCTAGTCTAAGGAAGAGACTAAAGATAGGAATCGGGGACTTGAGAATACTTCTTCATTATTCATTGCTTGATGATAATGGATATATAATGTCCTTTTTATAAGGATAAGTCGACTTAACCTCTAAGAAATAATCTCTATCTCTAAAGAAACTTATCTTTAATAGATGGAATATATCTATAAGATAAAAAAACTCATATAATTAAACAAATTACTCTTATCCTATCCTTACTAATTCAACCTCACCATGCGCGTTGCTACAGTATGTGGCCACTGTTCATGTGCGTGAACAATGCGTGTGAACAGTAATTTGGCAAGTGACACAAGGAATCACCAGATGGATCGTAGCGGTTGCACAAATACGCCCACATCGCCTGTGCGGAAGCCAAGCCTACCACATCACCAGTGAGATGCACCTCCATACTAGCAATCAGAATAGCAGAAGCACGAACATCTTCATCGGTCCATGTCTTGTAAGCAGCATATTGAGTGTAAAAAGTCTCCATGACATTCTCAAAAGCCTCGGATGCCTTTGTACGAGCATCTTCAGAAGCATCATTCGGGAGCACAGGCTCAGCAAGTGGAGCAGGGTGAGGCGGACAGGACAACTCGCCAGTAAGAAACTCCCAAAGACGCTGACCATGCATATGAAGACGTATGTGTTGAAACCAGTCCCGATAATTGAGACCATCGAAGATCACCGAGCAACGAAGAACAGAAACAATGCCTGAAAAGGACAACATTTTTTCTTTTCTTTTTTTATTGTTTTCCTTTTTCCTTTTTCTTTTTAATAAAAACTAATAAAAAGACACAGATGAAACCTTTCCTTATCTGTTTCCAAAGGAAACAAATGAAGTCCTGAGAGAGAGGCGTCGGCGGCGGCCAGGCGGCGGCGGCCGGCGATGGTGACCCTACGAAATGACGACGAAAGTCGGTCTCCGGCGTCGGAGCCTGCGTGAGATGCCACCGAGGGGTTAGGCAGGCAGCAGAGCAGAGATGGCCGAAGTGACGACGGGAGCTAGGTCATAGCCGAAGTGACCGTCTTCCGCTTCTTCCTCGGCGAGGCGGCGACAGAGGCGAGGATTCCGACGGCAACTTTGATAGCGACCTCACGAACGAACGTGAGGTGGCCAGCGCGAACGAAAGACAACAACCTTGATATGGAGTCAAGAGAAAGCCAGCAGGGAAAGCCAGTGGCAGTGGAGGAAAACCAGCGGCGGGTGACGACAATGATGAGCGCAGTGGCGACGAAAAATCCTAGGTTTGCTCTGATACCATATTATAAATAGCGTTTGTATTCATCATGAGGCCAATGAGCCAGTGTATATACACGGACATGCATAGCATATATACAGATAATCCCTTATACAACAGGGAAAATACACAGGTATAATACATATCTAACAGCTGCTGCTAATATCCGCTGCCTTTGAGTCTTTTCTTTTGAGTCTTCCATTGCATCCATCCAAGTCCGTAACATCTCTCTTTGAGTTCGTCAAAGCTGTGCGAGTCTACAAATTTCTTTGTCGGTCAGCCGACTACTTTGCTAATCACGATCTATCATCTTTGATCGAGTGCGGTCCTCTCCTTCCTTTTTGCATGGCCTCAGTCGCCGCTCTTTTCTTTGAACCGCTGCAGATCATAAAAGTTGTTATAAGACTGCCACTTCTCTCTAAGCCGTTTCCTCGAGTTTTAACTTTTAAGGCCGCCACGCTTTCCTTCCGCGCCACTGTCGTCTTAGGCTTCGATCTGCATCACAATACATTATGGGCTTCCGCACGACCCCGGCTGGATATTTTTTGGTACTCGACACAATTTTCCAAGAGCGCACACTATGACATTATCAAGACTTGGACTTTGGGATTTCCCTATTTTAACGCAATCCTTCCAAATGCAATGTTATTGTATATGCCTTGCATTTGAGGAGTGTTAAGGGTACAAGGGTATTTGTGGTATTTCCTAGTTTCTAGAGTTTAGTCTTGTGTGTCCTATGTACTCTATATATAGCCCTTTGAGCTGAGTTCAATACAACTAACTATTTATCCTATAGATCAAACAATAGCAACAGAATTATGAGAAAAAACAATGCCAAGAAGCTTCTTGACCAGCTGAGGGCAACCAAAAAATCATCCAACAAAAAACATATGGTAATAGTGCTCTAGTGAAAAAACTACAGTTATGTGTCAAACCTACTCAATCATGACTGAATGTGACACACTACCAACAGCTGTTCTTTAGCACAGGGAGGAGAAACAGATGTTTCAGTAGCACATGATGCATGAAACCATAATAATTTTCTACTATATGGAGATAAAATAAAGTAGATAGTGACTAGAAACTAGTAGCAAAAAGATTGCACTATGCATTAGAGCATAGCAGAATAACTAAATCCAAAATGTCCAATTATATGACGCAACTAATTTGGATTTAGAACAGGAAATCACAGATATTCAACTTAATGACTGCTATGCAGAGTAATCAAAACTTCCTGTCTCTTGAGCCAAATTCACTAAATTGCTACGAAGTATTAGCAAAAGGTAATACTAATTTATTTAGGAACAACTAACCATAGAGACATACCTGCCTAAAGATGACATTGCTTTTCTCTCGAATAAAACCTACAGGCTGGGCATTGGCAGAAAAAACAAGTCAATGATTTAAGACCTAGAGAATATGAAGCATAGATTATGGAAATAAGAAAAAATATGAGAAAAATAGAACCAATTACAATCTGGAAAGAGACACTTACAGATTGAGGAAAGAGTGGATCCATAATGATATATCTACTCTCCTGCAGTTTAAATGATAGTAAGTAATAATTGGCTGAAACAATTGAAAGATAGAATTTGAAAATATCTCTCTTACTCATAAATCCAAGATGCAGGGAATGCAGAATGTTAGTAGCTTTTTTCAGGTCTTTTAATACAAAAAAATTCTCCTTGAATCACATGAAAAATAACAGTAGTTTGCCGAGTATTACATGTCAAACTTTTTTTTATATTGTGCAGAAAACCATCTAGGTAAGACAAATTATCAATCGGTAACACAAGTTAATATTTCATATAAAAAAAACAGATGGTGATGCACCCTAGAGTAGCAATTTAAGCTGTGCATGCAATGGCTTACAAATACATCACCTGCTCAAAAGCAAACATGATATTTGCCCACTCTATGTCCCTGGCAATAAGGAGGTTCGCTCTGGAGAGGAGAGGCTTCAGTTTGCCCTATGGACACACACAAAAGTGCTCTCAATTATTCCAGCAGCTATAGAACATGATTACTCAAGTATGAACACAAGGAAACATCTAAAGTAGGATAAAGCATGAACCGCCAAGTAGAACTGTAAAAGAAAGACAAAGAAGAGGAAACAGATAAACTAAAAAGACTATAAATAGGGAATAATCCTTTTAACTGATTAGCCAGTATCCCCCAAAAAAAAAGAAAAATTGATCATATACCTCCTTTAGATGGAAATTGAGGATTTACCCTCCCGCCCACGTGTCGGTGACTTATGATGACCCCACGTGTCATTGAGATGCGGAGGGTAAATCCTCAATTTCCCAACTAAAGGGAGGGTATATGATCAAGTTTCCCAAAAAAAAAATCATATACATTCTACAAGTACAGATTTACCACCAATTACAATCAAAATTCTTCATGGAGTATACTACATTACTACTTGATCATAAGCTCCCTGTGATGCCGTAGTTGATCGGATCAAATCAAATGTTACTACAGATAACTACACAACAGACACTACACAAGCACAAGCTGCAATTAGAGATAGCAGAATCCGCTTGCCTCTACGTGCGCAAGGCCCCGGTCGTCGTACTGGTAGCTCCTCGACGGCGCGTGCTCGTCTCCAGCCGCTCCCCCCGCCCTCACCGTCTCAACCCCCGGCGCGGCCGCCTCGGAATTCACGAACGGGCGCGCGGCCTTAGCGAAATCGCCGACCGAATCCTCACCACCGCCTTCGGCGTTCGCCACCGCGCGCCTCCCCCATCTCCTCGCAGCTTCTCGCTGCTTCCCCAGCTCCTCGGCCCACAGCCTCCGCAGCCACTCCCGGGGCACCGCCGGCCCATCTCCGCCGCCGGTCGCGAACCCATTGGATCCCCTGACGTGGCTGGCGGTGGTCCCCGCCCCGGGGCGGAGCTAGGAATTAAATATGGGGGCAATATGGACAACAAGTAGAGTAGAACCAATAAAATATGCCAGATTTACCGATCCAATAATCACATATCAAACTATCAAAGTAATATGTTTCTCAAATTACAATGCAAAGAAAATTACATCTCTATTAACTTAAACTTAGCTCTACGACTACCAGCAAGATCATAGGCCTTAATAATATCATCATTACTAATCTTTGCGGCCAATTCCTTTTCAATATAAATTACCAAACAATCTCGTAGAAATCCATCTCCCATTGTACTTGATCGCGTCTTCGCAAGTTTCATAGTGAAAAACATCTCTCGGTGGTTGCGGTTGAAACCGAAGAGTTAAGACTAATCTTAACAACCCGTCCACCATAGGATAAGATGAATCTTTACGAGTCTTAACTAGTCCACTTGTTAGATCAGCAAGTGATGGTAATACACTTAGGTCTGGATGGTTGCATATATCAAGTTGAAAATGTGGCAATTGACACTCTAATTGAGCTCTTTCTTGACTTGAGAAATCAGCAGGATAATACTTTTCCACTAGAGTGCATATATTTGCTATGTCGAAGGTGTCCAACCTTGGATCCAAAGAGGCACAAAGGGACAAAAGCTCACGCTTGAGAACTCGAATCGATCTTCTAGCTTAATCAATTGTTGATCAATTGCAACATTAAACACATCTACTTTGTAATGGTGAAAGACGTGGTGTTATCATTCTTGTTTGGATTTAGTCACATCAACATACCGCAAATTGGAAGAAATAATGTAACATTCATCTTGAAAATCGAAATAATTTGGGCAAAGAACATACTTCTTACTCGGATCCGGGATATCAATCTCGTGCTTCTCGCAAAACAATTTGACCTCCTCAAGAAGAGGTTCCCAGCCATTATTTCGTAAGTCACCAAGCAACACTTTTGTTGTAGAAACAGAATCCATCGCATTTAAGATATCAATGCTTTTCTTTTGGAGTGTTTGGCACAACACATCGGTGATCTTCATAATCTTTTCCATCGGTGCGAAATAAACACAAAATCAAATGTGACAATGATTCGTAAGGCACCACTAGCATCTCCCGAGAATACTTTGAAACCGAGCGATCATTAGCAATCTTTGCGTAGAACTGAAACTGTTGCACCAAACATCTTCTTTAAGCTCGGATTGACTTATAATGGGAACTCCATCTTGTGTCCCCGGCCTCTGTAGAGGACATCCGATTTGCCCTCGCCACATGTCAAGCTCTCCCAATTCAATTTCACGAGCAATTTCCTCCGCTTGATTCGCTAGCAACTCATCATTGCGCTTAGGAGAAGCACTAACAACATTTATGATGAAATTTGCGTCTGAAAAAGTTATGTACCTTATGTACCTCCTCGATCTTTCTACAAGGGCCAATTGAAGCTGATGAGCCATGCAATGAATATAATATGCATAAGGGCACTCGTTAAGAATTAAAGCTTTCAATCCATTCCACTCCCCTCGCATGTTACTAGCCCCATCATAACCTTGACCTCTTATATCTTGTATACTCAAGTCATTACCTGCGAGGACAGCACCAATTGACTCTTTAAGTGTCAAAGCGGCGATATCATGAACATGGATTAGGTCAAGGAACGCTCTGTATGAGTCCTTCCTTGCTAACAAATCGGAGGACTATCGCCATTTGCTCTTTTTTAGATTCATCTCGAGCTTCATCAACCATTATGCAAAACTTGCTACTACCAATTTCTTCTCTAATTGATTTCTGCACTTTTCGAGCAACTACGCTTAGAATTTCCTTTTGGACATCAGGTGAAGTGTACTTTGCATTTTTTGGAGCATTTTCTAACACAACCTCTTTAACCTCCTTGTTATACGAAGCCAAAAGCTTGAGCATTTCAAGAAAATTACCCCTGTTTAAGGAACCAGGAGATTCATCATGGCCTCTAAAGGGACAACCTTGGAATGTCAACCACCTAAATATAGAAATAAAACAAGTTCATATTAGATAGTGCATCACATATAACTCTGGTTGCAAAAACAAAAAAAGATTATGAGAAGTCCTTCTTATTATTACCTAATGCAATCAATCGTAGTCGCAAGCCTTAGTCTTCCTGCTGCAACCATTATCTCTTTTGTTTAACCATCACAGTGTCAATTTGAGCCATTGTGTTCTTAAGATTATTAAAACACCGAATCGAATAATTGTGGTGAGCTAGCATCCCCATGTGTTTTAGAAGAGAACATTCATTTCCATCATTAACTTTCTTCCGGTTCTGAAACCCTTGACTGTGAATGCATATGATCCAGATTTTCCAATTGGCTTCTTGGAAAAAATAAAACATGGTAGACAATAAGCACGATTTGTGTGAGGTGAATATTCTAGCCAAGTAAATTGCTTGAACCAACTGCTTTGAAATCGGCGACGATGAGATAATTCACTGAGTGGGTACTCTGCTAACATAGGTTGATATGGGCCCTCTGAAATATAAAATCTTCGAGCTTCATCTTGTTGATCAGCTGGCAATTCTAAGATTTGAACACGTTTACCAGGGTCTCTCTCAAATCTAGTAGCTACAATTGGTTGATGCTCGGCAGCCTCGGTTTCTAATGGTGTAGCAGCAACACTACTCTGATTATTAGGATTTTCCACATCATGTTCATTAGGAGCTTCAATACAATTAGCACTTGAACCAACAGGCTTAAAAAAACTATGAATTGTCTTTCTCTTCTTCATATCATCTAAAATTATAAAGGAAAACTATGAGCCAGGTTGTCACATTGCACAAGGAATGAAGGAAATTCATCTGGTATTTGGTACTGGAACTCTAGAAGTATGGAAGAAGGCAAGAAGCCAAATGCCTCACTGCCTCAGTGGCTCAGAGACGCTCAGTCACCAGAGATTACCTGACTGCTGACACTGACGCGGTCACGCGGTGACGCCTGAGTGCCTGACGGGGATCGCGACGGCCGACGGACGGACGGCGTCGCCGCGTCGGCGGAGCAGGAGCTGCGGCTTTCGGGCTTTGCCAAGCGCGGACGGACGCAGACTCTCTCCGAGCATGCGCTTCTGACCTCTGAGCTGCAGTCGCCGCCTCCTCGGTGAAAAATACGAATATCGAATCTGAGCGAGCCGACGAAGCGTCATTACTCAGTATTCACTCAGCCGGCTGCATGGGCGCATGGCTGCATGGCTGCATGGCTGGATGTAGTGCAGCAGTAGGGCTGTGGCTTGTGGGCCAGTGGGGGTTATAGGGCATGTTCTTTTTGGCTGCGGCTTATGGCTTTTGGCTGCGGCTTGTGGTTTTTAGGCTGTTTGTATAAGAGATTACAAAGTAACAGAAACTCACATGCGGTTTTTGCTAATATAAATGAAGTCAATAAAGTATATACTACAATTAACTAGTAGACCCTATCTTGAAAAAATACTCCGTTTAAAAACTAGTTACTGTAGAAAAGCCAAAAAGCAACTTTTAGAAGCTGAAAAGAACAGAGTCATATACTTATATGCCGTTGGATCTCATCTGGGGGGTGCCAGGCCCCCCCTCTCTCTCTCACATGTCCCGCCGCCGTGGCCCGCCCGGCCGCGGTGGCGTGGGAGAGCAGCCTGGGTAGCCACCTCATCGGGAAGAGAGGGGGAGAGACGCGGGTCGGGAGGTTCTAGAGGATTCCAGAAGGTTTCGGTGGAGAAATGGGTTCCAGTCTACTCCAGTCCCAGTCCAGGGTCCACATTTCACGAGGGCGCGGCTGCTGGTTGTATGTTGTCACGGATGGGTTCTTTGAACGCTCGGCTTGCTTGTATTGGGCCTGCTCATAATGGGCTGGCCAAAGTGTATTTAATGTTTTTGTGGGCTTGTTTTTAGCTGGGCTATACGGTGCTTATTGCTCTTTTCTTTAATAGAACGCCACAAGAATGTCTCGTTTTACACACGCACACACCGAGAGAGAGAGAGAGAGTCACGAACTCATGATACAAGTCCCCCAAAAAAAGTCTCATGTTACATCAGAAGATCATATCGTATATTCACAGAAGCAAATCTAAAAAAAATGCTGCAGAAGATATCAACGTGTATCATACCATCAGAAAACATAATATTCGAACACTAACTGAACGTTCCATTGGGCATGTAGTACGGTAGTTAGAGGTAAGAATACCCATCTGACTTAGGGCTGTCACCGGTAGGGTATGGATAATCTAAATATATACTTAACTTTATCTTGTTTTTGATTTTTTAGATCTCTCGTATACAACATTAATCGTTATTTTTTATAATTTTATATTAATATATACTAATAAAATTATAATATTATAATAGTATTTGTAACGATAAATCTAATGATATAACTTTTACATAATTAATTTACATAGTTTCGAATCTATTAACTAACAAACTTTAAGAAATTTAACGATTCGGATTCTAGCAAATTAAGAAAAAAAATAGTGTATTTTTTTAGCTCCAGACTGCAGTTATTATACCTGCCCCACGCGTTGGACCACCCGCAAAACGATCAACAGAAACGAAACCAACTCAGGAAAAAAAAGAACACCCCCGTTCTATTTCCCTGCGATTTATTTCATTACTTTATCATTATTTTTCTCTCTGCACTTTGCTGACAGGGGAAAAGGAGAGAAAAAAAGGTGGAAAATATAATTCCGGAGGCGCCGGAGCACGGCCACTTCGTCGGCAGCGGTCTAGCCGAAACACGCCCGCGACGACGACGAGGAGGAAAAGGTTCTCGGAGCGGGAGGGGCAGAGCTTCTACAAGTCGCCGGAACCCTAGATCCCTTGGCGGAGGCGCACGGGAGGGGAGCTAGCAGGAGCCTCGTAGATGCGGCCCTCCGGGACTTGAATGGAGGGCAGATCTCCGGCGCGGGGGAGGCTTGTAGAAGCGAGTTGATCTGAGACCTAGGGTTAGGTTTGGTGGGGTTGGTACTTGGTAGCCGGGATGGGCCGGAGCTCGGGCGGAGGAGGAGGAGGAGGAGGAGGAGGAGGAGGAGGAGGAGGAGGAGGGGGGTACGGGAGGCGGAGGGCGGCGGCATCGAGGATTGCTCGCCGGGGACTATCGTGTGGGTGCGGCGACGGAACGGTTCGTGGTGGCCAGGGAGGATACTCGGGCCGGAAGAGCTTCCGGCGTCGCAGATAGTCTCGCCGAGGACGGGAACTCCGGTCAAGCTCCTCGGCCGCGAGGACGCAAGCGTGTGGGTTTCCCTTCTAGTTCTTCCTTCTATTTTCGCCCTGATTTAATGCTACATGCTGTTGCTTGCCTCTAATGCTAGGTCAGTAGCTCTTTTTCGAGATCAAGCTTGGTTAGGATTGAATGGTCTGTGGTGTTGATTAAATTTGGAGTTGTTTGCTTAAGGAACAACAAGGGAACGCTTAGTCGGTTGCCACTCCAAACACAATTAGATCAACAATGGGATATTTTAACTATTCCAACCAATTATTGTTCCAGATAACTTGACTTATCTGTTCTCGTTGAATAAGTCATCCGTTGGTTGTCTAGGCAATACTTATGATCAACTTTGAAATAGCTAAACAAACGTCAGACAATCTACTATCTAGAGGATCATTCCTGAACCGAATCAGTCGCAAGTGCTAGGCTGCTGTCCTTGATGTGTTATGCACATTGTTACATTTGTTGGGGTGCCAATAGTTTGCTTGTTATATTGGAACAATGAATACAATTGATAGGGATAGAATGTTTCACATTTTTTTATGCAACATTACATGTATGTCCTTGTGGAGGGAAAAGGTTAATTTTTTTTGCAGGGTGTGTATTTAATTGTTGGTTGGTAGTTTAACAGCACAATGAGGATAGGTTATAATCACTTGCATTTATTTACTAAACAGTGTTTAATACGGTGTAAACTTGTAATCATCATGGTTGTCATGGCATAATTGGCGACCGCGGCGCATAAGAGGCGCCAGGACGCCATGACGACGCCACGGCGAGGCAGGTACTTAAATACTTGCTCTACATACGGACACATACAAGCCAGTCCCCCTCATATACTCTCCCGAACTCCCGACTCACTCTCTCGCGAACTCACCTCCTCTCTCTCTCTCCCGCTCTCCCCTGCGGCCTCCCCCTGCCCACCACCTCCCTCCTGGCGCCTCCTCCCCGCCCGGTGCCTCCTCTCCCGCCACCTCCCACCCTGTCTTCGCCGAATCTAGATCCGGCAGTTCCCGCCGGCCGGAGCCGAGGAAGACCCGGCGTTATCATGGCGAAGCTCCATGGTGTACGCCTTGGACCGCCACGACGCCTAGGCGTCGCCGTGAGAACCATGGTAATCATGCTACATATAACAGTATGCTGCTCAGTCTGTCATGTGGGGTTGAAGCAATTGATGCAGCAAATTGATGTGCAGACCTGCTTTGTGGTTTCACCCATACTGGTGTGCATCCAAATCATCTGAACTGTTAATTACTTAATTTATCTTGATGTTGTCATGATCTTTTAATGGCCTTCTATTAAGGCATGTGAAAAATGATATTGTGATGCATGTGTTCAACAAAGTTAAAAAAACACATATCTAAAAAAAAAGCACTACTTATGTTCACTGCAGTTTATACAACTTAGATAATTTAAGCAGCTCGTTTTATATTTGTCATGTTGTTTTTGCCATGTCATTTTTATTAGATGTGCTGATAAAATCAAGTTTTCTGTGGCTTGTATGTACTTTCTCTGTAATTTACCAAGCAGAACGTTTATGCTCCTTACAAAGCCTGATTCTTAAGAAAGTAAGGGGCATGTGTCGAAAAGTTTATGACTGAGCTAATTGTGTTGGAATGGATGGAAGTCTTGTTTAATGTTGTACTGCTTATTTTGCCGATCCAATATTGTGATGCATGTGTTCAACAGAGTTAAAAAACACATATCATACAACTTAGATAATTTAAGCAGCTCGTTTTAGACTTGTCATGTTGTTTTTGCAATATCATTTTTATTAGATGTGCTGATAAAATCAGGTTTTCTTTGGCTTGTATGTACTTTCTCTGTAATTTACCAAGCAAAACGTTTATGCTCCTTACAAAAGCCTGATTCTTAAGAAAGTAAGGGGCATGTGTCGAAAAGTTTATGACTGAGCTAATTGTGTTGGAATGGATGGAAGTCTTGTTTAGCGTTGTACTGCTTATTTTGCCGATCCAAATACTGAAGTAGTTCTCCACCCACGAGTCAGTTCCCAAGATGTTGGAGAACTAGGGTTTCCTTCTATTTGGCTACACCTTATATTACAATTGCATTATTCATGCTTTGATCTCTAGCTCCAAATGATTTTTTAATTCACAGTAATAACAACCAAACTGCTTGCTGCGCTGAATACTCGAAGCTACCTTGTATTGATGTGGTTTTCTGCAAAACTTACAGTTTGAACTTTGAACTCCAATTCTTTCTTTGTATTTAGTTGTCTTTATAATGATTCGTTTCTCCCTCTTTTTTGCAGTGACTGGTATAACCTTGAGAAATCAAAACGTGTCAAGGCATTTAGGTGTGGGGAGTTTGATGCTTGTATTGAGAGGGCAAAGTCTTGTGAAGGAACTCCTGTAAAGAGAAGAGAAAAATATGCTCGTAGAGAAGATGCTATTCTTCATGCTCTTGAATTGGAGAGAAAGCAGCTTGCATTGAAATACCAGAATCAGGGTTTCAGGGCTGATGACACCTACAGTATCCCCCTTGCTGATATGAGGAGGGAGTTCAGTGACTTTTCTTCAGAATATTACTCAAGAAACAATATGCAGAAATCTCAGTTGCCATTGCAAAGCTCAGCGACTCAGTGCAAAGATCTCAGCAGTACTCGTTACAAAAGTAAAAAGAGTAAAAACCGGAAAGGAGATAACTCTCTTCTCCTTGGTAAAACACAAGAGTATGAGCAGACTTTTCTTCACGCTGGTTCAAAAAGAAACTTTTCAGAATCTCTTGCTTGGGAGGCTTCAGAGAACACTCCCAGTAATCGCATCAATGGCTTTTCTCGTTTGGGACATATGCAAGGAGGATCAAGTGTAGAGAGTGGTGGAAAAAATACAACCCTGAAAAAGAAAAGATCAGAGGAAAGTGTTTTTGAAGAATCTCTTGTCAAAAAACATGATAGATGTCGGCCACTTGCTCAAGCTGTACAGAGTAGTGTGAATTTGCCTCATTCTTTCCAGCACAATGATGATTCTGGCACTGTCTTCATTGAAGGAGGGAAGGATCCTCTGCCTGCTATCTATCAGTCCAAAAGAAGTGGGCCCACATACCTGTCTACTGATTCTGGTGATGCTCATAGCAATGGTGATATACCTTCTGCACAAATGAATTCAACAGGAGTTCATTTTGAGACCGAAAGTTATCTAAAGCAGCCTGATTCTTTTTCTGGGGAGCAAACATTGTCGGACTTTGTTGAGAAGCATGGATCTGATTCTTCAGAGAGGGAATGCTCAGAAACCGAGACAGAAGATGACGTCCGACTTTTGCAAAGTAATCATGCCCCTGCTTATGCTGTCAAATATTGATGCCTAATTGTACTTTAGAATTGTTGTTATTTTCCTAGAATAGATTAGTTATGGTCGATCATGTAATCATGTAGTTCCACATGAGGGTAGGGCTGAATTGCTGAAATAATTGTTGTATAGATCTTTTTAGTTTTTCTTGCTGCCTTTTCTTTCTGGAAGTACGCTGATTATTTTGCTATTTGAGATATGCTAAGTATGCTTGCTATTGTTTCTGTTTTAGTATAATAATAAAACCTTAACTTTTTGCTGGAAATGTGATATTTGATTCCAATGCTTTACTCAATGTAATTTTACTTCTCTATGGATATTTTGCCTTATTTGATCACCTTTCTTGTGATAATATTGTCGGCAGGGTATGCTAAGAGACAGTCCCTAGAGTCAGATGCATGTGATCCTTATTCCCTTCAGGCTTCTAATAAGTTAAGGCATGTGGATGGTGACAACGATGATGATGAGGTGACCTTTTCTACTTGTATTCCTCAACAACATGTCTTAGAGGATGAGGGTGGTTCTTCGGAGCTAGGTGTCTCCCAGTGGCATATGAAAGGTAAACGCAACCAACGCAATGGAGCGAAGAGACCTATGGGTAAGACAGATGGAAATGCATCGTTAGACAAATCCAATATTTTCATGAAAGGGTCACTATATAGGGCCAATGAAGGTAATCCTAAAATGGGGAGTATTGGTGCATCCAGCTATCAATCATTTGGTCAAACTTTTTACCAAACCCAAGAGATGGATTGTGATTCTGATAAAAAAGATTTAGTTGATAAGGTTGCGAGCCATTCAGAGGTTAACAGATATGGTAAAGACTATCTCTCGTCTTTGAAACCTACAAGAGATCTTCGACGAAGTTACACTTCTTTCAATGACACTGAAATTTCTTGCAAGACTTTTCCGCTAAATAAGAATGGCGATCAGATATCGTCTGTTGCTCGGAAGGCATACTGGGAAGGATCTTCATTGTATCACCGGAATTATGGCTCACATCTTGGTTACATGGGCCCAATGTTGTTTAATGTTGACCTTAAGGTACAGGTTGGCTATCAAGGTGAGCATGTCCCAATTGTTTGTTTAATGAGCAGATTGAACGGCAAAGCTATTGTTGGACACCCTATCCAAATTGAAATACTTGAAGATGGTTCAACTGACCACCTTGTTTTGGGCTGCGATATTGTTCTGGAACATAGCCCAGCAGCACCACCTGCCTGGCGAACAGGCAGAAGGACCTTTATGCCAAGAGTTCCACGTTCTAATTCAACACGAGCAGCCTTAGATGGCGATGACAACGGGGGGCTTTGGGAGATGAACCCCCCCTTTAATAGGCTTTCTGCTTCTTTCAATCAGCAGGCTAGGCTTGTGAAGAAAAGCATCTCTAGTCTTCGGAGGCCATTGTCACATAAATCTCATAAGAAGCCCTCCAACTCCAAGAAAGGAAACTCATCAAGCCAGAAAGTCAGGGCCCTTTCTTCCATTTCCATCGGAAAAAGGAATCATAGAGATGGTCAAGCAAAGGCACATAGGTGCAGTGACATTTTCAGTGGTTTGATCAAACCAGAGGGAGCAATTCCACTAGTCACATGTGTCCCTGTGAAGGTTGTGTTCAGTAGGATAATGGAAGCAGTTGGCAGGCCATCTCTTGCTGTTGCTCACCGTGTTAGAATGGCTAGTCCTGCTGTACGGGATCCACCGTAGGCGTTGGCCATGCTGGTACCAATGGTTGGCATTGTTTGACCTGTCTTAGGCTTGCAACCTTTTTATGTACATTCTCTGGCATTGAAGTCGCAAACTGTTCATACCTCAAAACTGCTGATCTCTGACTGCGGTGGCTGATGTAAAGATTGAAAACTGTTAATGTATTTTATTCCAGATGCCAAAACCTTTCTGATGGATACTGCCTTTTGGAGTCTAGCCAACCACCTCCCTGAAGGAGCGTTATTCAAAGAGCGACCAGAATGGTGACCAACATTTGGATTGGCTGTCTCCTGTACTGCAAAGTACTAACTTAAAGCATCTTTTCCTGTGTCTATTTAGTTAAACTTCCGTTTTACATATATAGCCAACAGTCCATAGGTTTTCTGGTGTGTGTATATTGCCTCACCTTTTATATTCAGATATGCTAGTTATTTATTGTTTATTGGACCTGCTTCACCTGTATGTTCTGAAGCACATGTAGCTAGTCGATGTAATATACCAGAACAGGTACACAAATGTTGTGAACAAGCTAGCTTCGCTGTTAACCTTCACATTCCAATATGCCAATAAATGATTTGTTAAGTCACAACTTCTGCACTGTTTTGTTATAATGTAATTTGGTGTCAAGGACTGATCTGGATTCTGAAATACTCAGAAAAAAAACGTGTATACAAATATACAGTGCATCAGTGTGTTGTTCACACATGGGACCATAGCTTGGCCTGTAATTTTGTGTTTGGGTGTTTTTTTTTTTTTTTTTTGGATTTTTCAGGATTTAGTTCAAATCTTGAAACATGCTCTCGTTGATTTCTGGCCCCGTTTGGAACTTTGGAATTTTGAAAGAATTGTTCGTGTAACTCTCTCACGTTTCTTTCCCTATGAAATTCTTTAGCTCCGTTGGGAAACACGGGAATTTTCTCCAGGCAGGTTTTCTGACTTTTACCAATTGCAACTTTGCAAGCTCTTTTCCCTCCTCCAGATCATTCAGGGCACCGCGCAGATAGTCCCTGCAATCCAATCCCGCTAGCCGAAGCGGCGAAACCTCCTCTCCTCCCCTCACCCTGCCTCAACCGCCGTGCAAAGCACAGCACCCACCTTCGTGCCGTGCGTACCTCGGCCGCGGCCCCCTCCCTGCAGCCACGAAGCTATCCTTCCAGCCGCTCCGCGCGCCCTCGCTCGTCGGCGCAGGCTTCGCCACGGGGACTTGGTTGACGCCGGGCGGGCGTGGTCGGAGGCGACGAGGAAGCGGCGAGCGGGTGGTCTCGTCCGACCGCGGTCGTGAAGTCCAGGAGGTCGGCCCACCATGTCGCCGCGGGCAGAGGCCCAGGAGGCAATGTAGCCCGGACTCGGAGTAACGGGGCACTCGGAGGATCTGGGCGGCGGCGACGCTGGAGGCTGCGCCAGGAGGCCAGGTCGGGTCGAGGCCTCGCCGGAGTTGCCGCGCCTGGCATTTTGGCGGCGAGGTAAGGGGCTAAAACCCCCTTGTTTTTTTCCTCTGCAGTTATGCATGTTTGTGTTGTAATGTTGTTGCCTTGTCGGCTGTTCATGAAGCTTGGGTTCAGACGTTGATCTAAATAGGTGAATCCAACTACACAAGAAAAAAAAATACAAATCGTTAGTTAAATCTAAGATGGTAAACTAATACCAATGGGCAATGGTCTGCACGCGAGGTGGTAAGATTTAGTCTATGCAAGTATTCCTAATTCAGGGGCGAAGCCAACACGTGTGTAGACAACGGTAGTTTAAATATCTCCTTGACGACTACAACAACTACACACCATGGCAGTCTTCTTTTGAAAAATCAAGACCACATGCCACATTAGTTGATAATCTTTCGTAGGAAAAAAACTTGACCATGGGGGAGTGCCCACTATCATACGTCTCCGTATTAGCTGACTGATTCGAGGGCAATCAATACTCGTCAATAAAAAGAGAGACAATACTACCTTAACGAGAGAAAAGGATGTATCGGCATCAGAGAACCACGAGCCTAATCGCCTCCCGTAGGACACTACCTAGCTACTAGTACAAGGAATACGACATGGTTGATTAATGAGACACGAGCCTAGTAGTATTCTTCCCCTTGGATTCTTGAGGAATGTGTCCAAAACCCAAGCGAAGACCAATAAAGGAGCCAGTTCTTTGCTGCTTCTATGATTTACGTCGTGCAATCTTAGTAGATAAATAAGCGTCCCAGTATTTGCCGTGGCCTATCTTTTCTTGTCAAAGATCAACAGAGGAGGAAATGCTTCGCCCTTTTCTCCTGCCATTGCTCCTGCTCACATGCTTCCTTCCATCCTTTGTTCGTTCTTCCATGAAACCAAGCACCTCCAAGTGCTCCACTATGTCCATCCCTTATCCTTTTGGTGTTGCTGGCAAGAGCCCCTCCCCAGCCCAAGGGTTCGAGATCACATGTGGCTCATCTGGCCCGATGCTGTCCATTAACAAAAACGTGTTTGGGATTCTTAACATCTCCTTGCTGGATGGTTCTGTGAGCATCTTGGCCAGTGCCACTTCTCAGCAGTGCAAAGGGAACTCTAATTACCCTAGCTTTAGCCTTGAGGGGACCAACTTCACATTCTCGGATACAAGAAACAAGTTCACAGCTGTGGGTTGCGATGTGGTGGCCATGCTGTTGAATGGTAGCAGTGGGTATAGCGGTGGCTGTGCTTCCTTTTGCTCTAACAATAATAGCATCATCAATGGTACGTGCTCTGGTGTGGCTTGCTGCCAAGCACCGGTGCCGAAGGGGTTAAAGAAGCTGGATTTAGAGTTCAGGAGCATAACCGGGCAGCTCGGCAGGCCCAACAAGTACAGCAGTACTCTAGCATGTCGTGAGGCATTCATCGTGGAGCAGAACTCCTATTTGTTCTCTATTGTTGACCTGTACAACCCAGCCATGAACAGCCCTCAATACCGGCCTGTTGTTCTTGAGTGGTCCATAGGTGATGGCAGCTGCGAGGAGGCGAAACTATCCGCATCATATGCCTGCAAGGAAAATTCCAACTGCTATAACTCCACAAACGGAATTGGGTACCGCTGCAATTGCACCCGTGGATATCAGGGGAACCCATACCTGCAAGGACCTGATGGATGCCAAGGTAACGAACACATCTCTGCTTATATTCTGGGTCTTATAGTGACCTCAACTTTTGTTTCTTGAACTTAATAGTTGGCAAGAACAGCCCATGCCTGATATCTGTTTGGTTTCATGTGTTTGTCGTCAAGATATTGATGAATGCTCCATTAAAAGTCCATGCACGCATAAGTGCATCAACACGGAAGGCAGTTTCTACTGCATCTGCCCTGCGGGAATGAGAGGCGATGGATTGAAGGAGGGAAGTGGCTGCAATGGAGTTGGTACGCTGCTAATTGCAATAGGCAAGTTTGAAGCCCTTTCTCATTGTTCTGTCATGTGATGATTGTGATCATTCATTGAGGAGGCATGCCAAGTTGGCTTAATTCTGCATCCAATAAACATTTCTCTGAATTTTACTGTGCTTTTGCAGTTGTGGGACTAGCTCTGCTACTGCTTCTCCTCATTCTTGGTTTCTGGACCCATTGGCTTGTTAAGAATAGAAAACTTGCGAAGATAAGACAGAGATATTTTATGCAGAATGGTGGCATGTTGCTGAAGCAGCAGATGTTTTCACAGAGGGCACCACTGCGGATATTCACCTCGAGGGAGCTTGACAAAGCAACCAACAACTTCAGTGAGGACAATATCGTTGGTATAGGTGGATTCGGGACTGTGTACAAAGGCATATTATCCGATCAAGTGGTTGTGGCAGTCAAGAAGGCACAGCGAGTTGATCAGAGCCAAGTGGAACAGTTCGTCAATGAGCTGGTCATTCTTTCACAAGTGAACCACAAGAATGTGGTCCAGCTATTAGGCTGTTGTCTTGAGGCAGAAGTCCCCTTATTGGTTTATGAATTCATCACTAATGGGGCCCTTTTCATCATCTTCACAATACGTCAGTCCCGTTGTCATGGGAGGACCGCCTAAGGATTGCAGTTGAAACTGCATCAGCACTTGCGTACTTACACTTAGCTACAAAGGTACCAATTATTCATAGAGATGTCAAGTCATCAAACATACTCCTTGACAAGAGCTTCACTGCAAAGGTATCCGATTTCGGTGCCTCAAGGCCAATGCCCTACAATCAGACCCATGTGACGACCTTAGTGCAGGGGACACTAGGGTACATGGACCCTGAGTACTTCCAGACAAGCCAATTGACTGAGAGAAGTGATGTGTACAGCTTCGGTGTGGTACTTACCGAGCTATTGACAAGGGAGAAACCTATATCTGATGATAAGATGGATGAGGTGAGAAGCCTACCATTTCATTTTAGTATGTTATTCCATCAGAACCGGTTGTTGGAAATTGTAGATTCTCAAGTAGCTGAGGAAGCTGGAATGAGACATGTTAAAACTGTTGCACAGTTGGCTTTACGATGCTTAAGACTGAAAGGTGAAGAGAGGCCAAGGATGATAGAGGTTGCAGTTGAACTTGAAGCGCTGAGAAGACTGATGAAACAACACTCGGTCCTGAAGAGTGAAGAAGAGCCTCAGCTTTGGGAGTCAAGGTTCCACGGAGAGATGACTATTGACGCACCGTCGAGTTCGAGCCTTGGTGGCCTTGCCAAGGACGAAAGCATGGAGAGCATTCTACTCTCATCCAAGGATCACTCATGTTAGCTCTGTCAGTAAAAATGGGTCTAGCTAGT
Organism: Bonia amplexicaulis; assembly: GCA_036346245.1. Lineage (NCBI taxonomy): Eukaryota > Viridiplantae > Streptophyta > Magnoliopsida > Poales > Poaceae > Bonia > Bonia amplexicaulis. Next base: position 16,136,624 of record CM070745.1, on the reverse strand, counting down.
TCCTAACTTTTCAGATTTTCATATTGATGATTTCTTCCCTTTTATATTCCGCTGCCAATCAGGTAGAAACCTAGAGTATGGTTATATTAGGAATTGTCTGTGAGTTTTGTCCATTGTTCGTTCAATCGTTCAGGTCTATTTTCAAGAAAGAAAAATATCTGAACCACTCATAAGGTCAACTTCATGGTTGCGGTGTTGTACCGTGCTGCGCTGCGTAATCTAATTAGTTGAGGGAGCTAAAAAATTGCGTTCAACTAATTGTTAGTCTGTTACATCCAAAAATTGAAATAAATAAGTGTTTTTTAAAAGCACTGCAATGCCAAACGGAGCCTAGGCCAATAAGTTCTAACCAATCGGTCATGGTTACCCACTTAGAACTGTACCAAAACTTTAGAAAGAAGTTTAGTTCCAAATGGAAACTTCAGAAAGAAATCAGAAAACTGAAGGCACCAGTCGGTTAAAGTCTCCCACTTGGATTGTACTAATACTTTAGAAAGAAATCAGAATACTTATGGCATCTTTGAATCTGACCATTGACCATTCTAGAGTTCTTCGCTCGCATACGTTCTACCAGCCTAAGGGCGTGCTCAATATGGCTTATTTTGGCTTAAAGCTTATGGCTTAAGCTTTTTTTTGCACTATTCACAATTTCGTCTTTTTCTGAATTTTTGACTTTTTTTGAGCTTTTTTGTCGGTTCTTTTTTTTCTCGTATTCGTTTGCATTGTCTGTGATGGGTTAACATATTTTTTATATTTTTTAATTTTTTTAAATTTAATTATGTCAAATAAGCCTCTCTCATTCTGATGTTTTTTTCACCATTCTGAGTGTTTTCACCATAAGCCTTGACTTTCAAATAGAACCGATCACCACCTAAATTTCTCGATTACTCTGTTTAAAGTGGCACTCCACTCCTTGTAAGTGCTGACCATCTTGGTGTGTTGATTGGCAGTCGGCAGTCAGCACTAGTTTGTTGTTTTTTGCGAATTGCAATTTGCATCTAGCTATTAAATTCAATCCATTGCTCAGTAAGGTTGTCATATTAAGGCAGCGATATCTAGCTGCAGTTACATATGGTACTAGAGATCAGTAGCTGGCTTTGTGTGAAATGGGCTCATCTTTGGTCTAGTCATCGACCGCTAATAAGATTTGGCAATCGAAAGGCTGACCTGCCATGCGGACGCAGGCCCACATCTACTGCACAGGCTGGTCTGCCTTCTCTTCGTAGTGACATGCTGCTTGCTGCTTTTGTAGCAGAAGATTGCATAAAGTTCAAATCAACTTTCTTTTGAATCCATGCATGGACAAACTGCACAAATGACAACCTAATCCCGTGGGACTAATGGGTGACAAGACGGCACCTGTAATTTGAATGCTACTAATTAGGTGTGACCAGTTTGTTCATGCACACTCACCTGATTTAAGGGACAAAATTAATACCGTTAAAAGGTTTAGGACTAGAAGTGGATCTGACCCCAAAGTTGGGATAGCAAAAGACTGTTCCCGCGGTTATTATTGACCTAAATAGTGATTACTTCGAACTATTTTACAAAATTTCTCCACAAGTATATTGCACATTGTCAGTGAGATTTAAGCGCGTCATCTTGGCATATGAGAAGAAGATAGCATTTCAGCCTCCGCGCTGCATTGCGTACTTCCTTCTGAAGGGTGCAGGCTGTAAAGTGGTGTTTCCTCACGTAGAGGGTGTTCTTGTTCAGTGTTTTTCTGTCCAGACTCGTCTTTTCTTCTGATAGTTTGCTCCATGACGAATGACCTCCTTAGCCCATCTAAAACTGAAGCCACCTCCTTCATAACTGGTCGTTCTTCTCCCTTCAAATTTAAGCATCTCACCGCGAGCTGTGCAACGGCATACAGTTGCTCTTCTCCTGCTTCTGCCAAAATGTGTGGCTCTATCTCCTGAAGTAGGCGCCCTTCATTAAATAGAATCACCAGATACATGGCTAAGTTACACGATTCCTCTGGCCTGCCTACAGAAATAGGCTTCTGCCTTGTCAATAGCTCTGCAAGAACTACTCCAAAACTATAAACGTCACTCTTATCTGTGAGCTGGCTGCTTTGGAAGTATTCAGGATCGAGGTACCCAATAGTCCCTTGAATAAGAGTTGTTACATGAGTTTGATCAAATGGGACCGATCTTGATGCGCCAAAGTCTGATATCTTAGCCACGAAGTTCTCGTCCAGCAGTATATTGCTTGATTTGATGTCCCTGTGAATGATCGGTATAGAAGCTGTGGAGTGCAGATAGGCAAGTGCTTCTGCAGTTTCTGCAGCTATGCTTAAGCATTCTTCCCATGTTAAAGAGCGAGGTGCGCTTCTGTTGTGGATGTGCTGGAAGAGTGTTCCATTAGGTATGAACTCATACACCAACAATGGAACTAGTGTCTCTAGGCAGCATCCCAAAAGCTTGACTACATTTGGGTGATCAATCTGCGATAAGATAGTAATCTCATTGACAAATTGCTCCACCTGGCTCTCATCAAACAACGTGGACTTCTTTATGGCAACCACGGTCTTATCTGGAAGAATGCCCTTGTAAACTGTTCCATGTCCACCTCGGCCAAGGATCCGACTCTCGCTATAGTTGTTAGTAGCAGTTTTGAGCTCTTCTGCACTAAATATCTTTGCTGAAGAGTCCTCACTTTGAGATGTGATCACCGAAAATCTCTGCTGCAATAACAAGCCTCCATTCTTCCTGAATAACTCGGCTCTCTTTCTTCCCGCCTTTCTTTTCTTCATGGCCCAGTAGTAGCACAGAGCTGTGGTTGTTATTGTAACCACAAGTGCAAGACCTACACCTGCATATATTGGATGAAAATATGTACGACTTGACGACTTGTGTAAGTCATCTTTCTTAATGGATTTCATGTGGAAGTAACATTGTAAGCAATGCTAATTACTTCTGACTGCTCCCATGTAGATGCATTATTGAGGTAATCTTTAAGACAACCATAAGTTTTCAATTACCTTTATCATTAGCTTTTTTTCTAGTTTACCTGCTCCTTTTAGTCATAAATCGCGAAAGCACTACTTGTACTTATGTAATATTTTATGTATGTAATTCACTGATCATTTGCATAAGCCATCATAACAGCTGTACAGCTTATACTCTATCAGTAGGCCAGCATTGGAGAACTATTTTGTTTTCGTACTTTTTTTAGGACTATTTTAGCCAACGATTGCATTAATAGAAGAAGAATGAAATATAAACTATTTTATCTGATGATTGCATCAATAGAGCAAGAATGAAATAAAAAAAACAAAACAAATGATCTAATGTGGTACGCCAGGCGTTGAGTAAATTACCCAAAGCAATATCTAGAGGGAAGTGATTTTGGGCCTGGCAGCCGCTTCTCTTTTTCCAGCCATCGCCACTCATGCCTGCAGGGCAAGCGCACCCAACAGCTCCTTGCCCATCACTGCAGTACTTGGTGTACACGCAGGGGTTCTTTTCAGGGTGATTACACACATCGAGACCTAATAGATTGATATAGCCAAAGATCATCAGTAGCACAAATAGTCCCAGGAAGAGATGCTTAGTCCTCTTGTGCTGCCGCTGGTGAGGAAATACTCTGTTTATCGTACCTTGCGGCTGTTGCATAGGGGAACCTGCATTGGAACGGAACGCTCGTTATTAGATCTTCTGGATGTACTGAGTGTAACCTGGACATATCTAGAGACTAGAGGTACTAGAACTGGCATATCTAGAGCTACGGTGCTTGAGAACTTGGAGTATTCCTCTCCCATGATATGGACACGTATGTCTATCGTATGAGCTTGGAGACCGAAATGCTAGTGCTGTCTTTGTCTACATGAAGGTGACAGGTGATATATAATTTTGTAGCTTCTGATTCTTCTACGAATTAGTAATGAGTGTGCATGCATAGACGTATAAAAAAATGCTACATTGTTAAAAGTTCCGGGACAGAGAACATTACCGGGTGGCACGGCCGTCTCATTGCAGCCTGTCCCTGTTCTGTAACCGTCACCAATCATGTTCTGGGGGCAAGAGCAAGTAAAACCTCCTGCGGTGTTGTTGCAGAACTCCTGTATGCTGCAATTGTTGCTATCGAAATTCCGGCATTCGTTGATATCTTAAACAGCAGTGCAACGCTTCATTTCAGAAAGTAGAGAGGCATATTTCTATTCATAAAAACAGGTAGAATTCTATCCGCTGAAATGTGTGTAGCAGTTGAATTTAACCAGGAGCCAGTCTCAAAGAGTGAAACTTAACTGTCCTCGGTTGTATTTGGAATCAGAGAAAAGCAGTAATAGCGGCATGAATACTTTTACGTGCTTCTGGACGGATGTGCAGATCCCTGAATACTCTCCCTACGCGCTATTTTTTCAGCTTAATCCATGGAACTTGCTTGTTGATCTACCCAGGCTAAATCACAAGATTTTAAGTGAAGATTGACCATTGTGTGCTTTCATATGAAATCGCAGGCGAAATGTTTTGGGTCTTGGAGATCCCTGTGGACTGCGATGGATAAAGAAGTCCTTACCTTCACATCCACGAGCATCGTACGGATTCCCGTGGTACCCTGCATTGCATATGCAGCGATAGCCCGCTCCACTGGGCACGTCGATGCACGCACTCATGTCGTTGCAGAACTCTGGTGCCCCGAGGTCGTAGCTCCGGGCCTGGTCGCAGGTGACGCTCCCGAGTGCCCAATCCAAGATCATCCTGCGTTCACCTGTCGGCAACAGCGCGTCTTTCAGCAGCCTCTGACCACCGTCACCGCCGCCCGTGAAGACCTGCTCGCCTTGGTCGAGGAAGAATGCAGCGCTGCAGGTGCCGTACTCCTCGACGGTGACACTCCCTGTCCCTGATGTCCTCTCGAATGCCAGGGTGAACTCTTTCGCGCCGTCCATCGGCACGGGTGGGGTCTCGCAGCAGGCTTGCCCCAAGCAAGACCCGTTGATGATGGCGTTGGAGCTTCCGGAGCACCAGGTACTGCAGCTGGTACTGGTAGGTTGCGGAGGGTTGTTATCACCGGCGGGTGGGTTGGTGAAGTTAGCAAGGAGCTTGTAGTTGCAGCCAGTGGCCACTAGCCTGTTGCGCTTGGAGAAGGTGAACGGTGTCCCTTCCAAGCTAATATTTTCGATTCCGGTGGTCGGCGCCGGCCTACCGTTGCGGTCGTAGCACACTTGGCGGATGGGCCCTGCAAAGATTATGACGAAGCCTCCCGCCACCGACACCTCATCGATTCTGTAGCTATTCTCGCCGATCGGTAGCATGGTCTCATTGTTTGGCCCGCATGTTACCTTGAAGCCGGGTAGATAGAGTATGGTGCCGAAGGGATAGGGGACGCTGTGGCACGTCTTGTTCGGCGGCAGCAGCGGCAGCGCCGATCCCCGCGAGAGCGCGCCGTGGGGCATCGTCGAGAAGAGAGCGAGCGCTACAGCCAGTGGGCCGAGTGGCCATGTAGCCACAGCAGCAGCCGCTGCAGCGGATGATCCGCTCTCTCCTCCGTGCGACATGTCGCCTCTTCGTCTTTCGGTGGTGCACCGGCGCGAGAGGGTAAGTGGAGGTGCTATGGGAGATCTCTCGTCTTATGGTGACAGTCATTGAATACAAGATTAGATCTGTCCTCGTGGTCTACCTTACTCTTAAGCGTATTTTCACTCTTCATGCCAAGTGCGTCCCACTGTGTCCGAGGGACTCCGGGGCCGGTCCACAGACCTCGCTTGGGGTTGCTCATGGAATCCATTCGAGTTGGCCTCTGGACCCTGCCTGAGGTTGCCTCTGGAGTTTGTCTTGGGTTGGCCCTCGGACCTCATTTGGGGTGGCGTGGACCCCATCTGAGAGGACTCCAGACATCATTGGGGGTGGCATGGACCCCTTCCGAGTCGGACTCCGAACATCATCCAGGGCGAACTTCGGATGTTGGCTAAGGTCAATCTTCAGGTTCCGTCTTGGTTTCTCGAACCCCGTTTGAAGTGACGTGGATCCCATTTAGGGCGGACTCCGGACTTCATCCGGAATTGGTCTGCGGACCTCGTTCGGGATAGATTCCCGATGTGTGTTGTCACGGCAAAGTTGTCATGGGCCTGAGGTAACGTGGGGAACCTCTCTAAATAGTAGCCCCTCGATGATCTGGGTGGTCATCAACTGCCCGCCCAGGCCAGCACACCGACTTGCAAAAGGGGTCGACGCATGGCCCCAGGTCAATGATTCCACTAGTAACGTGTGATGCATTCTGACAACAAGCTAAAGTATCTTAGCTTGTGCGTAAACTTCAGATGATAGGTCGTGCCCGCACCTTTGAGTTGAGTTTCCTTGGTGTTCATTAAAGAGTTGTTGCTCTGCTTGGCCGATTTTAGGTCATATCGGGGAGTTTACCGTCACATAAAAGAACGTGGGGTCACTGACAACTATGGAGTTAAGCTTCTACCGACTAAATGCCGAAGTTACGTGGAGACATGGAGGTAGGACTTAGTCCAAAGAAATGCCTCATGAAGCGAGTTCTTTACTCATGGCCTTCGAGAGGTGTAGGTATGCACTTGAACGCAAGGTGATCGATTTGTCAAGTTTTATGTGGTTGACTTATTGAGGCATTGATTGTGAGATAAGGAGTACTCGATAAACTAGAGCGTGGCCTTCGAGGAAAGGAGGTGATTTAGTTATCATTTGGTTACCCGTAGAGCTAGAGATAGCCCATAGTCGGAAAGATAGAATCGAGGTGAAGCGAAGTTCGGTTGAGGCTAAGCCATCAAGACCAATCAAACCACATCAAAGTCAAGCCATTACTCTTAAGACACTTGAAAAACTTTGCCAACATGCTGGAAGGGCCGAGGTAGTAGGCGTAGTGAACCACCTTCCCGGGAGTGACGCAGACCTTGTTTTTGGCGCAACGTGGACCTGGTGTAGGGGTGGCGTACTAGAGGACAGGGAAGGCAATGACACCACAGCTAGATCTATTATCCCTAGTCCGGACTCACACCTAATGCACGTAGGGTTGAAGTAGAGGTGGCGCCCGAGACCGTCGTGGGTGGATCCCGCCGGGTCAAGCCCAAATAGCAGTGGTGATGGTGGAGTCGATCTAAGCTAAGATGGTAGCTTAGGGTTTAGGACGATGGCGCGCGATGCCATCGAAAAAAACTTGACGCTCGAGACTAGGCTCAAGAGCACTTCTGAAGAAACTTAGTGCTTGAGACAAGGCTCGATAGTGCTTTGTGGTTGGGGAGATGCTAAGACTTCGCCGTGGCCCATCAGAGATTGCTGCCGAGTCTTGGCTCACCTAGATGGACAAGTTCGGCAAGGCGGCGGGGGCGTCAACACTACTATGTGAAGGCTTACATTGAAGTCCTCCTTACTTTCCTTTAGCTAGTGGGTTGCCAACACTTCACTACTTTCGGGGTGCCCACGTACGAGGCCACGACCTCTGCTAACCTACAGGGCCCAAAAGACTATCACCAAGCACATCTGCTCGTTCTTCTCATAGGTTTGGAGTTTGTGCGCGTTGAGCTATCTTGATAGACTCATTCGCCGAGCCCACACTTGACCGTCTGAGGGGGCCTCCTCTAGTGCGCGAGAGGGAGGTCTCGGGTACCAGTTCTATCCTAGGTGTGAGGCTTGCCATAAGTATGCTAATGCTAGTTGCTAGTTTATGTATTTTAGCTCACCGGAGTGCCCTAGTGTCCCTATTGGCAATGACTTTCGAGCAGAGCCTTTTATATAGCCTTTTGTACTTCCTGGGAGCTGACTCTCTTTTGTAGCTACTGTGTTTTTATGGAGTTGTAGGCCTTCAGGTCCATCGTTCTTGGTTGTGCTGTGTGGTGATGAAATGTTCACAATGGCTTTCTACCTACCCTTGCAAACGGTGGTGTGGCGAACCAAACAAACTACTGGTCGTTTAGGAACCAACCCCTTTCGAGCCAAGTCATTTAAACATTGAGTTTCACATGGAGCGCCAAAGTTGGAGCCACAATCAAAGGGCGAATGGTTGGGGGCAAGGACCGACAATGATTTTCATTACCACCGTCCCGAATGGCAGGGGATAGACTCTTTGTGCCCCATGTCAGAACCTATTTTTACACGAGGAATGATGTTGGATTGGATATCGACCGACGTGGTGTGGTGCCAGGATGCCTTAGTTTCATCTAGTGGCCAAACGACTTTCTCTGGCAAAGGTGCTAAGGGGCTATAACTGCTTGTATCATTTAGTTATTATTGCTTGCCTAATGTTAAAATAAAGATCATCTGCTGCTTCTTACTAGGAGTATTTCGTTACCCTGTCCCACATCAAAAAAACTTAGTGCTCGGTACGAAACTCGCGAGTGCCTAGTCGGCCGAGAAGGTGAGAATGACATTGCCTCCCATCGGAAAAGACTTGGCACTCGGGACGAAACTCGCAAGCGCCTAGTCAATCGGGAAGGCGAGAACGTCGTTATCTCCTATTAGAAAAACATGGAACTTAGAATGAAGCTCGTGAGCACCTAGTCGATCAGGAAGGTGAGAGTATCACCCTTTCCCATCGAAGAAACTTAACGCTCGGGATAAAGCTCGTAAGTGTGTAGTCAGTCAGGAAGATGAGAACGTTGTCCTCTCCTATCGGAAAAGACTTGATGCTCTGCGTGAAGCTTGTGAGCATCTAGTCAATCCGGAAGGCGAGAACGTCTGTGTCTCCTATCGAAAAAGACTCGGTGCTTAGGACGAGGTGAGATTTTGTTAACTCGGCCCCGAAGGGCGAGCATCCGTTGACTTATCTAGCCTCATAGGGTTGGGTGTATGGTGACTTGGCCCTGGAGGACGAATTGTCATTGACCTAACCTCGGAGGGTGAGCATTTGGTAACTCGATCCCGGAGGGAGAGTGTTTGGCGACTCAACCTTGGAGGGCAAGCTATTGCTGACCTGACCTCAAAGGGTGAGTGTTAGGCAACTCGGCCCCGTAGGGCATGTTGTCACTGACCCGACCTCGGAGGGTGAGTGTTTGGCGACTCGACCCCGGAGGGCGAGTTGTCACTGACTTGACCCGGGATGGTGAGTGTTTGGCGACTCGGCCCTGGAGGGCGAGTTTTGCCTTCGAGGCGAAGTGAAGGTTGGCTTAGGCAAAGCTATCGAGGCTGAGGTGAACCATGCTGAGGCCAAGCCATCGAGACATGTTGGAACTCATTGAAGTGAATCCGTCGAGCTAGGGAGAGCCCATAGTTGAGAACATGCCATTGAGGTGAAGTAAAGTTCAACCGAGGCAAAACCATCGAGGCTGAGTTCGAGATGGCACTGAGCAGAGAAGACCCAGAGGGTGTCTGGGGTGTCAAGCAGAGTTGGCCCAGAGAGTAGAGTCTAGAAGGACTCAGATAGGGTTCGGGGCACCCGAGTGGAGATGGCGCGGAGGGGGTTCGGAGGTGCAGTGGTCCAAAGGAGGTGCACGATACGGAAGGCATACCCGGGGTGGTCGGGTGTAGCATGGACACAGTCCGGGAGGAGTCCTAGAGGCAGTCTGAGAAGCAGCATGGAGCAGCCCGAGCAACGGCACAGAGGAGGTCTGGGAAGCAGCATGGAGGAAGCCCGAGTGATGACGTGGAAGGTGTACCTAGGGCGGTTTGGGTGCAGCACAGACGCGGTCCAAGAGGAGTCCTAGAGACGGTCCAAGAAGCAGCATGAGGGCGGCCCAAGAAATGATGTGAAGTCATCCGAAGGCGGTTCGGGAAGCAGTGCGGAGGCGGCCCGAGTGATAATGTGGAAGACGTACCCATGGCGGTTCGAGGGCAGCACGGACACGATCCGAGAGGTGTCCCAGGCAGTCCAGGGCAGCATGGATGCAGTCTAGGAGGAGTCTAGGAGGCGGATTGGGAAGCAACGTTGGGGTGGCCTGGGCGGTGGCGGGGAGGCGGTCTGGAGGAAGAACACAGCGCATAGGGTCCTGGAGGCGATCAGCGAGGAAGAGGCCTAGAGTGGCAACGTTAGGATGAAGCCCGAGTCAGTGAGGGGAGCAGGTGGTGCGGACCGAGGGTGTGCATTTTATCTGACGTTGATTCTGCACTGCACGTGCGTTTATGGCGGGCAAACGTATGGGCCGAACACCTACTAAAATGTTACAGCTTCGTGAGCACCATGGCCACCAGTCGGTTGGTGCGGGCGCTACAACTGTGGCTACAAGAATGGGTCATTGCTTTGCCATGTTTGGTCATGTGCTGGCATGAGGTCGGCATCATGGATGGCATTGCATACGAGTTGTGGGCGTGGTGGCATGGGTTTGGAGCTCCAAACTCTTGAGTCAGGTCCACTCATTGGATGATTAGATCAGTAGGGTGCGAATTTGCTATTGATCGAATTGGCATCCAACACGCTCGTCTCATGCCATCCCACGGTCATTGGGTGCATTTTTGGGCATTGGGCTAGATGTCCTGCTTCAGTGGGCGATATGTCCAAGCTTGTTGGCGTGTGTAGTGGCCGAAATAGATGGCTCAAGTGGCCTTTCGAAAGCATGGGATGCTAGGCTACCGAGGAGCGATGGAGTCCGGAGGGGGTCGGAAGGGCCTCAAATAGGAGGTGGTCAGGAGGACCTTAGCGCGGAGGGGCTCTGGAGGACCTCCGCGCAGGTGACGTCCAGAGGGGGTTCGAAGGCCCTTGGCGCGAACGAAGTCTGGAGGACCTCAAAGCAGACGTAGTCTGGAGGACCTTGGCGCGGATGGAGTCTGGAGGGGTCCATAGGACATTGGAGTAGAGGTGGTCCGAAGGACCTCCACACGAATGAAGTCCAAAGGTGGTCCGGAGGGCCTTGGCGCAGATGGAGTCCGGAGAGGACAGCGCTAGGGCGAGGCCTAGGATGGCACGAACCTGCCCATCGATCTTCTGTGCCTTCATCTTCTTAGGTGGCATGGCTCACTACTATAGAAAAGTTCATCACAAACAGTTCGGAAACGTTATCGCAGACGTTTTTTGAACCGTCTATGCTTATGGATCTGTAATACCCTAAGTGCATTACATATGGTTTTCGAATCATCTATGATACAATTATCATAGTCGGTTTCTAAATAGAACCATATGTGATAGCGATTATTACAGACGGTTCTTATTACGAACCGTCTGTGATAGTATATTATCACAGACAGTTCATAAATAGAACTGCCTGTGATAAGTTTCGACCAAACTCAAAAATAGGCCTCCTTCAGTCTATTATCATTCTTTGATTGCGCTGTTTGCGCTAATTGTGCTATAAAATAGTGCAATCGGATAATACAGATGAACGAAAGTAGGCCTATTATGAGAACATGATCAACCTAGCTATATCCATTCAAGCATCACATGTAAGAACTAAGGCATCAATAAATAATTTTCACAGCATCATATCCATCCAAGCATTAAGGAAGAGAGGGGAGGGGATCGGATGGGGGTATGAACAAAGTACCAACGCCAATGAAGGAGAGAAGGCGGCAGCGTCACCATTGTGTTATGACGGTGACATTGCAGAATGCACTCTTACAATAAGAGTGCCTTGTGCAGTGAACCATGGCATCACAACCAGACGCGGAGGAGCTCAGGGGAGGTGGCCAGTGCTTCGATCAACGATTTGGGGGAGCTAGTAGGCGGATTGGTTTGGAGTGTATTTGGGGAGGTGTGTGGGGGAGGCATATATAAGGGTATTTTGGTATCGAAACCGAGAGGTCGCGACGCTTCAATTTGAAAGTTTGAATAGAGGGTGCAGCAAAATCGAGTGGCAAAATATCACAGACGGTTTTTAATACAAACCTTTTGTGATGAGGCAATATCATAGACGATTTTTAATACAAATCGTCTGTGAAGTATCATAGACGATTGAAATAAAAAAATGTCTATGATATTTGGCAATATCACAGACAGTTCTTGGTAAGAACCGTCTGTGATACTTTATAGACGATTTTCACCATGAACTGTCTGTGATATTTGTCTTCACAGACGGTTTGTATTAAAACCGTCTATGATTGTACTTAATACTGATGGTTTTGGTTAACCATCTGTGATGAGGCGTCTAGTATAGCTTGTTTTGTAGTAGTGGCTTCTCGCTCGAGTCTCCACAGTCGACGCCAACGATCGCCGAATGTGAGATCAGACATTACACTTATAAGCACATCTGGTCGGATTCGAAGAACACCAAGGATGCAAGGGGACACAATGAGAATCACACACGAATTGATGGACAAGATTATTACATAGGAGTGTCTAGGGTTTCAAATGGTCTCCCCCTCTCCACTTATAAGAGCACCTCCAACAGATATGCTATCTTTGTTGTGTATGCTAAATTTGGAATTTTTCAGGAAAAATGAGCTCCAACAGGTATGCTATCTGGTTTGCTAAATTAGCAAGTTGGGTATCCCTGAAACTTCGCTCGGCATAGAAAGCAAGCCTGCGCCGCTCGCCATCCCCGAAATCGCCGCCACGCGTCGCTTGCCGCTGCCATCCTTCCCGCCTGAGAGAAGACTTTCCGCTGCTGAAGTTTCCCATCGTGGGGATCCAGCTCGACCCGCTGGATTCCGTAATTCCCCATCCCGTCCATCGCCTTCTCCTCTCACCCGCTCCTGCCGCCGCCGCCGCCGCACAGCCGGAGCTGCTAATCGCGGCCCGCTCCGAATTGCCCTTTTCCTCTTCGCCGTGAGCCGCTTCCTCATGGACAGGCCGCTTCCTCCGAATCGCTACACCGCCGCACCGCCGGATCAGCTTCGTCATGGACAGGCTCCGTCGAGCGCCGGGGAGATCCCAACTGCTCCGCCCTATTATCCCAACATCACGCAGATGGGAGCGGCGGCGGATGGGAGCAGCAGACTCGCGGTGCTCCCTTGGTTGGAGATCGCGGCGCAAGGAGGCCAGCGACGACGAGTCCTTGCACCGAACAGTTCTGCTGCTGCTTCGTCGAACCCATTCCTCGACGTGTGCTCTGGTGAGTCTAATTCAGTACGTATCTCTCACTGTCGTTTAGGAATTGTACGGGGTCCATGCTTGATGGTTTAGTGTTTACAGTCTCAATAGTTTATAGTTGACAGGGAGCTCATCGCACCCCATATGATTGGTGATATGCGTTTTTTTGAGTGGTACAGATTGCGAGTTTTGTGTGTGTGTGTGTCGAGGATTGCAAGTTATTGCAATTAAATTGCGATGAGGTGACTTGACAAAGTTCATCATGGGCGTCCATTTTCGAACTTATTTGTAAAAGATGTTCACAAATGGATGTAGAAAATGTTAGTTCAGTTTCAAGCAGCTTTGGTTTCCATCCCAAGAAAGTTCAGACTACTACTACTAGCGCTGTACCATTGCTGGTTGAATGATGCACAATGGCGTACCGTAGGCGTGCCACGATCAATGTGAACTTGTGGCGTGCACCGTCACGCAAGCAAGATGAACGTCTCGGTGGTGGATCGGAGCCGAACACAGGCAGACGCGTGGTGACGTCGCCGCCAGGATGCACAGGGATCGCCGAATCGGAGTCTCCTAGTCCTATTGACGCGAAGCCGCACGTCGCCGCGGGATGAGTCCGTGCTTCCTATTCACGCGCGAGGAACAGGTCCGAGGCTCCGAGCCAATGGGAATCGGCCGGTAGTTAGGTGACGTGGCATCTTTTTAATATAGCATACGAGAAATAGCCAGCCTCTTGTGGAACTCTTCTTTTTTGAGAAGTCTTGTATTTTACAAAATTGCTAAATTATAAGATTTAGCTACTAATTTTAGCATATCTCTTGGAGATGCTCTAAGGGGTTCTATTTATAGAGTGGGAGGAGGAGGCGAGTAAAGTTACAAATCTACCCTCTTGGCCTAGCTTGCTTCTAAGAGTATTTTCACCCTTCACGCTAAGTAGGTCCCGCCTCGTCCGAGGGACTCTGGAGCTGGTCCACGGACCTCGCTCGGGGTTGCTCCCGGACTACGTTCGAGGTTAGCCTCCGAAGTCGACCTTCGAACCTCGTCCGAGATTGGCCTCAGGACTTCGTTTTAGGTCGATCCTAGACCTTGTTCGGGTGGCGTGGACCCCATCAAGGGGGCGGACTCCGGATATCATTTAGGACAAACTCTGGATCTTAGCAAGGTCGGTCTTCAGGCTTCATCTTAGTTTTCCGAACCCTATCCAGGGTAACGTGGACCTCATCCAGAATAGATTCCTAGACCCTCCCTCAACTTCCCTTATTTTCTTTCGTCGCGGTCTCTGTGCCGTGGTGAACCGGGCGATTGTGTTTAGTCAACAGAAGCAGACTATGTGATGTGATGACTGATGAAGCAACCACCACTAGACGCCTTTGTTGAATGCCCGGATGTGATCGTCGAGATTGCCTGCATGCCGGTATGCTTCATATTGTGACAGAATCGGATTTTTACTGATGACGCAAAAACCTTCCAAATGGCTCTCTTCGTATTGCAGTTTGTGATGCAGATCAAGGCAGCCACGTCCAAAGCTTTTGTTACGTTCCTGCACTGATCTCGTGAGGTTTGGTAGGAACTGGACCGGAAAGTAGAGAGAAATCAGAGAAATTAGGGAAGATCAGAGGAAGGGAACAAAGAGAGAGCAGGAGGAAGGCAACAGCCAATTCCATTCGGTTCACCTCCTCCTTTCAGGGGATTCCATTCAGTTCACCTCATCCTAAATTCCTAATACAGTCTATGGCTTACATTGTGCCATCTAACACACCCCTCCTAGGCCCACTTGTCAGCCTGTTTACAAGAGCCACAAGATAGCTAAGTTATATTCCACTAGCAGATGAACCACGTTGAAGGTACCAGTTAGCCTCTCCGTGATGGCAATGGCATCGAGACGGTGATCAACATAAACCGATGTTGCAATGTTGCAGCCCGTTTGTTCACAAATGTGTTGTGGAAGTGGAAGAGAAGATGATTGCAACCTACTGCCTTACATCAGTGTCAGGAAGTTGAGGTTATATGCCACACCTAGATGAAGATACGCATACGATTGCAGCACAAATACATCCTCTGCTACGCGATTAGATGCCAGCCTGACATGACATGATGTCTGATTGAAGCACTTCCTATTTTTTCGCATAATCTTCTTCGCCTTCTAGAAATGCAACATTATTTACTACTAGTAGAACTAAATTATTTAGCACGCTCAACTGCGAGCCTGCCTCCCTGAATTGGAGCAGTGGTGTACGTACTTAAATCTTCTTACGGAAACCCTACAGAACACATGTTCTCACGTGATACATCATTCTTCCCTACTTCCGCGGTTCCGCTCTGTTCCAGTTCCCTGCTGTTCCCACTTCCCACACCTCCAGGTGAAGATGAGAATATTGTCCATGGCGATGGTGCCCTATTCATCCATGATGAGAGATTAGCACGAGAGTGCTAATTAAGAAGCTAGAGGATTAGTATCTCGGTCCTTAGCCGCAGTCAAACAGAAATGAAGTGCAGAAGAATAGTCAAATTAAGCCATATGCTAAAAATGAAAAACAAGAGCTTTACATTGCTGTTTCTCTTTAATGGGGTTCATGGGACATGAGGTTCATAGATTGTGCATATGTATTTGCGCTAGCTAGACTTTTGGATGGCTATTGTGCATATGGGTGGGTGAAGCGAACATGCATAAAGATAAAACTTTTGGGTTTTAACTTTGCCGTGAGGAAACAAATGGCCCGCAAATGACTCAGCTCACGTTGGAATGGGCGTTGGTAAAATTCTCGTAGAAAAACTTTTGTACGGATACCATTTTCCCCATGAATTGCTCGAGTGGGACAAACTTTGGAGAGAGAGAGAGAGAGGAGGCAGAGAACACAGGCAGAAGAAATGTCCTGGCGTTAATACCTCCGTGACAGGTGGCCCGTGGGACTGCGAAATGGGTCTTTTTGGCAATGGCTGTGGTTTATGACTTTTAGCTAAATTTTTTAAATTTTGGTTGTTTACGGTATAAATTACGGAGAGAGATACTCACTTACAATTTTGGATGATACATATATTGGGCTTTTAACGTGTACATCGTTTAACTTGTAGACCCCGTCTTAAAAAAATACTCCGTTTGAAAGTTAGGTACTGTAGTAAAAGCCAAAAGCCACCAGCTTCAGAGGAAAAGAACAGGCCCCTATCGCCGATCAAACGACTTCAGCTTTTTTACTTCTTAAATTTGGTGTTTTGGTCTTTTTTTTGCTTTTTTGTTTTTCTCTTATTCCTTTTGTATCGTCCCAAAAGATTTAGCGGTGTTTTTTAATTTTGCTGAATTTTTTTACTTATAACAAGCTAACAGTCGTTATAGTGCTTTTACAGCTACATTACGTACAAAAAATACATAAGCTAGAACTTATAAGCCCTTTGGTGCAGGCCTAGTCGGTAGTCGTCTGTGTGTGTAGCAACTACTTAGGGGTGTTCATGGTTCGGGCCTGACCTGCTCAACCCACCAAACCAAGCCAACCCGACCAAACCGTCTTTACATGTTTTGTACGGGCCAGGTCGGGTCGCCATTAAAAACCGCCAAACCCAGGGGCGGAATCAGACTCAGTCTAAACCTCGGGCTAGGCCAACTAGTTTTGGGTTGTCTTAGGCTTTCATTCCTAGGCTTCCACATCTAAGTCACTATTTTCTATGGGCTTTGGTTTCTAGGTCTCGGGCTATAGCCCACCTAGCCCGAGGCCTGATTCCACCCCTGGTCAAACCTGTCTCTAGTTTTGTCTCTTACAACGCCGATAAGAAGTAGCAATAATAGTATCACGGCACCCCCACACACTGGTCAGTGGTGGGCAGCCCCCATGAAGCTCGCGTGGCGTAATAGCTCCTCAGCGTTGACGTCCTCCCATAGGTGGTCCTCAGCGGCGATGGCGTCACGCTCCTGCTCGGCTGCTCCCCCTCGGCTGCTTATAGCTGGCTTTGCCAATGCTTCCTCCATCGTTGTGCTCTTGTGAATGGACGGTGACGAGATCTTGTTGGGGGAGGAGAAGGGCCAAAGGGAAGGGGAGATAGTGCCGGCGGCCATGGGGTGCCCAACAAGAAACAGAGGTGGGGAAGGTGAACTCGTCGTTCTCCATGGCTCCATTAGCTAGATTTTGCTTGCCTGCCTACAACCCGTCGAACTAGTATAAACTCATCATTTGCGGGCTAGGTTGGGTTTTCGTTCCAAACCGGCTGGAACCAGGAACATAAACAGGGGCAGAGCTAGGATTTAGAAATGAGAGTGGTCAAAAAACCTATACAATATAATTACATTTGATGATGGAATCAAATAACACTAACAATAACAAAATTCCTTAAAATATAAATGACTATAGTACAAATTTATCCAACCATGAGGGGGGACTGGCCCTGCCAGCACCCCCTCCCTCCGCCCCTGAACGTACAGCCCTAGCAACTAGCAAGCCATGGCTTGTTACGTAGCCTTCGGCGCCAGAGAGCACGGCTAGCATATAGTCATACAGCTACCACCAGGGTGGCATGGCGCCACGACTGGCACGTGAGACCAAAAAAAGCGGGTGCACAATTGCTCGAACTGCTGGGTCGGGGCAAGTGCGGATGGAGGGTTGGGACGGGGTCGAGGTGTGGAGCAGCGAGGCGAGACGACACGCCTCGCGCGCATGGCACACTCGGCTTCGGGTGGATTAATTGTGTGACACACGGGTCTAGCGAATGGGGTAGTGGGTTCCAGAGCCATAGTGTGGACCGACATTATGAGTTACGGCTGCAAGGTGCGGACGGTAGATTGTGATCAGCGCGTGGCCGTGCCCGTCCATTGATGATAAGGATGGGAATGGTTAGGAATTTAGGATCGGTTTGACCCTGGAACGATCCGTAGTGCCCAGGCTTATGGTGAAGGGTAATGGGTCGGACAACCCCCTTGTGTTCCTCCACTGGTCCAAATGATCCTTTGGGTCACATACGTTGGCCCATGCTCATTTTGATTGTTGGGCCATGTTGTGTACAATATAAGAGCATGTACAATGGTGTGACGTCAGCTGTCTGTAAGTATTGCCACGTATGACACAAGATAATGTGGAGGAGCGAGAGAGCGTAGAGAATTAAGACATCTCCTATGCAGTAGTCGACTGTAACACGAGAAATAAGATACATTGTGTCATGAAAGAACTGTCTATAGAAACATATGAAACTAACCTACTGTAGTAGCTATTTTTAGTGCTGTCTATAGATGACATAGATGTGTACAATAGACAGCAGTTGTTTATATCATTGTACACGTCCTAATAGATACGACTTCTATTGCTACTACTCGTAGATCAAATAAACTACTGTGTGTATTCACAGCAACATGTAAAAGCCTAGAGAGTCAAATAAATTATTCCGTACAAAGACCCAGATGAAATTGGGGGTGTTCTTTTGGACCGCGGCTTATGATTTTTAGTTGTGTCTTATTAGTCTAATAAATAGTGATTGATAAAAGAAACCGAAGTTAAAGGCCGGCTAAAAAGTCAAAAAAAATGGGGCCATTAACCAAGAGTGACCAATCAAAAAGGGAAATTAGAAGATTTCAAAAAGAGAAAAGGGAAATTATAAGACACCATGATACAAGCTTCCGATTTACAATGAGGATTTAGGAAGGAAATAGGGCACACATAGTAAATTAGTGATGAAGTGCAACAGAGTTAGTTTTTCAGATTACAAAAATAAAAACTCAACAGTAAAAATTAAATGCAGAAGGCAACACACTGCCTTGACAAGTGAAGTGGCCTACTGACA
The DNA here is from genome assembly GCA_036346245.1 of Bonia amplexicaulis. Classification (NCBI taxonomy): domain Eukaryota; kingdom Viridiplantae; phylum Streptophyta; class Magnoliopsida; order Poales; family Poaceae; genus Bonia; species Bonia amplexicaulis. The sequence continues at coordinate 16,118,012 of CM070745.1, read as the reverse complement.
AATGAACTCGTTTCAACCCTATGTAAAACATCAGAATTTTGGTTAATATCAATCTATTCAGCCGTCAACAAAATTGCAGAAGGGTTAATTTCTGAACATTCAGTAACAGCACAAGATTCAGATATCTAAAAGATCTTCTCCCAGCAGTGCAATCATCCTGTCCCTAGGTAGTACAGCATTGCTCTCCTGACTTTCTTCCTGCCCAAGATCTTGATTTCTTTGATGTTTGGTGATTAACTGAATGCAGAACAGCAAAAGACAAACTGCATCAAGAAACCAGTCCACATAATCAAGTAACTTGTAATGTAAACACCGAATAGTAAGTTTAAAGTTCAGAAGCAAAGCAATGTAGTCTTTCTCTACGTGCAAAGTTCCGAAACAAAGCAATGCAATCTTTCTTGACCATTATGAGCGCGAGGAACAGATCCATGTGAATATGAAAACAATGGACCATTAGTGACTATGCATCTGGAGGATCGAGGCAGCGACGGTGGCCCATAGGGATGGATGCGGCGGTTAGACTACTTTTGTAGTTTTTCTGTTGACCAACTCATGTAGTCCGAATACTAGCGTAGAAAACGAATGCAAATGAGTTCTTGCTTTGCATAATGCAAGCCGGAAATAAAATACAATAAAATAACCAAAAGACACAAAGAAAATATGTTTGGGTGGTTAAGGGTTTAGGCGGTGTTTGGTTTGGCTGGTATGAGTACTGTTCATCATGGGTTTTACTATTCACAATAGGTTCAGTCACTACTCACAGCGGATCCGGTTGCTACAGTGATGAACAGTGATTCGGTCGGCTTGGTTTGCTAGCAAAATTAGCCTTTTACTGTGTGGCCCAAAGCTCAGCATTGTTCATCTCCTTCCTCCGATCGGCACTGTAGTAGCTGAGAGCAGGGGAAGAAAGCGACGACGACTAGTGGCACTACAGGGTTTTGCGACGACATCTGAGGTCACGGTTGGGTTCCTGGTGCCATAAGGGTTCCACTTTTGGGGTCGGCGACGGCTAAAAATCAAACCATCACACGGCGAGGTCTCTCCTTGAGACTTTTGAATGGCACAGAGGGTAATGGTGGGTTAATGGGATGGTAGCATTGGTGTTTGGGAATCTTCGGGGTTAGAGGAAGCTCAAGGAAGTGGTGGCTCGGGTCGGGGTTGGATGAGTTGGGCTGTCGACGGTGGAGGGGCTCAGCTAGGCGGTGGTGTTGGGTGCCGAGGAGTTAGGAGGCCCTCGGTCCTAAGGTAATGCTTCGGGGATGCTCCTGTGATTCTAAGGGTGCTATAGGCGAATGCAATTGAAAAGGCAATCGACTAGATAACTAAAATTGGAAATTGGCTTACTTTAAGGTCTTCGGGTGGTCGCCGGCGATGCTCCGGTTGAGGGCTCGATTGGGGGTGTGGGTGACCTACCTGAGCACCGATGCATCTCTCAGGAGGTACTCGAGGGTTTAAATAGAATGGGACTGGCGATTCGGCACAGGGGTAGGGCTAAGGCGGCGACGACGCATGGCAGGGGTAGGGAAGGCGCGGGAGGGCGGCGCAGCTGGTAGAGGGGAGGTACGGGCTGCCTCGGGCGCGACATTGCGGCGGTCAAAAAGTGACATGGTGCGTCAGGTCGGCTGTGAGAAGGTTGACAAAGCAGAGACGACAGAGGTGGCGGCGGGGTTTTGCCGGCGCTCTGACATGCGCTTGGCGCAATTAAGAAGGTGTCAGGGTGGGAAAGGCGAGGTGGTACAGTCTCTGACCGGTTGCAGCGGCATGGCAGTGGCGGGAAGAAACGAGAAGGTGCGGCGGTGATATATTCAGACCGTGAACAGTGTGCGCGAAAAAGGCTGAAGGGAGCGATGCAGCAGAGAGATCAAGGTGTGGATGGCTGGGATAGGTGTGAGATTAGGCCAAGATTCATAGGAAATCAAAATCAAATAAGAATTCAAATTCTTTTGAATTTTCGATTTTGTTTGGTTCTAGACCTGGGGCCTTGGGGAGAATGGAGGACCCACGACGTGGGCGATGCGAGGCAAAGCGTTGGTGTGAGCGCGGGTGGCGTGCAGATGAACCGGCAGGGGCGTGGGGAACTGTGTTGTTTAGTGGCCAGATTGTGCCATTGCGTGCGGGAACAACAGAGGGGCAACTTACTCGAAGAACAAAAGCTGGGTTGAGTGGTGATTGGTTGGATGTTGCCATTGGTTTACGGGTGTTTGGTTTGATGCATAACATCTTAGCCTTAGTCGCGCCACAATCTCTTAGGTGGCTATTTCGGCTGCGGCTTATGACTTTTGGCTGAAATTTTTGAATTTTGGCTGTTTACGGTACAGATTACGGAAAAACAAATACTCACTTGTAATTTTGGTTGGTATAGATGTTGGGATTTTAATGTGTAGATCGTTTAACTTGTAGACCCTGTCTTGAGAAAATACTCCGTTTGAAAATTAGATACTGTAGCAAAAGTCAAAAGCCGCCAGCTTGTGAGGTAAAGAAACAGGCCCTTGGTTCATTGTCATAACTGTGGCTTGCCATATTTTCTTAGCCCTATGGACCACATGTTATGGACTGAAATTCTTGCCTAATTTGGTATGCCACATTTTGCCTAAGTTTAGTTATAGTAAAGTTGGCCATCAACTCTGGCCCTTACTGTTGTAAAATAGACTAAGTGCTCGTAGCGTGACCTTTTAACAGGGCATCAGTGGCCCAATCTTACGAATTATTTCTTAGATTTGCGCATGATTGATGCTTACGTACGGATGGTATGGTTGGACTTTATACTGTGAAACGGATGAGATATTCTGTCTTGCTTTAAAACAGTATAGTTGCTTAATTACCACCGGTGAATTTCTATACGGTTGTAATCTATAGCCACGAGTGACGACGTCGTAGTCACTGATAAATGATAATTCAGCGTTCGTTGGTGATGCTCGGTTGTGAAAGTATTGCGACGATGCTTCTGCGGCTCCTGGGTTCTGAGCACATTGCTGAGAATACTACTGTCTCTGTGCAAATTGCACGTGGTCAAAGATTCCCAACGAGGCACGTACCCTTCAGCTTTCATGAGACTACGACGTAGCCGTGTATGAAGTTGGTGGAAGCGATATCACGTGCAACCTCGTCAGGCTCACAATATCGTCTCAGAACTCAGGAGATACCGATCTCGGCTTCAATTGCTATACTACATGGTTCTCATTGTTCTTTTTATAGGCCTATTTTTTTCCTTTGAAGTTGACGGCTTTTAACTTTTGCTACAGTATCTAACTTTTAAACGAAGTATTTTCTCAATACGGAGTCTACAAGTTAAATGATGTACACGTTAAAAACTCAACATATGTACCATCCAAAATCGCAAGTGAGTATCTCTCTCTCCATAATATGTACCGTAAACAACCAAAATTCAAAAATTTCAACCAAAAGTCATAAGCCGCAGCCGTTGCCAAACATGCCCTATATCATTCAGATTTCATTTGCTAGGAGATCCGTGCTTCAGGTCGCCATCTTCCTCGTCTTCTGTGTTGATTTGTACTAGTGGCAAAATATTGAGTCATCACAGTGCACTTTAGTAGCGGCGATTCTTCAATAATGAACTATTATGTTGTAACTACTCGATTTATTATTATTGGTAAAATGTTGAGTAGTCATAGGTTACGGTAATAGTGATGGTTCTTCAGGAACAAAATATTATTATGTTATCGCTGCTTGGTCTATAATTAGTGGCTTAATATTAACTAGTCAAAAGCTACGTTAATAGTGATGAATTTCAGTGACTATAACATTGTCACTCTTTTAACTTATAATCAGTGGTTAAATATTAAGCAACATTTTGATGATTTGTACTGACGACGTTTGCATGCAAGAACGTGATGGGATGCTGTGACGACCCAACAAGCAGGTACCGTGCAACATGTATGCAAGTCCTGATTGGATTCTTGATTTATGACGCCGCCTAATTCGTCATAGCTAAACGTGGTTGCCTCTCAACAACTGAACACACGAGTACAGGCTGCGCCTCCCTTGGCTCAGGTTGTGGAACGGTATCCTGCTCAAGGCCCACAATGCAGCACAACATTTGCACGGTTTCAGCGCCGCTCGGATGATGCGGCGGTCAGTCCTTCTTCCCCTCAAATCACGCGACCAGTGGCTGGGCTTGCGCAACAACTCTGCGGCGGCGCTTCTCAAACTTATTTACCCTATAAGCTGATCATTTATAAAAGGCCATGCCCACGCACACGCACCGGAGGAGACCAGGAAGATGTAGAACCAGATAGACAATAGAGAGGAGTGAATGGTACTTTCAAATTCTTCTCAAGTATTCATTTAACTCTTTTCTTTAATAGCTACTGAGCTATGAAGGCAAGAGTTGAAATCTCACAGAAATCCGAGTACCAGAACATCAAAGCTGACTGGTCGAAATCAGATAACGCGGTCGAGACTTACCACGTGGTTGTAAGTCATGACTACATGGTCGATGGCAGACCGAAAACAGGCTATCCGACTACTCAATTAAAAGCGCAACGTGGTGGATAGTCGAAGATTCCTGAGACCAGATAGCAGAAACATGCTGCAAAGAATAGACCACGGTCGAAAAGGTAACTTGTGGTCTTATGCCCGGCTATGTGGTCGATACTTGACACTGCGGTCGTAAATCACCTTAGTCGGCAGCCACCGAGACCAGGACCACTCGTAGTCATAAATCAACAGATAATTGAATGACAACCATGGTCATAAGGCTCTCTGGTCGACAGCCACAAAAATCAGAACCGACGTAGTCGTAAGCCAACGTGTGGTCGAACGATCAACGTGGTTGAAGAGATACTCCGTTTAAAAGCTAGTTACTCCGTTTAAAAGCTATACTACAATTAACTGGTATACCCTATTTTAAAAAGATACTCCATTTAAAAGCTAGTTACTATAGAAAAACCGAAAAGCAGCTTTTAAAAGCCGAAAAGAACAGACCCAAATTGATCATGGCTGGTCGACCATAGCACTTCGACCACGGCTGCTATTCGACTTACGAGTACATCTGCTAATGTAGCTTACGACTACCGACCGATTACTGTAGCTCTGACTACCGATCAGTTACTATACTCGAACACAGACACACACACTATAAGCTGTTGGTGCCCAGGCTATCCACCGCTACCTTCTTTTTGTTGTTCTCTCGGCGCCCCTCCTCGCCAGCCCCCTCCACACTCCACCACCTGTGACGAGACCGTCGTCGCCGCCTTGGGAGCCCGGAGGGGGTGGCGCAGAGGGGCACGACGAGGAGGGGGCTAATGGGAGGGGCGCGGTGAGGAGTGGGTTGGCGTGGAGGGGCGTGGTGGTGAGGACGGTGTGGAGACTGGGCGGCGCCGACGCATAACCCTAGCGAGGGATTGAGAAGGAGAAGGAAGGATAAAGGGGATTAGGCTATGAGGAGGAAGAAGGTCTAGCGGGGGCTTTTCGGAAATTTAGTAGGGCCGAGCGAGGGGTTTTCACATAATTGATTAAGTGGCTAGGGGTGCCCGTCGGCCCACATCTAAGTTGTATGGACTACATCCGACGGCTCACAGTCGCATTTACATCTTATATCACTCAATTACCTTACATATATACATATGTACATATATAAATATAAATATAAATATATATACATATATATAGGACGCTGAAATGGGGCGCCATGTTGTCTGGACACTAAACCTCTCTGCCTTTGGATTGCTTTTAGATGCGTGCAAGTGTAATGATATATAATATATCATGCAAACCCGTTAACATTTATTAATTCAAAAAGACATCAATTTAGAAAGAAAGTTATTAATTTAGCATGTTGAATCAATCATGAATGAAAAGTCTTGATCAATTTATATGTATGTATGTATGTATGTATGTATGTATGTATGTATGTATGTATGTATGTATGTATGTATGCGCGTGCGCGTGTGTGTTTAGATTTCTGATCTTTGCCATGTTGAGCCCCTTCTCGAAGGCTAGAAGAGATGTGGTCATGCTATCTCCAGCAGGCAAACATATTGCTTCATCCTTGCGTTCATGGAATTAATGTGAACTGCCGTGCAGCGAACGGATCACCGTGCTTCTCCAAGTAAACTTACCGATTCCCATGCATGCGTAGAGTGGATCTCTCTGGTTCCCTCTCTCCTCCTTTCGCCGTTGTGTGCTGCGCTCTCCATGCGCATTCATTTGCTTCTCCCTCCATTCTCCTACGTGGCTACAACACCTAGGGACCAAGAGCTAACGGGAGCTCTCTGCTCGATTCAATTGGCGGAACAATGCTATGGGCAGTGCTCGTCAGTCACCACGTGCCCGTGAGTACGCGCCCGGTGCGTGCGCGCCTCGCTCGAGAGGAGTGCACATGTGGTACTCTAGTGGAGCAGATAGCTAGATACGCTCGCTAGCTCCTCTGAGACGGCATCAGTGAGATGCTGCATGGTGGCGAGCAATGCAACCAGACAACACATGTTCACGCACATCAGCTGTGATTGCGAGAGCCTGAGGGAGCATTAGATGGGGACATGCGGACGCAGTCGATCAAAGTTAGAGCAGGAGCCAGTCAAATTGCACTGTGCTGGCAATGGCATCATATGTACTATCTGGGGATCAGTTGTCAAACATTACACTTGCATGTTTGTGTGCAGGGAGGCAGGGAGCCAGAAGAGCCAGAAAAGCCTGGATCAGTTTAGCGTGCATGCACTTGTGCATGTGGGTGCCCTTCACAGTTCACGTTTTTCCACGCCTCCAATGATCGAGCGCATTACTTTCAGTTATACACGCACTGTACGTGTTTTCTTTATGTTTTTTTCTCCATGCTTGCACTTGAATGCAAGTAAGCCAGTAACTTCTGGTTGCTCCGTTGCCTGAACAAATTTAGGCCCGATTTAGAATATAAAGATTCCATAGGATTTTATACGTGAAATGATTTAGGACCCCTCTAAACTGGCTTACAACTTAAACTTTTGTAGCGGCTGTTAGTTTTTTAAAAATAAATAAAAATTATTATTATATCGTCACGGACAATACAAATGAATAAGGGAGAAAATAAAAGACACAAAACACAAAAAAAACATAAAAAATTGAAATTTGAAGTCGATACATTCTAAATGCCTTCTGCTTAAATAAACTAAAAACCTAAATCAATCAAAAGATAAAAATTGTTTGAATAGAGCCTAATATTTCCGTGGGAGTCGGCGAAAAACTCTCATGTTCTAGACGGGCTGTAGGGTCTAAAAAATGGACTATAGACCCTTCACGGCGCTAGCAACCCCGAACCTTGGTCATGCGAGCAAAGCAAACTACGTACATGGGTGCTCATGGTGATTTCCTCATCCTCCGCCGCCGCCTCGTCGAGCTCTGAGCCGGAATCGATGCACCAGAAAAATACGGCTGCCTCTGTTCGCCGCTTGCACAAAGCCCTTATCACTCCCCTGCTGAGGTGGAGCGGAAAAACATCACCGCTGCGTGGCCTCTGGCCTGAGAGGCGAGCTCGCCGTAGGTTCCCTCCCCGTGGGCCCTGCTTGTCAGGAGTTGAGCCAGTTAGGCCGAAACATGCTTGATTAGCGTAAAGTGCGACTGATCTTGAAAAGACCTAGCGCAGATTAAAAATATTTGACAACTCCAGTGAAAGCAACCGGTGCAAAGTGAAGTTTACTCGTGTAACGATAAATTTTTTTGATGGATACATACGAGACGTGCAGCGTGACACATGCACCTACGCAGCTACGCTGTGACAGGACTACACAATGTGTGGGTGTATTATTGGGCTTACTGTGTCTTCTTTTTATGTACCGGCACGTAATAGGGGTTAGAATCTAGACTATCAAATCGTGGGAGACGCAGCTTTCTACAGGACAGGTCGTTTTCACGTAGCTCGCTCGCTCGCTTCAAGTATTCGACAAAAACAAGCATAAATAAATGCAGATGCATCCGAAGCAACGAGTTAAGATTTGTCAAGTCAACCGCATGCAGCAGAGCAGTCCAAGCTGAGCGACACTACAGTAACCGCTATATAACGAGCCCCGATGCATTGCACAGCGTAACACGAAGGCAAAACACAAGAAACAGGAGAAACCGCGCCAAGAACGAAGGAGTCTCGCGCGCATGGATCCCAACGACGCCTTCTCGGCCGCGCACCCGTTCAGGTGGGACCTCGGGCCGCCGGCCCCGGCCGTGCCTCCGCCTCCTCCTCCTCCGCCGCCTGCGCCGCCGGTGAACGCGCCGAGGGAGCTGGAGGACCTGGTGGCCGGGTACGGCGTGCGCCCGTCAACGGTGGCGCGGATCTCGGAGTTCGGGTTCACGGCGAGCACGCTCCTTGCCATGACGGAGCGCGAGCTCGACGACATGATGGCCGCGCTCGCCGGGCTGTTCCGCTGGGACTTGCTCCTCGGCGAGCGGTTCGGCCTCCGCGCCGCGCTGCGCGCCGAGCGCGGCCGCCTGATGTCTCTCGGCGGCCGCCACCACGGACACCAGCCCGGGAGCACAGTGGATGCCGCCTCCCAAGAAGGTATATATACATGCATGCCATGCCCTTGTACTGTATCTATCTAAGCGTGTGCTGAGTTACTCGTGTGCTTGTTTGTGATGCGATTATACATGCATGCATGCAATGATGCAAACAGTGTGAATGTCTTGAGTTATCGTTTGTTTGTCTGTGATAACGTCATGAATGCATGCGAACAGTGTTGTCCGACGAGCAGGACGCGGCGGCGAGCGGCGGCATGAGCGACGACGACACCGGTAGGAGGATGGTGTCCGGCAAGAAGCAGGCGAAGAAATCAGCCTCCACGAGGAAGGGCAAGAAGGCGCGGAGGAAGAAGGTGGACGAGCTGAGGCTGGACACGCAGGAGGACGAACACGATGGCGACGAGGACGGCGGTGGCGGGTCGGAGTCGACGGAGTCGTCGGCGGGCGGCGGCGTCGGGGAGCGGCAGCGGGAGCACCCATTCGTGGTGACGGAGCCCGGCGAGGTGGCGAGGGCCAAGAAGAACGGGCTGGACTACCTGTTCCATCTGTACGAGCAGTGTCGCCTCTTCCTGCTGCAGGTGCAGTCCATGGCTAAGATGCACGGCCACAAGTCCCCAACCAAGGTATACCTGATCTAGCACCGTTACGTAACATACGTACGTTATATGCACACGTTCCAGCTTGCATAAGCATGCAAATGCATATATGACGACTCCCTGAATACAACTGTCAGCTCAACGTGACTACTGAACTAGTATTGATTACTGACAGTCGATGGTACTACTACAGAAATTGATTTTTAAATACTGTTTTTTCACGATAAATAGTTTTTTATTACCTAATTTTTAAACGTAATATTTTTAAAATATTATTTATTAATTGATTGTATTACTCACTATAATAACTTCATTTATATCGATTAAAATCGTACATAAGTATCTTCCTCTCTACAAGATTATCTATAAATTACTACTATTCATAAAACAAAACTAAAAATCAATGTGAACAGCCAGCCCATAAATTTCGTTCGAGCTAGCCTCATGGAAGTTGGTGTGCAAGATTTTATGTTGCTAGTATTTCCCATTTACGTACCCTCATGGCCTCATCATCTGCATGTGCGGTAGTTGTAACTCCTAACTACATATCTTCCTTTTGAGCCGAGTATATGTTCAGCTTAACTTCGGCTGTAATGACAAAACATAACTAATTGGGCTCTTCGGTTTTACAACCGTGCATAAAGCCATAAACAGAGAGTCGCATTCTTTTATTGAAGAGTGCTAGTATAATGCTCACCTCCTCTAGCGGGAATATCCTGCTTCACTCACAAGCATGCTTGTGCTTTTGCTTCAGTGCTTGTTATTCTTGGCCATATAGTCCCTGTTTCACTAGTTCCATGCACAATACAGTAGTTCTAGTGTAGTGCTAAAACCTTTTAGCTTATGGCACGTAAAGAAGAAAAATCAACCAGAACCGTAGAAGTGTGTAGATATGCTTTCATGGAAAAAAAATAGAAGAATCCAGGGAGAGGTACTTCACATTTTTTTTGGAGTTGGACACGCATGTCGATGCGCAAGTACAAACCTGAAAAAGAGTGCCGACGTGTCAGCTATCGATAGGCTGCCAAAGCCTGCGTTCCATGTGTTGTCTTGTCGAGCCCTAGCTAGCATTAGATAGGCATGCATGACATGGACGCCCCTCGGATTCGGTGGCCCTATACCTCGCTGCCACGCGTCCGCACGTACGAGCCATGTGAGTTCGCCGGGCTGCGCCTGCCACTGTGGCATGGCGTGCTCGCCCGCTCGGAGACGGTGCGATGAAATGAATGCACGGTCTGGTCGGATTCCAGGGTGATTGGATGGATAGGAAAGCGTTCAGTCAGACCGGACGGATGCATGGATGCGCCCTGCCGCCGCGCCAGCTCCCAGCCGCACCCGAGTTATTTCGATCCGTGAGCGCACTGTGCGACGCATGACACGAGCAGCACGGACGAACGGCTTTGGTGAAATGCATCAAACGGGGGCGAATAAAAAAGAAAACCCTGATGTGGGTGGGATGGAGCCACATCTCAAATAGGATAGATATCAGCTTATGATATAAAAAAATTTAGTATACAGTTCAGATAAATTTATTTTAATTTAAATAATATTTTCATGATTTAATCTAGATAATTTAGATCATTCTATTACTGAGTCAGACTGTAACCAAATCCGGCCTGGTGCTGTGGGTGCAGGTGACGAACCAGGTGTTCCGGTACGCGAAGAAGGTGGGGGCGAGCTACATCAACAAGCCGAAGATGCGGCACTACGTGCACTGCTACGCGCTGCACTGCCTGGACGAGGAGGCGTCCAACGCGCTGCGGCGGGCGTACAAGGCGCGCGGCGAGAACGTCGGCGCGTGGCGCCAGGCGTGCTACGCGCCGCTCGTCGACATCTCCGCGCGCCACGGCTTCGACATCGACGCCGTCTTCGCCGCGCACCCGCGCCTCGCCATCTGGTACGTGCCCACGCGGCTGCGCCAGCTCTGCCACCAGGCGCGGAGCAACCACGCCGCCGCCGCGGGGCTCCCGCCGCCCTTGTTCTAGCCGCCGCAACGTACGCCCGCTCGTGGTTTCGGGGGAATGGACCGGCAAATGTGTTGTTGCTGTTCCATGAGCGCTCGGCCATGTTTCGTTCAGACTGTCTCTGCCGCAGTGAGAACGTGGGTTTGTTCCATGTCCGGGCAACACACCTCATCCGGCCCATGTTTGGAATTTGCATGGCCCGTTTGTTGCCGTGTTTAATTTGTTTCATTATGGCATGCTAAACGCGACGATTTCTATATCGTCTAAAATTTGGTTTGGCCGTTTGTACCCTTGTTTTAATTTTTCTCGCTATGACATGCTGTGCTAAATGAGGGGTTTTTTTTCCCTTCGCTTTTGTCGCGAGGGTTGTTTCATGTGCTATAGAATACAGATGCAAGAAAAACGTAACACTTGGAGAAGTAGTGAATCTGACGACAGTGAAGACAAAGCAGAAACAGAACCCTGGCACAATTGCACCATTTCATTCATCAGAGCGGTGATCCGTGTGAATAGATTAGCCGCAATGACCCAGTTGGTCAGCCTGCTCTGTATTAATATATGCCGGATGATGAACAGTCCGTACGGCAACGCGTTTACAACTCGGTTAGCGCAGGATTGGTTAGAGATAAGAAGGTCGCAACTACTTGTAGTTATGGATTCCTGGTGTGTTGCATTTACACAAGATTACAGTAGATTATAGCTATTCAAGATAAGGCGATCTCTATCTAATTATCTTGACATCCCTCCGTCAATTTGGTCGAGTTGTTGTCATGTTCAGATTGCTCCTAAACGGGTTGAACAGCTGGACTGGCAGTGGTTTGGTGAACACATCTACAAGCTGATCACTTGATGATATAAATATTTTGTCCAAAAGCCTTGCGAGCTACTCGTTTCCGAACAAAATGATAATCTACCTCGATGTGCTTCGTTCTTGCATGGAACATCAGATTTGCGGTGAGATAAACTGAGCCGAGATTATCACACCACAAGCACGGTGCGCGCGGCAGAAATACTCCAAGCTCACCAAGCAAAGCCTGTATCCACATTACCTCAGCAGTTGCATTAGCCACTGATTTGTACTCCGCCTCCACACTCCATTGAGAAACCGTTAGCTGCTTCCTAGAACTCCAGGAAACAAGATTTTGGCCAAGAAAAACTGCATATCCCCCGGTGCTTCTCCTGTCATCGGGACATCCCGCCCAATCGGCATCTGAGAAAGCAATCAACAATGAGGAAGGTGATCGTCAAAGAGCCAGGCCGAGGCGAGCTGTTTCCTTCAAATAGCACAGAATTCGTTTCACATCCGACCAATGTTCATCAGTTGGAGCTTGAAGAAATTGGCATACCTTGTTTACATTGAAGGAGATATCCATGCATGTCAATGTTAGGTATTGAAGTGCGCTAGCCACACTTCTATATGTTGTTGCATCTTCTTGTGACAGCAGAGTCCCATTGCTCTTTGATAGTCTGTCTAAGGCTCCCATCGGTGTTCTAACAGTCTTTGCTTTCAGCATGTTGGATGCTGTGCTAGGATTCATTAGGCTTTGACGTGATCACCAGACGCTCAGGTTCTGTTCAGTACCATTTGTACAACCCGCTAAGCATTTTCGTAGCCATTAAGTATGGAGTTTTTGTTCCCGCCCCCCCTTGTTCTGTTTTTCGGTTTGTTCATGCTGGGGGCTAGCTTGATGTTTGTAGTTGGACGAGCAAGCGACATCTAGTTGCCTCTGTACTGTGAGTTTCGGCATATAGATTGCAAAAAGGCAAGCTGATTGGTGATGCTAGTACACGCGTGAGAATTGCATGGCTTCTTTGCATGTTGGCCCATGTGGACTAAATGGGTTCTGTGTTAGACAATTATGGGCCTATTTAGTTAGATAAAAATGAGCAGACCTGTTAACGGGGCATATCAATGCAACACCATATACATATATAGTCACAGCTGTTAACGAGTTGCACGCGGACATAATTAGTACGGCTGACTCCGTAATGCATGATTGAAAATCCAACCATTACACGAATAAATTGGACGGTTGAAGATTTGAGCGCTCTCTAAAAATAAAACGGTCAGATGTTCCTAGACATCTCCGATAAATAAATAGTAATGGAAAGTCAGAAACCGGTTAAAAGTTCAAAAGAACTCTGATTAGGACGACGGCTTCAACTGTGCATGACACGACGCATGAGTTGGATGTGTGTACGTACGTGGCTTGCTCTGGACGTGTGTGTCCGATGCTTATCTGTCCGGGTGGCATCGGACTCGCAAATGGGCAACCGCGTGCGCGCGCGAATTTCTAACGGAGAAAACGAGAGCGGCTGTTGCAGATCAGGTGATGGTGCCGTCGGGAGAAAGCTTTACGAGGGTTATGCTCATTTTAGAGTATCTAACTTGTAATTTATTTTTTATTATTTATAAATTTTATTTTTTCTATTTTTCTAGTTTTTTTATTTTTTTATATTCGTTTGTATTGTTCATGATAAGCTAATCTATTTTTTTATTTTAATTTTTTTTAAAATTTAGTTAATCAAATAAGTCATCATCAGTTATAGTGTAATTTTACCTAGTTACAATACAATTTTAGTCATAAATCAGTTTATTTTAACCGCAGCATGATTTTGGCATCCTCTTCGATATCCGTAGACATGACATGACATGAATGGCCTCTCGACAAATAAATAAGATTGTATGCAGTTTGACCTGAACTAAAACAGGCACACAGGCATGTACTACCTCAAGGTTTGCGAACCCTGCAAGAGGGGAAGAGTTGGAAATCCCAGCCCATGAAATTAGCTATATGAAAAGTAGCAAGAATGAGCCGACTTCCGTCGAACCATCATTCACCAAAACAAGACGAATCAATGCACAAATCCATGCTTCTGTGTCACTATTATCCATGACCTTCTGTTCTTTTTAGCTGCGGCTTATAGCTTTTGGTTGTAGTTTATGACTTTTGAGCTGTTTGTACGAGAGATTACAGAGTAACAGAAATTCACATGCGATTTTTTCTAATATAAATGAAGTCAGTAAAGTATGTACTACAATTAACTAGTATACTCTATCTTAAAAAAATACTCCGTTTAAAAGTTAATTACTGTAAAAAAATTAAAAAATAGTTTTTAGAAGCTAAAAAGAACAGTGCCGAGGTTAGATGCGTGTTGAGTGACTGGACATGCACTCGGAGTTGCAGATGGCTGGTCGGTTTAATGCGCATCTAACATGGCATATTCCGATGCCCATTAAGCCAGTACCCCAAGTACGAGCTAGCCAGGCAGGCCCATTGGCCCGGTTGCCTCTTGCTGTTTTCTAATGCCGCCTTCTCGAATCTCGACTGGATACTGCTGGTCAGCGGGGTTCTACTGCCGATTCCCGTAGGTTTATGCTTCCGTAGCACTAGTAGCGGGGTTACTCCTTATTGACTTTCTGTTCTACAATAAAACGAAGAAGAGACGCTTCATAATACGGATACTGAAAGTAGCACTAACAAAAAATATGAATAACTTAGCACTTTGCATGGCAAACGAATCAAATTTTTCCTAGCATATACCACTCCATCTCTATTGATCGTCAACAGAAGGGTGTTCTTTTGTCTAGTTGCTTATAATTTTCTGTATCCCTTGTGATGTCGACATATATCCATACATTAGTCTGCTAGCTGAAAATATTGACAAGTAAATTGTTTGCCTACACAATTGGTTCTTGACTGAAAAATCTTAGTTTTCTTGTGACAGTCTCTAGTCCAATCAGTAGAAGAAAGCTTCCACATGACCATCCACTATTTCCTTTTGAGTTTCTTTTTCATGTTCATGAATCTCTTAAAAGCAAGGTTTTAACCCTCCTCTATTGAGCTTAAAGCTTAAGCTCTGGCACTGTTTGATACTGTTTGAACCTTTTTTACGTGGTAGTTGTTGTTAGTTTGTCAGTATAATTAATTTTTTAAAAAAATGTTATATTATCATGAATAATATAAAGAAATAAGAAAAAAGACAAAAAAAACCCTAAAAATCAAAAATCAGAAAAGATAAAATTAAAAAACTAAAAGCTAAAACACAATAGAGCATGGCCTAAATTAAAAAAAGGTGTTGCATTTCGTATGACAATTGTTTGGCGCATATAACCAAGTTTTTCTTTCATAAATATACTTGCCTTGAAAGAAATACTATTTTACATACATTGAATAGCGAGCGCGCCGTTTGTCCAACAGGTTACTCAACATACTACTAAGAAGAAATACATCAGATTAGACGCACAGTTGTAGGTTTGGACCATACGATCGGACGATCCAGCGCTGATGGGAGCCCCAAGATACCAAAAATTCTACTGTGTAACCGTGACACAGCAGAGTTTGTGTAACCCACAAATGAGGAAGCGACACATGGCATAAAGTACTGTAGCAACACTGTAATCCCTACAGAAAGGTACTCTTAAATTTGTTTCTGTACAATCCGGCACTGCAGCAACAAATTGAAAAATATTTTTTCGTACGGGCTACAGCGGTGCTACAGTACATTACGCAACGTGTCGCATTCTCATTTGCTGGTTACACAAACAAAGCTGTGTAACGGTTACGCCATAGAATTTTTCGTCCCAAGATACAGAGTCGCTTCACGGGACAGCGATGCCTTGGCCGTTGGCAGGTGCGAGGTCTCCGTCGGTACCGCCGTCTCCTAGCACCCGTAGCTCCGTTTTCTTCTGGGTAACGGCGGCTGTATGCCAGTGTGCCGGCATCCTTGGCCGCCCCCACGGTGGGGCGCTAAGTAGCCGGCAGAGCGGTGCGGGATTGAGGAGTCCACAAAACTGAAACCCACCCCCCTTGCTCCCCCCAACTCGCAGTACTGTCCTCTCCTCTCCTGCCTTCCCCCTCCTCTTGATCGATCGAGCTTTGCATGGCAGCAGCCGCTAACTCCAAGGGGCGGGTGATCGCTGGAAGCTTCGTCGCCCGCGTCCTGGCCGGCAAGGCCGCCTCCCCGAGGTATATACTCGCAGGCGTGTGGACTCAGCCGAGATACACCTGCTGATGCAATTTTTTTTAATGAGTGCTTGTTCTTGCTAAGTTACTAGCACATATCCAAGATCTTGTTTTTATGGAGAGATTCGTAACGGTTTTTTTTTAGCTTGCTTTTGCTTGCCGTGGATACTGTTTCTTGCATCTTTCTCCCCGACATAGGATAGGAGTATCTTGCTTTGTGATTAACCCCTGATTCAGCAGAAAATCCTTGTGTAGTCAAGCGGTGGAGTGGATTTAGTATGTTGCTAGATGACAGTATGTTAGAACTTAGCAAGATCATCTTTTCACATGATCGCCAAACTTTGGAAAGATCGCCAAACTTGTTTAATCCTCTGTCCGTATGTGTCATCAATGCGTAGTACCAGTAGGAAGTCTATAAAACTCTCTTCTCTGCGGACTGCAGAGACCAGGAGAACTCGACCAGGTATAAGGCCAGATCCATGGAGATATTTGTTTACTTCGCGTGGAGATATTTGTTTAGTCATATTTGAGTAGGTTTAGCTGTTTAATTTGAGTAGGATTTTGTTGCCTCCGAAGAGTAGTTCCTTGCTTCCAATGAGCCCTAGACCAAAATGCCCGGTGGTGATGTTGTGCTTGATGATTCGGACTAACAAATTATCTTGCATCATTTTTGGTGAACTTAAAGCTAGTCCTTTTGGTTGTGGGTAAGTCTAGTTTAGTCTATGTGGCTTCTCACGTTTTTGAACAACTCGAGTCATGTTCTATCTAGTGCAGAACTATAATGGTCCACAGATCAATCATGCTGTCTTTTAAGTTACTAATGAAGTCATGCTATAATTGGAGTGTGGTACATGTATGTTTAGTAATTATGGTATTAATATGTGTTTTAATACATATAGGACTAGTATAATCTTCACGCTTATCTCCATATAAGCATAAAACCAAATTGCCCGCATAATTCCGATCAATCGCTTGGTGGCACCCTATCCGTCCGACTACCGACTACCGTATTCCGTTTTTCACAATACTGATCCCAGCAACGACGGCACGACGGAGGGAGCGCCTGGATTTTCAGTGGACTCTTGCACGCGTGCATTACTTGTGTACAATGGTGTCGGCTTGTGTGGAGTAGAATCACCTTTTTTTTTTTTGCAAAAGTAGAATTACTCTTTGGTGCCACTAGGAGTATGATGATGTGATGATAGTGGTGTTGCGTTATGATAGATCGAAGGGCATGGGTTGACTTGTCTCTACATTCTAGAGTGGTTCCTTTCATTGTATCAGTGGAAGAGCTACACTATATTTATTTTCAAGTTGTTCCAGGCAAGAAACAGACTATAACATGCGTTCTTTGGATGAGTTCCAAGTTGTTCTTGTCATTGTTTCTTGTATAATGATTAATTTTTCGATCTGGTCAGCTCTCTTGTTAATGTGTTACTACTGTGAGTAGATAAGTTTGTTCCAGCTGTCTCAGCTTCCTTTGACACTCTGATCGGTGTATGATGTGTGTAGGAGGGCTGTCCACGCATCAGCCTACGACAAGAACCTGGAGGAGCAGGTGCGCCCAGCCGTCGTGCCGGACGATGTGATCGGCAGTGCCGTTAACCCTGACAAGTACTGGGGCCCTCACCCGGCGACCGGTGTGTTCGGGCCGGCTGTGGACGCCAAGGTGGCCGCTGGCGCGCCGGCGACTGGCGCGAATGGTGGTGGCTCGGTGCTGGACGAGAAGGTGTGGTTCCGCCCGCTGGAGGACGTTGAGAAGCCCCCTGTCGCCTGACGGCCTCTCCAGTCTGGTTCGTGCTAATATATAGTATCAGCGGACATGGCATACATCAATACTAGTAGTAATGTGATGCTGGTGCCTAAAATAAGAACAAGCAAAAGAAGTGTGCTCATGTTGCTTGTGGTTGCGATGTACTTATGTACTCCTAATCAGTACTACAAGTGTTTGGTCACCGGTGCATCTTTCGTGAGCGTCATGTTGCAAATTAAAGATTCTAGTTGTGAAACCAGTATACGCCAGGCATTCGGTGTTGAGAAGGACCTGAATACCGTATAACTAGGGGTGCAAATGATACGGGTTAATCCTAACCGATTTGATATTGAATACGGGAAGGTAATTTAGTATACGGTACCGAATCCGGTCGGTACTGGATAGTTATTGCTGGATACAGTAGCAGAAACAAAAAAAAGCTAAAATTCGATCGAATAGCGTCGGTAAACGGTAAATCAGATACTATCTGGCCGGATATCCGACAAGCAAGTTAGTATCCCAACCGGCCCAGCCCATCAATCATTATTGACACCAACCAACCTAAATTTTAATTAAGTTCTAACCTAACTCCAGAGCCTAGGCACTCCAACCAGTCGTCATCAATCCTCCCCGCTTATGCTGAACATGCGTATGAATTTATCACTTATGTTAAGCTTATGTTGTTTCGGCTATCATACTTAAGTAATTTAGATGAATTTATTGCTAGTTGAAGGCTTGAAGTGATGGTGACATGGTTCAATATATATTCCTTTATGTATGCATATATTATCCGTCTATATTATTCATTTTCGATCTGAAACCGTCATACATCCGTCCTGATGGCACCGTATCTGAAACTCTGCACACTCTGAATTTGTATTTGTATTCGGTGTTACTCTGAATTTGTATTTGTATTCGGTGTTACTGTATTCGACTTTCTAAAATTTAAATTCTTGAAACTTGAATTTTTGAAATTCTTTCAAATAAAGGATTTTTGAGATACAAACATGAAAATTTTGAAATTTAAATTGTCTGAATTTAAGATACCAAAATTCAGGATTCAAATTTTGATATTTTGGTTTCAAAATTCATATTTTGAAATTTTTTAAATTTGGATTTTGAATTCTTGAAGTTCGAATTTTGAATACGACAAATTAAAGCAAATGATAAAAAGCACAATATCAAAGATTCTTTTCTTGTTAATCTAAGATAGATACCTTTTCTATGGGAAACATATTTCTGGAATTAATGGTAATTTAGTTCCTAACGTAATCTTGGATTTCTGTTTCACATTACTGGTTATTTTACCAAATAAAATAATCTCGTAGGATTACTGAAGGATTCCTAGGAATCCTCCGAGGATTCCACCAACCAAACACGCCCTAAACACAACCTTAAAGAGTACAAGTAATTGTCGCTCCCTCACAACACTTTCGAACCTTTTAGGATGCTCAGATCCTTGTCCCTGTACAAGAATCTCGTGCTTGGCTTCTTCATAAGCGTCTCTCATGGATTTATATAGTTTTACAAACTCTTCTCCAAAGAGAAGTAGATGTCCCACTTAAAAGAGAAGTAGTAATCCTAATTCTATTAGTATTTTTCTTGCAATTTGTGTAGCGCACCGCTCTATTCCTAAAGAATCAGGATATGAGTTACCCCCTTATCAACAGCATCTGTTTTGCAAATACACGACCAAGTAGTGGAAGAAACAGTCCTTTTGACATCAACAAACATGTTATTGCAGATACACGACCAAGTTTTGTTTTGCAAATACAATGATCAAATGGCGTGCAGATTAATTACAAACACTGCGATACAAACAGGTAAACTGACACAAGGACATAACACTAACAAATCACTCATAATTCACAGCCAAGCTACAACTGGTGAGCAGTCTACGATTAGACCTGACCAAAATACAGCCAAATCATCTGACGCTCCGTCAAGCAAACGTGTTAAAGAAACAGAAGAACAAATACAAATAAATTAGATCAGAGGTTGGAGAAACCATGGTTTCACAACCTGATGCTGTCACATAACACACGAGGTATTGGAGCTCCGAGCTTGCTGTTTCTCCGGGTTAATATTAGATTTATGATCTGCTCCTGCCTATTTGTTTCGAATCAGCACACGTGCTCGTCCAACCTGGCAAGGGCCACCCTCTCTTTGCGCTGCATAGTAGAGTCAGTTTAGTACTCAAAACAATACACTAATAAAAGTACATAATTGGAGGTGACTGGTCATTTACCTTGTGAGCAATCAGCGTCTCCTTGAGCTTGGCTCTAAGCTTCCTCAGGCTAAGCTCTCCCTCCTCTGCAGCAGCCCGGCCGATCTTGCCAGAGAAATCAAGTAGAAATGTAGAATGGTCTCAAAACAATACACTAATAATAGTACATAATTGGAGGTGACTGGTCATGTACCTTGTGAGCGATCAGCGTCTCCTTGAGCTTGGCTCTAAGCTTCCTCAGGCTAAGCTCTCCCTCCTCTGCAGCAGCCCGGCCGATCTTGCCAGAGAAATCAAGTAGAAATGTAGAATGGTCTCAAAACAATACACTAATAATAGTACATAATTGGAGGTGACTGGTCATTTACCTTGTGAGCAATCAGCGTCTCCTTGAGCTTGGATCTAAGCTTCCTCAGGCTAAGGTTAGTCAATACCGGAGGCTCCTTGTTCTGCTTTTCATCCTTCACCTCGTTCTCTTCTTCCACTGCAACCAATTCAGCGCTCTTTTCATTGCTGTTGCTTCGCATGCACTGTGGCACATCCTCGGCTTCAGACGCAGTTGGCTCGCCAGCGATGACACTGTTGGACTCGGTGACATTGTCAAGCATGTCAGCAAACAACGGTGACGTGATGCGATCACCCAGGTCTCCGGCACTGTTGAACGCCGGTGGCATGTCACTGCTGAAAACGTTCTCGTTGCCGACATTCTCGTTGTCTGTCACTGTGACTTGAGACACGTTGTCAACAGTGACCACTTCCTTCTGTTCATCAGCACGACAGATATCAGTGTCGAAATCATCTTCGGCATCCTCATCCATCGCCACTGAGCTTTGTGGCATCTTGTCAGTGGACACCGCTCCCTCCTCTGCAGCAGCCCGACCGATCTTGCCAGAGAAATCAAGTAGAATAGTATCATGGCTTGTAATCGTGTCATGCAACACCTCATCAACAGTTGCATCTTCTTTATCTTCAAAAAGAAAACCATCTTCCTTACCGGCCTCGCTGGCTTCTGCTGTCACAGGCTGCAGAAGCTCACTGAAGACTTCTACTTCATTCTCCGCATTGGCATGGCCAGCGTCGCCGGTGAAACCAACTTCCTCGGTGGTCTCACCGGCTGTCAGCGTGGCCTGCGGCAACTCGTTGACGGGCACCATTTCCATCTCTTCCCTGTCATGATGATCACCCATCTCCTCATCCAATTGCCCGTCGCCAGAGCCCGTACCATCCCGGAATGGGGCACCTCCTTCCTGCTCAACGAGACCCAGGACTGGCGAATCCTCCTGGCTGGGCAAGGGAGCAGCACACTGCTGGACATCGACTTGCGGCTCTTGTACTGCTGATTTACCCGTGCATTCTTCGGCCACTGGTGGTTCTTCTTCCACTGTTGTTGGTGTATCCACGACTACCCCTGAGAATTCCAGTTGGAGAAACACCCACATAACTCAGCACACCGCAGCTACAGAGAACATGTAACAAGTATCTATTGTAAGTTGTCACTGAAGTGGGGGAATCCATGTGTCTCACCTTCGTCTTCCTGACTCGATTCCTCGACTACGTCGTCCTGTTCTTCGTTCTGAGGTTTCGTGGCCTCTTCCACGTCTTCAGCATCATCACGTACCTCGTCGGAAACCGGCAGTGCAAGTACAGTCTCCACATCAGAGGCAACACCTGGCTCGCGCGGCAAACAAAGTTGGCATCAGCGAAGCTAAAAGGCAAGAAATCAAACAGTACAGCCAAATTGATGGAATCAAACTCTTCTCACCTCGCGGCGTCTCCTCGTCCTCTTCCTGCTGCGTACCGGTCTTCCTCGCCGCAGCCCTCCTCGACGTCGGTCTCGCCCTCGGCACCTTCTCCTCTGCCCCCATCAGCACCGAGCTCTGGGTCCTCCGGCGAGTGGTCGGAGCCGGCACCGCCTCCGCAGCCACGTCCTGTGCCTCACTCTTACTTGCTGCCGCGGCCCTTCTCCTTGTAGTCGGAGCCACCACAGATGCGGCCGGAGCGCGCCGGCTGGGACCGCGCCGCCCCACGCCAAGGGCCGGCACCTTCTCCTCGTTCGCATCCCGCTTCAGATCCCCCTTCTCTTTGAGCGGGCTCCCCTGCTTCTCCCTCTGCTCCTCCTCCGCCACCGCATTAACCGCCGGCGTCGGCAGGGCGACCGGCTGCTTGACGTACTCCTCAGTCCCATCAACCTGGAAGGAAACGCGCAAGTTACTCCGTAAGCAGTCAGTCCAAACTGACCAAGCCGACGAGGCGAGTGAAGGGACGAGCGGTGGGTGACTGAGGCCTCACCGTGGGGAGCGCGCGGAGGGCGTCGGCCATGGCGGCGTTGGTCATGTTGGCGCGGACGCCGTTGCGCTTGCACAGCGCCTGCAGGTCGCGGCGGGGGAGCGCGTGGAAGTCCATGCTTACTGCGATCAGTCCGTCTCCTACTCTCGTCTGCTCGCTCTGGTTTGGATTCGGACTGGAGGCTTGGAGCTGGCTCGGCGGAACTAGCGCGACGGGGAAAACGGAACAAGGGAGCCTGGGAGTCGGATATATAAAGGTCGATCGCTTGGGTTTGAATCCGAGAAACTCGACCGTTGGAGCGGCTCTCTCCTTTAGGCCCTGCTGCTTGGAACGCCGGTTTTGGGCCTAGTGCTGGAAATTCGCGGGAGGTTCTCTGTTGTTTAGGACGGACTGGTTCTTACACATTGATGTTCCTTTCGATGACGCAGAATGCATCATATTTTAACGAAGGCAGCATGTCCTTAAGATTTTCTCGACTATAGTCCATAGTTTTTTATCCTAGCATAAATATTTATGTGGGTAAATTAAATATCAATAAGCTAGTAAGTTAAGATGTCTGAATAAGCTACTTAGGAAAAAAGATAGAAAAATCATCTTATTTATTTATAAAAAAATATAAGCTAAAAAGAAAAGTGCCGGAAGCAAAGTAATCTGGCTGCGGTCGGTTGATCCAAAAGGCTACTGCAAAGCACGAGAAGTTTTATAATGTAATAGTTACATAGGATGGTTTGTGTAACAAGCTAATAACACGTTGACACGTGTAAAGCAAAAGGTCCACCACTATCAGGAGAGAGCTTCGTGGCACAATACCACTGTAGCAGTAATGTAGATTGTATAAAAAAATAAAATTTTAATACCAGCGAAAAAATAATTTTTTATAGCTGCTTACTGGTCATAAGTCGTGTTCGTAAGCATATCTTACACCGGCAAAAGCATATATGTCAGAGCACATCTAGGGCAGCTACATGGTAAACAGAGCATAGCTGAGCTGCGCTTGTATGTAAAAAAAAAATGGAAAACCTTGCTCGTCAGTTGCCAATTGAGCATATCATAATCACTAGCCCAACTTGACTAAGATACATGTCAAACACAAAATGCTAGAGTCCAAGATCTCAACAGCTAACAAAGGACTAATTATTGTCAGAGCACATCTAGGAACGTGAAAAATATATGAAATACAAACCAGAGAGGTAAGAACTCTGGCACTCGCCATGGTCAACAAGAACAAGAACATGTAACATACCTAGCCTATTGAACGCAACTGGAGGATCCCCAAGGCCAAGAGTGGACTCATTTACACGAACTGGACGGGATCTCGCGGCAAGATTTGGATTCGGTTGCCCACAAGCACATTGTTAAAGAGATAGAGATAGAGTTGTATTAGGAGATAGAGTTTGGATTATATTTCATATATACCTTATCTCTATATGACATATCTCTTGTACTCTCCTATATATATGACCCCTTGGGTCTCATATCAACACACACAATATTCATAACATGGTATCAGAGTCAAGGTTCAAACCCTAACCTTCGTTCTTCTTCCGCTGCCGCTGCCCCCAGGAGGATCAATCTCATGCTCCCGGGGGCGGCCACCTCCACGCCGCGCGCCGCCCGGGCCGATGGCCGCACGGGCGTGCTCTTCGCTCCTCCACGGCGGCGTGAAGGACCCGAATCCCACGCATCTTGGCGCTTGACCGGTCGTCTCACCGCATGGGTTTCGCGGCGTCGGCGGCGGCCACGCACGCACGAGCGCACGGCCTCCCCATTCAAGCAGCGTCACGGAGCATCGGCCGTGCGATCCTCCGGACCTCCGCGTCGTCCGGCGACTCGGGCACCATCCGCCCTCCTGCGAACGTGCGCCTCGCCATCTCGTTCGTGCAAACTCCACCGCTCCACCGCATGCATCTCCTGCATGTGCTTCTCCACGGCCTTCACGGCCTAGTTGATGGCGTCTCGGTATCGCCGCCATCGGTCTTGAGCTCCTTGTCCAGCACTCGGAGCTTCTCCTCGTGCATCTGTTCGTCCTCGCGGCGTCGAGCTCCGCCGCCGCCGCTCCACACCTCTCCGCGTCATCGCGTGGCGAGCTCGGTCACCTCGGCCTCGCCGATCACCTCGTCGAGCTCATGGCTGCAGCAGATCTGCGCGTCCTCGAGCCGCCGATGGTCGCGCGATTCGACGCGGCGGCCTCGCCCGCACCGCAGTTGCTCTGCATCCGCGCATGTGTCTTGCGCCAAGTGCGGTGTGGGCGCATGCGTGCGTGCATGCAAGCCATGCATGCCCGCCCGACGATGGCTGCCTCGCATGTCTGTGCGCCACACGTGGCGAGGATGGTCTCGAACCGGTGAGCGGGCGGCGCGTCCTTCCGACGCCTTGGCGGAGCCGGCAATGAAGTCCTTGGTGACTGTGCGCCCGCCTCCTCGTCTCACGACCATCGCCTCGCCGGCCGCCTCGCCGCTTGTCCACGCGCCGCATGCGCAAACCCTCGGTCGCCAGTAGCGCTCGGAGACGGCGCCCCCGCGGCCTTCGGCAGCGGGAGTCTCCGTCGCGCCGCGAGATCCGCCCGTCCCGTTGGCGCAAGCATCCCGATCGATCCGAATCCGGCCGGATTCGCCGCCGACGCCGCTTCCTCGTTTCGGTTCATCGCCGTCACTCTGCCGTCCTCGTCCGGATCGGCTTCCTTCTTGCCGGCCGTCGCTCCGTCGACTCCGTCGTCTAAGGTCGGCCGTTGCCGACCCGCTCGACTCCATGGCGCCTCCGGCCTCCCAAGTCTCTGCGCGCCTGCGGCGCGCTTCCCATGGCTCGCCGTGCTGCCGCCCCCGGCCGCCGCCCGAGGCGCCGCCTCTTCGTCGCCGATCGGCCTCCTCCCGTTCGCCGCACGCCGCCTCCTCTTCTGCGCCGCACGTTGGCCTCCTCTTCGCGCCGCACGTCGGCCTCCCGGTCCGCCCCACCATCGCTTCCCGCATGGCTCGCTGTGCTCGCCGCCCTCCGGCTACCGCCCGAGGCGCCGGCCTCTTCGCCGCCAATCCGGCCTCCCTGCACCGCGCCTCCGTTACGCTCCTTGTGCATTGCGCCGCTCGACTCCACCGTCGCTCTGCCGACTCCGTCGTCTGAGGTCGGCCGTTACCGACCCTGCTCGACTCCGCTACCGCTACGCCGTTCGTTTCATTTATTCCAAGACTGCACGCAACGACGACATCATCAAGACTCGGATTTTGGAATTTTTCTTGTTTTTAACTCCTTTTTCAAATGCAATGCTATTGCATACGCCTTGCATTTGAGGGAGGTGTTAAGGAGATAGAGATAGAGTTGTATTAGGAGATAGAGTTTGGATTCTATTCCATATATGCCTTATCTCTATATGACATATCTCTTGTACTCTCCTATATATATGACCCCTTGGGTCTCATATCAACACACACAATATTCATAACACACATCACGGAACGAATCAGGGGGAAGTGATTATTTACGCTTGTATTTTTCTGGGCACAAGGAAATACAGATGTAATTATTTTTCTATTGTAAACACTTGGTATTCTGATTGGGTATGTAAGGTAATTATTTCCCGTTGTAAATATTGCAGAGAACTTAACAGAGACTTGCATGATCACATTGCAAGGCACAAACAGGCCTCGATGAGAAACAAAATAAGAAACATGAATCCACACAAACATATAGCTCTGTCAGGCATTGTCTCAACTCAAAACATAAGCTCCAGAATCACAATTTTTTATGTCAGGTCATGCATGGTATAGACCATAGAGAGCTTATAAGCTATGACAAAGATCAGTAATAGAATGCATGAACTCCAGCATGGACATACTCCTTGCATTAAATCCTCTCTCTGTAATGCACAATCTAATGAAAAAATAGTACAATACTGCAGACTTTTTAGACAGCTCCTGCTGCTCTTAGTAACTAGAGCAACTAGTTGTAACCATGGAGCTAAGGTAGGAAGCACAACACTCGAGTAAACTAAAGCACAGTGCAAGGACAAAGCTGGTTCTTGGGTGAATCCTGTCAACAAACAAAAGATATTAGATCTAAAAACTTGAAAAGTTAGTGGTTATTGCTCAAGTAACTGAACTAGGCATCAACACATTTCTCTGATTCTAGCACTGTAAATAGTCTGGCATGATCTTTAACTCTTATACAACTCTTACATTGATAAATTTGAGAACTGAAGAAGCTTAAATTTAAAAATGAAAAAATGCCAATCAGTAAACAAATTAACAAGTTTCCACTCAAGAAAAGAGAGTTAAATGTATTGATTGACAAAGAACTCAACACATAACAAATTTCACAATTAGAACACTGAAATCCTATATTGAAATCTGAATCAGAAAGTTTTGCTCCTAATTATAAAAGGTTACCAATTGGGATCATGGCAATTAGCAAATTAACAATGGTTGTTGGACCATATTTCCACGAGACCATAGACTACTACAGCACTATGTAGCCCATGGGCACCCTCATTGATCACCTAACAAAAGCAAGATACTCTTCGGCCTGAACAAATCATAGAAGAACAAAGTGCCAGGAAAATTAATGCATACTCAGAGCAGATCAGAAGAGCATTTTTTGTTCCCTGGATACTGCAATCTCAAGTCAAGTCAGAGCTAAGTTTCTTACCCAATTTACCAAGTCAAATTAGCAGCACTTCAAACAAAATAGGCATACAAAAATAATCTGAAATTTTTTATCAAGATCGAAATTCAGAGCATACAAACTAATTCAGAGCTAAATATCAAGTTTAGCTCACATAGCTAAACATCAAGTTAGGCATACAAAAATACAAAATAGGCATACAAACTAATCCAGAGCTAAACAAAATCAGCAGCAACTAGATCTGAAATTTTGTACCAAACTAGTAAGGTGCCGTACATTGTAACAGAGTCTCAAAAGAGAGATACATATCATCAAACATGATCTAATCATTTTTTTGTATGATTCATCTATGGATCGTCTCAGCTCTAACAACAGTGCTCAATTGTTGCTTTACCAAGTGGTAGTAAGACGCAGTCAAGGTATCTCCGTGATTGTTCCTGAATAAGATTTGCAAGGTCATTTGCCACAGTAAAGATTGATACAAGAGTAATTGATCACTACAAGAAGCGGCCTGGATGTCTTAATCTGGAATAGCATGCTGATCGACACTACCTAGCAATATTGATATATGGTAGCTGAGTATAGAAAATGGCACTTATAGATGGAGAGAAGTAAAAAGATCTGCATTGGTGAGGCTCAATGCAGCATTGTACTTGGTGAAATTGCTAGTTGCCATATCAAATGAAACATCAACACCAACTGAGAGTTCTTTGGTTCCAAATACACTAGAAAGGTTAACCATAGGGTTGGAATTCGGCCCGACGCTTGAATTGGCACCAGTGTATTCATGTAGGTACTGGAATTCAAGCTGTTAAGGCAAACAGAATCAAAATAAGTGTTTTTATCTCAATGGTCATCATATTGGATAAAAACAATTGAGCAAACAGAGCGATGCCAAAATTATACATTCCCTAACCTCTAGTCTAGAACAACCAAATTGAGAATTGATTTTAGCCCTTTTAGGATCATATGACGCAATCAGAGGGGGGTGAATGATTGCCTCCGCTTCTTAAAATTTTTACGTAGTCGATGAAGAATCCGACCGCTCGAACGAATACCTGATGCTTAGCTTTGCTCTTAGTCGTACGCGTCGCCCAAATAGCAATCACCAGAAATTATGAACCAGATTGACTCAAGATGTTCTTTATTGCTAAATTTCCGTGGATTTACAAAGTGCCCTCACAAGCACCTCTAAAAAACCTAACACAAAAAACTACCTCCAAACACCGCGACTAAAACTCTTAGCCTCTACTTGCTTTTATATGCTAAAACCCTAAAGCGTGTTTGACTCAAACACGAATACATAATTTTATCTCTACCTCAAATCAAGGGATCCAAAACCCTTCTTAACACGGGTTTTATCTAAACACTCAACCTTCTTAGTTATAGATTCCATCCACAATTCCTAACTCATCACGTGACGAAACTTCCAGGACACACCTCCCATAGCCTCATCAACTTCCGTGTTGAAGCCTCAAGGACCACACCGTCCGTAGCTTCTCCGCGTATCACCACCTTTGATCTCCACATGCTCCAGCATTAGCCCGACCACCTCACGTGATATCCTTAACCGTCTGGACCTCAAATCTCTCCATCCTAGTCCTGGTCCTCCTCGTCACCGACTGTGATCGTCTCCACGCTCACCTGCACATGCAAAAACCAAAGAAAGTTTTTTCCGGCATAAGTTTTTCACAACTTAACCGTCGACAGCACACACACTCGAAACACAACTTTAACCATCTAATAGCATCACATAGGTCATCCACGACCACAAATCCCATCGCTATCAAGAAAACAGTCTCAGATAACTCAGTACGACCGCTAGCTCAACGAGTACTCGAAAACAACAAGTACTTGGGAATTACCATCGCTCTGCTCAAAACATTCAGGAAAAACAAGCATCGCTACTAACCACATATGCATCGAGTACCGAGTACCGATTGCCACGACTACCGATCACATACTATAAGTCTCCGAAAACCGATCGCAACACTTACGACCGCGAAAACCACGACTATCGAGTATGAAGTACTTCCGACAACCGAGTACCAAGCACTACCCACAACTACCGTTCACCGAGTACCCACCTCGTCCACCAATCACCAATAGTCATGCACCAGCTAGTCATACCACTGGCCTAATATGAGTACTCGAAGTACTCGAAGATCACAAGGATGAAACACTCGTATCGATCAAGAAGTTTACGAGTACCGATCGTGAAGCCAACGGTAACCAATCGCAAAGCCTTCAGGTACCGATCACGTGGTCCACGACAACCGGTCGGAAAATCGAAGACAACGATAGCAGATAGTGAAGTTTACGACTATGACAACAATCCTCAAAATCTACAACTATTTATCACAAAGTCTATGATCGCAGCCGCCATGCATGCACTTTTTTGAGAGGTTTCAACGTTGAAGCTCGAACGCATACCACCTCATACATAACTTTATGCGTGTAAACTTCTGCTCGCGGTTAAAGGATCTGCGCAAACAATACTCATCCGCGTGCAAAGTAGAGAGTACTTCACCAAGAACAAATGGTAAATAGAATTGACGATCCATAGAATGTGCAGTGTCCACATTGCATTTTTCTGAAGTGCAACATGCAGTACACAGACGTCCTGTTGCCCATCCCTGTTTCAGCTAACAGGCAAAAGAAAGAAGAGCATAAAAGGATGACACTGAGATTGTGAAGATGTGTCTAGACATCGTCCAGGTATTTTCTTCCTAACTATCATCTAAATTTGAGACCGTTGGATTAGAGATTCAATAGTCCCCATTTTTTTAGGAGGGTGGAAGAGAACTCATAGCCATTGATCTCTAACCCAATGGTCATAAATCTGAATGATAGTTAGAAGAAAAAAATATCCAGATGATATTTATCAATACCCGTTTCATAAATCCGATCGCTGCCAAACAAAACTTTGGAGCACACAGATCTATAACCATGAATCTTCGTTTTCTGTACACTGGACGTGTCCCGCATTGCCCTCCAGTTGTCTTCTGTGGACCCTGCTGCTAACGCTAGTTCTAAAATCATTTGTACCACACTGCCAATGCAATGTGAAATCTGATCTTTTGTATGTACGCTGGTGAGTAGCAAACGATCACGACACGACCGTCTTCACCTTGTAGTTCCTCGCGAACGCGCTGTACACGACGAAGTTGAGCGTGCACAGCGCCGCCATGGTCCAAAAGAAGTAGTCGAGGTGTCCCTCGTTGAGGTTGTCCGATATCCACCCGTGCCGGCCGCCGGTCGCGGTGAGCGCATCCACGACGGCGTAGATGAGCGAGCTCATGTAGCTGCCCAGCGCCACGGTGAGCAGCGCGAAGGACGTGCACATGCTCTTCATGGAGTCCGGCGCCTCGCTGTAGAAGAACTCCAGCTGCGCGATGTAGCAGAACACCTCCGCGCCGGCGAGCACGAAGTACTGCGGCATCTGCCACGCGATGCTCACGGACTCGCCGCGCCCCGCGGCGTCCAGCCGCTTCATCTCTACCAGCGCCGCGACGGCCATCGCGAACGCCATCAGCAGCCGCCCGGCGCCCATCCGCTGCAGCTGCGACGGTTCGCCGCGGGCCGGGGAGAAGCCCCTGAGGACCGGCACGATGACCGAGCCGTAGATGAGCACCCAGGCCAGGACGCAGAGCACCTCGAAGGACACCAGCGACGCGGCCGGGACGGTGAACGACATGAATCCAATGTCCATGGCGCCGCCCTGCTGCACGAACGTGGTGTTCAGCTGTGCGTACGCCGCCGACAGCACTATGCTCGTCGCCCATATCGGCAGCAGCCGCAGCAGGATCTTGAGCTCCTCCACCTGCGTCACAGTGCAGAGCCTCCACGAGACCGCGGCCACCGCCTCGGCGTCGTTCGTAACTTCTTCCAGGTCCGACTCCGCGACAACCGCCGCCTTGTCAAGGAACGTGAACTCGTCGGTGTGCGCGATCTTCGGCTGGTCGATCCTGTCGTGGACCTCGTAGAGAAGGGCGGCGTCGGCGGGGACACGGAGGCTGAGCTTCCTGCACGCGGCGACCACGACCTGGCCCAGGCTCTTGAGCGGCGTGCCGGCGGGCATGCGGCGCTTGTACATGGGCGTGGCGAGCACGAAGCCGCCGAAGGCGAAAGCGATGCAGGCCGTGGCGATGCCAAAGCCGAGGCCCCAGCTCACGTTCTGCTGGATCCACACGATGAAGAGGCCCGAGATGATCATGCCGAAGTCGACGCAGATGTAGAACCAGCTGAAGAATGACATCTTGCGCTCCCGGTCCACCGCGTTGTCGTCGTCGAACTGCTCCGCGCCGAACGGCAGCAGCGCCGCGCGCACGCCGCCGCTGCCGAAGGCCACGAGGTAGAGGCCGAGGAAGGCGATGGTCTGCGCGCCGAGCACGGGGTGGCACGACGAGCCCACGCCGCAGAGCGCGGTAGTCGGCAGGAACGCCGAGAAGGTGACAAGCATCATACCCTGGAGAGATCAATGCAGCCAAATTTAAGCACATGATTGAAGGTACAACGAAGAGTGTTTTAACACGCTCTCTTGCATGTTTTAATTAACACGAGCATCGATCATACAGTTCGGGTGTGCTTACAAGAAGGTAGACGACGAGGGAAACGAGGATGGTGTTGTAGTTGCCCCAGAACGTGTCCGCGATGATCGCGCCAAAGATCGGGGTCAGGTAGCTCGTTCCAAACCACGACGTGACGCTGGATGCACTTGCTAGATTGCTGCCATGCAGAACAGTCTCCAGGTACACCACCAAGTTCGTGCCAATGCCGTTGAATGCCGTGCTCTCCAGGCACTCAAATCCTAGAACCACTGCTGGTGCTTTGCTACCAGTTTTTTTGTCTTGTATGAACGGCACCTTCAGGTTTTCTCCGTCGATCTTTGGACTTCGGTTCTGCAATTTAGTAAAAAAATCGTGCATACTGTCAGAAATCTTGTTTCTGAATATGTGCAAGGCTACAAGCCGCATGATCAGATCGAGTATGGCGTTGTGCTTGTAATTAAGTACGTATCGGCGCTATTACCTGACAAGATAAAAGAAGAAGAGAAGTGCTAAGGAGCATTTGAGTGTTTTTTGGTTTTGTGGGTTAGGAGCACTTAGATTTTAGAACGTTGGATCTCCTATATCCCTTCCCTTCAAAAATGAATCTAGGACGTTGGATCTCTATCTAACGGATCCTCTCATACCCCACTACCTTAAAAAAAATATAAGTGCTCTGAATTTGAGACATTGAATAGAGATCCAACTTCTAAAAAATCTGAGTACTCCTGACCAAAAAAATACTCCAATGTTCTCTGGACAACTCCAAGGAAGAATACTGAAGTGTTGCGTCAAAAAGTACAGAAGATATGGTGCGTGCTACCGCTTTGCTGCATGAACAACTTTTTTGAATCTTCGTGCGAAAGCTAGGCAAATATTTGGATCTTTTAAACATTAACGATCTTTAAAGCTGTTCACGATTCTCTCTTCTTGATGGGGACCTGGTCAACTTGTTGCCATCAACCCACCCTCGTAGCCTCGTGCAAGTAGTGAAAAGCCCTTGTTTCGACGTAACATCTTGCGTGTAGAAAAGGGTCAGATAACGTGACATAAAAGGACACGTAAACATAAGAACAGGAAACGGGTCACCTCGTCGATCGCGTCTTGCATTTTGGCATCCAAGAGGCTAAGCACTGTGCGCCCTTCAGTATATTTAAGAAGAAGAAACTATGAACTGCGTGCCTGAATTACGAATAGGAAGTGATTATTGTAAAGATGATTAAAATATTTTTATTTTTTAGTTATTTAAAGTTGTATTTTTAATCAACTAAAATTGTAGTTGATTTTTTTGAAGGGGGCTGCAACTTCAGTTGATTGAGAGTGCAACTAAGTGTAACTTTAGTTGTACTCTAAATAACCTGAAGTTGCAGCTGTTTTTTTAGGGGGCTGTAATTTTAGTTGATTGAGAGTATAACTTAAATGACTGAGAAATAAAAAAATTTCAGTCGTCTTTACAATAGCAAAACCGTTACAAATACTATGTATGGTGCGTGCTTCAACGCCTAAGCAAAGCTAAGCCGAAAGCCATCACGGACGGATGCGCTGATGATTGATCGATCACAGCTCACAGACCGGTGATAAGATGAGCTTGTGAAGTAGCAAGTACTATACGTACCTCTGGCAGCCGCGGCGAGCGCTGGCCTCTTTCCATGGCGTCGCCGGCGTCCATTGCCGCACTGCAAGCTAGCCCTTGAAATCGTCGAGTGCTTTTGTCAGAACTCCCGGGAGCGCCTTTGCTTCGGGCCGGTGGGAGTCTGAGACAGAAATGAGAGGCGAGCAACGCGGCCGGCTTATATACGCGGCGCAGGCAGGCAAAGCGCGGCACGCGAGAGAGAGGACAGGTAAGCGCGCGCGTCTCATTGTCCCAGTGAATTAAGATCGTCTAATATGAGCGCGAGATCAATTGAAATCAGCGGTTGCGCAAACGCAAAAGCATGCGTTCCACACGGGTAACGCGCACATGGGTAAATACTAGCTAGTTTGCTTCCTCTAGTGCTTGGTCATAATTGACACGATCCATGCCCCCTTTTCCTGTAATAATACAAACAGTGCCTTATTAGATTAGTGTAATTACGTACAAAACGTAAAGCAGTCTTTCTGAAGATTGTTACGCCACTCTAGCCGGATTTTATTATATTCTCAGTGCACAAACACTTTAATTCCTCACTTCTTGCCCATTTCGTGAACCAATTGGTTTATATCTAACGACCAGCACTTCGCAATTCACACGATTTGGTCATGTATTGCATTGCTGTCATTACCCTTTTGCTGATTAAGAATGTCAGGTCGCATAGTTGTTCATCTGAACATCACTTTGATATTAGAATAGCTTGAGATGGGGGTCACAGAAAATTTTAGTTCGGTCAACATTCGACCAATACACCTTAGAAGTTAGCGTACTATCCTGTTGTCTTAGAAGCCAGATAAACACATGATCTGTTGACTGAAGAAAAGTTACTAGCTACTAGTATCTACACGTACCCTCCCATGCCCGTCAGTCCAGCCGTGATCGATCGTATC
Source organism: Bonia amplexicaulis (assembly GCA_036346245.1). Lineage (NCBI taxonomy): Eukaryota > Viridiplantae > Streptophyta > Magnoliopsida > Poales > Poaceae > Bonia > Bonia amplexicaulis. The sequence continues at coordinate 16,084,099 of CM070745.1, read as the reverse complement.
ACCTGTGGCGAAATCAACCTGTACGGCTTCTCTTCTATGCTTTGAAGTCTGAATCACGCTTGAGGCATTAACCTACCAAAATAAATCCGTATGTCAGCTAACCCGATATAATTTGTAGTGATGACTAACTAGTCTTGTTCTTCCGAACAGGCTGGCTCAAAAGCCTGAATCCAAGTCTTGCCAAAAAGGGTCGCATTCAGATTGAACGGCACCCAATCCTACCCAAACAGTCCGATTCATGCTGACACTGACTCAAGATCTTATGTTTGAAAAGGTTGGTGGATAAGTGGATGAGTCGGTAGTATTCAGAAATGCGGCACCAAAAGTGGAGAAACAAAGAGGAACGGCATCGATCTATGCTTCGACTGTCGTTGAGGCGCCGCTTATGTTGGACAATTCGATGCGATTCGGCCGCTTGTACTGCCCTACATGAAGATTGAAGACCAACGAGTTCAACAACCTCGGCTGACGAAGCTCATGAAGCGCATGGGTGCCTCACCTACCGCAAGCCTAATTTTCTCTGCCGTGCCAGTTGCCGCCGGCAGTTGCATGCAGCTCTAGAACACGTAGATACTAGACAGTCGTCAAGGTACGGACTACGGAGGTTAATATCTGTTGGAATTGATCTTGTTTTTTATTGTTTAGTAGTGTCTAAGTCTCTAATAGCGTTTGGTTTGTTGCCGTGTACGAGTCAAGTCCGTGTACAAATCCATAGTAGAAGTCGAGTCGGGTTGTTGAGTCCGTTTATAAGTCTTTAACTAGTCTTTATAAGACGCAATCTAGTTATGTAAGGAGGTACGGAATTAGGTGAATGAGAGCGATCAGATGTGATCGAGAAGTTGAGAAAGAGAAACAAGAGTAGAAAAGCGGAGTGCTTTTGGCTCCCAGGGAAATAATTTGTGTTTGTGTAGGGGCGAAGCCAGACAACAGGAGCATTGTGGTCACCTCCATTGCACGAAAGTATCCCCTACACCGATGAACGGTAACAAACAATAATTTTATAAGATTTGCTAAATTTTATTGGGGTCACTGGACCCCAATGCACGTTCACTGGCTCGCCCCTGCGTTTACGTGTTTCATCTAGTGCATATACTAGGAGCAGAGGAGCTGCGCATTGGAAATATGAGTGCTCGGCGTACTTGAAGTTAACGAATACCAAGAGTACTCGGAAGATCACGAGTACCATAGCGAAGAAGTCGAAGCGCTCGAGTACGGAGCGGTCAGAGTACGAGTACGTGCTATCCGGTCGAAGTCTTCTGAGTACATGCCTCCACATAACTTCAGCATATGGGTGGTCGACGTTTGACTCAATTATTCACGACCCCATGTCCTTCTGTGTGCCCGTGAACTCCCCAATACGACCCAAAACTGGTCGAACAGAGCAATGGCCCTTTGGTGAACACTTAGGGAACCCAACTCGGAGGCGCAGACATGACCTATCATCTAAAGTTTGCACAAGGGCTAAGGTACTTTAACATATTGTCGAAATGCATCACATGCTACCAGTAGGATCGTTGATCTAAGGCAGTGCACCGACCCCTTTTGCAAGTCGGTACATCGGCCCGGGTGGGCTGTTACGACCACCCAGATCGGTGAGGGGCTACTGTTGAGGGAGGGTCCCCACGCCACCTCAGGCCCACAACCACCTCAAAGCGACGATACCTATTGCAGGGTCTACTCCAAACCAAATCCCCAAGTCAACCTCGGACGAGGTGCGTAAAACCAATCTCGGAGGGGTCCAGGGCTAATCCTGGGCGAGATACACAAGACAGACCCCGGAGGGGTCCAGGGTCAACCCTGGATGAGGTAAGCAAGACCGACCCCAGAGGGATCTGGAGGCAACCTCGAGCGAGGTATGCAAGATTGACCTCAGAGGGGTCTAGGGTCAACCCTAGACGTGGTACACAAGATTGACCCTAGAACGGTCCAGAGTTAACCCTGAGCGAGGTACACAAGACTGACCCAGAAGGGTCCGGGGCCGACCCCAAACTCTCGGACATGACAAGGCCCGCATGGAGCAAATGACATGGATACCCCTATGAGTAAACTTGACTCTGAGAGCAAACTTGTAACTTTACTCGTCTCCCTCTCCCACTTATAAATAGGATCTTTTGTAATGGAAGAGGAAGGATATTATTTTGTAACCCTATACACCTATATTGAATACACTTATTGATTGAGTACTTCTCCTTTAGTCCCTCCGCACCCTCAACGGTCTCTGTAGCATCCAGCTCTCGTGGTGGCCTTGTCGATAGTGGCGATTTCGGTGCCTCGCTGCTAGATCCATCATGTATAGGGTTGCAGTGGCCTGGCGTGGCATGGTGAAAGCAGAGGCACAGCCGGGAGGGCGCCATGGCGAATGTGAAGGGAGACCACAGCGGTGCGTCAGATAGGATAGGATGCGGAGGATGCAGTGTCCGTGTCGTTTTGCTGTTGGAAAGTGTCCGCGAGACAGCAACACGACGCGCACGCAGATAACAGCATTTTCCATAGCTATAGTACGGAGCCACTCCGTTGTTCAGAGCAGAACGCATTGTGCCCATCCGGCTTGCGGGCTTTATTTCACCTGCACATTTTGAAGTTTGAACTGGGCTTTCTTGGGCCGCCACCAAAAAAGGGCTGGAACCTTTCGGTCTTCTGAAAATACTCGGGCCATGCATGAATGGAAAACTTCGGTTGTCTGGTTTTGTTCGGCCTGCATGACAGCACATTTGGGGTCTTAGCTTCCCTTCAAAGTACAGGAAAAAAAATGGTCTTAGCGGTTTATCGCGCTCACTGTAAAGGAAGTTACTACTACTACTACTACAGGAGTATGGGTGTGGGCTCCCAGTGCCCCAGGCCCAGCTCCTGCGTTAATTTTTTTTCCGTCTCTTAAAGTTGCTCTCGCGAAACACGACTGCAAAGTCTGCAACGCCGACACGCAGGCATGAGGCAACGAGGCAGGCAGGCATGCATGCATGCATCTCCTCTGAAGCCGGAACATTCATATGTGCCGGTACAGGGGTCGCTTGGTTAGCGCATTCAATTCTTGGCATCGATTTTGAGTAGTATAGCGCTGCTACTGCTGATCGATTGTGTGCGTGCCCCTTGGCGGGACCCAAGGGTAGGTACAACGACGTACGGCAGCGTGAACTGGTAGTATTACGTAAAAGCAAAATAGTTCATACACAGAAAATATTGCAAAACACAATAATAAGATGGAATATAGAAGAATATGTCACTAATAAAGCTAACACAATAATTGGCCACCAAGTGGAGTATTACATAAATGCAAAAGGATTCATATACAAACCATATGCAAAACACAGTAATAAGGTAGAACATAGAAGAATATGTCACTAATTGCTAACACAACAATTCGCCATCAAATTATTGAACAAAATAGTTTGAACAAAAGATAAGACGTAAAAGAAGCACCAACAGCGCTTGTGCTCAAACAATGCTAAAATACCTCTCCAAATCCATTTTTACCAAATCAAACAAGCAACCAATAGCAATGCATTCCGAATTTTACAATACTCTATAAAATTTATCACTTAGACACTTATTATTAAAACTTGGCTAGCTCATTTTCCTAATTTCCTCCAGGTAGCCACGTTCCCAACCGGCCTCTGCTCGTAGTGCGCTTACTGCCTGCACTGCGCCCCTGGTCGACGCGGCCGGCCGGCCTGTGTCCCCAGTCGACACACCCTCGACTGGCCACGCAACTGGGTTGAGCGCCCGAGCCCTTGGCCACCGTGTGCTCACCCACCGCGCGTCGCGCCCCGGCCGGCCACCCCTTGGCCTTGGCAACATCAGTGCCTCACCTCACTGCTTCGATCGTCACCTGCCACCACCGCTCGCTGCTCTAGGGTTTGCCTAGGTGAAGGACAGGTCACACGAGGAGGAGCGACTGAATCGACTCACTCACCGAAGACGCCAAGCGAAAGCCTTGGTCGACGCACGCCTTGTCACTGCCTCGCTCGGTTCACTTAAGTTACTGGGCTGGCCTACACATGCAGAAAGGCTAACAAAATCTTCCGCCCAACTCAACAGGTGGTCTACTTCTACTTCTGTTCTCGGCAGCAATTTGGCACGGTGCCTCACGTCCTCGTCTCTGTCCTCGCGACCTCGCCAGTGGCAATGGGGGAGAGGTCCAACCTCTCCAGATGAGGCGCTCCGCCCCTGCTTCGTTCCATGGATCTATAGTGGTTATCTATCGGACGGACAGGTATGCCCCAGCGCGTAAATGCCTAATTATTGGATCCATCAGAACTCAATCACAGTCGATCGTTTGCTGCTGCTCTACAGATCGTACGTACAGAAGCTCCACGACCACCACCACACGGGGCCGGCCGGGGGACCGCGCGCGCCCGCGAGTACCGTGTTTTTCTCGATCGTTTACGCGGCAGCCGCGCGCAATCCGATGGCCGCGAGCATGCGGCACACGAACTCGACCCATCAAAAAATATCAACACATATCGAAGCTGCTGCTGTTGGGCGCGCGCGATCGAGCGACCCCGCTAGTTCAGATCGAAGCTGCTGCTGTTGAGCACGCTGGATCGAGCAGCTGTTGCACGCGAGGCAGAATCAATAAGATATATAGCAGCCGGCATTTATATATACTAGCAGCACATGCGCGCAGCGGAACTCCGCGCAATGTCATGGATATAAATAATAGATTATCGTATGTATTTATACAAGATTTTATATTTTTTTTGTAGATACACATATATTTAGTACATTTGTCAGGATTATCTATTTACTCTGTGCTGTATGATGATTTATTTAGATACGTAGAAAGGTTATAAAGTGTAAATCTTTTGAATAATTAAGTTGTATCTAGTAGTGTGGTAGTGAAGAAAATTAAAATAATATGGTTGAAACAATGTGATGAATCAACGTAGTCGAAATAACATAGTTGACTAATATGGTCGAAACATCATGGTCAAAACAACGTGATCGCTCAACATGGTCGAGCCAACATGGTGAAAACAACGTGATCAAAATATCATAATCGAAATAACGTGGTCGACCGAAATAGTCGAAACATCATAGTCAAAAATATCGTAGTCGAACCAATATGGTCGAACAACACGGTCGAACGAATGTGATCAAAACATCGGGGTCTCAAAATATTATTGTCGAAAAAACATGGTCGAAATAGCGTGATCGAGCTAACATGGTCGAACCAATATGGTTGAAACAATATAGTCGAAACATCGTGATCAACACAATGTAGTCGAACTAACGTGGTCGAAACATCATAGTCGAACCAACATTATCGAAATATCGTGGTCGATCAAACATGGTCAAAACATCGTGGTCGACACAGGTAGTCAAAATATCGAATCAACGTGATCGGTACAACGTAGTCGATCAAGCGTGGTCGACCCAACGTGGTCGAAACATCGTGGTCGGCACAACGTGATCGAAACAATGTGATTGCAACAACGTGGAAGAAACAGCGATTGCCAATAGCCCTCGACTGTCGACCACATTGGCTTTCGACCACGTTGGCGTTCGATCACGATGGCTTTCGACCACGATGGATTTCGACCACGTTGGCGTTCGACCATGATGTCTTTCAACCACGTTGGCTTTCGATCACAATGGTGTTCGACCACGATGGTTTTCGACCGCGTTGGCATTATACCACGATAGTTTTCGACCATGATGGCTTTCAACCACGATGGCATTTGACCATGATGGCTTTCGACCATGCTGATTCTCTATCATGATGACTTTCGATCACGATGGCTTTCAACCACAATGGTTTTTCGACCATGTTGGCATTCGACCACAGATGTCTTTTAAGGGGCATAGATCACGATGTATTTCTACCATAGATGACTTTCAATGTATTTCGACCACGGACAACTTCCGATGGGTTTTGACCATGAAGGCCTCTGACTACCGGCTATTTCCGATGCCCGGAGGCCTCTGATTATTGTCTGCTCCGGTGTTCGATGGTTTTCCACTAACTAGCTATTTCCGATGGCTGATGATTTCTGACTTTTGATTACTAATCACTCCCTAATGTCGATGGCCTCCAGCTTCCGAGGAGTCGTTTCTAGCAGTCAATTTCGACCATGTCAATATTTGACCCTGGTGTACTGCTTTTCTAATCTCACCACTCAGGCTATATCTAGATATTGATTCTACTGCTATTACCGTTAGATCAGTCATGCTTGACGTGACCCATGAACACTCTTAATCACCCCCATTCTCTTATGTTGCTCGATACCGACAAGGTCGAATAGCATAGGCGGGCACAACCGGTGTAAAGGCTACGCTATCAATGGCCTCATAGACTAACAAAGCTATGGATAATGCCAACACCTACATTTATATCAATCATTCATCACAGGCATGGAGAACGTGAAGTGAAGACTGAAGATAATGACCAATGTGTAGCTTAATCGAAGGTATTCTGTGGGTTTGCCCCGCGGATGTAATTAACCGAGAGCCTTTCGAGGCCCTAGGAACTAGGAGAACACATGGCCTATGTCAGATCTGCAATGCAAAGCAGGCTATAGAACGCATATACATAAAGGAAAATACATAAAGGAAACTGTAATTTTGTTATTCTCAAATGAATGAATAAAATACATATTTTCCCTATCTATCTTATGTTTATTTGTTTTTATGTATTTTAGTACACTGATATGCCCGTACCTTATACCCCGAGGCAAGAAATCCGGGAGCGATTTCTCGAGTCAAACAAGAAGAATACAACACATATTACTCAGAGATATCAATCTATATAAGTAGCATTTAGGAACAAGAGAAGCTATTTCATAATCCAATAGCAAAAAAACATTGCTTTGTTAGAAATGCTTTTGTCTTATCACAAGAGAATAAAATCATCCAAGGAATACTTCATTGTGTGAATGCGGGGGACAAAATTGGACAAGGCCAATAAACAGAACTCCTTTATTATTTCCTGCGGGTTTGATTGACATGATTTGAACCAACCAATATGAGAGATTATGCTGAAGAGTGATATTGGAAGCTTGATGTAAGAAGTCCCTAGCGGCGACACAACATGAGATTGCATTGGTAGTGTTAATGTTAGGCATGGTGTCATGGTCCCAAATGCAAATATGATGTAAGGTAGTCACGTATGAATGCATGTTTGTCATATGTTCATCTATCTCTGTGCAATATAGCATTGTTGATTAGGAGGAGCAGAAGTTGGGCAGACGCCACAGGACGAGATCGGAGTGGTCAAGCAAGGCACTTTGCTGATGACAACGAAGAAATGTGTGGGCATGCAAAGGAAGCATGGTAACACATTTCCTATAGACACATGATATCGTGTTAATCAATTAATACAACTACAATGGGGTGAGTGGGGGGCGGCTCGAGGAAGAGGACACAGGGTTTTGCAACAGCCTGCAGTACAAACCATTGGTGTCTTGCTTCAAGCCTTGGTGAAAGGATACGTCTCAAGGGAGAAGAGCAATAGATGAGAGGAGTTGAAAAGGTAAAATACATGAGATTAGAACAATAATAGCTTCCTAAAACAATGTTTTTAACTAACGGTGTATTTGAATAATACGTTTCTATTACCCTAAGAATGCACTACACTGGATGTAAAATTTTATACCAAAACTTCAATCAAGTTCCCTCATGATGTATTTTGGCTAGAAGTTTTTTTATAATTGTAAATGTGTATCTAATTGCATGTAAATATCTCAAAGCTAATTTAATTACTAGTAAAATTGACTTATAGTTAGGGAGAAAAAAAAACAAATAGTTGTACACAATGTAACAAATATAGCCGCGCAAACGCAGACCACCCTGCTAGTTTCCCTACAAATATAAAAGCTAGTGGTATATATGCCACATATGTAGCACAAACATCCTGTACGATGCTGAAGGACGGATATCTAGGGCATTCAGTTCCTGCATGTACACACATAAGGATATACGATGCAACAGACAGCTAGGGCATTCAGTTCGTTCCATACTAAATATACACATCAGTAGACAGTATTCAGTACTATATCACATGTACACCCAACATGTACATATACGTACACATATGCATGAATAGTGCGCCGTGAGTAGGGGTGGAAAACGGTAATATCCGATATTTGTATCCGATAAAACGCGACTGTCGTAAGTAAAATCCGTATTAAAAAATGTCCGTATTTGTATTCGAGAATATTTGTATTCGTATTTGAGAATGTTCGTATTTGTATTCGAGAATATTCGTATCCGTCGTATTCGAGAATATTCATATCCGTATTCGAGAATATTCGATTCATATTTGATCTGTTTTCAGAACCCAGGAAAAACCAGACAAATTTTGTGATTCAAAATTTGAATTTAGCCGGTTTAAAACCGGTAACTAGTCAAAAACAGGTGAAAAATCAGCAAAATCTCTAGGAATCCGTTTTATCCGATATTCGTATCCGAGAAAACGCGAATGTGATAAGCAAAATTCGTATCCGAAATATTCGTATTCGTATTCGATAATATTCATATCCTTATTTAAGAATATTCGAATCTGTAGTATTCGTTTTAAAAATATAAATTCGTATTCGTATTTAAGACTATTCGATCGTATGAAATCCGTTTTCGTTTTCATCCCTACCCGTGAGGAGTAATATATATCTTAGGATGACGGGTCTTTAGAAGAACAGGGAAAGTAAATGCGGTACTTCCCTTTAGAGCAGAGACAAAAATATGTACCATCCAGCGAATCCAACATATGCCCTTCTCATGCAAGCAAGAGACCAGCTATTGTTCCCTCCCCTATTGTTTCAGATTCTCAACTGCGAGATGCATGCACTGTTCTGCCAACTTAGAGAGAGATTCATGTCTACCGGTGTGTGTGTTACGTGAGGTCACACCAAGGGCATAGCGCTCCCGCCAAGGGCATAGCGCTCCCGCCAAGGGCATAGCACTCCCGTTGCGAGCTGACCCAGCTTTCTGTCACATCCCCTCCCCTTCAAGGATGTGGGGCTCTGCTACTCTTCTTCCGTCTATCACATTCACACTCCAATCTCCCGTTTTTCTCGCCACATTTATCCTCTTCTCCAAGCACATAGAATATAATCTTCTGTTAGATAGCCATAAACACTGAAAAATCACAGACATACACAAACACACAGTGACATATACGCACTGAGAGAGATTGAACAAAAAAATAAGGTTCATATCTAGATTGAACAAAATTTCAATCTCTGCCACACAATGATAAGAAGAAGCAAAGAAACAGATGAAGAAAAGAAAAGAAAAGAAAACTCTCATCTTTCCTTGCTGACCTTGTGGTAATCTTTAAGGTTATTTAGCTGGAGATCGAGTGTATGTAACCATGCATATGCGTAAGTCCTGCATGCATTGTTCCAAGGGTTAATTTAACCTCTCTTGAAGTTTCTTCCCTTGCTCAAATGATCTCCCTGCCGAAGAAGTAGTAGCAGACCAATCTAGCACGTTGAATGGATCCAAGTCCTTGGCCATTGCCTTCTCCTGGGCATGATCGTCGCCACCACTTGGCTTGGCTTCCAAGTACTCCTTGGAGAAGATTAGGCTCATGGGATCCGATTCCAACTCGGCGAGGTCGGCGAAGAAGTCATCGGGCTGGCCGGACTCCGGTATCATCGGCTTGTAGCTCTCATTGAAAACATGGTCCATAAGCTCACTGTGATCCACTACTCTGGCCGTGTCCATTATTCTTTCCAATGCTTCTGACGATCCTACCAATGTCTCCTCCTTCACAACCACAGGAGAAGTACTAGTTGTAGTAGTGGTTGTCGTCGTCGTTGTGGCCTGATCCTTTGGCTCTTCCTTGACATTTGGTTGCTGGGGCTTCTCGTTCTGTGAGTTCTTCGAGCCTGAGCTGCTGCTGCTGTTCTTGCCGTGGTAAGACCGAGTTGAGCCGGCGAGAGCGTTGCGCTGGGTCGGCCATGGGTGGTTGTGCTCAGAGGTGTAGGTGATGACGAGCATGTTGGGGTCAGTCCGACTGCGCTCCACTTGCTTCCGTGCCGAGCATCCTTTTGAGCTACTGCATCTGTAGTACCCTCTGAATATCGTTCATTTCAATCAACAAGAACATTTGTTAGACTCAGCTGCCTGCATCACTTGCTCTGATATTACAACCAGTACCGCACGTACTAACATTAAGTATGTGTGCTTGCTCTCTGAGATGTTCTTATGTGTTATGTGCCAATAAAAATGTTTAAATTTTAGATTGTTGGATGATTTAATTTGCTAAATAAATCACAGCTATTTCAGATGGACTTTGTCCTTGATACGATGTTACTTTCTTATGTGTTTTAAGAGAAGAGAACTAATGTATCACATGTATAGAAATTTTCCAGGAGGCCTTAATCTAGCTAGTGGTCAGCTACCTGTACTCGACCGAAAGAGATTTCAAAACCTGTCCGTGGTGTACATGGATAAATTATATGTATTTGGAGTGAATCACGGAAATATTTAAGTATACACATCTAGGTAATTAAATTGTCACAGATTTATATTTTTTTTCTGTTATGATGTGGACTCCCCAAAAATGCCCATCTTTTAGAGAAGAAATAATTAGATTTGAGAAAGTTTGCTACCTAGCTAACTAGGTAACCATTTTTTTATCTTTCAGTTAATCTTAGCATTAATTCATGCATCGATCATGCAGACACAATGTGGAGCTGAGGAATGATGGACCATATATATAACCTAGATTTATTTACTCTTTTCACTTCAGACGCTAGCTTCGTCTTCATTTAAGCACCAGATCGAACCTTGATAGATGCTAATGAGTTAGCAATGTACAGAAGCACCATTAATCCAATCAATCATCTTTCTTTTGAAACACAAACCCGAATTAATTAGTAATTCGTGTGTACATACCTTGGGTAGGGAGAGCCCTTGATAGGCTTCTGGCCGTACTTCCTCCAAGCCCAGAGATCAGAAGGAACCACCTCCCCAGAACTGGGTCTTCGCCCCGCGGCGGTCGGCGCCGGGATGCACACCACCTTCGTTGCCTGGTTCTTCCTGTGCACATGGATCATTGGCAAGTTAACACTGAATGGAATAAGTATCACTAATTAACACAATTACTTTACAGAACTCTAGGTACACGCAATGTTGCAACCAAGTAAACTAATTTCTTGGAAATTTTGCAAGTGATTGAAACGCACTAGCTTAGGGTTTCAAAAGCCGACCTTGCCGGCCGGAAAGAAAAGTAGCTAGGTCTAGATAAACATTTGCACACGACCCTATATAGGCATTCGGAAATATTCCCACCGATCGCCATGTGTTCATGATGGCTCTTGTGCCTAAAATTTCGAGCTGTAGGCAACACTCACGATCTTGCCAATGCTTGCCACAGCCCGAGAAATCCTCGGAACTCCTCCTCTTTTCTTACTTTCCTTGGAGGTGCAGTGCAGAACACGAAAACAAGAACAGCAAATTGACGAGCAGAAGAAAAAAGAACTCGCGCAACTTTCCCTAAAATCATAGCTAGTCAAGATACCGTGCATTCAACGCAACGAAGAATACTTGGATCAGTTCAGATCTAAGGATGGGATGGCGTTTGCCGGCCCAACCTGCGCTTGATCCCGCCGCCGCGCGGCGATGACATCTGCATGCCGGCGACGGCGGCGTCGATGGCGCACCCGGCCGCCTGCCCGGCCGTGACGCCAAGTTTCACCATGTCGCCAGCCATCGCCGGGTACGGCCGTATCGCCCTCGGCGACGGCATCAACCTCGGGGCCAACCCACCGACGGCAGGCACCTGCATCCCCCTCGGAAGGAGAGGCTTCCTACCCATGTTCAACAGCTGGCCAAAGCCACCGTCTCCGCCTCCTCCGCAGCCGCTGCCGCCACCAACAGCCGTGTCGAAGCCAACCTTTGCCATCGCGTCCGGTATGACGTCCAAGAAGTCCGCGCCCGACGAGTAGTCGCTGCTGAACGGATCCGCGAGACCCGCGAAAGGGTCCCCGATGTCGGCGCCGGTTCCCCCGGCTCCGCAAAAGTCCGATGACGACGGTGGCGGCGGAAAGAGCATCGGCTCGGCCGGCAGCTGCCACTCGGCGGCCGTCGACGGGATGTCGACGCTGGCGCCGCCGGCCCGGACGATGTCGGTGAGGTCCCCACCGGCCGGGTCTCCCTCCATCCTCTGAAGGAAGTAGTCGCACATGGCTACCTAGCTAGCTAGGGCTCTCTTTGCCGATCTCTCTCTCTTTCTCTAGCTCTCTCTAGTGGATGCTTGCTAGCTGCAAGCAAGCTACCAACAGCTAGCACGATAATTCTCTTGCTTCCACACAATTCAATTCACACCAAGTCTACCTAATCGGATACCCAAGAGCAAGCCATGCATGTGTTCTTGAAGATCGATGCAGGTCCGCTTGATCTGCTTGGAGCTAGGCAGAAGAAAGCAAGCAAGCAAACTCTTGTTTTGGTTTTGTGGCCGGCCGGGGGCAGAAAAGGAGGTAGGGTGGAGGGGAAGCAGGATGTGAGAGATGGGCCGTGGAAAGGCTGCTATCTTTTCCTTACACCAAGCAAGCAACAATGCAACTATGCAAGAGAGAGAGAGAGAGAAATGGGTAACTTGAGTTGGCTTCCAAGAGGACAATAAAGAAGTATGTAAGAGCAGAAGAGAGAGAGAGAGAGATCGATGGAGAGCGAGCGAGAGTGATGGGTTGTGGTTTATTATTATCTTTTTGGCAGATCGATGTGTAGTGTGTGCATACACGAACTGATCGATGGACGGACGTATGGATGGACGCTAACTTTCCCCAGGGCTGGGAGTGGGGAGGAATGCGATCCCCATACGCAAGGCCGCGTGGCCGTGGCGGGTGCTTGTCGCGCGGTAAAAGGCAGGGCGCTGCATGCATGGTGAAAACTGGAGAAGAGATCGCCCTGCCTCGTCGTACCGTCGTCGTCTTGACTCACCCTGACCCTAAGACCCGGCTCACTGACTGGCTGCATGACTGGGCAAGATAAGGCAACCGTGAATACATCGATCTTGATCACTAGCTCACGACGTACAGTTTTACATGCATTAAGTACGTACCTGTAATTCTGTTTGTAGTATTATATGCATAATTAATATGGTCCATAATTATCTGGATAGCCTAGCTAGCTTATAATGCTATTGTGAGGCCAGTAGCTAACATCGGCTGAGCGGAAGTACATGACAAATGCCATACATGTGTCGTGGTACGTACGTACAGTGAGGGATGCATAGTTCCATTTACTTTCGGTCGTTTTACCACACAGGCTATACATGCATGTGCGTGCTTTGATCTGAAATGGGCTTGCGTTTGTCTTCTCCTATATGTATGTGTAATGGGCGCTAGTGAATGGGTAGCTAGCTTGTTTGCACCATAGCCATTGACCAAACTGACTAGCTGGCTAGCAACACCAACGCAACCCCCTCATTTCACTTCAAACTTGAAAACGGTTGATATGACCGACGATCGATGACAAATATCAGTATATATGGTACAAAACATTCTAAACTGTAATATAGTGAATCATATGCCATGCATGGAGCTTTATTCACCAAAAAGAAAACAATATTAATTATGTATGAGCGTATCGTAAACAGTTGTACTTCTTCGGTTTTGCTATTTGCAAGTTGCATGTTTTTTTTCTGAAGTCAATTTTCTTGGCCTTTTGAGGTGTGTGTGTAATTCTAGATCGGCCCAATTGTTAAGAAATGTAACTTAAGAAAGCATAAGTCACCTTAGAATACATCCGATCCCCATACTTCTTTACTTGAGAATATATTTTTCAACCTGTCCTTGTTATAAAAACTTTTAGATACGAAAGTACTAATTTGTATACATATGCAAATGTAGTATGTACGTATAAAAAATACTTGACTTTTTAATTGGATACTGGCAGATTCGAGAGTGACATGAACATAATTTTTCCTGAAAAATATACTACAATACCATCTTATTATGTTAACTTTATCATCTAAATGTTTTTTCTTGTCGATTTATTTCATATATATGAACATGCTCGTGGTATTGAAGTACAACATACAGCGATCAGGGCCGTTCCTGTCATTTTGGAGGCCCTAGGGCGTGACAAAAGTGAGGCTTTTTGTTCTAACATAAATATGTAACAATACCTCTTATATCAATTGCAAAAACTAAAATTAATATAGTAATCATTACATAGTTCGTCATAAAATACAAAGTACTTATTGGCAACATGAGACTTAATACATCGTAAAATACAAAGTACTTATTGGTGATAATCCACTAGCATGTTAATATTGTGAATAAGTCTTATAAAACTATAACATGGTACTAAGAACAAAATAATTTAGGAGAAGACTATATTAGCCAAAATACGCTAAGGGGGAGCCATGAGCCATCATCTATCACCTGCCGAACAAGCAAGCGAGTTATGAATATAATGATCACAGAAAATAATTTTTTTCTAACATTTCTATATACAAAGTCATTGATAATAATATCAACATCAATCTGATCCAACATATCCTTCTCAATGCATAAAATGACCAGAGCATTCAACCTTTCATGTGACATTGTGATGACCTCAAATAGTTTTTCAACTTGTCTCTCTTAGATCTAATGGATATCTTTATATAAGAAAGAAACTAATGTTACAAGAAATTACAAAATGAGGGGATTTCAAGTAGAACTGTTGCAAAATGAAGAAAATGAAGACGAATTAGTTGGGAATCAATGAAATCGGGCTCTCCTCCTACATTAATCACTACTAGAAAACGGATCATCCCTCACGGTTCAAAACCGTCAAGAAAATACAAAAAACCGTCAGGTTTAATTTCTTGACGGGTTCCGTCGAGCAAAACCCTCGTGGTGGTGGCAAGGAAAATTAAATTTGGCTGACGGGTGCCCGTCAGGGAACTTTAACCTGACGGTTTTGCTCGTCAGGGAAATTTAACCTGACGGTTTGGCCAGACCGTCAGGGAAAAAAATTAAACTGACGGTACAAACCGACAGGAAAAATGACTTTTTTTTCTCAGGGACCAAAACCGTCAGGAAAATAAATTCTACTGACGATTCAGTCACCGTCAGGAAAATTGATTTCATTGACTGTTTGTGTTACCGTGAAGAAAATATAGGCTGACGGTTTGAACCGTCAGCAAAATTGGCAGAAACTACTAACATGCTAATTATGACAGATTTGTTCAGCTGACAATGAATTGGCAAACAACTTACGAGATAAGCATTAATATCTAAATCACAACACCATCGTTACATAGATCAAGAAACATATAATATGTAGCAGACATTTATCATCCACAAACATGGTCATATTTAGCAGAAATTTATCATCCACAAACATGATCATATGTAGCAGAAATTTATCTTTACAGATATACCTTCGCTACACCAAGTAATATTGTTGTAGCACAGAAAACAACATGGACCAAACTAAGTACAAATATGAAGATGTGCAGCTGATGCAATGCCTCAAGTGATAGCACCAAGTGCTTGATATTGGGGACCTTCTTCCTCCTCCAGTAGACAAATTAGCACCTGCATATGTTGTAAATAGATTTCGTGAATAGTATTATATTAATCTAAAACAATAAATATTCATGCCAGAGGCCCACACCAAGGCAGGAAGTAGGTTTATCATGATGTACTATTAACTAGGCAATATATTAAGGAGTTAACAAACCAGCGTTAACAGAGAATCTTGTGCAACTTGAGGGCCTCCTTGGAATTAAGAATTTGCCCTTTGAACAAGTTGGTCTTGCATTCTTTTTCAAGTAAAGAAACGTGTCGCCAAACTTTTGGGCACTTAATGTGGCGAGGCCAATCGAAGTCGATAATCACCGCCATGTAGAAATCATTGCGATGGGACACGCTAGCATGAAGTAGGATGGCTCTGAATCATCCAACTGTGCCTTCAACAGCTCATTTTGATATTATCACAGTGCCCTGAGCGCTATAGCATCCAGCCAGCTAAAATATCCCGACGGAGTGCTGCAATACCCAATTCCAAATGTCAAAATAGGAAGGACAAGCGGGCAATTGTAAAAAGTACGAAGTTGAATGTTCAAGTCGTAATATGAAATGTAAAAATTCAGTTAACACCAATGGAAGAACATACTATCACAGTTGGAACTTGGAATTCATGTCCACGAACAGAAAAGATGCAATGCTTAGAGAAAGCAAGGGACATCAAAATTATTCTCTTTGTGCATCATGAAGGTAGCAAGGGATGGAGAATGACAATCTGTTTCATGAATTGTTTCGAGGGCTCACAATTTAGGAGAAAAGTTAGTTTTTGAGTCACAAAAGGAACAACACCTTGTTGTAAGACTGTCCTTGAGAAACCAAACAGTACATGCCACATAAGGGAGCTTTACCACGCTGCCAGCCACTATACATCCATTCATGGTCTGCCATGAAATAGTTCTGTGTGCATAACATGAATATCAGCCACTATATTTGCATTTGTATATCAGCCACTATATTTGCATTTGTATATCAGCCACTATACAATTGTTTCAATGTATCAATTATCAATGGTCGATGGACATATGTGTATATGAATATACCAAGGACAAGATCTCACCGGCGGCTCCTCGTGGTGGGGGTGCCCCTTGTGGAGAGTGTATGCTGCCAGGAGGGTGCACGTCACGATCCCAACGTAGGTGATCTTCTCCCACTTGGCCGTCTCATCTGCGAGAGAAGATCAAAGCCAAAATCCAAATCAAAACTCACCAAACAAAGAAAAGACAGGAGGCGGCGCGATTTTGTGGACGGCCGAGCCGGGTCAGCGCGGGGCGGGCGGATTTGGGGCGGGCGGAGCCGGGGCGTCGGGGTGGGAGGACGGTGGGAGCCGGGAGGTAGGACTACGGGCCGGAGCCGGGCGTCGGGTCGTGGGCGAGCCGGGAGGCGGGTCGGCGGGCGGAGCTGGGTCGTGGGCGGAGGCAGGCGTCAGTCGTCGGGACGGAGCCGGGCCGTTAGGCGGCACTGGGAAGCGGGCGGGGGCGGACTTGGGGCGGGGCGGACACAGGGTTGGGCGGATCGGAGGACGTGGGCGAGGGATGGGGAGGAGGAGGCGCGAGGGATGGGGAGGAGGAGAGAGATCTATGGGCGCGCACGCGGAAGGGCGGACACAGGGAGGCGAGGCAACGGGCCAACACAGGGATGGCGGATCGCGGAGGAGGCGCGAGGATGGGGCGCGACGGTTTGGGGCGGAGGAGGCGCGAGGGGATGGGGAGGAGGCGGCGGCTGCGAAAATTTGGGGCGGAGGAGGCGCGAGGGGATGGGGAGAAGGCGCCGGCTGCGAAATTTTTTTAGGTTTCCCAGGCTGCGAAAACTCTACGCTAGAAAGTAGAATAGCGGGCCACACATGATCAAAAACCTCACGGGCTGGAGAAGTCTCACATGTTTATGTTTAATTATCCTCACGGTTCATGTAATACCGTCACAAAAATAGTGTATTTCTTTGGCGGCATAAAGAGCCCGACAGGAAAATATATTTTTCCGACGGTGCTACGTGGGCCCGTCACAAAAATTGATATCCCTCACGTTCTATGCGGGCCCGTCACAAAAATTAAAGCCCGTGAGGGATGATCCGTTTTCTAGTAGTGAATGGCTACAACGGTGGTGTTTGTTTTGGGGAAGAGAAGACCGGAAGAGGAGCGGAGAGGTCAAGGGGCGCAGGCGGCGTGCATGGTCGATTGGATCTGGTGGATGACTCACTCAATGTGTTTTCTCCATGAATATCCATGCTTGGATATTTAGGGAGTGCTCAATGCTGGATGCACAATATGGACGAAATGGACCATTATTTGACTTTGTCAGCTAACCTAATTAATCATTAATTAACCATGTTCAGTATTTAACACATATGTTATATCATATATGTATACATACATGGGCTAGGGGCCCTAGCTTTCGTGGGCCCTAGGCGGTCGCCCCTACTGCATAGGTCTAGGGACGGCCCTAACAGCGATATGTTTGCTTGGAGAGAAAAATAAGATCCAGCCTATAGGTTAGTTATATACATGACTCTCATCTAGACTAAAACTATACATATCTTGATATATGTCAAATTAGTTATATTTTAATAAAACAAAAGTTAGCTAATGACATGTTGAAACTAACTATAAATAGCTCATCCCGCTCGTTTCAGCTTCAACTTCTAGCTTCTGGCTTATTTTTCACTATTTATAAATTTCGTCTTTTTCTAAACTTTTGGCTTTTTTGAGCTTTTTTATCGGTTCTTTTTTCCCGTATTCGTTTGCGTTGTTCGTGATGAGTTAGCATATTTTTTTCTATTTTTAAATTTTTTCATTTAATTACGCCAAATAAGCCACATTTAGCTATAGTGAAATTTTAGCCGTTACAGTGCAACTTCAGCCATAAGGCATAGCTTTTCAGCCCAACCGAGCGGCAAATCCAAACCAATCACGCATACAAATCCCTTTGCTAAGCAACTCTTGAGACATATCGCACTGAGATCGATTAAGCTCATAGATTTTGGTCATTTGGAATCGATCAATTCACAAAGAGCTATCTCTTTTGCTTTCTCACTGCTAATTAATTAGTAATTTAATTAGGGTTCTGTGATTATTAAGGATCAACAGCAAGTGGTTCTTGAAGGTGACGCTACAACAGGGATTAAGCAAAAGGTGAGTTGCTTTCTGTAGGAAGTTTCTTTGAATCTTATGACCTCCTGGACATGGGATCGCATGTGGACATAATCTTGAAGCCCCCCTCAATTCATTTAATCAGACATGGCCAGTAGGAAATAACATCCATACCTTGAGCTATATATACAGCTAAAAAGATCTTATTATATATCACTTTGCACAATCTCTTCAGTCATTGGTCGGCAAGCAACAGTTGCCGTGTCATGGTTTTGGGGAGCAGAAGATCCGGAGCCCATATTTGGAGGCGTTTTTGGCGCACAGGACATGTTTGATGGGCGATAAAGTTCGATATTGACCATGCTCTAACAACTTACGGTTTATTTTTTTTGACGGTTGCTTTTAGTTTATAGTTAAAATTATAGTGTATTGACTATTAATTTAAAAAAATAGAAAAAAAAATTAAAAAAACGTTATGTCATCACGAACAATGCAAAGTAATAAGAGATAAAAAAGGCAAAAAAAAAACCCCTGAAAAGATAAAATAAATTGGGATTAGAAGCCGATTTGTTTTAAGTAGCTTCAGATTTAAATAAGTTGAAAGCTAAAATAAATCAAAAACTGAACTTATTTAGAGCAGACCATTATCTATTCCCACAATCGATATTACTATACTGAAGCTGATCGAGTCTGCTAAAACTAATTAGCATGCGCTCGTTCGTCAGCACAGTCGTGTACATTTGAATGGTCATCTAGAAACAAATTTTTGAGGACTCAACCTAAGCTGCAAATATATTCAGTGTATTACAGTAGCTTGATCAGTTGATCTAATTCCAATTAAACCAGCATATAACATTGTCCATGTATACGCGAGTAGCGCCCTTAGATCCTAGTTAATCCATGGAGCTGTGACAACTTCATGTAGTTAAGCAAAGCCCCAAGCTAGGTGATCATGATAACGCTAATTTGAAAAAGGAAAGAAAGAGAAATGCATAACACCTACTCTGTGCTCTTTCTCCTTTAACATCTTTGGTATATGTGTATCGATTACTGTACACATATCTTTCTCAAAAAATATACACATGTATATGCCTTAGTTAGAAGCATACTATTTTGGATTTAGTTAATCAATTAACGTGCATGAGTGACAGAAAATTTTAAAAAAGAACTCAAGGGAGAAAAGAATTTCACGCATGATTGTTCGCTACTACAAAAAAGCTCATTACAGACGATTCAGAAACATCACCACAGGCAGTTTCCTGAACCGCCTTTGCTTATGGGTCAGTAATACCCTAAGGGTATTACAGACGATTTTTAAACTGTCTATGCTAACCCTTATCACAGATAGTTTTTAATTAGAACCGTCTATGATAATAGTTATCACAGACTGTTCTTACTATAAACCATCTGTGATAGTCTGTTATCATAAACGGTTATAGTTAAGAACCGTCTGTGATCGTGTTCTCACGTTATCATAAATAGGCATTTTTAGTGCATCAACACTCTCTAATTATGCTCAAACAATACAGATGAACTAAAGTAGGCCTATTTATGATTGGCGTCATGTCTTTGGTGACTCGTTGTTTAAGTTGTAGATGCTGTTGTTTTGCTGCTTTGGTGTGTAAGAGATGGTTTCATTCATCTTGGATTCCTATTGTTTTCTCTCCTCTCTATTAATGGAATGTGGCAGAGTGCTTGCCCTTTCAAAAAAAGAATTTTAGCGTCATATCTTCATCCTGCAATAAAATATGAATTTCAATAAGAGCCGAAATCCTAACCATCCATCAATCATCACAAGAACTAGGCATAAACAGTTAATTTTCACACGCACGAGTATTAAGATTTACATGGCCGAAACCCTATCCATCCAACAATTTCGTAATTTCATATCCAAACATCAAGAAAAAGAGGGAAGGGGTGGGGATATATCACCGACGATGAAGGAGAGGCAGCGGCAGCGGCACCATTGTGTCACGATGGCGACATTGCACAAGACACTCTTACAACAAGAGTGCCTTATGCAGTGAACTGTGGCGTCAATACTAGAGGTGGAAGAGCTCAGGGAGGTAGCCGGCGTCATTTGGGGAGACAGCGCTTCGATCGGTTTGGGCGAGCTAGCTAGGCGACGCTTCGGTTTGGAGTGTTTAGGGAGGCGTGTGGGCAGCATATATAAGGATATTTGGGTAGCGGAACTGATCAATAGTTGAGAGGTCGCGATGTCGCTTCAATTTGAAAGTTTGAATAAAGGGCGCGGCGAAATATCACAGATGATTTTTAATACAATCCATCTGTGATGGATTAATATCACAAACGGTTCTTGTCAATAACAGTCTATGATACTTCACAGACGGTTTTCAATATGAACCGTCTATGATATTATCTCTTTACAGACGGTTTTTAGCGCTGCTAGTAACACAGACGGCCGCTAAACCAAAACTGTATGTAATTGTATTTAATACTAATGATTTTGGTCAACCGTCTGTGATGAAATGTTCAGTATTTTTTTTTGTAATGGTTGTTGGTAGCTTGCTTGCTAGTCAAAAACCATATTCAACCCGCGTCTCTCTTTTTACCTCTGGCCTGCGGAATCTATTTGTCACGTAGCTAGGCATCATCTTGGTAAACTAATTAGGAAACTATGAGCATATGATTTGATCAGTTCGTTTGACTTAGAGCTCATTGGAGTTGGGTCAAGGCCAAGAGTCCTGTCACTTAACACCACACATATTCAAGCATGGAGTATTTTTTGGGGTGTGTGCACTAATGTTTTCTACTGACAACTACACTTTGTGTCAATTTAGAGTTTTCTTTTTCCCTCTATCTAGCTCCTAAAAAGATTCCAAATTGTACTATAGTGCCAAATGGTCTCACTAATTACTACACTTTGTCTAGGACCAATGCGGACAACCTAAGGAGTGAATGATTCTCTTTAAGGTATTCAAAATCATCACTTAAATAACTGATAGTCATCAAGTTCAAATCACTCCAACACGGCTAAACAAAATAAAACAAGAAATAAGAGCCAACAAAATTAGCAGCCTCCTATAGAGCTGGTCAGGCCACCATTAAAGGGCCAGTCTAGCTGGTCTAATAGCTGGCCTACGACTGGTCCAACTGGTTCTCTGTTCTCAAACCTAAAAACCTCGCGGCTCTAAAGCTCAAATCTCAAAAACTTGTCCAATTCTCATTCAAACATATTCAAGTTTTGCATGAGACTTCTTCAAGGCAATAGAAACTTAAACCAATAAAGTGTCACAAGGTTCTTGGGTTCAAATTCACCAAACTGAAGAGAATCAAATCTACTTCACAAGAACACCAAAAACCCTAAATATCAAATTACTTCTTTCTCATGAGAATATAAGACATGAGGTCTTCCAGATCTATTCTCACATGTTCTAGTAAGGTAATTTAAGCGAGAGATTGTGCAGGAACTCTCACGAATTCGAAATCACAAATTTAGCTCAAGAACAAGCAAAACCAAGCTAGAACACAAATAAGAGCATAATTGAGACAAAACTTTGATCTATTTCAGTAGAGGATAAGGCTTACATACTTATGAATGATTACAAGGTGCACCTAAAACATCACCCTTTCCTTTCTCATATTCTATCTCTCACAACCATAGAAGGAGACAAGGTGGTAGGGCAAAAACTAATTTCTAGAATCCTTAGATCTACCACCTCCTCTCCTCCCTTTAAATGACCAGCACAACACTAATAGGTCCAACCCATTAATCTTATCAGAAAACCCATGAATCCCACTAACACGGATTTTACATACTCACATATGCTTCTCAAAGCGTTTACAAGACTTAACCCTCTAACTCTTCAGTGATTGATTCGCTTATCAATTCTAGCTCTCCTTGACTTAAACTATTTCTCCCTTGAGCCACTCCATACCGTGGTTTTTTTCAAGACACCAACCCGGTATTTAGCCAACTATCAAAATACCCTCGACGAAGCTTCCGGACACCTTCCCTTGACCCCGTCTTCATCTTTACCTCAAAACATCTTCCATGCTTTAACACATAGCTTGTAGTGCACAATGACTAGCCATCACGCTTTCACACCCTCGGACTCCCCATAACCATCTCTATGTACATTGGCCTCGTCACTTGGCACACCACATGCACCAACTCGTCTCTTTACAATCCTTGTTTTCTCTGTGCTTCTTGATTGAGCCACGTATTCTCACCCGGACTTACATGACTGCTCGGACCTCAGCTCCCCCGCCTAGTCCCGGTCCATTGCTGCCGACCGCGTCTTCCAAGCCACCTACACATTCCAAGACCAATCAACCATATCGAGCATAAGTTTTATGTATTTGACTCACGGTAGTCAAAAATATACATCATGCAATGTAACATAAACCCTTATAGCTCCCAAGTCATAATCCAATCACAAACCAACTCAGCTCAACTAAACCTTTTTTCTGGCCATAGCCACTGGTTTGACCGCTCTTCCCATGCCACTTAGACCGCCAACTACTGGCCAATCTGACCAACCGCCTGGTATGACCGCATTTTCAATATTGGTCAACTCACCCTGGTCCAACCGCCAACCATGGTCTATTCGATCGCACGCGACCAACACCAAAATTCACTCTCTGAAAAAAGCAGCTACCAATTAGAAATCGGTCATACCGCCCCGACGGTCTGACTATCACCCAATATCTAGTCACACCGGACCACCGGTTAGACTGTTCACAGGTCTGTCCGACCGCTACCTCCTAACGGTCTGATCGGTCCCACTAACTTGTCTGACCGAGAACACTAACAACAAATCTGAATTTTTGAAACTATTGCAAAATTAAAATTCAACTCAACTAAAATGTCAATTGTTCATCACAAACATGTATTAGCCTTTGTACATGGTCTCTCACTTTGTACTCCTACTCAATCTGGGTTGACTTCTTGAATTGCTGTAGAGTACTGTCCAAAAGGTGATCAGTTGTGTATGATCCTTTGGTTTCACAAAGCACCAAAAGAATTTGTTTTGGAGTTAGTTACGGAGAACTGTCGCTGAATTGGAATTGAGGGCAGCCTGTCATGACCATTAGAAATACTGATCATCTCACATTGTTTAAACAATTTAACCTAAACAAATGGACCGGGAGCAGTCTGGATGGAATACATTTATCCTTTGTGTGTCATGCTGCGATAAATGTGATCTGATTTAAGTAATAGCTAGAGAATCTCCGCATCAAAGAGTGGCCATTTATATTTTTTAATCAAGATGTGATCCATGCATATATGATCAAATGAAGATCTGAACACCTCATAGATGATTAATTAAGTATTTCTTAAGAATAATGCCGACAAGAACTAGCTTATGATAATGACAATATTTTGCAAATGCGAATAATATTGCACCTACAATAGTGCATGCATTGCTACTATTTTGATCAGCAAGAGACATCGTGACAACATTCCACACAAAGCCCGGAAGATGCATTATTACTGGATAATCTCTCGGTTAATTTAATTAGATGACAACATATGCTACGCTTAATGTATCCTGTATATTCATTATTTACTGGGAAAATAAAACCTAAATCCGGGGACTGTAATTGGATGAGCAGGATTTTATTGTGACTTTCGGTAAGAAAACCCTAGCTATATCCACATGCAGAAATATATATACTTGCAAGTGTATATATCTTCTAGCTTCCTTACAACAAGAGAATGATCGACCGCGCAAAGGGGAAGGAAACGACACATAGGCAGATCAAAATATAGTTATTAATCAATTAGTGGAGTAGTAGTTAAGTAATGACAAGAATTTTTGCTTTTTTTTCACTTGTTTCTTCCGGAGGGAATGCTGGCTGCCCATGCATGCCATTCTTGTCTTTATTTAGATCCCCGATATTAAGCATCATCATGTAGCTTTATTAGCAAGCTTGGACTAATCCTTTAGGTCTTCTAGTGGCATTGTTGAGATAAATTAATCAGTCATGGTCCCTTCGAACTATGGCAAAGTTACAGTCATGGTCCCTTCGAACTATGGTCCTGATGCGAGAAAGTGAGGTGCATTGTCCGGGTGGCGCTTGTTTCTAAAATTTTATTTTCCCCTCGAGTTACCCTATATCTTGTCCCTCGATTTGGTTCTTTTTTTTCTTTTGCCGAGCAACAACATTTGATGTCGACTGTTTATTATGGTGCACGATAATTTAATACTAGCAGCATAGGCGCGGCGCAACGCCGCGCCAGCCACCGTACGTGTCAAAATAAAAGATGTGAGAATTTGCAAGGAGTTGTTTAAAAAAAACCAGGGTCAAAAACGTATTTTCGGAGAAGCTAAAGGTTTTTTTGGAAAAACCGAGGACTGTACGGGAAAAAACGGCGTACGTGTCGAAATAAAAGATGCGAGAATTTGCGAGGAGTTGTTTAAAAAAAACCGGGGGCAGAAACGTATCTTCGGAGAAGCTGAAGGTTCTTTTGAAAAACGGAGGACTCAGACGTAAAAACGGGACCCGGCGCAATTTCCGAAAATGTGGGGGGCCATACTGCAAAACGGAGGGGCTAAAAAAATTTCTAAAGACCCAAAAAAAATTCTAGGGGCCTGTTTGCGAGAACCAAGGACCTGTACGTAATATCAAAAAAACCGAAGGAAAACTCTCACCGATCAGACGCAAATCCCCCACGCGACGCTGCGCTGGGGACGGGTCACGAGAGGGACGGGCATTCTCCCGGAAGTAGTAGCTTATGATTGCCATGCATGTCGATGATGTGCGTGCATGTTGTTAATAGAAGGATCAAAGTCGTGATGTAACAAATGCTAATTAAATACTATAACAGATATTTATTCGAAGGAAATATGCCTGATATACGAGGGCTGTGCCTATTCAAATTAAAATGGAGTTCAGCCACGACTTAGTCAAAGAGCTAAATGGGCCAGGACTCCATGACTACTTAATCAACCTTAAGAATGGCCGAGTTTCAAAAGGAAGAAAGAAAACTAAAAATGCGCATGGATCATGACAGCCCAAATGGTAATGTTAAGGGCATTCCCAATAGTAACACTACATGTGTGTGTGCACGTGAATTTCTGGATTAGTTACACCTTACTAGCTTAACTTGAGAAGCACTTACATATAAGCCTAGGAGTTCCAATAGTAGCACATCTGGTTAACCGTTTTGTGCAAAGCGAGTACGAAAGCGCAAGCGGGTTGCTACATGTGCGTAGCCTATCCAGAATGGGGTTAGGACTACGCCGGTTTGGACCCTAGAGCGTTACAAATGGTATCAAAACCGACTCTCGCGGTTACATGGACGCGTGCGGGTCAGGGGCGCGGGCATATGGTGCATGGTGCTTGTGGGCCCGTAGCAAACAGACAGCATGTCATATGTGCTGGCACTGAACGCGCGGACATGTGCCAAGAGGGGAAATCCTTATCATTTGCCCCAGTGTGGGTATGTTGGTCCGACGAGGACGTTGGGTCCTTTGAGGGGATGTATGTGACACCCTAGCCCATGTTGGCCCATGTGTATATGCACATAAATTTCTAGGTTAGTCCCACCTTGCTAGCTTAACTTGAGAAGCGCTTACATATAAGCTTAGGAGTTCTAATAGTAGCATCTCCGGTTAACCGTTTTGCGCGAAGCGAGGACGAAAGCGCAAACGGGTTGCTACATGTGCGTAGCCTATCCAGAATAGGGTTAGGACTAAGCCGGTTTGGACCCTAGGGCGTTACAAATGGTATCAGAGCCGACTCTCGCGGTTACATGGGCGCGTGCGGGTTAGGGACGCGTGCATATGGCGCATGGTGCGTGTGGGACCGTAGCGGACAGACGGCATGGCATATGTGATGGCACTGAACGCGCGGACGTGTGCGAAGAGGGAGATCCTTATCATTTGCCCCAGTGTGGGTATGTTGGACCGACGAGGACGTCAGGTCCTTTGAGAGGGTTGTATGTGACACCCTGGCCTATATGTGTGTGCACATGAATTTCTGGATTAGTCCCACCTTGCTAGCTTAACTTGAGAAGCGCTTACATATAAGCCTAGGAGTTCCAATAGTAGCACCTCCGGTTAACCGTTTTGCGCGAAGCGAGGACGAAAGCGCAAGCGGGTTGCTACGTGTGCGTAGCCTATCCGGAATGGGGTTAGACTTAAACCGGTTTGGACCCTAGGGCGTTACACAACCCTTCTCTCTAATGGATGATTTAGCTATGTTTTATTGTTGGATTGTCTGCTTATGTAAGACACTATTTATCTCTCTCTTTCTTAACCCTTTACCACATTATCTCTTATCTAATATGAATTCTACGTGGATTGCTAATTAATACTATGAATACTGTTGATATAAGCCCATTAAAAGTGCCCTAAGCGTTAGATCAATGCAACTTAACATTGGGTATGTTCTTTTCGACCGAAGCTACCGACTTTTGTCTTTTGCTACAGTACCTAACTTTCAAACGGGGTATTTTATCAAGACGGGGTCTACAAGTTAATTGTAGTACACGTTAAAAACCTAACATATGTATTAACCAAAATCGTAAGCGAGTATCTCTCTCCGTAATCTCTATCATAAACAGCTAAAATTCAAAAATTTCAGCCAAAAACTATAAGTCACAACTAAACCAAATAGACCCATTATGTTGTCCATAAATTAAATTAATCAAGAGAAACGATTA
Source organism: Bonia amplexicaulis (assembly GCA_036346245.1). Taxonomy (NCBI): domain Eukaryota; kingdom Viridiplantae; phylum Streptophyta; class Magnoliopsida; order Poales; family Poaceae; genus Bonia; species Bonia amplexicaulis. The sequence goes on along the minus strand of CM070745.1, from coordinate 16,056,914 downwards.
GCTTAGCACCCGGCCAATCCATGGAGCATTCACTCCCCATTCCCATATTCTAGTATCCCAGTAACCGATGCCTTTCAAAGTTCGTTACAAAAAAAAAGCGTAGTGATGCCACCAACCTTCACATCACCATATGATTCTGGATTTTGTCCGGTTCACGCCATTAATTCCATGCCCAGCTCCCACGTTCACGCGTGAGTTGAGCTTAGAAAATCCCAGCGCCATCACATCGATCTCAGTATCTCACTTGAGAACAAAGCTTCGTCGTTAATCTCTCTCTACCTCAGCTCGATCTCATGGATACGCATGCATGTGTGTACTGCATGCTGGGATTCTCCGGTTGTACCCATGCGTGCATGCGCATAGGACATGGCCCAAGAGGGAATGAGAAGCATCCTGCCATGTGACACCAAGCATATTATTATAGTGCAACATGTAAAGGATATATAGGTACCAATGGTAGATCTAGAAATTTCAAGATAAATATTTAAAGTTATAAAAATATTATTTAATAAAAATATAAATGTCCATAATAATAAAATTAAAATACAATTATTACAACATCTTAAATAATATAAAATTATAAAATAATTAAAATAAAAAATAATACAGCATAAGATTCTAAACAATATATATTGAATAATAACACATTTCACATAGGGAACCAAACCTTTAGAACTACTACATAAACACAACCTGAACTGTCATAAAGACAGGCACACAAAAGAAAGCAACTTCAGCAACGAATGAAGAACATAACTCAAAGGCTAATAGCCTAATAGTTTTAACAACAGAACTTAAAGGCTAATAGTTTTAACCATAATGGCTGGAATTAAAGATGAACTGTTTCCCTGGAACTACTAACCTGAGTCAAAGTTCAAATCTAAATAATTCTACAATAGAGTTGTACAATCACAACGAGATGCTTTAATCAAGTGAAAAGGCAATTCTCTTTATCAGATTTTTGTGTTTAGCAAGCAGAAAGTCGAAACTGCTTTTATCATGAATATACTTTGTTGAACGGTTTCTAGCTAAGCAACTTAAGCAGTGTTACCTAAACTGCTAAACAAAACATGGATCGGACAGCTAGACACCAAAGGGGATCAAATCATACAAGTGCCCAACACATCAAGCTACAAGAAAGACTTGACAACACTTGCATAATTTCTACATAATTGATACATCAATCAGAATATAATCTTCACTTTTTTAAACAAAATATAACACACGTCTTTAATTATTTAGACACATAATTTTGCTTCAAATTCAAGATCGCCAAGGGAGGAGAAGGAGATGGAGGTATTACTGTATTAAGGATATGGGGTCATGTCGCCATGGGGTCGTCGGGTCAGGGAGGACGAACCTGCGCGGCTATGCCGTGTCAGTGGGCGACGCCGGCGAGACGACTTGCGACTTATGAGACGGCCGCTCCAGCATTCCTACGTAGCGTCCTGAGTCCTGTCTCTAGAAGTCCAGAGTCCAGAAGACCAGAAGCCTCTTGCGCTGCCAAACAAAGAGAGCCAGAGAGGAGAGACTTGAGTGAGAGGAGAGACTGAGTGAGATCTAGAGTTTCTACCGTGTGTCGTGTGAATCACAACAGTGGGCTTGGGCCAGTATCCGGCGCCAATTTGGGCTAGGAGAGGGAATTGGGCCAAAAGGATCCAACGCCAATTTAGGTTGACTAGGTATGAACAGCACAAATTTAGCCTAACTACTAGTATGCATATATATTATATCTTATATATAGTGAATTTTTTGCTAAAAATTTTAGGTATTCAGCTGAATATCCTTCAATTATGGAACCCCCTCTCTCGCTCGATCGAACTCTACGGCCAAAATCTTTCTACACTATCCACAACTCGTGTTGCTGCTTGCTAGTAGATGGGAGGAAGTAAGTACTTACTCCACACTAGTAGATCACATTAACGAAAGGATACTTGCATGAGAATGAACTAGTCGATTTGATTTGCATTACAGCGCTTTCTGTGCTGGCCGGCCTGCCAAGATGCACGCACGCAATGCACCCATCGAGAATTACGGGCGGGTAATTATTGATCGCTGAGCTTGAGAAAGTTGGTGGTGTTCTCCGCCGTCTGCCCACACACATACGACAGTCGCACTGCCTTTAGAAATTCGTTTTGTTTGATCTCTCGCTTCAGACGAAGTAGAGCGAGTAGAGTACCAATTAGTAAGTCCCATTTTACTAGTAGAGCTGTGTAAACTCCGTGCAAATCGAGACGGTCAATGAAGCTCAAGGCAGCTAGCCCGATCTTCTGAATAGTGAATACAGAATATATACTATGTGTGTGTGTAGTGTATATGTGCGATTAACGTGAACAGCACAGAACACACTGCACCTAGTTGCAAGATTTGAGTTCGATGGAGCGCCATGTGATACGCTTTTGGGGAGGCGTGAAGAGGCATGTGAAGTGAAGCGAAGCTCGCACATGGTTTAAGTTGAATGAGATCGACTGGGTACAAGCCTTTGCTTCCATCAGGAGTCATTCGATGGATCCGTTCGCCCCTAATTTCAGGTCCTTGAAGTGAGCTCCCTCCGCGTTGCCTTGGAAGCTCCGAAATCTGAACCCCGGAAGTTTTCGAAGTTACACGAACACACGTAATTTACGGGCCAAATCTCTAACCCGGTTAAGAGTATATACAATATTCCCTCGTAAGAAGACTTTCATTTTAGATTTCTTACCTAAAGACAACACTGTAACTTTCGGTCTCACATCGCTCTTACTATTTACATTGATTTATGGACTTAAATCGTCTTTTACATAAAAAAACAGTATATTATCTTTTCTTACCTTCTCTCCTCTACATAAAACTTTACTTATCTAATATAGCTAAGATATAATTAAGATAATACTGTTATAGATACTGTGAGATAATACTATTAGAGATACGGGCCTTGTGGTGGGCTGCGTGAGGAAACGGGCCGTGGGCTCCTCGTGGTGCGCACCGCGCCGACGTGTGGTGGGACGGACCGAACCCACTTCTGCCGCGTCGCGTCGCCTTCCATCGTCACGTGGAAAGCAACCACCCAAAGCGAACCAGCCGAGGCAAGGGACAGGTTAGGGAACCGAGTCACGAACTGCTTGGACTGGAAGCGACTCGACTCGACAGCCACCGCCGCTTTCCCCTCCCCCTTCTCCAGCCCCCGCGGCGCCGGCGAGGCCGAGCGAGCGGCGAGCCGGGCACCAGCATGCATCGCGACCCCAACCCCTTCGACGAGGGCAACGCCGACGACAACCCCTTCTCCGTAAGCCCAGCACTCCCTCGCGTTTTTTCTCTTCAGTCGGAAATTTTGCTGCCTAAGGGCCTGCTTGGGAGCTCTGGAAAATTTTTCACTTGTAATGGAGAAACAACTGTAATTTTTCGTGACCCAGAAGTACCAGTGAAATCAAAGCCCTCGTATGTTATCTGTTTGGAGAACAAGATTAACAAGCTCCCCTTGTATTCCCGTGAAATCAGATCACGTGTAATTAACAAGTGCCACTCTCGAAAGAAGAAGAAGAATATGATTAACAGAACGACAAGCATTCCTTATCAGTTCGTCAGAATTAGTGCGCCCATTGCATTATGCATCAAGATTTCGGATCAAAGCATAAAAAAATAACAATCAAAGAATGAAGTGACCAGCAGAACAAATCAACAGCTGGTTCAGTTATTTACAACAATCAAGAGAAATCAAGAAGAACCGGTCACTTGATCCGCGCACCCATTGAGCTCCTCAGATCAACAATCAAGTGTGCGACGAGGAGAGGGCGAGAGGCTGATATTTGTCGGAAAAAATGTCGACTCCTCAGGAGATAATATTTATCTGGTTGTGAAGGCCCAAACCAGGTGTAATATTATTGGGTTACCCGCCCATCCAAGCAGCAAGGAGCAGCGATTTGGTAGATCTGGACTTTTGCGTGCTGTTTCTGACGAGCTGTCTCTGTTCCCTGCAGAATGGAGGGGGCGGCGGCGGCAAGCAGCAGTACGGGTTCCGCCCCACGGGACCCGTCAGCTTCGGCGGCGGCAATGGCGACGCCACCGTCGACGTGCCCCTCGACACCATGGGCGTAAGATGTTTACATGCTAGTACTCGTTTTTTCCCCTTGTCACGGTCTTCTACATATCTGAGTGTTTTGAGGGGTGTTCACTACACAGGACTCCAAGAGCAAGGCCAGGGAGCTCTTGTCGTGGGAATCAGATCTGAAGCAGCGAGAGGCGGTGGGTTTTGCTCTCCGTTTCGCCTTTAGACCTTTGCAGTACTAGTTGATTCGGTTGTGTCTCATGGCGTTTGTTTTGTGGCTGCAGGATATCAAAAGGAGGGAGGAAGCGCTGAAGAATGGTCACTATTTGGTTGCTGGTGTCGGTGGTGTTTTGAGTTATGACTTGTAAGAGGAGTGTGATTATTTGCGTTTTTCCTTGTTTTCTTGATGCAGCTGGAGTGCCAATGGAGGAGAAGAATTGGCCGCCATTCTTCCCGATCATCCACCATGACATTGCCAATGAGATACCGGCCAACGTGCAGAAGTTGCAGTATCTTGCGTTTGCAAGCTGGCTTGGTACATACTAGTTGGCTGTTGATAGTGCATTTTGTTGTATCAGTAGTTTGGTGGTAGTAGTACGTTGTTTGCTTCTCTATCTGGAGCGTAGAACTAGGCATATATGGTGCATTCCAAAGGCGACTAGCATTGATTGTTCATGATAGCTTGCTTATTTTGAATTTACAGGAATTGTGCTTTGCCTCTCGTGGAACTTCATTGCTGTTATAGTCTGCTGGATCAAGGAGGGAGGTGGGTTTTATGAGTATCTATAAATGCCAGTGTGTTTTTGTATGTCGGCTCATGCTAAATGGTTGGGCTGTCTTATGCTTGCAGATTCGAAGCTGTTTTTCCTTGCAACTATCTATGCTTTGCTTGGAATTCCCCTGTCATACATGATATGGTATAGGCCCCTCTATCGTGCCATGAGGTATGCTATTACTGTTTTAGCATTCTGTCCTGTCAATGCATTTTATAAAGAGGTACATTTTTGTTGGAGCATTTTACTACTGTCTCGGTGCTCCTTGCCACCAGGGCATTTTACAAGAAGCGTACCTCTTTTGCGTAAAATGTCCATGCAGACCTGCACTGCTCACTTATTGTTTCTGTTTGATTTATTAATGATCAATGCATGGGTATATTCATCCTAGATTGTGGTTAGACACAGATTGTAAAAGCGGCCGCAATTTCTAGCATAAGACGTTTAAGTGGAACTGAACTTTGGATATAGTTGAATATGTGGAACCATGACTGCTTTGTATTTGACACTTTCTCACTAACTTGTTATACAGGACAAACAGCGCATTCAGTTTTGGATGGTTCTTCCTATGTTACCTGGTAAGATCTAGCTGGAAAGCTTATTTTATTCATACTTCACATTTCAACTGCTGCAATAGTTACCCCTTACCACACGGATCAGATTATTTTTGCGCTGATGTTTGGTGCAGATCCACATTGGTTTTTGTATAGTTGCTGCCATTGCTCCGCCGATTATATTTCATGGAAAATCGTTAACGTAAGTTTCCATTACTTTATACACAGTGACCAAAGTAATTACAATGGGTAACTTCCATTGCATCAGTGTTACCGTTCTTAACAGCCAGCCACCAACACTAAGAAGGTAGTTTTATTGTAGCCAGCAGGATCTATACAGCTATTAACATTGTTAGGCCCATGAAAACAATTCCTTTCGTGGCTTCATTATTTTGGAACTATATTGCGTACTATTGATACGACCCTAAAATTTTGAATTGCTGCTTCAATATTTTTCTGCAAGATCTGAAATAAGCTGACCACTTTCATGCACTTTTACAAGATACTAATGGCAATGTTCCAGTTGAATATCTCAAGTATCTTGGGTAAATCTAGTTATCATTTTGCATATTATTGGACCATTGAATATGTAGTTAACCAGTATTAATTATTGAGTGGATGTATATTGTGAAAATATTAGAGCCGAAGCCCCATCTCTTGTTCTCTTCACAGTTACCTGCCTTAGGATATAATATTTTCTCATTAAATTATAACGCAAAACCTTTTCTGTTCCTCACCAGGGGCATACTGGCTGCAATTGACACTTTCTCTGAGCACGTGATAATTGGGGTGAGAGAAATGTTCTGTGTTACCTTGTTCCATTTATACCTCCTACCAATAAATGAGAAAGATGGACACGATTTTCCTGCCATTGAATGTGTGGAGCACTTTGAAGTAACTTCATAATGTCAACTGATAGGACATTAAGAATCAATTATTTGTTCTTGCAGATCTTCTATTTTGTGGGGTTTGCACTGTTTTGCTTGGAGACACTTCTGAGCATTGGGGTTCTTCAGGTCTGAAATAAATTCTCGTTCTCAACAATCAACATCCTCTGACCTTCCCTCCATTCTCTTCACTCTGCCTGTCCTTTTCATATGTATATTTTATTATGTCTGCATACTAGTAATTGTTTCTCAGGATACTAAATGCATGAGGGTAGCGGGTGTTCCATATATTATCACATTTAATGGATTATATGTATTTCAGAGCAACTGGAATCGTTGCAGTCACATTGGGTAACTAAAAAAAGTGTTCATGTTGATCTGTACCTTTTTTTAGTTTCAAGACTGGTAAATTTCACTAATACGGAAGTTTGTTCAAGATTGCTGGTTAGCTGTATCTCTGCATAATTGTGATAAATTTGTCACTAATTTGGAAGGGGACTAATTATTTCCTCTCACAATTTCACTGTGGCACTTCCTTGAGAAACATATGATGGGATTACCTATCAGTTAATGTCTAATTTGCTAATCAATATATGTTGTCAGTTGCTATTTTTGTTTAGTCATCATTTTGGATGAGCATGCAAAAAAAGTGTGTACCCAATTACCCATAGCTTAATCCATAGGCGCTTAGCATACAAGATTTAGAAATGGCTCAACGCATTTGTTGCATAAGAAGCAACTCCCTTGTGAACAGTGCTATGTTTGCTTGCTTTTGGTTTTTGTCGTTACAACGGCTTTTTCTCATGCATTTTTCAAGAATACAGTGCTAATACTTAGCATTTGCTATTGCTTCTGTTTTGGTGGACACAGAAAGTATACATGTACTTCAGAGGGCAGAGGTGAAGCTAGTCATGACGGGAAATTTCTGAAGTCTACCAGTAGCACCTGTTTGTGCGGTGGTTCTGTGCATACGGATCAGTACACATTGAGTTCATTTCATGTCAGTGTTATCGAGAAATGCTTTTGAGCTGGCATGGAGTTGGGAGGATAGCATCACTATATAGTTTTGTTTCTGAAACGGGGTGTTTTGATTCTTTATAAGCTGTACTTCATGTGTTGTCGGGTTAGTGTTACAGTCCTATCGACTGTGCCCAGGATCTTACGACCACCTTGTAGTCGCTACGATCACGTCCTGTAGTCGTACGACCACGTTGTAGTGGCTACGATTACCTCCTGTGTCGCTACGACTATATTGACAGTCGTTACGACCAAACTGTGACTACTTCGATCACTCGTTGCTCTGACCCCATGATCGTAAACTTCAACTGAAGCTACGACCATGCTCATCGCTTCTTGTTGCATTTCCTTTGACGATGGTCGATCACCGTAGTCTTAACGCCTTACAACTATGTAGTGATTCTGTCGACAGCTCGCTGTCGTTGTACATTTACGACCACGTCTTCCTGCAAGACCGTGGTCGTAACTCCTTTACGACCACGTCTCTAGTACCTGCGGACACCTTCGCTCTCGTCGCCATCCTCGGCTCTATGACTGTGATCGTAACTCCCTATGACCATATCTTCTGCTCCAGCGGACACTTCTGTTTGTCACTATAGTCGTAACTCTTTTACGACCAGGTCTGATGTCCCTGTGAACGCCCTCCGCCTGTTCGCTGTGGTCGTAACTCCTTTACGACCACGTCTGCGATCCTTTGCTCTGCGATCGTGATTGTAACTCCTTTACGACCACGTCTGCCGCCTCTGCGATCTCACGGACCGCCTGCGGCCACACTGGCCGTCCACACCGATCGCCTACTACAACGCCGGTCGCTCAGGCCGATCGCCAACGACCACATCGGTCACTTCCTCCTCTACGATCATGCTGATCTCCCATGACCATGCTGGTCGCCTGCCTCCTACGACCATGCCGGTCGCTCTAAGCTCTACGGTCATGCCGACCGCCTACGACCACGTCGGTCGCTCTATGCTCTGCACCTTCTCTGCGACTGCATCGCCTCCACTTGGTGCTCTTGTGACCACACCGGTCGCCCTCTTCCCGGCACCCCTCTGCGACTACATCTCGTCGACTTGGTGCTCTCGCTTTGCTCTCGGTACAATGGCCTGTCCTTTTATACCCTGCTCTTCGACCACAGGGCAGATTCGACTATGACTCGGACACATAGTCGTACTCAACTACGACTCTAACTCGGCTATGACTATGAAGCAGGCTCTTATACGACCACGATCAAACTCGTACACGACCAACAAATTGTACACAACTACGATTTTTTAAACTAAAAACAAGATTACAAACTCTAACAGTTAGATTAGTCGCAAGTTTGGCCTGCTGACGACCCTTTCAGTAGCCACATTATTCTTGAAACGCAGATAAGCAACCGGCCAGGAATCATATTTGTGCTTGTGAGAATTATCTTGCGATGAGCTGTATCCTTGTGCTATTGTGCTTCGATGTCTATTGATTCACCCAGTCCCAACAAATTCCTCTGGCATAATTCTGTTGCGAGTCTCTTTCTATCTGCAGAGTTGTGATGCTATAGATCTTGCTGGAACTGCCACATTTGCTATTGCTGTTGTCGAGTAATGTCCCTGCGAGATCTGCACGTCAGTTAGTCTTGCACTGACGAACTGATGGTTGTATTTGCCGGTTTGCGGCATGTGTGCTGCACTGATGCTGCATCATGCATTTGGACTAGTTCTGTATCCCAGTGGATGGTTTACCTCGCATCCCCGGCCAGGTGAGTGGCAATGGCACTCCGTGTCGGGAGGTTTCTCCTGAAGCAGTGTTTTGAACACAAATGGACTGTCCGGTCGTGCCTTTGCACCGTGTGGTTCAGTTTGGGATCGAAGCTGTATCGGCGTTCGCATACCTTGGGCCATCTTGTCGCGTCGCATATGCAATTGTACCGGTACACGACGTGTTCATTTCAACTAGCTATTCGGTGGAAAGCCAAATTAATTTTTCGACCTCGTCAGTATTCTTTGACGGTATATTCTGGAATCCAAGTCTTGACCACCCAGTGACATGGCACGTAATTGCGGCTATAGCTTAAGCATGTACCTTTCCCTCTTTGGTCTTTTGCTGTCGTGCGAGTTGTTTGCTTACAGTCAGTCTGAGTTGATCTCTAGATCGGGTCTAAGTACCTCACCTCATATATGTGTATACATTAAGTAAAAGCGTGTGTCTGTATTTCATGAGGTACTGGATAAATATACGATTTATCTAGCAACCTCCTCTTTAGTCCTGTCGGGTATTTTAGTAGGATACATACACGTATGTGTTCATGAGTATGCTGTACGTGAGTGTGTCTTCCCTACTGTAATTAAAAAAACAAAAAACATGTGCTTAACGAAAGTTAATACACGAAAAAGAACGGTCATCGTAGGGTCAACACAGCATGTATAAAGAAGAGCAGTGGTATCTGTGTACGTTCAAAGTGTGTTGCAAGAGCATCACCATGGAATCATCATGCAATATATATACCAAACACACACACGGCTCCCTCCGTTTCCAGCCTTCGTTCTCTCATCCGCAGCAGGCCACCCTCCTGCCGCCACGTAGGGCCACCGTATCTGCAACCACAGAACCACCACCAATTCAGAGTCCAGATGAAGGGCCCGCGAACAAATCACACAATCATCACGAGCGAGCTAGCACGACAAAGGCAAGATCTCGTTGCCAAGCACTTGAGCTCACCGCAAGCTGCCTCCTGGTGCTGCCACCCTTCTTGCTCTTCTTGGCAAGGGAATCGAAGGTCGGGTTCTTGAACTGAAGTGGGCTAACCAATGGCCACCTTCACGGTGCACGCGGGCGCGGCTGCCTCGCTCTACGCGCCGGGCACGACGGCCATCCTGTTGCGCGGCAGGAGGAGGGGTGCCTTGCGCGTGTCGTGCTCGGCGGCTGACAAGACGGTGGTGATCGGGCTGGCGGCCGACTCCGGGTGCGGGAAGAGCACGTTCATGCGGCGGCTGACGAGCGTGTTTGGCGGCACGGCCGAGCCGCCCAAGGGCGGGAACCCGGACTCCAACACGCTCATCAGCGACACCACCACCGTGATCTGCCTCGACGACTACCACTCGCTCGACCGCACGGGGCGGAAGGAGAAGGGCGTCACGGCGCTGGACCCGCGGGCCAACGACTTCGACCTCATGTCCGAGCAGGTGAAGGCCATCAAGGAGGGCCAGGCCGTCGAGAAGCCCATCTACAACCACGTCACTGGCCTTCTCGACCCGCCGGAGCTCATCACGCCACCCAAGATCCTCGTCATCGAGGGACTGCACCCAATGTGAGTGTGTGCGTGCGTGCGCGCTCCTCCTTGATCAATCTGCTTCTTAAATTCGATCATTAATTCCTTGTTCTGTTCTGTTGCTCGTTAATTAATGTATTGTGCTGCATTAATCCCAGGTTTGATGAGCGTGTGAGGGACCTGCTGGACTTCAGCATCTACCTGGACATCAGCAATGAAGTCAAGTTTGCGTGGAAAATTCAGGTCAGTTCAGTTGTAAGCAGAAAGTGCACAAGATTGCCCGCTTTCCTGGTTCCGCATGACAGTTCACTTGTTCTTAGCATTTTGCGCTGTTCCATTCTGCAGAGAGACATGGCAGAGCGTGGGCACAGCCTCGAGAGCATCAAGGCCAGTATCGAAGCCCGGAAACCCGACTTCGATGCTTACGTCGGCACGTACACTCTCCTTCTAAATGCTAATGTGGTCATTGATCAACAAATGTTGTTTCACAACCAGTAGACTAGCTATAACATGCACTAAGAACAAGCCCCAGCAGCGCCAATCCCAAACCATATCTGCAGAGATCAAAGCCTCATACTCATTTGCATCTTTTCGGCGTGTGCAGACCCGCAGAAGCAGTACGCCGACGCCGTGATCGAGGTCCTGCCGACGCAGTTGATCCCTGACGACGACGAAGGGAAGGTGCTGCGCGTGAAGCTGATCATGAAGGAAGGAGTAGAGCACTTCTCCCCGGTCTACCTCTTCGACGAAGGATCAACCATCAGCTGGATCCCCTGCGGGAGGAAGCTCTCCTGCTCGTACCCCGGCATCAAGTTCTCCTACGACCCAGACACCTACTTCGGCCACGAGGTAATCACGGATCAATTCAGCATCAATTTCAGCTCACTGCTCTGTCCTTGCTACGGCCATGAATCAATCTTGCATGACGCAGAGAGACCAGAGATGTGAGAATCTTTTGCCTGTGGTTTGTTTCGATGTGCAGGTGTCTGTGCTGGAGATGGACGGGCAATTCGACAAGCTGGACGAGCTCATCTACGTGGAGAGCCACCTGAGCAACCTGTCCACCAAGTTCTACGGGGAGGTGACGCAGCAGATGCTCAAGCACGCCGACTTCCCGGGGAGCAACAACGGCACGGGGCTCTTCCAGACCATCGTCGGGCTCAAGATCAGGGACCTCTACGAGCAGATCGTCGCCGAGAGGGCCGGCGCGCCGGCGGAGGCCGCGAAGGTCTGACTGAATGTATCTGATGGCTGCACCGGCATTGATCAGATGAGAGCAACCACGGATCCATCCCTTCGTGTGTTTTCTTGTAACTACATCGATCGGATTGTTGTATGTTGTATAGGAGAGTTGCAACTTTGCAAAGAATGATATATTCATACCATAATGTTCTAAGTTATCTTATTTCATATATTTTTATGCTTATTAGGATGCTTAGTTAAAATGTTCTAGCATTCATGCTTTTAGTTAGTGTTTTAGAATTCATGCTTAAATCGTTAATGGGGGTAGCATATAAACATATTTTAACTTAGGTTTAAATTATTAGTACTCTTTTGACATTAAGGATGCTATGTTTTAGTTTCCTAATATTACGATCCATTAATTGTATGATGTTGTTTTGAGCCATGAAGAATGTATGTATTAAACTTATTAATCTGATTAATAATCACTTATCATGTAATAAAACCTAATTGATTGTCAACTCTTATGTGAGGTATGTTATAATATCTCTCGTGGAATAATTCCTAGACCATTATCGCCATGTTATCATTTCACATCACAATCTATCAAGATCTAGTGCTTCTCCATTTCAAACCTTTAGCAAATCCTTCTACTTATCATAGCCTTATCTTCGGCATCTCTTAGTTGTCTTAAATTCACATTTCATAACCTGCCTATGATGTAACAGTTACCTTATCACCACGTTATCATTTCACATCGCCCTATTGGGTATTAGGTCTTTTCATTCTCAACCTTAACAAATCCTGTCACTTCTCATAATATTATCTTAGTCTTCTCTCAATTCCCTTAAATTTACACCATATAACATGTTAATAATATAACCGTTACCTAGCCTGGGGTTATCTATATATAGGAGAGATTTTCACCCACCTGGTAATGTACGATGGGTCGTATATTCTCGTTACTCAGGATATTACACCCCGTCTGCGGTTATACAGTCAAGGATAGCATTGTGCCTGACTATTCTCTATAACCGGTTATGTGGGAGTGATCGCTGGTACCATTACTATAACTTGCTAAATAACAATAATTTTTAATTACATTATTTCTGCGATCTCTATTTTCGATCTATATCAGTGTTTTCGGTAACCTAGGTTCACTACATTTAACCTATGGCAATTACTTATTTACATTACTTATTTTTTACATATCTTACTTACATTACCTATCCTTACTCACCGCGCACCACTCCGCCAGCTCCGGCCACATCGCGCCCTGCGCTCCAGCGCTGTCGCCATCGCCTAGCCTCCATCTTTTCTTCCTGGCCAAGAAGACGCAGAGCAGGAGTTGGATCTGCTTGGTTGCGGTGCGGTCGGACCCGCGCTTTGTACCGCTAGCTGGTCGAGCCGATTGCCAATAGCAACACCAACAGGTGCCGTGTCTGACTCGCTGAAAGGCGGCCCGGCCCACTCGGCTCGGCCCAACCGAGACCAAAAGCGCAGTTGGCATTAACACAGCAACACCACCAGCAATAGATTACCGACTCGACTCCACGAAACATCGTCTTCCCCGACGCGAGCAGACGAGACGAGCCCAGAGCGTCCAAGGCCGCGCGCGCTGCCCCGTCCCTCGCCGGGTTTCGCTGGTGAGCTCTTCTCTCTCTCTCTCGGCCACCCCTCTCCGCGCGGTTTGCTCTGCTTGGAGGGCGGTTGTTTGGGGAGATGTTTTTGTGCTGGGTGTTTATGCAATTTCGTTGGTTGTGTGGTTAGGGTACTGTAGTTTAGGAATTGCTGTTGTTTGAGTTGTGTTTTGCTGTGTGGATGGATACGAATGGCGCTAATCAGTAATTTTTTCCCTGCGAACGGGTCAAACAAAGGTAAAATTGCATGATTTGGCTTCGGGTCATCTGATCCTGGTGTGACAGTTTGTTGGGTGGTGTTTGGCGACTCGTCCTATGAGTGTCTTTTGGTACTCTTCTTGTTTATTAGTATATGATTTACCTGTTACTAGGAACTTTACTTAGTTCAATTGTTTAATTTTGGTCAACCGGACATGGATTTCTACTGTTTAATGGGCGAGGTAAACAATCGATTGCGCCACTTTGATATCCGCCTAATTGGCCGGCTCACAGTTCAGTCTAGTATAGTGACCACATATTGAGTAATATTATTTGCTAGTACTAGTACTAAGTTGTGTTTCTCTTTGGCAAGCTGAGTGATCATTGGGCGATGAAAGGTAAAATTAGTTTGTTCAGTTGAAATAGCATAATTATTTTATAGATCAGATTGGAAGCAAGGGCTCACTATTACATGTTCAAAATACTCACAAGAGGAGAACTCGATACTATTGTTGACACCACAATTCTTCATCCTTTTCAACTTGCAGGAATTTGTCCGTCTTATCTATACAAGGACGTTGCATTTGGAAAGATGGTTGTGGGGTTGATAAATGCTAACCCTGTGGTTTATGAGAAAAGAGAGAGGCGCATCCGACAGGCACCAGAAACCACAGATGAAAGTGCAGCAGAACCTATAGACCAGCTAGAAATATTTGATATCCTTTTTCTTGTTTCCAAACTCCATGCAGTGTGGCTTTCTTTACAGTTATACTTTCTCTATCTGCAGCTGTTATATCCTGAGTTCCTTTTGTACTCCTTAACACTCTTACATCATATTAGAGATATAAAGGACCCTGAGCACCCATACTCGTTGGAAGAGCTGAATGTGGTAACTGAAGATTCAATCGAAATCAATGATGAACTTAGTCGTGTCAGGTAATTTCACATCTTTCTAGGTTTGGGTGCTACTGTCCAGGACATTTAATGGAATTCAGTCTTTAGGATCAACAATTGCTTTACTTCAGGGTTACTTTCACCCCAACAGTGGAGCATTGCAGTATGGCAACTGTTATTGGCCTTTGCCTACGTGTGAAACTCATGCGGAGTCTTCCTCCTCGTTACAAGGTATGCTGTTGGTGTAGAGTCAAAAACAGAGCCCTGCTATTTTAGCTTCACTCAATCATGGACCACCTAAATTTTTTTGCCAAAGTCATTAAATTTTAATATTTTAACACCATATCCACTTTAGGAATTCCTAGAAAACTGAAATAGACATGACATTCATGTTAACCTGCTGCTGCTTTCATGGAACAACTATTTTCCTTTCCAATTAGTGAAGACCTAGTACTAAGCAAACATGCTTCAGCAGTATTGCTTCAAGGTATTAATTGAGAGGTGATACATATGCCTGAATTTCTACCTTTGAGATCCATGTAGAATAATTCTTGTTTCTAACTGAGCAGAATCGCCTTTGTTGTATATGAAACTTTGTCATTATTCATTAATCATTAGAAACTAGTAGGTCATGTACATATATGCTCTGCATTTCAAAGCAAATTGAAGATGCATGTAGTCTCGCACATTCCATAAGCAAATCGGAGACTGCCCACCTACCGTGAATGCAGCATTTGATAAATGCAAACAGTGGGCAATTTGCATTTTTTGTGCCTTTTATTGTTTTTAGTTTCATGAGCAAATGTAGTTAGCTTAGTGATCCCTAATTTGTGAAGGTGGACATAAGGGTGGCGCCTGGATCTCATGCAACTGAAACTGCCGGTATATGTTCTTCAGGCTACAGCTTACGCCTTACCATATTCTCCTGCCTAGCACGATATCAGAGTATTTTTTCCCTTTCTTGCAGTGAACAAGCAACTGAGTGACAAAGAACGTGTTGCGGCTGCATTGGAAAATCCAAACCTGCTGGACATAGTTGAGGAGTGCTTGTCACCTACGTTTGCCTGAGGCCTTAATACAAATGGGAACCACAGTGCTGATATTCCCAAACTACATGAAATTACCGTATGCTATGAAGCACAACCCTGTTATTTGAGATACCTTGGGTGGTGCAGGACTTGTGCATGAAGCCTTTCTGTAA
The DNA here is from genome assembly GCA_036346245.1 of Bonia amplexicaulis. Classification (NCBI taxonomy): domain Eukaryota; kingdom Viridiplantae; phylum Streptophyta; class Magnoliopsida; order Poales; family Poaceae; genus Bonia; species Bonia amplexicaulis. The sequence continues at coordinate 16,041,300 of CM070745.1, read as the reverse complement.
GGGTACCATTACAGCATTACTGTTTTTAGCCATAGACAGTTTTTGCTGCTTGTGACCTCGTCGCCTACGTTTGCCTGAAGCCTTAATACGACCGGGAACCACTGTGTTGATATTCTCAAACTACATGAAATTATCGTATGCTAGGATGCATAACCCTGTTATTTGAGATACCTTGGGTGGTGCACGACTTGTGCATGAATTTTGGTGCTCTGCACCTTTCTGTAACGATACTGTTACTGTTTTTAGACAGACAGTTTTTGCTGCTTGTGACCTCCCAGATCAAAGGGAAACGATGTATAAATCAGCTATTGTGCTGTATCTTCTTCGGTGTTGTTAATTCTCAAGTACTTGCTGATTGTCTATCCCCACAATCAACTGGAGTCTGGTGTCGGTAGAGGATGATCCATGCCATCTCTGAGATGATACTATTCAGTTACAAACAGGGAGTGTCTTTGTTTTTTCAAGCTTGTTTCTTTTTTTTCTGTTTTGCTATTTTCAATATAGTTTTTTGACTTAATTAATTGTCTTACTCAGGTTGTATAAAGTTTTATTTGTTTATTTGGAAAGGGTATAGACTTGTGGCTGGGAGCCTGGGAAGAACCGAAAAAGTACGCTCCAGATAGGAATAGCTAGGGGTGGATATCGAGCTGAGCTGGTTAGGGAAGCGGCTCAGCTCATTAAGCTAACAAGTTGAAAAGGTGGCTCGGCTTCAGAGAATCACAGAACTCAGATTCACAGGAAGCACATAAAACAGCAGGAAGGGGAAAATAAAATTGGAGAAAATGTATTGCTCAAAATCAGAGAAATGAGAAGGCAATATTCCCATTATAGTTTTCTCAGAAATGCAACTGTGCATAAACTGCAAGACAAATTACTACTATTTTATTTCTTCGCTGCTGACATCAAAAGTAAGTTGGAGCTATACTATTTCCAATGGCAGACATGAGGCTACTGCCGTACTAAGATCTACATAAGTGACCTCCTACAGCCTACTGAGACACAAAGTCAATGGTAAATGTAAAGAAACATCAAAAGCAGAAGCATACTTCTTACTGAAGAGCATCAAATGGCAAGGGTAGTACATAAATTAGATCATGAAAGGTCAGAAGCATGGTTAAATAAATACAAGGATGCGGAGGCAAAGGGTGGAGGCGGGCGGCGATGGGGAGGCAGATGCGGAGGTAGACGGTGATGGAGTGGGTGAGCTGGACCGAGAAGTTGGCATGAAGGGAGGGGTGGACGCGGACAATGATGATGAGGTGCGGCACCATCCGCGGTGTCGCCGGTGTGCTTAGCTTCGGACGGTCAAGCCGCCTTTAGGGTTCTTGGGAGGATTGGAGATTTGGGAATCGATGTGAGTCGTGATGGAGATGATGTCATGAGTCTTCATGGTCGTCAGTGGGTTGGGGAGTTGGGCCAAGGTCGAGGAATCTAATCGGTGTGATGGGCCGGAGGTGAGCAATTAGGCTGGAGCACCGAGCGGGTTGAGCTTGCTGAGCTGGCTAGCGGCCCGGCTCGTTACGCAGTCGAGCTGAAATCTTGGCTCGGCTCAACTCATTTATGCCATGAGATGAGTCAACAACGAGCCGGCTCGTGAGTCTCGAGGTTTTTTACCACCCTAGGAATAGCAGTACTGGTAGCAAACTATGATATAATGGACATACAACAAGAGAAACACAAACCAAACCAACAAAGCACACTCTTTTCGGACTGTGGTTTATAGCTCGGATTTCTCTTAAATAGGTTGTGGTTTATGGTTTGATTTTTTCTAAATAAACAAATAAGATATTTTTATTATTTTTAAAGTAACCTATTAGAACAGCTCTTTTAAAATATTTTATTAACTTACTGATATTCAATTTATCTATGCTCACACTCGATAGAAGAACTATCGGCTGTAAAACATGGAAGCCGAAAAGAACTCAGAAGAAGCGTGCCACGCTCCCGCACGCTTGCGGCAGAAAGCTCACATCAAGAGCCGTACGGCCCGTGCGCACCCGACGACGAGCTTACACGAAGCGGCTGTGACGTAAGAAGCGCTCCTAAGTCGTACGAGGCGCAGACACAGCAGGCGCTCCCGATAAACAGATCAGCGCTGCTAAATATCTCTCCCGGTCTCTTACCAGTCCACAGTTGCGACGAAAATCTGCGGAAGCCCAAACAGTCGACGGAATCCCAGCACCAGAGCCCGCTGCCCTCCTCCTCTCCCGTCCCCCCTCCCCCGCCCCCGATGCCGGCGTGGGCTGACGCGGCGCTCCTCCTCGCCTCCCCCTCCGCGACCTCCTCCTCCTCCTGCCTCATCAGGCCGCGCGCTCCCTTGGACTCCAGGCTCCTCTGCAAGGTACGTGTAACTCCTCACCTCATGTCCATTTGACATTGCGGAGCGCAAAAGGGGGATCCGAAATTCCGAATCATAATTCGGGGGTTGATCGATTGGTTTTTTTTTTTTTCTTTCTGAAAGCTGGTGTGCACTTGCTTTGCTTTTGTAAGCTCTAATCACCAATCTGTGCAGAGCGGTGCTGCTGCATAAGGTTTGTGTACTGTTGGCCGCGTGATGCATCCAGTTTCCGTAATAACGCATCAGCGGCGGAGCGTGAGGCAAAAACGATGTCAATTGCCCACTGATATTCAACGATCAACAATTATACAAATGCTAAATCTACAAAGAAGTTACGTAATAATTTATAATCAAAGAAGCATTAATTAGAGACTCATCTAGTTCATATTGGGTCACAAAATATCATATCAGAGCAACTATATGGAGAAATTACTCTAAAGCAAAAAGAATTATACCAAAATATAAGTGAACCCTAGAGTCTTAGACTGTTAGAGACCAACACTATCTAAAGGTCAGCTCTTCTTTTCTTTAAGTAAGTGTAATAGCGAGCTATTGGCAATAAATTCATCTTCCATATTGTTACGTAGCCTTGTCTCAATGATTTTCAAACTAGAAAATGCACGTTCAGCGCTAGTTGTGGAAAACGGGAGTGACAAGCAAACGAAACAATCTGTCAATTAAGTTGTAGATCCTGTGTAGTCCTGTCTCAACAAGGCATCGGCGAAGCTCTTCAAGGTTGTGATCCGTTTCGGATCTTCACTGCTGGAAGCATCCACTACAAAATAATTCAATTGATACTCCAAACCAAGCCTATCTTGTTGGGTAAAATCTGCTGGATAATACTCTCCAACCAATTTGCACATGTCATCAGCTTTGAAAGCTGAAAACCAATTTTTTGGTATTAATATAGAGCTCTTTTACGGTACCCTCAGTTTAATATGAACCATCTATTCTTTTCGATCCAATGGATCAGATTAGTCAATATTTAGTTATACTTCCCTCGGCAGCATGAGTAGTAGGATTCGCCCAAGGGGTATATTTGTAGTTTTCCTAGCTGGAAAACATGAACAGAAGGAAGCGCTCCCTGTTCAGTTCCGATCGAACCGGCCCTCCACCAACGGCCTATGCTCCGCCGGCCGCCATTAATTCTTCACATGTATTCAGTTGCGCCACGGACATAGCAGTAAGTCAACAACAAGAAAATAATGACCTTGCTTTTAGTTATCGTTGTGATCTGCATTTTGTTTCATCACTACAATGTAGATTGGTTGCGTAATTTGCCAATTAGGAATCGGAATATGGTTTCCCTTGAAAAAAGCGAGATCGATTGGGAACACAGCACGGGGTTTGACAGCTACTAAAAACGACGATACGAACATGTACGAGATGAGACAGCGGCGCACGTACAAGGCAGCGGCGCCAGGAAGCGCGAGGCGGCGGCGGAGTAGGGAATGGCGACACGCCGTCAGCGGCTACGGCCTCCGTGGCGGCATAGGGAAGGGCGTGCGACGGCGGTGTGGCGGCGGCAAAGGGATGGGTGAGCTGATGGCGGCGCAGGCAAGGGCAAGCTGGCGACGGCCACGACCTTCGTGGCGGTGGCAGCGGGCAGGGATGATGCATTGATCGATTGCGATGAGTTGTTTACAAACTATGTTAATACGAATTGTCCATAATACCCTTTCAAAAAAAGATTTACAAACAAAAGTCGACTATATCCTCATTAATCAATAGTCAGATTTCAATTCTACTACCACATTTCTACTACCAGTAGAATGCACCGTAAAATTTCCCTTAATGTAACGCTAATGGATAAAAAGTCCCATCACCTTCTCATTGAACTTGAGATTCAATTCTTGCAGCTGGGTGTCAAGTGTTGCTTGAAATATCTCCACACGAAAATAATGCTGGGTGTTAAGACCTAATTAGCATAAGCACCAATCAAACCTGCTCTCCTAGTTCTAAGAAATTTAAACTAGTTTATTGGCTTACATGGAACTATGGCACTAATTGTAGTATAAGAGATGAAGCAAGATTAGAAAATTCACTTTTGCATAGCCCCATTCTTGTTGCCTGGTTGGAAGCTCCGAAATGGCGAGATGGCAAGAAGTCGTTGCTTGTTGCCCGCCAACCAGACTGTCGCCCACCAGAGCAGTCGCCGAGTCATGGATCCCACTAGCTTGCTATGGGGAGAGAAGCACTTGTGACCTAATGACTCAATAATGGTAGACATTGGGGAACAAAGGAAGAAGAGATGGAGAGAGAGTCTGTGACTATGAAGGATCGATATTGAAGAAGCTAGGAAGTGGTGTAGACGTGTAGTGCTCAGTTGCTCACTGCTTAGTGCTTGCACAATAGTAAAGAGTGGGCTAGATATTAGACCAAGTACCTAGATGGGCCAAATATATACCTGGGTGCTATTTTTTTCGGAAGGGGAGGCCACGGCCCTTTTTGGCCTCAACAAAGCTCCGCCAGTGTAACGCATAACAACTTGCCTAAGGTGCTTGCTCAAGCTCAATAGCTATGTCATGGCCATGGGCCATGCATGGCGAATAGAAGGCTAGCCGATCAGGATCAGACTAATTGATCATCTTATCATTAGTTTCTTTCTTGTTAAGATTAGTTACCTTTTGTTAGGATTCTACTTTTGTTAGGATTCTATCTTATTTTTACTATTTGGTTAGCTTAGTTGTTAGGAGTTGAACGCCATCTATATAAAAGGGCATCTAGTTGTTTATTGAGTTAAGCAAGAATTAAGAAACCAAATATCTCCCTCACGTCTCTTCTTTCTCCCTGGCCGAAGGCTCCTTCTTCCTATGTCTTCTTGCTGCCTCCCTACTAATCTATTGCTATTTATCCAATTACTACCCCAGCTATGTAGCATCCTACATACAGCCAAACTGGGATATTACTATGGAACATCATCGCTAAAGTAAAGAAAAAATAATAAAAGTAACAATAGAAATTACAAGAAAATTAAAACCTTAAAAGTACTTTATTTAGATAATCAACGGAAGCTGAAATAAATATTTGAAACATGAGACCTGTCCACTTCTATTCAAATGAAAAATAAAATAAAATGACATAAATGGTGGCAAGCCACAGTGCTGAAAACTCGAGTGCTCCCACATATGCATGTTGCTATCACTCCACTAGCCTTTTACCTGAGAATGGAAAGAGTAAGCGTGAGATTTGGAAATCTCAGCAAGTACCCAACAACGGTCGTAACACGATGAGTAAAGAACAAGTAATGCAACCAAGATAAACAAAGGACAAGCAATGTTAGCAAGTAATTGACACATGTTAAGGCAATGACTTAGGTTACCAGAAACACTGATATAGATCAGAGACAGATCGCAGAGACAGTGTAATTCAATATGATTGTTATTTAGCAAGTTATAGCAAGGGCGCCAGCGATCACATCCCACGTACCCGGTTATACGAGAATAGTCAGACACATTCTTGTCCTCGACTGTATAACCGCTGACGGGGTATAATATCCTGTGTAATGAGAATGTACGGCCCCCCATACGTTACCAGGTAGGTGGAAATCTCCCCTATATGTGGGTAATTCCAGGCCAGGTAACTGTCATTTCTTTTATTAGTGAATTATCCAAGATGTAATTAGAAAGTCGAGGGTGAATTAAGATAAAGTTATGCGGGTAATAGGTTGATATAGTTGAGTACGGAGAGATATGATTTGTGATACAAAACGATGGAGAACGAAGATCTGATGATAGCATACTAAAACATGTCCTAAAGATGATACTAGAAAGAGTCACACAAGGGTTATCAAGCATACAATTTTTATTACATGATAAGTGATTATTAGTCAGATTAATGTACCATAACTAAATCAGCCTAGGCTCACAATCAATAATGTACAGTTAAAGGATCATGGAAGCAAAATATATAAATAAGCCGCCCAGTGTTAAAAGATTACTAGTAGTTAACCTTAGATTTGAACATGCTTATATGCTACCCTATCTAAAGTTTAAGTATTTATTCCAATCCCTAAGTAAGCATGAATTATATAGTCGAGCATTATATCAACTACAAGTGTACAACACTAACTAGCCCAACGTATTAGAATCTATCTAATTCTACAAACAGCTTACAGTTGGCAATCAATACAGTGAAATAATCGAATACTGAACTAATGGCGACAGGTAATCATGAAATTGTAATGTGCAAAAGGACAGGTTACGGCTGCGAGGTACTTGTCTTGAGCACGCTCGATGGACACGTTGCACAGTGGATCCGAAATGCGCAACTGCCCAACCGCTCTCTCAACAACTACGTGCGAACCTACAAGATGGAATGGAAGGCAACCAATCAGATACAGATGAATTTGATAAAGGAACAATAGGAGATGAATTTGACTGGAGAGGAAACGGGTTCACTAGCCCCCACGGCCGTCAGACCTCATCTGCATTGATGTGGAGTTGCAGAATCCACAGGACCTCCAGATGGCCATGAGCTTGGGCCGGGCGTACAAAAGGAGGTACCAGTTGCTACATGTCGGCCAACCCTGAAGCACAGCTCAAGCGCATAGAAGGCTAGCCGATCAAGATCAGGCTAATTGATCCTCGTACCATTAGCTTCCTTCTTGTTAAGATTAGTTACCTTTTGTTATGATTCTATCTTATCTTTACTTTTTGGTTAGCTTGGTTGTTAGGAGTTGGACGCCATCTATATAAGAGGACATCCGGTTGTTTATTGAGTTAAGCAAGAATTAAGAAAGCAAATATCTCCCTCACGTCTCTCTATCTCCCTGGCCGAAGGCTCCTTCCTCTGTCTTCTTGCTGCCTCTCAACCAATGTGTTGCTATTTCTTCAATTCCTACCTCCAGCTACCCTCTCCCAAAACCAGTCCATAACAAGCTATGGCATTTAGGATGCTGGGTGTAGTAACTGTAGTTTTCAGGACAAATAGTAATTTGGCTCAACAAGACATGTGTACAATTTGAAATTTTCATTTGTAATTCGACTTAATCTGGTGGAAAATGTGCATAAAAAAGTTGGAATTAACAAAAAGAATACTTTTATTTTTCTCAAAAAGTACAGAACTGTTATGTTAAAAGGTACTGCAGCTCAAACCGTAAAGCTAGAGCAAAAAATTGCTTACTAAGTGCCATAGCAGCTGCTATGTTAAGTTGTCAGGATTTAAATGTTCATGATGGCTGTCATTGCAATGCCAACCCTTTGTATACATTTACTAGAATTCCTGCCAGATTTTAACATCATTGATGTTTTGTGCACTTGTAATGCTCAACTCTGTTGCATTTGCTGAGAAAGTTGATTGTTCCAATAATCCAATCTATAGTTGATTTTTTAGGTGATGTGAGGCTTTTCCATTCAATCGGGTGGTGATCATCGTATTTCATTTCATCCTTTCTGACTCTTGAAATGTTCTGCTCAACTCGCATGTTCTGATGTTCATTGGTCACATGCCTTATTTACCGGTGCTGCGATTTGATGCTTATACCGTGATTTCTTAATGAAATGGGAAATAGTGCTATATTGCATAGGAGTAATATATATCCCACGTAATGTTCCAACCTAAGTTATTTTGGGTTAAGTGGATGATGGTTTGTTGTTCTGCAGGGATTTCCTTATACCAGTCATTCCAAAGCTGGATTCCAGATTAATAATTACCGAACAAGGAGCTTGAAGGTTAAAGCAAAACTGGATTCTGGTGATGGCGAGACACGACTTGCTCCACTTAAATTTGAATCTCCAAGTGGTCAACTTCTGGTCCAGATACTGCAATCACACCCTCACCTGCTCCCTGCAACAATTAACCAGCAACTGGAAAACCTGCAAGCAGAGAAAGATGCCCAAAACGAAGAAGCCTCAAAATCTCCCCAGGACCTCCTTTACAAGTAAGTACCCACAATCTGTAGGTACTAGGTATTGTTTTCTCCAAGTCAGCGACGGTAGCCAAATATCATCTCTGTTATTCTGTTGTTCATCCTTGTTTTACACTCACCCTGCTACCCGTGATATACTGTTATTCTCGCAATATTAAATAATTGTTTTCTGCTCAAATGCTAAAGAAAACAATGGAGCTATGTAGATAGTAAAAAAAGACATCAGATCTTCCAATGAAAAAGGCAAGTATAATTATATTCACATCAATCAACAATGCACTAGCTGATGAGGCTAAGCTAATTGAACTACAGGAGAATTGCAGAAGTCAAAGAGAAGGAAAGACAGAATGCCTTAGAAGAGATCATCTACTGTTGGATTATGTATAAGTTCATGGAGAATGACATATCAATGACACCTGCATTATCACCATCAGGTGGCCCTGTAAGCGACGTCTCCTCATTGCCTAACCAAGAGGATAAGCTGCAAAGCATACACTCCCCAGATGCTCTTGAGATGATACAAAGCCATCTAAATCTTATCATGGGAGAAAAGATAGCAGCACCACTAGATACTGTTGTTGAAATCAGCAACTTAAATCTTGGAAAACTTTATGCAGCATCCATTATGTACGGTTACTTCCTTAAGAGGGTAGATGACCGATTCCAACTCGAGAAAAATATGAAGACTCTCCCGCCAAACCCCAAGCAACAGATAGTTTTTGAAAACCTGAAGCCTAGTCCATTCTGGGATATGGAATCCTTGATACAGATTTCACCTGATGGGGAGGAAGTCAATTTGGACGATGAAGAGTCAAATCCAAACAAGTTGAGGTCTTATGTTTCGCACTTGGATGCTGATACATTGCAAATATATGCTACTATCAGATCAAAGGAAGCCGTCTCACTGATAGAGAAGCAAACACAGGCTCTGTTTGGACGGCCAGACATTAAAGTGTTAGAAAATGGGTCCGTTAATGCAAAGGATGGTAAAATGATAACAATTGCGTTTACAGAGCTCACACACCTGGTTTTGGAGGCAGCTGCTTTTGGATCCTTTTGTTGGGAAGCTGAGAGCCATGTAGAATCCAAATACCATTTTGTTAACAGTTGATTGTGTATTTGTTAATTTGGAAATGGTTTCTGTGCATTTGATAGGGTAGGATCCACGTCTGATATGCTTTTCAGTATAGTCAAGGCTCTTGCCATCGGCAGCATCCATGGGACATAAATAAAGTCGCCGTTGTCCATGGCTCCATGCCCTCACAGTTTTGTGGTGTTCATCAAAAGGAAGCGTCGAAGTGAAATGATCAAGACTTTTTTAGCAAATGAATGAGAAGCGATACTTAATTTCTTGCAAGTCAGTAAACCATTTTGTTTTGAGTCCTCGCCGTTCTCTCTGTAGTTCTACAACTTGCGTATGTGCTAGTACTTGATCCTCATTACAGCTGTTTGCTAACTAATTCAAGGATTTTCTTGATCTAGATTATGCAAGTAAAACAGCTGTCTATCTACTGAACTTATTTTGCATCGTGGTCATTGACTACTAGCTTTTAGTTGTAGCCTCCGTGGCCAAACAATGTGATTTTTTTCTCCAGCTTTCTGTGCACTTCCATTTAAAACTGGGGCTTGGCGACTTGACCATCCTTTTTTTTTCATAAAATTGTATGCAGCCATGGTACGGATACTCTGGCCCTCTTCTTTTGTGCTTTTGTCTTTTGACTTCTCTGAAAATTGAAACAAATATGATGGTTTTTTTAAATAGATTCTCTAAACAGTTTTTTAAGCATAAAATCGTATACGTTGTTTGTGTTGATGCATCTGTGATCCGTTTCGTCTCAAAACATAATAAAAAAATCATAGATGGTAGCTTAAAAAGAACATGATCCGCATCTGCTACGCTGTGCCGCTGGGCAGTGCTCCCCAGTCGACACGACCCCAACCGGCGTGAATCAGCTCAGCACGGACGGAAGAAAATTCAGCGGGGGAGGGCCTCACGTATAGAATTCGTTTCCAGCGCGGACCTGGGCGGACGTAGAGATGGCAATGGGTACCCGAAACCCGATACCCAGTGGGTTTTTACTCTATTAGGGCATGGGTCTGGGTCAATTTCCTAACCCATGGGTCTCTTAATGGGCAAAAAGTCTAACCCATCGGGTCTGCGGGTTCGGGTACGTTCATATAGTACCCAAACCCGTAAACCCATGGGTAATATAAACCCGATCCATAGGAGTTATAAACCCAGACTCCCAGCCTCCCAGGCAAACCAATCCAGCCCACCCATAGCCCATTAGTCAAGTACAAGGAGCAGTTGATGTCTCTCCTTTTGGTTTTAACTGAGTTGTGAACCGAGAACTTGTAATGATATGCTATGCCAATGAACTATGAACTGAGAATTGATGGAGTGAACTAGTGATGTGCATTGTGGATTTGTCGTTACTTGTTTCATACATAGTAGCACATAAATTGAATTTATTGTTGACTTGCTAAGCATTGCACCGTTCGCAATCTGCACAATTGTTGTTCCGCACGGCGACCGTGGTACCCGCACCCGAATGGGCATGGGTCCGGGCAAAAATCTACACCCGTCACGGGCATGGGTTTTTTAACGGGCACGTCCAATTTTCATGGGCACGGGTTTGGGATAGCAAAACCCAGCGGGTTTGTGCCCGTTGCCATCTCTAGGCGGACGGGACCTACCCATCCTGCTGGGCCGATGGCCGTGCACGACACCATCCTGCTCCCCGTCCGCAGCGCTGGCGCGCGCGGTGGCTCCGAACGCCGGGCCCCTTGCGCCCGTGCGCCGTGGCGGCTGCACGCGTAACGCTGCAGAAGCGCGCGTGCGGAAATGAGCAAGGCCGGGGAGCCGTGCTTGGCGTGCGTGCTCGCGCACGGTCTACTCTGGCCTACGAGGCTGAGAGGTCAGGTCAACATCTCTTGGTTGAGGACGCGCCGATCTCGATCTGGATGGTGAATCGGTTCGGCACTCGTGGGCAGGAGCTACCCACCGACGGCCGTGCACGAGCACGTCACCAGTTGGTCTGGGATGGCACGGTGCGGCGTGGTCGTGTGTTCGGTTACAGGCCTACAGCTACGCGCAGCGATGGATGGCGTGGTTGGCACGTCATCCGACATCCGAGTCTGCAGCGATGGATGGCGCGCTGGTGCCCACTGCGTCTGTCCCAGCCGCGCCCGCGCGAATCAGAGCTCGAGAGGTCACCGCCACGAACCAAGCCGCCGCAGCAGAAGCGCCAGTGCGGAAAGCCCGGGGAGCAGTGCGTGCGCGGTCTGCTTCCTACGATCCGGCGAGGCCACGGCGCAGGGTTCTGAACCCGGGCTTCAAAGCGCCGAAGCCTATACCGGGCGATGGGCTGGAGTGGGCCTGAATTGGTAACACCGGGGGAATCCTGAGAGGCCGAGTCTAATACGAACTCATACTCATGTGTCCCGACGACAGCCGAGGCAGAAACAACCTCGCTCGACAACGATTAGCGATAGATAGTACCACATCGTCCGGCGAGACGAGAGGACAGAAGCGAGAGGAGCATAAATTGGAACCGAGAAGCGACATACAAACATACTTACCTGGACGGGGTCTATGGGCGATCATGAAGGCCCATGGCTTAAGTTAGTGGTCTCCATTGCACATCGGAGGAGCACTTGCTTACCATCTCCCTAAATGGAATAGTGGACGTCAAAATTTGTGGCAGAGGGGGTATGCGTTCGCGCGACCCCTACCAGTTCATGAATTAAAGTGTTGCTTTCATATCTTAGTGAATTGAATTTTTAAGTAGTCATGTAATTTGGTTAGTAGCTTTGAGTTGTAAGCTGGTCACAACGGAATCTAGGATTTTGAATATTTTTCACTCTTCTCCAGTTCCCCCAAAAGTAAGCGTGTCTTTGTACTCAGAAACCTGGCATTGCCAGTGCCGCTTGCTTGTGTTTTTGGCGAAAAATTCCCAAGGCAAATATTGGGGCTCTGCCGCTCTGGTGCTGTATTTGAGAAACAGTTAAACTGGTTCACTGGATTTGAGGTGACTATTCTGAGGTACCGTGACTACGACTGTATGTATTCGGTGGGCTCTGAATGTACAACACCCCATCAAGCTTCCGGTTCTCTTAATCTAATCCCTCGTTCATAGGTGTCCATGGCTAGTGCTGGCAAGATACAAGTCAAGTTCCTAGTGGACAAGGAGAAGAGCAAGGTGGTATTTGCAGGGTCCGGCAAGGAGTCTGTGGATGTGCTCCTCAGATAATCTACGAGTTGCGCCTGCTTCTACGGACTGTCTGGTGTCCCTTTCGTGACTTGGGAATTGAGAATGTAGCCATGCTTGAAGAAAGAAACATCAGAATTAGGCTTGGAGGAGGTTAATTGGTGCCATACTGCCATGGCTACATCCTTCACATTATCACGTAATATGTCCCTATTTGTTAATGTTTTAACAGTTAAAGATATTGGTGTTTAGTTACTAATCTGTTGTACATTAGATATCAAATCATATCTTGTAAACATTCCTTGTGATCGGATTGTGCCAGATTTGTGCCCATCCTATCTTGCCGTGTAAGGCACTGTAGCCTGCTCGACAACGGGCTATATAGGGCCTGTTCTTTTCCTCCGAAGCCGGCGGTTTTTGGCTTTTGCTACAGTACCTAACTTTCAAACGGAGTATTTTCTCAAGACGGGGTCTACAGGTAAAGCGATCTACACATTAAAAGCCTAACATCTGTACCATATAAAATCGTAAGTGAGTATCTGTCTCTCCGTAATCTGTACCGTAAACAGTCAAAATTCAAAAATTTCAGCCAAAAACCATAAGCCGCAGCCGAAAAGAACAGGCCCTATAGAATCAACTGGTCTGTACAGATTGCGCCTGTTCCAAACCTTCTTCTCCTCTGTGCCATGCTTCTCACATTAACATGCTCTTCAATTGACCTATTTTGATCTCTTTTAGCAACAGATAAAAACTTGCTTAAGCAAACACTGACGTCCGATCATCACCTAACTGGAGTGCTATTCAACTCACCAGATGAACCCACAAGATTAAATGAGCCCCCTTCTATGGATGTCAAGATTAGTCCTGAGAGTGATCCAAGTTCTGAGTATAATGGCATTAAAGTGAAACTACTTCAGACAAAACCAAATCAATCGGTAGTACATGCCGAGGTAGGTGAAGAATTTGTCAACCTTCTATTTGGTTTCCTGACCTTATCACTTGGCAGTGATGGAGCTATAAAACTTTTAATGGGGGTGAATACTTCATGCACCAATCTTGTTCAATGGGTTCATACTTGGCCTCAATACCTATACTCTGCAGGTTTTTTAGTTTTTTGGGTGTGCATGCATGCTAGGCAAAGTGCAACAGTTAAGTATATCGAAGCTAGAGAGAGAGTCATGTGTCCTTGTGTCTACTTCTATAATTATTATTTTGTTTGAAAGAACATGCAGAGTTTAGCGCGTTTGCCTTGCAGTGTTGAACAATTAAAGCATTGCCCGATCAATAAAATACCATCAGAAACCAACAGTAAATCCGTGACTAGCTCCTAGTATCTTGTTTTATCGTAAAGCTGCTCCACGTAACTACGCTCAAGTCTTATCAGTTACCTCCTCGTCTTGTAATATAAATCTCTATTCATGGGATCGTAAAAGATGGGCCGTGTGAAGAACATTCAAATCTCAAAGTGGGCGGCGCCCTACTGATGCTTCGAGGCCCAGTAATGTAAGACGTGCATGCCTGCTCCTATATGTATTCGTCTAGATTTTCTCCTCTTCATGTAGACGCTGGCGCTGTTCGATCGGCACCCGGTCTAAAGATCAGAAGAAACAGAGAGAATTAACGGTGCAAAATATATCAAACACGTCACAGTACGTCTGTATGTAGACGTCATCGTTTAAGGGGGAATTAGGAATTCGTCTAAAATTTCTCCTTTCTCCTTTCTCCCTCTTCCGACATCAATTGAGTCTGAAACTTTCGCACGATGTTTCTCCACTCTGTACCGTATCTCTTCTATTTTTCTCGGATTTTTTCGCGCCGTTTCGATTCGTGAAAGAGGTGGGATGGTGCGAGAACTCCCCGGACGTAGCCACCACGAGCGTCCGGGATTCCGGCGAGCGGGCCGGATCGGAGCATCGCGTGGGCGGCGAATGGGCTGAATCTATTGCATGGGCCTTTTGTTAGAAAGCTTAAAACAGAGCCTTGCTGGGACAGCTAGCTTGTACAGGACGCAAGACAGGAAACACTGCACCTTTTTTTTTTAACTATGACTGATAATTTTTGAGTGCAGCTTATATCTTTTATCTATATTTTTTAAAATAGTGGTGGACGACATATATTATTTTAAGTTTATAAAATTATTTAAAGAAAACACATCTTATTTATTCTGATTTTTGGAGAAATCAAAACAAAAAACCGTAAAAAACCAAAAAAAACTGATCAAGACTGCACATGTTAATTTAACATGAGTAAGATAGTGTGAGGTAGTAAGTTATGGTGAAAATAGTATAAAATAGTTAGAGAAATAATTTACTGTTGAAAATGTTATCTTTAGTGTTGTTTCTATGTAAAATAAAAGTTTAAAAATAATTTTAAAAAATAGACTATTTGTTACAGTCTTACCGACTGCTTAGGATCTTTACGACCACCTTCAAGTCGCTACGATCACGTCCTGTAGTCGTACGACCACATTGCAATGGCTACGATCACCTCCTATGTCGTTACGACCGCTCTGTTGGTCCTCCGACCACGTTGACAGTCGTTACGACCACACTGTGATCTCTCCGATCACTCCTCGCTGCTCCGACCACATGGTCGTAAACTTCAGTTGAAGTTACGACCACGCTCACCGCTTCGCGCTGCACTTCCTTCGATCACGGTCGTTCACCGTAGTCGTAGCTTCTTACGACCACATAGTGATTCTGTCGACCGCTATGGTCGTAACGACTTACGACCACGTCTCCCCGCTGTGGTCGTAATGACTTGAGGGTGGTCGTAAAGATACTGGGAGCAGCCGTAAAGGCTGTAATAAGTGGTATCAAAGCATAGGTAACAAGACGAAGGCTTATGGGTGAATCATCGATTGGGAGGCGTGAGAGATGATGCAGATGATGAACGAGAGTGGTGATCATGTGGATGAGGTGCTCATGATTCAAGAGAGGAGAGGGTGGCTCAGGCGCACGGGAGTATAGGAAGAAGTGGAAGCAAGAGAGAAGATCGAAGTGGTCAAGAGGAAAAACAAGATTAAGGAGATGATTGTTAAAGTTTGTAATCTTTCTCGCCGTAGTCGTAATTCCTTTACGACCACGTTTGCGATCCTCTATTCGCCGTGGCCGTAACTCCTTTTACGACCACGTCTGCGATCCCTTTCTTGTCGTTGTCGTAATTCCTTTACGACCACGTCTGCGAACCTCTGTTCGTCGTGGTCGTAACTCCTTTACGACTACGTCTGCGAACCCCTACGATCTCACCGATCGTCTGCGATCACACCAGTCGCCTCCACCGATCGCCTACGACCACGCCAGTCGCCCAGGCCGATCACCTACGACCACACTAGTCGCCTCCTCCGACCACACTAGTCTCCTCTCTTCTCTGCGATCATGCTGATCGGCCACGACCACGCTGGTCGCTCCATGCTCTGCGGTCACGCCGACTGCCTACGACCACGCCGGTCGCTCCAAGCTCTGCACCACCTCTGCGACTACATCGCCTTCACTCGGTGCTCCTGCGACCACACATGTCGCCCTCTTCCTGACACCCCTCTGCGACTACATTTTCGTCGAGTTGGTGCTTTCACTTGCTCCTCTCAGTACAACGGCCTGCCCTTTTATACCCTGCTCTTTGATCATGAAGCGGACTCGTCTACGACCCAGACACAAAGTCGGACTCGTCTACGACTCGGACACAAAGTCGTACTCGACTACGATCACGAACTCCGACTCTGATAGAGACGTACTCGTACATGACTTCGACCACCAAGTCCGACTACAACTATCAAACTGAAAACAAGATTACAAACTCTAACACATGCCCAAAAAACTAAAAGCGTCAGCAAATATTGCGTGAGCCTAGGAAGGATCGAGAAGCGTTCCATTAACATGGACGGCAGATATATCGTTGATAAGTCTCACTTTTGACGTGCCTCGTGTTATTAGGTTAGAGTAACAAATACATATCCAGTTAAAATTTTTGCAACTTTTACTATTCATATATTTTTAAGAATTTAGTTTAGATACATAAAAATTATATATATATATAAAATTAGTATACAAATGTACCTAAAGTGATAAAGGAGTATTTCAAGTTTGTTTAGGTGGTATATTAAAGGTGGGTGTAACTACACCCAGGTGTAGAAGGTATTTTTCCTATATATATATATATATCGAAAAATAATTTTATAATATTATAATTTAATAGATTTTATAAATATATTATAATATAATTAGTGATCGAATTTGTGTTTTGGTATCATATTCACGTCCAAAAACGATACATATTTGTGACCATTACGGCTCATTACACTATGCCATAGTAACATAAGACTGATTAGCTAGGTAATTAAATTCAATTGAAATAAATGACTAAATTTAAACGCAAACAGATGTAGATAAACCATTCCAAAAGGGTATCGCCATACATGGAACGCTAGCTATTTCGTCGCATGGGCCAGGTGCATGCTTTTGATTCGTCGCATGGGCCAGGTGCATGCATGCTTTTGATTCGTCGCATGGGCCAGGTGCATGCTCGTGCCTGCCTAAGATACTCTCCCCTTGGCCCGAGATTACCTCATTTGTAACTAAACAGATCTTGACTGCTCCAAGGATATTTATACTGCACCGGCGTTCGACTTCCCCAGCCTCAAGAGATCTGAAGAGACATACAGAGGCGCCGGCGCCCGGCCTAGCGATGGAGATAGAGCACCCCGGCGGCCGCGCCGCAGTCGACGAGGACGACGAGGAGGTGTCGCCGGTGGAGCAGGTCCGGCTGACCGTGCCGACGACCGACGACCCGACGCTGCCGGTATGGACGTTCCGGATGTGGACCATCGGCCTCGTCTCCTGCGCACTCCTCTCCTTCATCAACCAGTTCTTCGCCTACCGCAGCGAACCCATCACCATCACCCAGATCACCATCCAGGTCAGTGCACGCCAAAAGCGCACAGCAACCACAAGGGATTCACCGGTACGCGCGCGGCTAGTTTTCTGACGCGCGCGCGCACGCATGTATGCAGGTGGCAGCGCTGCCGGTAGGGCACTTCATGGCGCGGGTGCTGCCGGACAGGAAGTTTAGGGTGTTCGGCCGTGAGTGCACGCTGAATCCTGGTCCCTTCAACGTGAAGGAGCACGTGCTGATATCCATCTTCGCCAACGCTGGCGCCGCGTTCGGCAACGGCGGCGCCTACGCCGTCAGCATCATCACCATCATCAAGGCGTTCTACAGGCGCAAAATCTCCTTCGTCGCCAGCCTTCTGCTCATAATCACGACTCAGGTGATTTGATCCACTAGATCTAGCCTGCATTGTTTCAGCGCTCATCGTACTTGATATCGATTGCGGCGTTTCACTCGATTAATTGTAGTGCAAGTAACTGGATGCTCCCATGCAGGTGTTGGGGTACGGATGGGCAGGGTTGATGAGGAAGTATGTGGTGGAACCGGCGCACATGTGGTGGCCGCAGAGTCTAGTGCAGGTTTCTCTCATGAGGTGAGCCCTGGTACTAATCCAGTATTTTGTTTTTTTTTTTTGGTGTAGAATAGACCTAGATAAAAGGGAGATTGGATCATATACCCTCCCTTTAGTTGAGAAATTAAGGATTTACCCTCCACATCTCAATGATATGTAGGGTCATCATAAGTCACTGACTCGTGGGTCAGGAGGGTAAATCCTCAATTTCCATCTAAATGGAGGGTATATGATCAGTTTTTTCTAGATAAAATTCTCTGTATGCTGCGGAGAGTTATCCACCGTATCGATATGCCACTGAAAAAATTGTTTTTGTTTTTATGCCACCATCACAAAGTTGTAACTCAGCGACATAGGAAGAAACACAAACTTTTCAATGGTATATCAGAGAAGTGGGTAACTAATTTTCTCGTGGCTCTTAACACATTAGATCACCGAGATTATATTTATGCATGCGTGCATGCATGGAGTTATTTCCTGGGGAGCTGGACACTGACAATTTACACATGCAGAGCGATGCACGAGAAGGAGAAGCGCCGGATGACGCGCGCCAAGTTCTTCCTGATCGCGCTCATATGCAGCTTCACGTGGTACACAGTCCCGGGCTACCTATTCCCTACCCTCACCGCCGTCTCGTGGGTGTGCTGGGTGTTCCCCAAATCGATCACCATGCAGCAGATCGGCTCTGGCATGAACGGCCTCGGCATCGGCGCCTTCACCCTCGACTGGTCCGCCGTCGCCGCCTTCCTGTCGAGCCCCCTCGGCACGCCCTTCTTCGCCATCGCCAACGTCTTCGTCGGCTTCGTGCTCCTCTCCTACGTCATGATGCCCATCTCCTACTGGGCGCTCAATCTCTACAGCGCCAGCACGTTCCCCTTGTTCTCCACCGACCTGTTCACCGGCTCCGGCCAGCTGTACAACATCTCCGCCATCGTCAACGACAAGTTCGAGATCGACATGGACTCCTACACCCAGCAGGGGAAGATCCACCTCAGCCTCTTCTTCGCCGTCGGCTACGGCCTCGGCTTCGCCACTATCGCCGCCACACTGTCCCACGTCGCGCTCTTCTACGGAAAGTACGTACTGCACTGTGCATGATCGATCAGCTAGTAGTATCGTGTTCTCTGGATATATAAATTTTAACTGTTTAATTTTTTTTGAAACCGGAATTTTGACTGTTTAATTTGTTTTCTGCAGAGAGATGTACCAGAGGTTCCGGGAGTCGTACAAGGGCAAGCGGGACGTGCACACAAGGATGATGAGGAGGTACGAGGACATACCAAGCTGGTGGTTCTACATCCTGCTCTTGGTGGCCACGGCGGTGGCGATGGTCCTCTGCACCGTGTTCAAGCACGAGGTGCAGCTGCCGTGGTGGGGGCTCCTCTTGGCCTGCGCCATGGCCTTCTTCTTCACGCTCCCCATCAGTGTCATCACCGCCACCACAAACACGGTACGTATATACTGCCTCAACCATTGGTATGCATGATTCCTATATATTAAGTTCCAATAGAGTAAGTTTATTATGGTGTTTGCAGACTCCGGGGTTGAACATTATTACGGAGTATTGCTTGGGGCTGATCATGCCGGGCAGGCCAATCGCCAACGTGTGCTTCAAGGTCTACGGCTACATTAGCATGAACCAGGCCGTCTCCTTTCTTACCGACTTCAAGGTTGGCCACTACATGAAGATTCCCCCAAGATCCATGTTCATAGTGCAGGTATTACACATGTATTACGAAGCTTTAAGAATTGCTCTTGTTTTTCCTCGATCGAGATCAGATGTCTGTTCAAACTGCACTTGTTAATTTGAGTACTGATTGTTCAGTTCATCGGGACGATCGTCGCGTCGACGATTAACACGGTGGTGGCGTGGTGGCTGCTGACGACGGTCCCGCACATCTGCGAGAAGGACCTCCTCCCGGAGGGCAGCCCGTGGACGTGCCCCGGCGACCACGTCTTCTTCGACGCGTCCGTGATCTGGGGCCTTGTCGGCCCGCGCCGCATCTTCGGGCCTCTGGGCTACTACAGCGCGCTCAACTGGTTCTTCCTCGGCGGGCTGGTCGGGCCGGTGCTGGTGTGGCTCCTCGCCAGGTCGCTGCCCCGGCACGCCCGCTGGATCAGCCTCATCAACCTCCCCGTGATCCTGGGGGCGACGGCGAACATGCCGCCGGCGTCGACGCTCAACTACATGTCGTGGTGCTTCGTGGGTACGGTGTTCAACTTCTTCGTGTTCCGGTACCGCAAGGAGTGGTGGAAGAGATACAACTACGTACTGTCGGCGGCGATGGACGCCGGCGTGGCCATCATGGGGGTGCTCATCTACTTCGCGCTGTCCAGCGGCGGCCACCAGCTTGACTGGTGGGGGTCCAGGGGCGAGCACTGCGACCTCGCCACCTGCCCCACCGCCAAGGGCGTGCAGGTGGACGGCTGCCCCGTCCTCTGATTTATCCCTTAATTTCTGTGTTGCTCTCTGTCAATTAGATTAGAGCAACTGTTTCAGTTCGTAAGTTACGTTTGTTTAACAGGAATTGATGTTTGGTGTTTATATACTACCATACCATTCTTGTTAGTATTCATTTTTGTACATAAATTTGAAACAAGTGTTCTGTTTGGAATTGGGAGAGAGAAGTAAGATATATGGTGCGTCCCTGACTCTCAAGTCTTATTTTCAAAGGGAGAGAGCCGGATGGCCAATACGCACAGGCTTAGTCCGCAGCTCAGCATCTGCTCCAAACCGAAATAATCAGAACGATGTCCTAATGGGCTCGTACTTCCAGCAGATCCGTACATCTCCCGACTAAATTAGGCCCATGAAGTTGTAATGGGCTTGTGACAACTGGTACATGTCACTACCGGGTCGGAACAGCCTGAAGAAAAGGACAAGACCCGAGTAGCGAGGCCACCTCGGATCCGTGGAGAGTCAAGTCAGATCGGAGCCCATGGACCGGACCGGACCGGACCCAAAGTAAAAGCCGATAGGTCGTTGGGTCCCAGCCGAGCCGGCGTGCCCCACACGGCGCCACCTCTAGTCTTGGTGGACGTCAGGCACCGCCGCTCCTCCAGTAAAGCCCGCCCCCACTCGACACCGCGGATCCTCTTCTCGGACATTTTTTTTCTTCCCGTTTCCCGATTCAGGTCAGCCGCTAGGGTTCGAGATATCCGCATCGCATCGCAGCCATGGCGGTGAGTGAGCACTCGGTTTTTGTACTTGTTTTGTTTGCGAATCTCTTCTCGGACCATGAGTTGTGCCATTTTCGATCCGAGCGTTTCTTTGGCTGTGTTGATTTGGGCAGGCGAGTTGGGACTTACAAATAGGGGTTTAGACTCTTGAGGTCCTAGATTTGGGTATACGCTGTCTCGTATACATTTTGCTGTAGTGCTAATCGCGTATCGTCAAGCTGTTCTAGCAAAGAGATGGGAATACTAGAAATTCGTAATCAGAATTTGGTAGAAATGAAATGTGCAATGGTATGTCTACGGCAGCCGGCAGCCATTTGTTGCCAGTTGCTTCTAGTCAAATCTAGTGCCATTTCAGTCGACACTGTTGTACCTCTGAGCTGAATGTGCAATGGCCGGGGCAGCTAATCTGCTGTCCAGTCATCGTAGACTGTGGTCAGGGTGCTCAAGTCCTGAGAAGAAGTGTTCTTCCAGTCGATCCCTCTAGTTAGTGCTATTGTAGCGAGGTGTTGATGAGTCATGAACAGATTTTGTTGATGATTTGACGTGTTTGCTTCATATTACTGTCTGCAGAGCCTGATTTATCTATCCTGTACATTTCATTGATATCTTGGCCCTATTCTCTGTTTATGCCTACTTGCTTATGCTCAAGAATTGAGGAAAAGAAAACCATGTTTTTAAACTTCATTCGTTACTCTCTCTCCCTTGCACTGTAAGCAATACCCCAAGAATGCAAGGAAGCAATCGGTATGTGGTGATTAGTGAGCCCTGTTTCACCGCTATATTTCATAAAATGGGCATAGTCGTGTAAGCAAGGTTGACAAAAATACCACCAACTACATTGGTTTACAATGTAGCATTGTTCTTTGATTATATGCTAGCTATACTGACTGGTAAGTATACCTGGTGTATGCAATGCACGTCATGACAAAAAAAAGGATCCGGTGGTGCATACCCTTTTTTTAATGAATAGCACATACTAATTCTGCAGATAACTTGATTAGTTGTTGTTATGTATAAAAGTTAACATGCTAGCACAGTTTAAACATGTAAATCTTCTAAGGAAATGATTTTTTTAGCACACGGAATGACTTAACATTAACATCAGAGCTTAAAGAGTGAGCACGATGGATAAGGTGGATGCACCAATTTCCAGCCATTTGATATAGACGATTAGTGGTCAATGTTGCCCAAAAGAATTGTGTGGCTGTACCCTGTTTAAAATTGTCTGAAGAGATTGGGAACAAAAATCTGAGTGCTGTCATGGGGCGGAGCTGTGGAGATGTTAATGCCCTGTGTGTAAACTGGAGCTGCATGATGATTATTAGGTAGGTCCGTGCAGCAGTTGTTGTGCAACGCCTTACAACTCCCTGGAAAAACTACAAATATGTTAAGACGGTGAATCCAACTATGAATTTGAACCATCAGTGATCAGTGCAGTTCATCTAATGCCTTACATCCCTGCACAGTCCACATTCACGCTTCATATGGTAGTATATAGAAGTCCGCACGACTCTGTATGAGTAAACTTATGGTACCATGTTTGTTTTCCCCCCATTTGTAGATATTGTACAAATTTGTATCACATAGATTATGCATTATTCACATATTGCCTAGAACAGGATACCATTCATCAGATCACTGATTAGATGTTCCTTTTATACCATTTGTTGTTTGAAGGCAAGCACGCTTAGCACAGTCAAGGTGAGCAATGTGTCATTGAAAGCATCACTGCGAGATATAAAGGAATTCTTTTCCTTTTCTGGTGACATTGTGTATATTGAAATGCAAAGGTCAGTACCATCTTCATTATGCTTGTCTTCCACTTTGTACTACGAATTGCATTAACCTTTTAAATGCTTTGCAGCGGCGATGAGCTGTCTCAAGCCGCCTACATTACTTTTAAAGACAATCAAGGGGCTGCGACAGCTATGCTTCTTACGGTACCTCTTATATCTCACATCCAAATTACTTTTACCCCCAAGGATTGATGATTGGTTGGTTACCTTGTGACTTGCGTTGTTATGCAAGTCTGCATGATTGATGCCATACTTCAAGATAGTTGTTAACTAACCTAAATATCATTGATATGACACTGTGTCTTGTATTTTGTTGCCATGATATTCTCAACTCAGCCATAAATGATTTAGAAAGCTCTTTATTAGTTTCATCGATTGTTTCAAGCAAAACAAGTTGTCCAAGCTTATTTGAATAATGAAGTTTACGCGATCCATTGTTCCGACTGAAATTTCAACATTGACTCAATATCTCTGGATAGAAAGGAAATTTTGTTTGCACTTTGCACATATATAGCTGGTTACAAAATTTTGTCCTTTCCTGTTGCTTAATCCTTATATAGTTGCTGGAACTGCTTGTATGATGACAAATTCTAACATGTACCTATGATTATTGCCCCAGGGTGCCACAATAGTTGATATGGCTGTCATCGTCACACCAGCCACTGATTATGAGCTACCAGCCTCTGTTTTAGCTGCTCAAGAGGTATGATTAGATCTGTGTAATATTTACATGCTTGTACTATGGTGTCTTCTGGTGGTAATGGAACTTGTAACATTGTTTTGCATCCACAGCCCAAGGATGCAAAGCCTTCTGCTCTTCAAAAGGCGGAGGACATTGTTGGGACCATGCTGGCAAAGGGGTTCATTCTCGGTAGGGATGCGCTGGACAGAGCAAAAACTTTGGATGAGAAGCATCAGCTCACATCAACTGCAACTGCTAGAGTATCTTCCTTTGACAAGAGAATCGGTTTGAGTGAGAAGATCAGCGTGGGTACTTCAGCTGTTAATGATAAAGTGAAGGAAATGGATCAGAAATACCAAGTCTCTGAAAAGACAAGGTCGGCACTTGCAGCTGCTGAGCAGAGTGTCTCAACTGCTGGATCTGCCATCATGAAGAACAGATATGTCCTTACTGGAGCAGCATGGGTAACTGGTGCCTTCGGTAAGGTTGCCAATGCGGCAAATGATGTTGGGGCAAAGGCAAAGGAGAAAATAGTGGCTGAGCAGGAGCGCAGGACTGTTGAAGGTGAGCCTGCACAAGCTAACATCTCAGAAGGCCCTGCAACGTACAAGGGTTTGGATGGGGAATTCTCAAACATACATGTCTCTGAAACCCCTGAAGATATTCCCATCTCTACAACTGCTACTGTCCCCGTTTCAGATGAGGATTCCAGCCAGGCTTCTCCAGCTGCCGCTGCTCCTAAAAAGCCTGAACCTGCGCAAGGATTGATACTATGATTTGGTTGATACATGAGTGTAAATAGACATGAGATGGTTGCTGAATTCAGGCTGTATTGTTGCGGTTGCCATCTTCTAGATTAAACCTCTTTAAAGGTTGAAAGTTATTGGAACATAAAAGAGTTTGCAATTTGTAGCAACTATTTTTATTAATCAAACATTGTTATCTTGCAATCACAGCGTTAATATACTACTGTGGGCTCACTGTGTTCTATTGATATTCCATTTGCTTCCCCTCTGATGCAAGGAGCCAAGAACCTCTCGTTGTGCTGCTGAAATGCTATTTCTTTTCCTTCATTTGAAGGACATACTGTTTCTTTTACTTGTTTTATTAAATGAATTTTTTTTCATGCTTTTGTGTTCGGTTTTGCGTTGGCTATAAGATGGCTTATAACTTTTTCTGAACAAATAAATAAGATGGCCTATCTATCGTCGTTTCGAAGCAGTTTATCGGAACAGTCTTTTGAAGTGGTTTATTAGTTTATCGACATTCAAATTATTCGCATAAGTGCTCGTGATAGGAGCAAAAAATATCAACCACAACTATAAATCATAGCAAAAAGAGAATGCACAGTAGGATAAGAACATTACCTGGAAATAGAAGGACATGTGACGATAAGAGCAGTGCCTGAAAATAGAAGGTAGGGAGGTTAGGCTACCCCGCACAGCATCAGACACTGACGTCTGTCAAGATAACGATGATTATATGGCACTACTATTCCACCGACGGTTACACTTATCATCGCGCACATATCTCCTCAGTCGTCAAAAGAAGAAATAGCCAAGGCATAACCAAAGGGAAATATACAGTACCAAACCAATTTGGTCAAACGGTCAGTGTTATGATGTAGCATATGACCAATGTGCTTTGCATGTTATTTACAGCAGCAAAATGTCTATGCATTCATACAACTTCGTGTTTATGCCTCAGATTTGAGATCAAAATACACATTTGGAAGCAAGATAAAAATAAAAGAGAGAAGGTTCAAATTTTTGGTATTTGGTCGAAGGTACTGTGGTCGATAAGTCGTGATCGTGAGGCATGGTTAAGACACTGTGATTGATAAGGCGTGATCGAAGAAGAACTTGAAGATAGTCATATCTGTGTGCGGTCGTAGATCTGGTCAGGTAGCACGTATCCATTAACTGTTAGTTGGTTAGAGGATCGGGTCATTCGGGTATTACGCAGATTGCGGAGTTGTTAAGGATTTCAGGCATTCTGTTAGTGCGGAATCAGTGGAATCGTGGCCAGAAGTTTCGGACAGTTTGTTTGCATATGTAAATTGTAATCTGAGTCTATAAATATAAGAGAAAATAGAAAACATGTAGTGAATTGGTATAGCGTAAGCTCTTGTGTGTGTTGAGTAGATCCAAAGTGTTTGAATGAGTTTCGATCATGGTGTATGCGTGGCCGTCCCTGGGCCAACATCTTGTGCGGCTGGCTGCCTATTCATATGGACCAGCAATGCTGCAGTAGCTCATTCAGAGAGATGCTACGATTGACCGGCATCAGAAGTCGCGAGTTTCATAAAGGCGCTTCACTTCCTGGTGCATGGCAGCATCAAATCGCGTGCCCGAGCGGCCGATTGGCCACAAATGTCTTGGTCGCCGGCGACTGAAGGGATGGGATTTCACGTTCTGCTTTGAATCATCGATGGTACTGTTACCACGAAACGTTCTCCTTAACTCAGTACTAGCCTTTTTCTTTGACTTATATGTTCATACTACCGCAGAAGAACGAAGAAAACTCGAAACTGGCAAGCAAGCAATCAGTACCTGCACGGTTGGGCTGAAAAATAATAATTTATGACTGAAAATGTACTGTATAGATGAAAATGACTTATTTAACGTAATTAAAATTTCAAAATTTTAAAAATAGAAAAAATATGTTAGATCTTCACAGACAACGCAAACGAATACGAAAAAAAGAACCAGCAAAAAAGCTAAAAAACAAAAAAATTCAGAAAAAGACGAAATTTATAAATAATAAAAAATAAGTCAAAAGCTAGAAACTCAAACCAAAATGAGCGGGACTCGAAAAGATCCCAAAATAACAAAACTCACGTAGACATACTAATCTGGGCCATACACACAGACACGATCTTCAGAAATTCTAAACAGATCCGCTTATACGTTTCCGTATTTCTATCAACTCGCCCGGAGGAGGACTCCACCGAAGCGTACGGCCTCAGAAGCTCGGCTTCCAACCCGGCCCATCCGTACGGCAATTCCTCTCGACAGAAGGGGGTAAAAGAAAAAAGGAAGACCTCCTTTTCGCTCCCTTTCATTTAGCCTGCCTTGCCTGGTGATGGACACTGTGCACCCTGAAACCCTGACACCAAGTTACGCACAGCTTACAGCAGCAGGATGTCATGTCACGCGCGCACGGCACGCATCCAGCCCAACAAACTCGATCGTGGGGGACACGAATCTCACCAACTTCCTAGCAAAGAAGGCCCCTCCAGTACTAGTTAATTATGAAAACCGAGTCCAAAGCTCCCCTACCTACTCTCACCTGAAAACAACCACTACTGGCAGTACTACCTCGTTGAAAACTATGGCGCAGCGCGGCCTATTTGTCAAAACGCCTCGCCGTTTACCAATCATGTGCCCATTAGTTTGCGTTATCACCATCGTCGATCACGCCGAGGTTGAAAAATTCAGGAGGCTGTCAATGTTAATCTTTAACCACGTGTGCTGGTACAGTACAGCAGCGTCGTGTTATTTTACCTACAAATCGTAGAGTGTGTTTTTTCCTCCGAACCTGACGGTTTTTGATTTTTACTATAGTATCTAACTTTCAAATGGAGTATTTTCTCAGGATGGAGTCTACAAGTTAAACGATCTACACGTTAAAAGCCCAACATCTGTACCAGCTAGTACAGTACAGCAGCGTCGTGTTATTTTACCTACAAATCGTAGTGTACTGGAGCGCTTTTGTGATGTTACCATTAGCCTGCTGTCGGAATTGGGCGTGTTTGAAACTTTCTATTGGATGATCCTTACTACCTTAGCTGGTACCGTCGGCGCGAACTAGCCAGGCCTTGCGTGATCGAACTATCAAAGATACTGCTGGCCTTTTTCCTCTCAAAGAAATGTGATCTGATGATGTTTTCACCTGTCCCTTGGACAGGATCGTACTGCATCAGCCACTGAATTTAAAGGCTACTGTCTGATTACTAGTATAACCAAACAATCACTGTTCAGACTTCACCGATCACCGGTAGTCGGTCAGAATCTTGCACCGCAATGCTCTCTCTCTCTCTCTCTCTCTCTCTGCATTCCTTCTGCCATGGACGACATCGATCATCGAGACTGACGTACGTAGAAGACATCGATACAGATAAAGCGCAACAACCGAAGAAAAAAGACGTGTGTGATTGTACAGACACACAGAGAGAGACGGTTGTACTAGTCGCCGAGCTAAGTTCAGCGAGATGTTGCGAAGTCGCAAAGTTGAAGATCGTGCGAGGTAGGAGGCGAGCGACATGTACACTCCGCCCGCGCTCGTCAACGTACACGGCGATCGAGACGGCGACCGGGAATCTTTCCGAAAGCTCGTCAGCGTCCGCTGCAAAGCCCTCGCCGATCTTTCACACTCCATTGATGGATCGCTTCGACTCGATTAATAATCGTTTCATTTTCTTCTGAACTCTAAACGCCCTGATGCATCAGTTACAACCTTCGTAGCCAATCAGCCAATGGATCGCTAGGGTGTCTGATAAAAATGTCTGGGCATTCATTGATTGGGTGGATGAATCCGTGAAAATGTTGGTAGAGAAGAGCTACTGATGACTATTGCACTCATCGATTTATTTTCCAAGACAAAATTATTGTACTGGTCGATGGATACACTACTACAAAAAATCTAATACTAGACGCCAAATCACAGACGGATTGATAAAACCGTCTATGACCAACACTAACACAGACGGTTTTAATTTGGACACCGTCTGTGTTGATGGCGTCGGAGAAAACGAATATCACAGACGGTTCTTATCGATGAACCGTCTGTGATATTCCACTATCACAGACGATTTTAATTAAAACCGTCGTGATAATCAGATTATCACGACGGTTTTTATTAAAAACCGTCTGTGATATGTTTTCCACCTTGCAATTCTCTAAAATTTCATAATTTCCCGCCTGAGTCCGAGTAGGATTCGGTTTGAGACGACTTCAAGAAACGGGCATAATTTTTGCATACGGTATCCGTTTTCGACGTTCTTGTACTCGTTGGAAAGCTAACGACGAGCCCGATCCAAAAATAATCGGTCATCTTTGGACCTAAACCTGCGTCGCAAGTTTTTGGTGTCTGTTTTTGCCCTTTTTCTTGGTCTTCCTTTCGGAATTTGAATTTTGTTTCAACTGCAAAGTTGTAGATCTCATCGAAACCTTTCAAATGAGTATATATAAGCCATATAAAACTTTGCTATTTTATCATTTCAGACTAGTTGTTTATATTGCATCGGTATATAAAATTTTGTGCTTTAATTCTATGACGGTTCTAGCTATAGAACCGTCTGTGATATGCATTCATCACAGACGGTTCTAGATATAGAACCTTCTGTGATAATCTGACCGCTGGGCCCGTCGATCCTCCTTAACCCAATTCTAGCCAATAGAAATCCAGCAATCCTCACCTCACGGATCGTAGCTCCGCCTCTTCGTCCCCTATAAATAATTCCAGATTGACTCCACTGTTCTCCTCCTTGCTGTGTTCTCCTCCTCTGTGATATTCTCTTCCTCTTTGTTGTTCTCCTCCTCTTTGCTTTCTCCTCCTCTGTGATATTCTCTTCCTCTTTGTTGTTCTCCTCCTCTTTGTTGTTCTTCTCCTCCTCCTCTTCCCCCTCCACCTCCTCCTTGACCCATACCATAATAGCCCCACGAAACAGATGATGCACAAGGCAGTGCTCAATCAACACCGACGATGGTGGGCATCAAAGATATCCAGCTCGTGCGCTGCATCAGGGGCGAGAAGGCCTAGGCATAGAGGATAACCTTCGATTATCACTGACCCATAAATTCAGACGGTTCAGAAAACCGTCTGTGATGATGTTTTTGAACCGTCTGTAATAGGGTTTTCTGTAGTAGTGATAGATGCTAGTTATAAACCACTGTGGCCGATGTGGCGTTGAGCCGTCCATGAAACACAACCATTCTTTTTGAAATTCGTAGTATACTCCTTTTCATTGCATAAAGAAATTTACGGGACAGAAACTAAACAGATCCTATAAGAGCTATCGACCAGAAAAAGAAGTATATACCGCTCTCTCTCAGAAAAGAAAATCCAAAAGGAGTACATATATCAAAAAGAATATCGACGTGATTTGAATATGCATGGCTGCAACACGTTGTTCAAATCACGTTGTTCAAAAGGAGTACCATTGCAACGCTTCTCAGGTCCGTGCATCGTCGGTGTCGACAGGCGTGAATACTCTTAATTATCTGATGTCATCGGCAAAGGCTAAGCCAATTACTTGGCATCAGTTTTAGAGGAGGGGCTAGCATAGTAGCATGTGAATTTGTCTTAGGAAAATCTACTAACAAGCCAGCAATCTATACAGATGAATTTATCTTGTGCATATATACTCGTTAATATACATCTTATAAGATCACATACTCCCTTCTTCTATATGCTCCCTTTAAGATCACATACTCCCTCCGTGTACTACTTCCCTCAGATGACACACACTCCCTGCCTGTACATACTTCCCTCAGATGAACATATACTCTCTCCATTAATGGAACACATATATTACCTTGTGAATTAGTACTACATATGGGCAGAAAAATTCAGATGTACTCCCTTTTAGTCTGAAAAATTGAATAGGGAAAGGTCCCTAAAAAAGTGGTATACTCCCTCAATCCAAATAAGATGATATACTACTCCGCCCACATACTTCCATGCATAAATCAAGTGGACATACTTCCATTCATAAAAGTGCAGATACTCCCCCAATCCTAATATGATGATACCACATACTATTCACTACTTGATTTGTTAGCCACTTCAATCACGTGTGCATGCGGCCGAAAGAATAATGCAGTTTGTTGCGCTAATTAATCAGTTTACTTATTATTTAATTAAAACAATTGGTTAGTTAGCTTACTAATTAGGCACTAGGGTGCCCGGGCACCTTTATTTTAAATGCGCGAATTAAACCCAAATTCGGGTATATTTTTTGAAAATATCAATTTTAGGGCATATACCCATCTATAACAATTCAAATGAAACATATACCTTTGAAAAAATATACTTGAATTCAAAATTTTGAACGAATTTAGATCACATGCTTTGTTGATTTATATATATATATATATATATATATAATCAAGACATACCTACAATCAAACTATCAATAAAAAAGGCAACTACAGTTCAAATTTCAGTTCAAACTTGTTTGAACTAGTTAGTAAACTAGTTAAACTTGATATCCAAGAAATTTTAAAAATTTCGCACGCGATACATACCTATTTTAGACTATGGTGCACAGGTACCAAGGAGCACTCGTTATTTTTACTATATATATATATATATCGATGTTATATATATATATATATATATATATCGCTGTTATGTGTTAAAATAATTTAATCCGTGTGACTTTTTCAGTTCCGTTTTTTTCACCTCAATACCGACAATGTTTACGGTTATTGAATTGCCTGGAGTAAACACGGACAATAAAGAGAAGTCCAAAATGTACTACATCTTGACTGGGAGCAGAAAGTAAACTACAGAGTTCAACGTATCATTGGTTCCAACTTGTTAAAGAGGACACGGCAGTAGAAAATTGAGGCCAGTGGTACAGAAAATTAAGCAATGCCCATAGTTTCCATATGTATAGTATAGACCATGAGCATTCATTTCTTCCGTACGTACAAATTAAAACGCCACGTTTTCATGGAAACGGTCGATCAAATAGTAGTACAGAGCCTTTCTGCAATGAACGACTTCGGATATGCGTCCAATGAGATATTCCCTTTTTTAAAAAAGAAAAACATTCTTGCCATCTCTAATTTTCTGGGGTCAGAAAACTTCAGGTGAGACAGGGCGGTGCTGACATTTGGCTGGCCGTGTGTCATTTTTTGGCATTTGGACGCATCAACGATCTGTATGGTGCAGCACTGATGGACCGGTCTCCAACCCGTAGACTCGATCGATCGGTGTACGCCTCGGAGCGAATGGGCGACGGCGCTGCGAGACCTTGCCGAAACTGGAAGCATCCAGTCCATCCCGGAAGGTAGAGTCGAGATCGCCTCGATCCCATTTAATCGCGCAGCGCAACGCACACATGATGCCAAGCTACAGGTCTCGACTGCCAGGAAGCAGTAGCCAGCGCTATGTAGCACACGTGTGTGGGAGCAAGTGCACCGTACGTGCACCTGAGCGCACCGATCCACTCGTACGTCCTCCCCGCCGTCGCCGGCCGGTCAAACGAATGATGCGGAGACCGGCCGCGGATCGGCAGCAACTGCCGCGCGGCGCGCGAGCATCCGCGGTTCACACCAAGCGCATCAGAAAACCGAACTCTTCACTGTTGCAATGCTTTTTTTAATATTTTAGCACCTAACACTCTTTTATACAAAAAAAAAAGTTTCTTCTTGATTTCGGCTTATGCTTCTAGCTACTGGAAGTTTTGGCTTCTTAATTTCGGATTTTTTTTTGTCTTTTTGCTTTTTTTAGTTTTACTTTTTTTCTTTTATTCCTTTGTATTGTTTGTGATATAATAATTTTTTTTTAATTTTCTTAATTTCTCATTAACGACTGATACAATATATTTTAGCTGTTATAGCACAGACGAAACTAAACGCTCGGCTTAAAAGCCGTTTGGAGCACTGTGCCTCACCACTTTCTTATATTGTAAGCTACTATCCAATTCAGCTATTGTGCCTTAGGTGGTGCTCAGTTGGGCTGATTTTTTGTGGCTTATGACTAAATTTATACTATATTTGGTTGAAATTATACTGTAACTGATGATGATTTATTTGACATAATTAAATTTAAAAAAAAATTAAAAATAGAAAAAACGGGTTAGCCCAGCACGTATAATGCAAACGAATACAGGAAAAAAAGAACCGGCAAAAAAACTTAAAAAATCCAAAAAGTTAGAAAAAGACGAAATTTAGAAATAGTAAAAAATAAGCTAGAAGCACAAGCCCAAACTAAGGCACGTACGTAAATAACTTGATAAACCAACAAGTAATAGCTATGATATGATATCTAGCTAGTGCAAATCAATCTAGGTAGCATTGATCAAGTAGATAAAATTAATACTGGTGAAATACATATACACTAGCTAACCACACTTCTAGTTAGCAGCATCATTATTGTGCACATCTCATATATACACAAATGGATCATGTATACTACATGTCGTCTAAATTTTAATCGGAATTTCTAACAAAACATACACATATATAAGTACCCACACAGAGAAAGAGAGGTAGCCTAAATAGGGCTAAACACAAGGCAAATGATCAGCCGAGATGACACATGCATGCATGCATTGCTCTGCTGCCATCCAACATTATTCTGTCGGCGTTTCTATGTGCATATGCATGACACTGGCAAGGGAATGTTACAAGCCTCCTCACTGCATTATACTACACTATCCAGTGTCCAGGTTAGTTGCTTCTAGGCAACCCTCTGGATTAACCTAGATATTAAGTTCCTGTTTCAAACGATTTTTACTTCTTAATTTCAATCTCGTTTTTTTTGTTTTTAGCTTTTTTGGGCTTTTTAGTTTTTTTTTAATTTCTTTGTATTGTCCGTAATGACATAATGTTTTTTATTTTTCTTATTTTTCCTTATTTTTTGATTTAAAAAATCTAACTAATGCTACAGTATATTTATAGTTAAAAGGACACCTGTGCTATAGCTAAATACGAACAGAATGCAGCTTGATTAATTAGCACTGGATCATTATAGCTAGAGCTAGAGCTGGCAGTTGTCTTTTTTTGTGTGTGTAAACGGAGCTTGCAATTGTTAATCGAGCTAGCATTAGCAAGTTAGAAAAGTATTCAAGTCGATCCACTAGCTGCATGTATTACTTTACCATATAGCTGACATTGGAATTTAATATGTGCATAGATTAATAGGTATATATACATAGATTACACACGCATCCATATTCTGCTGGCCGGGCGGTCGACGGGCTCGCCACCTGCCGCGCCTTTGGCTCCGCCTGCCGCACTAGCTCGCTCTCTCGTGCTGTCTTCTACCAAGTTTAGAGTGGTACAGTAGATAACATATGTCATCTGTCATGTCTTTCGAACTCAAAAGAAAACTCAAAGAAAAAATTATTCTTGCAAAAATAAATGCGAGGTGCTAAAGTTGAAAAAACTATCGTCTTTTTGCACTTGTGGCGCTCAAAAAGTCTCATCACTTACAGAGGTGGACCAAAAGAAAACTGAGCCCCCACTCAACTTTGAGTTTTTGGTGAAGTAACCAAATGTCGTAGCACTTAGACCCCCACTCAGCCCATCCTAGGTACCCCCACTCTCTTGGGCTCTGACCTTATCTCATGTCTGCCGACGCCTAACAGCCTAAGCGAAGCGATAAAACGAACTAGACAACTAGCGAAGTGTGTCCAGCACTAACATGTTGACCCAATATAGTAGAGTAGCTAGTACACACCAACACAGGAGCGCAATAGCTAGTAAAATGGCCCACACAACCACACAGGCGGAAGGCACTGCGCTTAGCGGTGAGCTCCTCGGCCCTCACCTTGTGTGGCTCGGGTAATTGGGTCTACTACAGCATCGTCACGCAGCGTGGGTTGAGTGCTTCCACTCATTTTTTGTGCTGGTCCGGCCCAGATCACTTAGTTCTGGCTTCCAAATCCTCATGTTTTCCCCCTTTTTTCCTTAAGCCAATCTGACTACTATCCAACACCTCTATTGAAAGATACGTAGTATTATTGCTGTAGGAAAAGGTTTGCAAAAGGCGAGCCAAAGCTACTTTTAGCACTGTTTCACTCCGTATTTACAAAAATAGCAGTATGCCAACCGTATTGACAAAAATGATGTTTCTGCCATCCGGTGGGCGTGCGGCAGCGCCCTAGGCGTGACACGTGGTGCTGCCGCCCCCTCACTGGATGGCAGGCCGCCTGCTGCCCGGTGGGGGGACGACAGGTAATTAAATTGGCAAATTAGCCTACTTAATTATCTATCCTAATTTTTTAAATTTGTAAATATAACAAATGGTTTCAAAAAATTATGTCATTTTTTGTGGAGCTTCCCAATGCATTGTGGTATATTCTATAATTTGTTCGTAATTTTTTGAGCCCAATTTCTATCTCTAAAATTTATGGAACAACACATAATTAACCAGACGATTAAACAGTTATGTGTTGTTCTAACAATTTTTAGAGGTATCAGATTGTTGTAAAACATTACGAAATTTTTTATGGATCTTCCTTATATAGAGTGCTACGTTGTGTAATTTTTACGTAATTTTTTGCACTACTTTACTAATCCTAAAAATTATTTAAGGAGGGTATAATTAAATGGAAAGCCTGCCGTACAGTGGCCGGGCGGCAGATTATTAGCCCCAGTCATTAGGAGCAGTCATTTAATTATGTGCTGCTCAAAAGGCCCGGTCATTAGGAGCAGTCATTTAATTATGTGCTGCTCAAATAATTTTTAGAGGTAGTAAAATAGTTATAACAATTACATAAAAATTATACAACATATCACGCAACATCAGAAAGCTCCACAAAAAATTTTATAATTTTTCATGATCATTTACTACCTCTAAAAATTGTATAACTGCTTACTCGTCTAGTTAATTATATATCATTCTAAGAATTTTTAGAGGTAGAAAAAGCCTCAAAAAATTACAAAAAAATTACACAACATACCACGATGCTTCAGAAAACTCCACAAAATATCATAATTTTTTGAGTTTATTTGCTGTATTTACAAATTTAAAAAATTATAAATTATGAATTTAGATGGGTAATTAAGCTGGCTAATTACCTGCCACCCCGCACCACCGAGCGGCAGGCTGTCTGCCGTCCAGTGAGGGGGGCGGCAGGCGCCTGTCGCCGGCGGCTGCCGCCTACTCACCAGACGGCAGAAACGATATTTTTTCAATATGCTCGCTATACTGCTATTTCTGTAAATACAGTGCGAAATAGTGCCAAAAGTAGCTTTCGCTCTGCAAAAGGCCCCACGTATAATACGTAGTATCGCTTTTGAAGGCTCTTTGGTCTCATGCGCATGTGTTCATACTTCGTATATGCATGCATGGCGATGGCCCTTAAAGGCCGGGGTTTGTTGATCGGAGCTGGTGACGGTCCATTATCTCCTCTCACAGAAACAAAAAAAAAGCGTTGTCGAGCTCCCGTTCCAACGGAGTTTTAATTAGATGATTCATGGTATCATAATTTAAACTCTTAAAATAAAATAATATGAGTTTATAATATGTGATATTGTTTATTTATGATTCATTGTAACGCACGGCCCTCAGTCGTCAACTACCTGCACTGAGACTCTGAATTATGTATATTCTCGTTTCCTTTTCACCTTGCTTATTATTTTCTTTGAAGGGAGCAGCATTCTACTGTACGTCTGTTTCTAGTTAGTCATATAATTATAGAACAGGAAAGCACAAATGTTTCATGTATTTAGTCTTCACGTGTCTTTCTCTGGTCTACTGCATATTGAACACGTTAATCCTAGGACCGATGCCGCCAATTGTAGAGATATAAATGATCATCAAAACTTTTTTCTCTAATGGTATTCAAAATATTTATTCAAGTGATTATAAGAGTTACTAAATTCAGATTACACCAACTGAGTTACACAAAACAAAGTTCGAGACTGAAACCAAAAAATTCAGCAATCTTTAGCACAAGGTTAGTCAGATAGTCATAGATGAGCCGGTCTAACCGCCAAGTCCGATCTGACCACAGGGACAAGGATGGTCTGACTGTAGGTCCAGAACTAGTCTGACTGGTCTGCTGTTCGCCTATTTCAAATCTAAAAACCTCTCCGATCAAAACTTCAATATAAAGATCTTTCTCAAATCTCATCCAAGCACTTTAAAATTTTGCATGAGACTTGTTCAAGGCATTAGGAACCTAAACCAATCAAGAATCACAAGATTTTTGTGTTCAGGTTCACTACAATGAAGGAATTCAAATCTAGGTCACAAGAACACCAAAAACCCTAAAATCCAAATTAGTTCTAGCTTGTGGGGATTAAGACATACAGCCTTCTAGATCTACTCCCACATATTCCAGCAAGATAAACTAGGTAAAGATTCAGAACAAAACCACTCAGAACATAATTTCAAATTTCTTGCTCGAGAACACGAAAAACCAAGTAAAGAACAAGTGAAACACCAATAATAGATCAAAGAGTTGATATATTATCAATAAAGTAGGTGATTTCACGAGTACATGGATGATTACAGGTACTCCCAAAACACCATCCTTACACACACATATTTCTCATATAGAGCGGAAGAAAAAAACTACTCAAAACTTAGACAATATCTTAATGTCTCTCTTAAAGCCTCAACCATAGCTCTCCTCTCTCCTCCCTCATATAATCATCATCACTTAGTGGGTCGCAATCCGCTAAGCACATGGAGAAATCCACCAACCCCACTAACACGGTTTTTACGTATTCACGCACGCTTCTCAAAATATTTACAAAACTCAATCCGTTAATACTTTAGCGAATGATCCACTTTTCACATTGACCTAAACCACTTCTGTTTTGCACCTCTCCGTGCCACGGTTTTGTCCAAGGTTCAAACTTGGTATTTTGGTAAATTACCAAGATATCCCTAACGAAGTTTTCGAGCACATTCCTTTGACTCGACACTTTCTATGTGACCCCAATGACTTCCTATCAAACATCTCATATCTGAATCCACCAAGCTGTCCTCACTTACAAACAAGTCTAAGTTACTTGGCGTGCCACATGCCTCACCTTGCACAATGACTGCACTCGGCTTTCCTGACCATTTTGGACCTTAGCTCCTCCTGAGTTTAGTCCCGGTCCACCTTATTTGTTGTCCTCTATATCTTCACATCAAAGTATCTCCACATGCTTTGATACGTAGTCCATAGTGCCAAATGATTAGCTATCATCTCTTTATGTATTCAGACTCCTCCTAATCGTCTCTGCGTGCATCAGCCTCGTCACTTGGCACACCACATGCTCTAACTCATCTTTTCACGATCCTTGTATTTCATGTACTTACTACTTGAGTCACGTAGCATCACTCAGACTTACACGACTGCTTGGAGCTTAGCTCTCCTGCCTAGTCTCGATCACTTGTCATTGACCGCTAATGTTCTTCAAGTTACCTGCACATCCAAACACTAAGCAACTATCTCGAATATAAGTTCCATGCACCTAACCCACGCTAGTCAAACACAATGCATCATGCAATACGACACAACCTAGCATCGACACCCATGTTGTGGACATACTCAAATCAACTCAATGTCCATTTTCATCAATGCCCAGACATGTCTTGGGTACGTCTGGCTTCTTCAGAACCTCTCTGGACACCCTAAATATATCTACCCTCAATCACCGGTTTGACCACTCTCCCCATGGCGGTTGGACCGCATCGGTTAGACTGCTAATGGCTGGTTTGACAACATGTGCCTAACTCTAAAACACACTCTCTAGAAAAAAGCAACCACTAACTAGAATCCGGTCATACTACACTGACAGTCAGACTGCCAACCAAAATCCAATCATATTGGACTAGCGGTCAAACCACCAACCACCGGCCGGTTAGACAGCGTGGCGTACACTGATCTGACCACAGTTGCATGCCGGTTAGATCACCCTTAATAGACAGTAAACCTAAAGTTTGCCCAAATTTGCAAAATCAAAATTCAACTCAACAAATGTACCAATTATTCACCACCAGTAGTTCATAAACCTTTTAACATGATCCTTCGGTACTAGTATTTTTTTTTCAAAGATCAGTACCAGTAGTTCAGTGCACTGTTTAAGGGGATAAATTGGAGCAGTACATGAATAAAACAAGTCATGTTTTGTGAAAGCAAAACGTGCGTGCTTCGTGCATCTAGCCTTTTCTTTAGGAGTCTTTTTTTTTTGTGGGCACTACGTGTTGATATTGAGCTTAGCATCTTCTGTTGAAGTGCGCATATGCACGCACGCATGCATCACCAGAGGTCGATAGTAATATTCTCGTCAGTCTCAGATGCTATGCTGCGTGGCAACTAGCGAGTATACGGCGAGCACTATATGCAGAAAAAATCCACTACATTTTAACAAATCATACATCAAGGGGTGGATATAGTAGTGGGTCAGGTGAGACGTCAGCCCTCCTACCACCGGCTAGCCATGTATACCTTCTCCACTCCTCACAGCTTCACGTTAGCCATATAAATAACATTGTCGGTATTGAGTTGCATGCGCCAACCAGTTTACCCAAAAGCTTAAGCTGATGAGGAAAGGTGGGCAATTCACTTATACTTCAACACTCCCTCTCACGTGTAGGCTCCCTTAAGCCTAATACGTGGAATAGAAGTGGACTGCAATTAATTTTTTTTTAATTGCGTCAGCCAGGTCTTGAACTCGGGACCTCTTGGCTCTGATACCATATTGAATTGCATGCGCCAACCAGTTTAACCAAAAGCTTAAGCTGATGAGGAAAGGTGGGCAATTCACTTATACTTCAACAGTCGGGGTTAAAAGTCTTTGCATGATAAAGAAGATTGTATTTATAGCGGTGATTATAAGCCACAACGACATCTTGTCTCTTGACGTGGAGCCTCTCTCCCTCTCGTGTCTACAAGTCTACAACTCTGCAAGGGTCGAGCATGAGCTTTAAGTACTGGCTGCTAATTTCAGGGACTCAACCAATCCCAATACTCAAATATCGATGGACGATAGTTGACCTCCGAAAATAAAGAAATCACAATGATTGAGGTATTTCGCATATTGCAAGTCAATACCAGTAGTTATTAACATGAATTATGTAATGGGCCATGGGCGTATGTATAATTATTTCATACTAGCTCAAGGTTGTGTAGAATAAAGCAAATACAAATTTAAATAATAGTTATATGGCAATACTAACGATAATTTGTTAGGCGAAAAGATAATATTTCTGAAAATATTTTTGCAATTGATTTTTTTTGTAAAAATAAATATTTAACCATATTATTCGATAAATAATTTCTTATTTTAAGGTATGTTTAACAAAAATTAGTTTAAATTACTAGCCAACGTCTCGTTCTAGGTGGTCACCACCCAGTTTTATCTAGACCGCGTGACGGCCGTCGTTTTCTCCTTCACACCGTGGAGTTAGCACCGCTATCCTCCTTCGGCAAAATATGACGTATATCATAGTTTCTAAGATAGCCCGTAATAGCCACAATAGCGTTTTTCTATCTCTCATCAGCAATGCAGCAGGCTACCGTAGACCGACAACTCAGCATTCGGCAAACTGATCAGTAAGTCCAATTAGCCTCTTCTAAATTTTGATCTGGATCCACTAATGCATACATCTTATATTAATTCAACCAACACATCTAGTATCATGATCCCGAGATGGATAACTAGCCATGCCTTTATGTGCACCACTGATGCTTGCAAGTGATGTCTCTCTCATCTTTCTCATGTGATTGCCGTCCATCCGGTCTAACATGTCACCGATGAGGTTAGCTAAAATGTCATTCAGATCTAGGTAGAGGATCACAGGGCAGGTCAAGAAAACTTTAATTAAAGCCGGGGGTTTCATTCTTTTTTATTTCTTCCTCCCGGATCGATCGCCGAGCTGCACACGGTGCACCTAACCTAGATTGACAGATCGCTTGAATGCATGGCTTTGGACACTATTTTAACCAAAATGTGATTCTTGTTGTTCTTGGAATACTATTTTACAAACAAGCATGCGCACTTTAGTGCTTGTTTTAAATCTAAATGAAGGGGACACGCAGACCATTTCCAAATGCGAATGTGAGGCATGTGACTTTGCGAGTCCATATTACACCAGCAAAATGATTAAGATAATGTTCTTCCCTTCCCCTTTCAACGAAATAAGAAAGGGAATAATTGATTATTCGTCCTAAAGTTGAAGAGACTTTGATAAAATGCTCTTTGTTACATGGTAATAGATTTTTTGTCCTAAAGTTTATGCGCCAATTGATTATTTGCTCCTTTTGAATTTTTAACTGTTTTTCATTGAATCGGATCTTAAACCCGAGATGAAATAACCATCCTATCCCTAAGACCGCATCTAATCAAGACGGAATTGGATCAATCTATCCCTCCCTCATTCCTCCGGCAACGGCGGCGGGGACTAGGATGAGATGGGGTGGTGCGGTGCCTAGTACCGGTGGAGTTCAGTAAGATGAGGCGGGGTTGGATGGCAATACCAGCCCCCCTTTTCTTCTCTGTCCGTGATGAAGAGTACGAGGTGCTCTCCAAGACTCCAACAGCTCGGGTCCCTTTCTTCTCCGATGATATCCGTGACGTCTCTGTGTGGGGACCCTACGATGGATCCCTTGGATCCGGCGATGGTAGCGGGCCCCCACAGCCATGTTTCCTCCCTGTTGTAACACACACGACTACGAGTACTTGACTATGACTACGAGACAAAGGAGTTTTTGTGCCGCGCCCAACTGTGCAGCTTTTCTCAGCTTTTTTCGCTAATTTATAGGATCCAAATACAAAGCAAAGGCTAAACTTATTTCCTTTCTTGCGCCATGATCCGCTTCAATCATGTCATCCTACGTCCAACGAAATCATAGCTCCACTAACTAGTAGACTAAATGAGAATCACGGCCACGACGTGAACGTGAGCACGTCTCAGGCCACTAGCTTTGACAGAGTAAAATGCAAGTAATGCAATGGGGTTAAGTCCAACAAATCACCCCCTAAGCTTGTTGCCCAGGATTCACCTCAACGACGCCGAGCTTCTGTCTCATCTCAATAAATTTGACTCGCCCAACGTTTTGGTGCGTATACCGCCGAGTTCCCCATTCATCCCAACATGGTCGACGTCCACCTTGTCATCTTCAATGCATTCACGAATAAAATGAAAGCGAGTTGATATGCTTATTTCGTTCATGATGCACTGGGTTCTTGGTTAGAGCGATGGCTGATTTGTTATCCACCATAAGCTTTACCATCTTCGGTGCTCTCCCGATCAGCTCGCCATACAGCTGGCTCAGCCAAACACCCTGGCATGTTGTCGTTGCCACCGCGATGTATTCCTCCTCACAGGATGAGAGCGCGACGATCTTCTGCTTCTGGGATGTCCAAGTGATCGCACTTGTGCCGAGGAAGAACACAACCCCATCACTAAACCCCACCAGTGCAGACACTTGCATTCCTACCTTTTTGTAGCAGCACCCATAGCTCGTAGTGCCACTGATGTAGCGCAGGATCTGCTTCTCCGCCGCACAATGTGATGTAGCCGTGGATGGTGGTGGTTGGTATGCAAGCCGACAACAACAAGATGATTGGTCGATGAGATCAATCTGGTTTCTTCTTCTTTTTGCATTGAATTCTAGATCGAATTCATGCATAGATAGAATTTGTTTTTCAATCAAATATCACAGTTGCATTTAAAACAAATTCTTACTCTGCCCTTTTTATGTTTCAGTGCGGTTGAAACCTAGAAGAACTTTCTTTGTTCTTTCTTTGATTCAATCTATTCTTGATTCGAACAAATTGGCTGTTTGTAGATCGTACCCGTGTATGAATATTTGATCTACCGTGAAAATCGTTAAGAACATAGATTGATCTAAATTCAATCTAGAGATACAGAAGTGAACACATTCAATCGTTAAGAACATAGATTGATCATATTTGATCTCTTCTTGGATCCAACAAGCATTGATTGGTTTGGGCACTTGGCTATGTCTTGACTCAAATTTGGTTGGATACAGAAGTGAAGTTGAATTGCAAACTTGCCTTGGGTAACATCATTGAGACACAAGAGGTGCAGAGATATCAAGTACGCGTGTTCTTGTGAATTAGTTTGAACTTAGAACAACTACATATTGCGTGCTTGCACTGATCAGCTTGTTGTTTGATCAATGACGAGAGGTGCCTTAACGAAGAAAGATAACGAGTAGGTAGTCTATTTTTTCCTCTTCTTTTTTTTTCTACTGCATTTGAACAATGCATGAGTAGGTAGTAGTTACGTCTTGGAAGGAAGGCAAGTTGATACGAGGAAAATATCTCGAAAGCAAATATATGCATAAACATAAGTGTGCTATTGTTAGGGCATACCCATTTTATTTTTCAGAAATTGTGTACCAACGTTGATATCAACATCTTAGGGGAAAAATAAAATGTGAGCAGTACGTACGTACCAAACGGCAGCAATTTTGCAATTTATGTATGCTTTGAGAACACATAAAACTAGTAGTAAATTTGCTGACAGAACATTTCAACTGCTAACTAGCCCAGACTCGTCCATCTTTTTAATGCGTCCGCTGTCGATGGAATTTCTAGAAAGGATAGTTAAATCGAACAGTGAAGCGGTCGGAATTCTGCGGGAAAAAAATGCTTTAATGAAATCCACAGCTGCAGATATTGAAAAGTTCAGCAATCAGTACATTTAAATCATATTCCTATCCGTACTAGTAACATTTGTTTTTTTGCACCAAGTATCTGGCACTTTTCTTTCTTGCTTGCTTTCTTTCTTTCTTTCAATAAAAGGAGTAATATAATTAAAACTCAACAGTTTTGAGCACCATTTAACTATTTGTTATCAGGTTGCAGTCCCCCTTTCCCCTATTCCCCTGGTTATGAATGCGAATGAATTAGGCCACAAGTCTAATTTCTCATAGGTATCGATGGACCTACCAGAGCTTCAGAACAGGGCGTGCGATTCCAAGTTTTTCCGATAGATTTAGTTCGAAGCAAAGCGCTTTATTTGCTATCTGTTCCCTACCATTTACTGTTGATTTGGACGAAGCAGAAAAAAAGAAGAGACCTTACAAGCCATCCCTGCCCCATTTAACCACCCATTTTTTCGCTGTCCAAAACGTGTTTTTTCCTGCTCCTCCGTAACCCACGGCCGGTGTGATGCCAACGGTGTCGCCATAATTCAGATAGCCAAGCTATTACACATGTCTAATCAGAGGAAAACGACG
Organism: Bonia amplexicaulis; assembly: GCA_036346245.1. NCBI lineage: Eukaryota > Viridiplantae > Streptophyta > Magnoliopsida > Poales > Poaceae > Bonia > Bonia amplexicaulis. The sequence goes on along the minus strand of CM070745.1, from coordinate 15,997,872 downwards.
AGATAGCCCAGCCCAGGCAAGGAACATTGGATATCCCACTCAGACACCCAGCTAGGTAAGAAAGAAAGCCCCCAATGAGATCGCGGTCGCCGGTGGCCGGTGCAACGTTGGCACGCCAGGCGTGGCCAGCCGGACCCGCCCGTGCCGCGGAAGTCAATGGGCCTCTTTTTTTCAGTTTTTAAAAATTATTTTTTGATTTTTCTATGGTAACTAATTTTCAAACAAAATATATTTTTAAGACGAGATCTACAAATTAATTGTAGTATATAACATAATAACTTTATTTATATTAGTTAAAACCGCATTGAGTTTTTGTTACTCCGTACTCTTTCTCACGAACAACGAAAAAGTCATAAGCCACAGCCAAAAGCTAAAGGGTATGTTCACGGTTTCTAAAAGTGGCTTTTGACTTTTGCTACAGTACCTAACTTTTAAACGGAGTATTTTCTCAAAACAGAGTCTATAAGTTAATTATAGTATACGTTAAAAGCTCAACATCTGTATCAACTAAAATCGTAAATGAGTATCTCTCTCCGTAATCTCTGACGCAAACAGCTAAAATCCAAAAATTTCAGCAAAAAACTATAAACCGCAGCATATCGACCATGTCTGTTAATTCTGATGAAAAAAAACAGGTTCAATGACACGGAAATTTTTTGAGCCATGAGACGAAAGGGTTACTTGCGCAAAGCACCAAAAGGACACGTGTGTAGGCTTCGTCGTGGCAAGGGGGGTTGGTGAGCGGAGTCTGCGCGGTGGGGGCAGGCCGCCACACCGCCGCGGCTTGCTACTTGTCACCTGTCGCGCGTGCGTCTATAGATACTCCCTGTCCTGCCAGTGTCCCGGTTGCAGCTCCCACACACGTCTGAATCAGGCGAGGCACTGTCGCAACTCGCTACAACAACACGTATAGAGACAAGAACGAGTTGAGCTGTTGAGGCTGGGATGGGATCGATGAGGAAAGGCCGGGCACCGTGCTGCGCCAAGGTGGGGCTGAACAAGGGCTCGTGGACGCCGGAGGAGGACATGCGCCTCATCGCCTACATTCGGAAGTACGGCCACGCCAACTGGCGCGCCCTGCCCAAGCAAGCAGGTACGCCCGGCGTTCGAACGCGAGCTGTACTACGTGTGATCCTTGCTACATGCGCGGTAGATATGGTATGTCCAGCTAGCTGATTTTTGAATATTCGGTGGTTGTTTTTTGATAGGTTTGCTCCGGTGCGGGAAGAGCTGCCGGCTGCGGTGGATCAACTACCTCCGGCCGGACCTCAAGCGCGGCAACTTCACCGCCGAGGAGGAGGAGACCATCATAAAGCTGCACGGCTTGCTCGGCAACAAGTACGGTGCAATACTCTCGTGAAAACTCAGTTGCCGTTCTTGAATCCGACAAGTCGGTTTCGACGATGGACTAACCGAGTTCGGTCGAACTGTGTGTAGGTGGTCCAAGATTGCGTCGCGCCTGCCGGGGAGGACGGACAACGAGATCAAGAACGTCTGGAACACACACCTGAAGAAGCGGGTGGCGCCGAGCGCCGGGGAGCAGAAGAAGGACGGGCCCAAGAGCAAGAAGAAAACAACCTGTGTCGACGTGACGGTCCCTTCGCCGTCGCCGTCCTCGTCCACGACGACGACCAACTGCTCCAGCGGCGACTCCGGCGAGCAGAGCAACACGAGCAAGGAGGAGCTGGATAAGATCGAGATCCCCATGCTGGACCCCGGCTTCGACTTCGACATGCTCGTGGACTCCGTCCCACCAGAGACGCACTGCCCGGCGGTGTCGTTGCCGACGTCGCCCTGCTCGTCCACTTCCCCGGCGTGCGTCCGCGCTGTGGACGAGCTGCTCGACTTACCGGAGATCAACATCGAGCCGGAGCTGTGGAGCATCATCGACGGCGACACCGGCGCCAGCGCGTGCACCGAAACAACACCGGCGCCGTGGAGCAATGCGGCGCTGTGCCATGGCAACGCGATAGAGACCAGCCAGGAGGAGGGAAAGGAGTGGTGGTTGGACTTGGAGCGGGAGCTCGGCCTGTGGGGGCCCATGGAGGACTACCAGTACCACCCGGGTCCACAAGCCCAGGCGGGTCGCGTGGACCCACTCTCCGCCATCGTGGAGGACCCTGTGTCGTGCTACTTCCAAGCCGGCCCCACGTGCCAGCAGGGGCCCGAATTGTCTGCCGCTCTCCTCACAAGCAACCAGACGGATTTGTGAGATCATTACCACCCGTTCGATCTCTAGGATAGAATACCCAAAGCGATCGAACGGCTACTAGTGCTATACCAGTATAATACATGTACAATTGCACGAGTGTACGACTCTGCAGGAGGAGTACGAACCCAATACGAAGAAGTCAACGGAACGACGAGCATGCGCGCAGTAAAAAGGGGAGATAGTTAGGCTAGGATGCACATACAACACAAACTGAAGGGGTTAAAAATATTTTTGGGGGGAGGCTGTGTTGGGCAAAGTGGTGCAATGCAACCACAAAGAAGTCAAGATTTCCGGCACCAGTTAACCCCGAAATGTAACTTAACTTCAAGGGCCAATTGGTATAAAACAAACGACTAACAAGTACTTATGTATAATATACATTGTCGTCATTGTGATGCATAATATGCATGCTGTCATTGTGATGCAAGTGCTTTATCATCGAATTTCCCTACTGCCGTTTTTATCTAAGGCAATCGCCTTGCTTTGGGCTTTAGACAGTGCATGCACCACCTTTGTGCATGTGACATTGTGATGTAACCTTTTCCTTCTCTCATTCGCTAGCTGCTCATGTTTTTCTACTCCTATCTCCTCTGGCTTTAGCACTACCAGTCTAGTTTATAGCTCCGTTATTTTTGACTTTTCAATCAATTTTAGCTTCGACTTTTATCAATCGATATTATTTATCAAACTTATCAGTTGCATCTAAAACCTATCTACAGCAGCACTTGTGCCTTTGGATGAGCAAATTGCATAATTGGGGACGTCATCATAAAGCATGATAAGGAAGTAGGTTACCTAATAAAAAGATTCATGAGGAGGTCTGGGTGTGTGGCATCTTCAAGTGCGTAGAAAGTAGAAACTATTGATCAAGCCGTTCACATCATACGTGGTCTCGGCCCGATCCACATCAGACGGTGGAAGGGCTTTAGCGTAACGTGGTGGTGGGTAGGAAGGGAATGCCTGGTCAAAGATTGCGCGCCACCTGGTTTGAGTGAATCACACTCTCCACCTGGTTTCGATTTCATGGAGCTGGAAGAACGTGTTATGTGCCTTATCATTATTGAACAGAACAAACAGATGCGAACAAATCAAAACAGTACGTAAAAACAAGCAACGTTGCGAATCTCTTTGGACTCTGGAAATGCTGCACCACGTAGGAGTAGAACTGGGCCATGATGACCGGACGCACGTCCACAACAGCAGTTGGGCCTCATCCTTTGGCGAGTGGCAACATGATGTTAGTACCACATTGCTCGTGGAAGGAAAGGGGAGAGGCGGAAAGGATACTAAGCACGAGGCAGGGGTACTTAGCAAACATACGTAAGGTATGTTCTTTTTGGCTGCGGCTTATGGCTTTTGACTGAAATTTTTGAATTTTGACTATTTACAGTACAGATTACGGAGAAATCGATACTCACTTGTGATTTTGGCTGGTACAGATGTTAAGCTTTTAATGTGTACTACGTTTAACTTGTAGGTCCCGTCTTGAGAAAATACTTCGTTTAAAAGTTAGGTAATGTAGCGGCTGCCAAAAGCCGGCCTGCTTATGCCCTGCCGAACAGGGTTTTACTGTTCATCTTGATTTTACTTTAGCGGTGGTAGTACTGCGGTTACTGTAGTGATAGTACCGCGATGGTTATTGAGGCATCACTCTATCAATGATATATCATCACCATATTGCTGTGGCGGACTGGAGGGCCATGCGGCATAGAGCTGCGTCGATCTGGACGTCGCCGCCGGCCTCATTTGGCCTCTCTGCCACTGTCATCTCCAGATCTGGCTCTCTCCACCCAAATCCAGAGGCTAGCTGGCCTCCTTGCAACCTACCTCCGTGGGCTCCCGCCTCTCACTGCGACGAGGAGGAGGGATGTCGTGTCGATCAGCGCTCCCGAAGGCACCCAAGGCTGATGGTGTCGTCGATCGAGGCAAACCCATGGCGGCGAGCCTAAGCCTCGGCGGTAGCCAGAGAGAGGAAGGGGGAAGGGCAGATATGTGCTCGGGGAGCTAGCCAAAGCTGCGTTGGCGGCCGACGGTGAGTCATAGTCAGCATGTCTGAGTGTAGCCATGGGCACATTTTGCTTGGAGGAGCAGGGAGAGAGGGAGCAATGCGGAGAGGGGTGGCGAGCAGTCGGCCAGTGGCGCGCTCGAGCCGGTGTGCTCAAGAGGCCCCGTGCGCGCTGCAAATCGCTGGAGTGAGAGAGAGAGAGATAAGGGGATTGAGATAGAGGGGAGAGAAGGGAAAAGACATGGGGAAGAGAGAAAGCGGTTGTTCGGTCGCGTGGAAAAAATAGAAGAAAAGAGGAAATAAAAAGAAGGGAAAAAAGAAAGAAGTGAGGGGAAAAGTTTTAGCACACATGAATAACTTTTGATGACTTCATCTGGGACGTTAGATCTATTGGACGGTCTAAAATCTGACTAATTTTCTTAAATATTAGTTATAGGATTTGACGACTCGATCTAGGACGTTGGATCTCTATTAGACGGTCTAAAATCTGACTAATTTTTTGTTGGCCACGTTATAGAAGATGGTGAGTATGGCGTCGCCATGTCGCGCGTCATAAGCGATATTGTTGTGTAAAGGTAGCAAGTCGATGCGCCTCGTCGCACCGCCTTAATAACCATGAGTACCACGGTTACTGTAACGGTAGTACCGTAGTTACTATAGCGGTCTACCGATTTTGCTGATTTTTTCGGTATGTCAGTTTCTTAATTTTTTGGGTTTTGTATAGACTTCCTATCCTAATTTTTATAGCTTTATAACTATTAGAGTAAAGGATGATGAATACTTAGTAAAAAATTTAAAGCATCATTTACTTTCTCTGTTACCACCTTCGGTTCTACAGTAACAAAATGGTGTGCGGCCACTGTGGTCAATACTTCTGCTTCCGCTGTGGCAAGGCTATCAGCGGTACCAGCATTCAGGTAGGCCATTCTAAGGCATTCGGGATTTTTTTTTTTAAATCAAGGAAGGCATCCAGGATGGCTGGCTGGTTTATCTTTATGCATGTATGATTTGATAAACTATAGCACAAATCCGTCCACTGCAGGAACTGTCAGCACTATGCGCCTAGAGACATAATGGAGTGGGAGAGACAAATGGAAGAACAAATGGGACGTCACTTACGAGTTCATCTGCGCCCAATAGGTGGTACTGTAAAATGCCCAAAATGCCGTGAAAGAAATTTCAAGGTGACGGAACCTATCTTTTCAATCTGCACTTTTTACAAAGGTGGGAGGAAAAGAAAAGGAAATGTGCAACATGGCATGAATGGAGCAGCATTTGGTCCATTTCACAAGGGGTGGTGACTGGTGACCAATTTAAAGAGCACTGATATTCCTTTCTATGCATCTAACCAATGACAATATGCATCCAGGACGATGAGAAGTATATTGCACACGGTGCAGACGGCAGGTCGAGGAGAAGAAGGCACACTTCGGGTCACCGGAATGCGTGGGGCTCTGAAATTTCTGGCGTCGGATCTGTGCTCCCATTGTCACTGTTTTGCAGCTTGGAGCTTAAGCTCAATCTGACGTTATGTGTACTCGATTAAGGACAATGTATTACAGGCGAGGGTTAACTAGGTAGAGGTAATCACAGTTTATATATACATATGCGCATGACAGTGTTGCCGGTTCATTCATAGGCAGCAGATAACTTGTTCATCACGCATGGTAAATTTCCTATTTTCTGGTATTGCTCTTCCTCTCTTCGCAACGAAAAGCTACTGGATCTGCGTGCTCCGCACTCTGTGCCAACAGTTTGTACAATATACGGTATTTTCCTGTTAAGCACAGAGAATTGGTACTTGCTGGCTATTGTGTCGTACTATGTGTTTGGAAGACTTGTGTGGTCGAAGGACTCGAAGGCTGTGTGTGTGATCGTAAACGTCTGTGTTGTTCTCAGTTGGACCGAGTCTTGTGAGTAGCGTGCGGTGTTTGCGAGTCGTAGGGATCATAGTTGGTAAAATCGGATCACAGGGAGTCGTGTGGCTGTAGTGGATGAGTGGCTTGTATGTGCGACCCGGTTGTGTCTATTTAAATCATGTAATCTATTGAGTAAATAAACCAGAGAATAACAGAGTAAGCACAGAAAAGATACAAGCAGTTAGCACCGTAATCTCGTGGCTCAGTTCTTTTGTATTCAATCTTGTTATTAGTTCCGTCATTTTGTTTCTAACTCCAGTAAACTACTTGTATGCTTCAGTCCACTGTAAAAAGTGTGCGTTTGAGATAACAAATTGTCTTGATCTCCCGTGAGCCTTTCTAATTGAGCTACTACTCCTAATTGGCTACTTGTAACTACCACAAACGTTTATGTGCTTCTAAAAGAGAGCGTGTTGTGACTACTACTTGTAACAACATTTGTTTACCTCGCGCTAGTAGGCACCAAAAACGTCAGTCGTCATGAATGATCTTCAATGAGCTTCATGTAACAGTTCAAACTCCCGAACGCGAACATGTTAACTTATCGGGGCGCGGCGCGCATCCTATAAAACTTGGACGGATTCTTCGACCGCTCCAGGCTGCAACCATGAAGAAAACCACAAGCCAAATGGTGCCCATCCTTGCCATCCTGGTGCTCTCCGTCGCTAGCCGCGCCATCGCCTCCGCGCCGCCGACACCGAGGGGCCAGCAAGTCCACCTGTTCGAGGCCACGGTGCGCGTCCCGGACCGCGGCGTGGACGACTTCGACGAGTACAACTACCGGTTGCTCGCCACCGTACTCGGCAGGTCGGTTGGTCCATTGGTTTGAGACTTCTTTTCTGATTGCTTCTCGTAATTTTTTTTTTCCTCCTGAAGCGTTGAAGCAGCACGGAGCGTTACGTTTGAGACTTACCCCGGGACAGTCAGCGCGTTCCTCACGAACAACCAGGCCCGTAGATTATCAAGTGAGTTAAATTCTTCCTCCTCCTACTGCTACACCTTAAGTATTTTGGGACAGAAGTACGTTACTTAAAGGCTGCCTAAGATGGCAGATAAGAACACTAAGATATACGTCAATCCGTGTTTCCATTGAGCAGGAGTCCCTGGGGTGCTGGGAGTTAGACAGAGGGATGATCCTGTGCCTACGGACGGCCAGTGATACGAGCAACGCCAAGAGGATTTGAACTTTGCAGAGATTCCAACCACAAGTTCTTAACAGATACATGTGAGAGGCAAAGGAAGCAACGCATCTTTTTATTTTTAATGTATCGCAAACTTAATGCCTTACAGATTATGTTATATTGAATCCAGAAGGCTTTCCAGCTAAGGTCTTACATATAACCGCGGTTCCCCAGCCTAAAAGCAAAATCTCTGATAATATGCTCCACAAAAGAGCTGTAGGTGTAACTTTGCTATCTGAAACTGTATATATACATGCAACGGCACGGGAATAGACCTGTTTCTTCCCTGCTCCAACAAGGAACAGCTTCACCAAAGTCGAAACCCGTGCTCCGCCGTTAGATCATCTCACAAGGGTCCTGATCCAGAGTCGTCATCCTCCTTTGTCTGGAGTCTGAAGGATCTCGGGGTCGATGATGTGCAGCTTGCACCCACGGGGAGTAGCTCCGAGCTCTTCCGCACCACCTTCCGGCACAGAGCACAGTAATGAGCCTGGTATACCCAGCAGAAGATATGGTTGTTGTTTGCCATCTGCTCACATCAGAGAGTAATTTTCATTTACCATCATCAAGTAAAAAAGGAACTAGAGCTACTGAATCTCAAGTCTTTATCTTAGTTTTTGCCAGATTCAAATCTGGTCTTCAGATCACAGTAAAAGAATGACTAATCATATGATATGTGAAAGCCAAAACAAATTAACCTTGGGATTTGGTTAGCGACAGTTCGGGCATGGATGTTGTCTCAACCGATCCACTTTCAGCTATTTCTGTACCTCTTTAATGACATCGACCAGCTTCATCTTCACCTTCAGCTTCTTCACTTTCAAAGGGGAGCATTGGTTCAGACTCGGTATCAATAGAATAGATATGGGACAGGATACTTGGCGATACCATACTTAACCTCAGTCGGCCACAGGAATCAGTAAACCGACAGGCAAAATCATAAATTTCACTAGAGTTTCTCCATATCTATGACAGGAAACACCTAATTATGCTTCTCCATCTATTAAACAGCATCTACGAGCCACACAAAGAGAAGAGAACAACGCATCACCTCGTCCTCCTGCCGCTCATCATTGGAGCGCACCTCCTCCTCGGTCAACTGCACCTCCTCCCGACCAAACCCCACCAGCTCCTGCAGCTTCCTCAGAGCCTCTTCCTCCCGGCCCCCACCCACCGCAGCCCTCTCAGACTCAGACGACGAAGCTTCCAGCGGCGGCTGGGACGGCATCCGCTGAGTCGCAGGGACCTCAGGCTCGGGAGACCGTGGCTCCACCGGAGCATCAGCGGACACGGCAGAGACGTCGAGGCACTCCAGGGCCTCAGCGGCAGCGCCCGCCCCTGCGTCCGGTACCTCAGCGGCGGCGGCGTGGGGGCGCTCGGGGAAGGGGTTAGGGTTTGGGGTGGCGGCGGCTGCCTTGGCGTGGATCTTCGGCGCGCGCGCGGCCGTCGGGGGTGCCCCTCTTCTTCGACGACTTCCGAGGCATCGCCGTCGAACACCTCTCCCGCTACCGGTGGCAGGCTAGGTTGTGTAATGCGCGAATTAGAATATTTCGCGGCAGCGCGGCGCGGGATTTGGCGGCGAGGCGTCGTGAGGCGGTGCCGCAGTGGGCGCCGGCACGAACAGGCACGAATCGCGCTAGGAGCTGGCAAGAGACGGGATCATTTTGTACTGCTGCGTGAGATCCGTGACCAGCGTTTGTACGGAAGTGGTTGCGGAGCTTGCGAAGAAGCGAGTTAAGTTAAAAGATGATGATCTGGCTTTATATATATATATATATATATATATATATATATATATATATATATATATATTCCTTTTTCTTTATACTTGTTATGGAGGATATAATCATTTTTTATTTTTAAATTTTTTTAATTTAATTACCCTTAAAAAATTATTAACAGTTATAGTGTAAAAAAAAGTTACTACAATAACAAAAGAAAAGTTAGAAGCTTGAGTTTTATAAAAACCCTGAAGCTGAAATGAAAAGTATAGATGTGAGATTGAACAATAGGACCTAACTCAAACTTCCAGTAAAGTAGTGGACTGCAATAAAATTTTGTAGTTCCTACTCACCCCGTCACCCGCCTCAAACTTCTTCTTCGTTAACGCCGCCACCAAATCGAACCGCGGAACCGAGCCAGCGCGCGCTCCTATCCCCTCCTCTGGAACGAGGCGGCGGCCATCGGCAAGGTTAGCAGCTCCTTCCTACATTCCTCTCTACCCATCTATGATCCGTCGCTACTTGTTAGGTTACATTTGATTCGGCTCGCTCTATACCCCTCTGCCCATCCGATGGCGGCCGTGTTTTTTTGCTTGGTAGGTTGGTGATGTTAGATTGATGAGTTCTTGTTTCCAACTGCGTGTTCGACTGGAGACTAATGTAGCCGTGCCTGGTCACGCAGAGCATACGATGCCTTTGCTTGTGTAGTCCGCAAGATTCGATTCCAAAGAAGACTACTCAGGGCATGCACCGATCCCTACCTTCAACGTATCCATCGATTTTTATTTAAGCGAGAGCTTGTGTGTTGAACTGCTGCCTAACAGTTATGGCTCTTGCAACAGCCTGTGGTGGTTTTGCATTGGAATTGGCATGGTGGATGCTGGGGCTGGCACACTGAATGGTGGTGAAAATTGTACTTGCTGTTGTCTCTAGTGGAGATTGATCCTTTAGCTGAAATGTTGGATCCAACATCTAAATACTGGGCAATTCGGCCCTCTGATCTTCAAGGGCTTGAGCGGATTCATGTTGATCTATTTCCTATAAGGTACAAGAACTGAATGGCACTGATTTATTCTTGCTTATGCGTCAACTGTGAACTTACTTGCATTCAAACTATTGGAGGTTTCTGCTTCAGTAGCATGCATTCCTCTAGCGTTTGTTTGTTCTGTGTGCCTTTCCTTCTTAAGGTATGAGAGTGAGTTCTTCTTGAATGTTGTCAATGGCCATGGGGTCATATCCTGGGGTGCTATCGACACCAGCAGATCATATGGCCACAGGGATCAGCTATTTGGCTTTGTCACCACGAGGATGCTTGCTGCAAAAGACAGTGAGGTGCAGGAAATCCTCCTGAAAATCAGTTCTTACCGACAAGCTCGTGGAGCTAACGATTTCCCTTTGCAGATTGAAGATTTGTTTAGGTACAACAGTTCACGGAGAGACTTAACTATTGTGTATATCTTAACACTTGGTGTGTTAGATCGTTACAGAAACCTTGGTATAGGTTAGTACCTTTTGCCTGATCTTAATTTACAACTTTTTATGCAATTCTGCTAACGCTGACAATAATTTTCACTTGCAGCATCTTCCCTGATTCAGGAGGTCATTAAATATGCCAAAAGTATCATCACTTGCAGCGGTGTATATTTGCATGTCATTTCATATAATCAACCTGCTATCAGCTTGTACGAGAAGATGCTATTTAACCTTGTTAGAAGATTGCCGATGTTCTACTACATTAAAGGACAGCATTACGACTCGCACTTGTTTGCATACTATGTGAATGGAGGGCGTTCACCTTGCTCACTATTGTAAGTGTCAGCTATACTTTATCAGGGGAAGCTGCTTGTTTCTTTGGTAATCTGTTAAGCTTGCTTTTTAGGATAAACCAAAAGTTGAGCGCCCCATGCAGTTCTTCATATTTGTTGCGACCAATAGTATGTGGTTTTCTGTTCAGTGTCATGGTTCAGAAATAATGAGCCTAAGATGATCCTAGCCATGGACTGACCATAACCTATCCGCAATCCGCTTGGAAGTATCTCTAAATTTTTTTACCTTATGCACGAATTAGTTATGTGCAATTGAATATGTCATGTTGTTTTAGTGCTCATCTTTGCCATGCTTCCAATAATTTGCATTTTTACCATGTACACATTTAATATACAATCTGCTGATCTTCAATGCAAAACAAGGCAATGATGCAATATTAAATTATTACATAGCAGATAATTTTCATGTGTTTCGTGTAAATCATACTAAATTGAACTTCTGTTGTGTGTATGTGCACCTTATACCGTGCATGTGTCACTATCTATTTATCTACTGGTTAACTAGTGAGACGACTTATATTCCATGACTTTTTGGCTTTTGTACCTAATATCCCATGATTTCCAGCTTACTAATTTAAGACTGGGTGCTTATTGACAAACTATAGTGCTGCTGTGCGTGTCATGAGTTTAGGGGCATGGACTCTTATTGACTTTCTATAACAGAGATAAAGAAATTTGGGTGAATCACAAGGAATAAGGGTTGTTGAGAACTCAAATCTCAGCCATTGCATCATGGCGGATTCTACATCACTAGAAGGTGGCAGGGTATGAGAGCAAATGTAGAATATCTTTTGAAAGATGTTGGTAGCTGTTTAATGTTTAATCGAAAACATTTAGATCTGATCCAACGATCATGATTACAAATTCTAATTATCCTATTTTTAGGTGTGGTTCTTGTTTGACAAGTCCCTTGCATCTCATGCCCCTTGATTTGCAGCTCACTACTTTAAGAATTAAGAGTGGGTTCATTGTCTGTACTATGAGTTATTTTATGGCCTTATGGGCATGAACTCATTTTGACATTGGCCCTAGTGAATTTTGGAGACGCTTTTGGTTGACTTATAGATGCTGATTGCAAAAGTTATTCCAGAAAGTGACAAGGACTCCCCAGAAATGATGGGTTGCCCTCCGTAAGAGATACAAAGCAGATGTGTTTTTTAAAACAAACTTGGTAACAAATCTGATGTTATTGTAAACCTATATTAAGGTATAAATCCACAACCAGAATTAAGTAACTGCCTGAAGCAACATGGCTAGATGGTTGAAGCTTACGAAGAATTTCTATGCAGGAATGGGTAGTGTTTACTTTTTAGTTTCAGTACAGTGAGCAAAAGAAATATTCTGTGCTGACAGTGACATGCAAAACTACCCCAACTTTTCATGATCTAGTTTTAATAAGAGTTACATAGCTCTCATGTTTGTATATTCTCACTGTTTTCATTAATACAATTTACTGCCACACATTGTTGTATTTTCAGGTTTCAGGAATGCATTGTACTGTCATATGATGCCTTAATGACATAAATGATTCTGTGCAGGGAGATTGCAACTTCATTTGCTGTGTACTTTAGGGGCTTCCTAGAGGTGCTGGTTACAAAGATATGGAGAAACAAAGACCAAAGTACACCTAAATGGTTCAGATTTAAGGAGTCAAACGCCTTTTTGGTTACACAAAATGATACAAGGATAATCAGCGGTGAAGATACAAGATGTCATGTCTAATTTACAAAATGGATGGTGCAACTTTCTTTATACGTTACTAAACCAGTTGTGTAACTCACCAATTATAGTCTTATTCATTACTAGTTAGAGACTCGTGCGTTGCAACGGAGTCATAAAAATAATGAGACGAAATTTAATTACCGTCTGGCCAACTTCACACATCAAACATTGGAAAGCAAGCGACAGAGAGAATGGTGGACAGAATGCGCGAGGAGATAGGAAAAGTAGAAAGGGTGGAGGGTTATATCATGAGAGAGGAGGAAAGAGACAAATGGTCCAGATCAAATCGGATGGCTGAGAAGAGAGGAGAGAGAATGGATCAACCACCAACTCACCGAAATACCGAAATTTCAGTCATTTTGCATCTTTCGTTACCCTCCAAAATAAATTTCAAAATGAAAAATTTTTCCCTGAGCATCACTCGTCAACTGGTAGTGAGCTTGGAGGCATTCCCACATAAACTGTGTCGTTGGCAGCTCTGTCATATTCATGGAGATAGCTACTGTCATGCTACCCACCACGATGGCGGTGGCACGAGTCTCGGCAACCGCCATCGCTAGTAAGCGTGCAGCTCGTACTAGTAAAGCTCTAGAGTCTCCTTTAGTGCGGTATTGGCCTCGTCCTGAGCCGTCTGATCAGGAGAGCGGGATGGATGGGCGGTGTAGGACGAGGTGGGCAGGGGTTTTCGCTAGTGAGATGGCCCCAAAGCCATTGGCTGTTGAGGTGAATTCTCAAGTGAACCGCCTACGCTCAGAAGTTCATTCCATCAAAACAGATAGCGGGAAGCAGGATGATGAAGGAGCCACCGCTGGTAACCATCTGGAGTAGATCAGGCCAAGAAAACGAAGCCGGGAGGCCCAGAAATGGCCACGGAATCGAGGACAGAGGCGGCCTAAGATGGCGGTGGCTGGCAGTGGGCCACGTACAGGCTGCAACGCATTGGCACGGGGGTGGCTGAGGTAGGCGCTGGCCGAGGGCAGCATCGGCGGCATGGGACGACGGTGGCCGGAGACGGGTCGCGCACGGGCGGCGGCGCCCAGACGCGGGTGCGCGCGCATTGGCAATCGCGTGGGTGGGCATGCGGCGTCGCGAGCGGACACCGGCGGCGACGGCCGGATCCGAGGCCGCTTGGGGGCGACAACCTAGGAAGAGGCGACGACGAGCGGGCACGCACATGGAGAGAGGAGCCCACACGCAGAAGGAGAAGAGGAGGGAAGGTGGTCGGGGAGGCGGTGGTGGCTGAAGCCTAGCCCAGCCTGTACTCTGATACCATATTACAATAAACCTTAGATTGCCCCAATAGACCAATATATGTCCTTGTACAATATGCAAAGAGATCTCTAGACTATATACATATCTAACAGATGTGAATATGTGATGTCAATAATAGGATTATGCTCCACATTTTCCACTGAAGTTAGATCACACAATTCCATTCAAATGGGAACTTTGGTATTATGGGCCTCTTGCAAAGGCAGCTAGTCATTTTTCCCATTGAGAGTCATCCAAATTATAGACAATACTTGACTATTCATGACAGTAAACAACAGCATATAATCATCCAAGATACATAACCAGTAATACAATGAACAACAATTAGAAGGGAACTCGCTCTAGCTTGTTTTGCACCTCACCTTGGTTGGATGATTTCCTCTTCTGAAGTTTGTTGGGAGCTAGCTTGCTCAGCACTCTTCTGGTCCTTGATATACTTTGTGATGGCCTCAGCAATAGCAGCTAGACCACTGGTACTAACAAAGGATGTGTTGCTTGTGTGCTCGTCGTCAACTTTGTATTCAATGGTTGATCTTATTATAGATGTCTTATCTGTTTTTCCTATAACCTCTATTCGTACCAAATATTTCTGAAAGCCATGATCTAGAAAGCCTCCTTCTATTACTTGTGCCTCCTTGATGTAGTTTTCATTGTCGACCTTGACGAACTTCTCTTTAAAAAAATTCTAACCCAGGAGTCCCTAGCAATATGAATCACCGGAATGAAAATTTACTTGATGCTGGGGGTGTATGATACCGAGCCAAAAGAAATAAACAAAAAAAATCCTTGGCTAACTGTACTATGTGTGTTCAGGTTCTAACCAGGAGGAAAGGTGACAAGCAAGACTGTTCCAACGCCACCATCTCCCTCAACAAGCTCGACCTTTGAGAACATGTCAGGAAGCAATTGGGGGATCAACTGCGCAACAAGGAGGCCTCCGTAGACCTCCCACACCTCGGCAGCAGGGAGGCCAGTCTCAAACTCATGGCAAAGGCTCCCTTCCATTGCTTTTGTGTTCGTGAGCTCTCTGTGCCCTTCATAAGGAATGCACAAGGCGAGTTCTCTGTAAATAGATATTTTGTAGAAGTTACAGGTCATTGATGACTGGTTGGGATGTCACCCACAAGAACATGACAAGAGTATGAATAGACCATTCATATTCAACCATAAGCCGCCATTTCGCTTTCAATCTGAATTGTATATCGTCCTGATTCGGATTAATTGGCTCTGGCCATAATATACTGTATCAGAAAGTTTTCCCCAGTTATGAAGGTACATGGACCGCACAATACTTGTGCATCACAATGGGTGATATTCATCCATATGATCAAACAAAATATCCTATTGTGTTTCATTATTAATTTGATATGGGTTCTCCGATTCACTGCACGTAACGTTTGTGCAAATAACACAACGCTGCAATGTACATTCATTTAGTTCTCTTAATACATTTTGAGTTAGTGATAGTAGATTTATTCTCCTTCTTCTCTTCTCAACTGTCCGATCTGAACATTAAAATCTTACCATCTATCTAAGATCCCTCCCCTCTCACATCTAACTGCACCTCCAATCCACTTCCACAGCAGTTGCCATCTCCCACCTCCTCCCCTCCTCACGCGCCGCCCTCCTAGACCGAGGAGACACCGCTTCTGGGGATCGCTTCTTCCCCAGTCCTTGCCCTGGCCTCAGTGCCGCATGACGAGGACGAGGAGACGTCGCTTCTTCCCCGGTCCTTGCCAAGGGCGCGGTGCCGCATGAAGAGGTCGTGGAGACGCCGCCTCTAGGGATCACTGCTGCGGACCCTGCCCCGGCCCCGGTTCCGCAGGACGAGCAGGGAGTCATCGAGGGGGACAAGCGAGATGAGAATGGCGTCGAGACTATTGAACTCAGCAGCGACGATGAGGAGGGGCCCCACGCGGACTGTTCGTGTGTTTCTCGCAAGAGCAAGGCGAACGCGGACGAAGATGACGAATCGGTGGGACGTACCATTCCGCTGATACATCGCTTGAAGAGGCTGCGGGAAGCCATGGCGCCACCCCTAGGATTTGCTCTCCAGATCAGCGCTTCCTCCATGAATGGGAAGACGCAAGGTCCGTCTGCTATGTCCTCCCAGGTGAGAAGTGCAAGTGTCATAGCGAACAAACGAGGGGAATCAGTGGAAGCAAGTGACACGACGCACAGAGCACGCACTGCCCCTCCCGATGCGGATCACCAACGGCCTGTCGTGATGATCTCGCTCGTGCTCTCCTCTGCGACCTGCTCCGCCTCTGCAGCCATAGGGACCGGCCTCGGCGGCCGCGAGTTCGCCACCGTGCTATGCCAGTTGGCCTCGGTGGTCTACCTCCTCAGTTTGTTCAGCGCCCCCTTCGCCCAACCCGAGTCCCCCGCCAGCGACGGCGACAGCTCCCGCGTGCCTGCTCCTGCCGCCGATTCGTCCGCGCCAATGCCCGACATGCTCGCTGAAGTCGCAGCCCACACGTCTCACTGGTGCTAAATGGTATGTGCCTTACTTCTAATCTCACTGTATCATCTTGGAAGTTCCCACCTTTAGTCTCACACAAA
Organism: Bonia amplexicaulis; assembly: GCA_036346245.1. Taxonomy (NCBI): domain Eukaryota; kingdom Viridiplantae; phylum Streptophyta; class Magnoliopsida; order Poales; family Poaceae; genus Bonia; species Bonia amplexicaulis. The sequence continues at coordinate 15,981,452 of CM070745.1, read as the reverse complement.
AAAGGGTCAATTCCTGATGAGATTTTCATAAATTACTTACAAATTTACAATGATCTACATAACAACGGGGCTATTTGGTAGGCTACTGTACGAGGAGGGGTTCTTACATGTTTAACATGATGTGTCAATTAAATTTTTTGTAGAAGCAGATGTAAACAGGCCTATATGTGATGCTACTTTTACGTTCCACCTCTGTATTGTGCATACATCAAAGAAAAGATTGGATTCATTATTAATCATACGGTGTTACTTGATTTGTTCTCGCTGTTCTTACAGGTGGAAGATGTCTCTCCAGGCTAGATAGTGCACTTAAAAGGGAAAAGGGTATTCTCTATTATAGCAAACAGTACTGTCAATCTGCTGATTCTTGGTACCATACTAGCAGGACGCATGCTGGGGCTTGTTCAAAAAGGTTCCTTTTTCAGCTCATACTTCAATTCAAGGTCGAAAAGTGCTTTTATTTTCATCATATGGTATTAGTATGTGCATTGCATATTGGTTTTAAATGGTTTTTATGTAAAAATCCGAAATAAGGATATTTAGCTATACATATTTAGCTAGATTACTGATTCATTTCTTCTGACATCCGAGTTTCAAAACTGAACCACATGCGGTTGATTGAAATGTTCCATTGATTGAGAAGCTATCTGACTTTTCTCTTCAGCTCCATGAAAGCCAAACACAATACTTTTCTCTTCAGCTTCATGAAAACCAAACTCTTTGTAATTTCTTTTGTTGTTCTTATTTGCTCTTCACTTTGGCGATGACGTTCTATGGTAGTATCTTATATGGTTATGTGGGGTGCTACATATACTGTATCAGAAAATTTTTCCCAGTTATGAAGGTACATGGGCCGCACAATACTTATGCATCACAATGGGTGATATTCATTCATATGATCAAACAAAATATCCTATTGTGTTTCATTATTAGTCTGATATGGGTTCTCCGATTCACTGCACGTAACGTTTGTGCAAATAACACAACGCTGCAATCGTACATTCATTTATTTCTCTTGATACATTTTGCTGTGAGCTATTTCAAGAGCTGGTCTGAACGATCCTCTGCTCCTTGATATACCCTGCAAGTCTTTCAGCAGTTGCAGCCAAAGGTGCAGTACTGACCAGAGATTCAAGCTCGGGATGCCCATCATCAATCTCGTACTCAACAGTTGATCTGATTACTGAAGAGTTGGGTCCTTTCCCAATGATCTCGAAGCCGATAATGTACGAGAGGAAACCGAGCTTCAGAATGTCGCCATCGATTGCTGCAGCCTCCTTCATGTACTTTTCATTGTCGACTTTGATAAATTTTTCTCTGTATGTATGCAGGCCGGGAATTCCTAGCAAACGGCAAAACGATTACGTGTCAATATACCTGTCAACATCAAGATCCAAGAGTGGTTTCAGAATCTCACCGGGAGGAAATGTCAGCTGCAAGATGGTGCCAACACCGCCATCGCCGCTGACAAGCTCAACCTTGGCAAGGACGTGAGGAAGCAGTTCAGGCACTAACTCCGCAGCGCGGAGTGTGCCGTAGATTTCCCATAGCTCAGAGGCGGGGATATCAGTCTCGAACTCATGACTCTGGCGTCCCTTCATCGCTGTCTGCCTTCAGCCGTGCCTCTGAATTCTGAGATGTGACAACCAACAAGCTGAAGCTGTCGAGTGTGTGTAACTGATTAACTGTATATATAGGCAAGCCAGGTACGAGTACACTCAGAAATGCTTTCTTTACTCGGAATCTCAGAGATTGTGCTATGGCAATAACGAGGCAGTATTTTGGATGGAGCTATCGTCCCTACCGTTGTAAAATAAGGGCACCTGACTTTGCCGGGAAAGAGATTCTATGGGACGGAAAATTTTATGGGATGGAGTCTCAGCTTTCATCTTTCAGGGCTCATCTTAGATTTGTGACACGTGGTAAACATCAATCGTAAAGTACAATAGTTACTAAAAAGTTGAACTCCTTCCCCACTTCTCGTCTTCCCGACCTCATTGATGTGCCGGCGGCCATCATTGCTTCGCTTTAAGATTGATGTTTGTCACGTGTCACAAACATAAGAGGAGCCTCCAGAGATAAGAGCTAAGGCACCGTTACATAGAATTTCTCTCCTTCCCATGGAATCATCTTGCCATTGTTTTGTCAGAAGAAATAAAGTATTGGGTCGTTGGCAGGCCTGAAATGTATAAACTTTGGCCTGCCAGCACCCGACAATGTGATTCCCCTACAAAGCACTTAGCGCCCTCCGTTCTTGGTCTTTGGCTTGGAACCTTGCATTTGTTAGAAATTGGTCTATATAAATAAAGCTTATTTTCTTAATTTCAAAATATATATGATTTAGTATCATATTTTTAATGCTAAGATAAGATGAGGGAAATCAATTTATAAGGTAGAGTTCTCATCACTCTTTGAATATGGATAGAGATAGTATGAGAAGCGTTCTAGCTAATCACACGCGCGCGTGTATTCACGTATTTTCACGTGAAAATCGCGTGACTTGTTTATGACACTTGGCGTATAAAATCACGTGAAAACAAGCGTGTATTCGCGTATTTTCGCATGAAAATCGTGTATTTTACCGTGCAGTGAAGTGATGTGTCGCCCCACTTGGCAAACCAAGTCCATCTTTATTTTTGTTGAATCCTGCATCACTCTCTCTCTCTCTCTCTCTTTGTCCTTCTTCTCTGCGGTCTTGTGCTTTTGTATTGTGCTGTCTGAACATCGCCGACTTTTCTTCCCGGCGTGCATCTTGAAGAAGGGAGAGCGGCTATCTCCGAACCGTTGCCGTAGAGAGTACCTGCACGGGCGGCAATAAGGTTTCTGGGCGGCGCATCTGCACGCCCGCTCACTTCACTGCGTCATCTACGTTCTACATTGCATCAAGTCTACGCTGCTTCCTGTTCTTCGTCAAGCTCAAAAGTAAGTCGTTTACGCGTTCGTTCGACTTTGTTACTATATTTTTCTTACGTATAATCTGAAATATGATGAGTAGTCTGCTGTTAGTAGTAATTTTTACACTACTGATCTATTGTATTTATTTCTTAGTAAAATTCAGAATTAAAATATTGCCTACATATTCAACAGCATTTGTCCGCAAATATTCCGTGTTCGTTTGTCTGTTACATCATATTTTACTGTGAGCCTCATGTGCTGCCGGCTGCCGTCTATGTAGCTTCATTAGCATCTGGCCGTCTATGTAACTTCATTAGCATCTGGGCGACAAGAGCGATAAATGATGGTGTACTGATGATTACTTGTATTCCGGTGATTGTTGCCAACTTGTCATCCTTTTCCGCTGTGATGCAGCTACATGTACCATATAGTGTGTAACTCAGACTTGCTGCACAAAGATACGAAGAATATTGGATCGATTCGTCGCGGAGATTTGTTGTCTTCTTTTGATGATTCTTGGGAGATTTTATCGAAAAAACTAGCAAGGTGAAACAGCGTTCCATGGCATCTCTAATTGGTCCATCACGGAAGTCTAGCGCGCTAGGGAGCAAACTCCTTCGCTTCTCTTCTCTGTAAAAACTACGATAGCCAGCATCTCCGGAGAGCTCCATTCACCGCACGGACCAGATTGACCGGCCCGCCAACTCGACGGCGCCCGGTGGTCGCCGGCAGCGGTTATGTTGACGTGGTGCGTTGCGGGCGAAGCAGGCGGCTAAGATGGTCTACAGTAATGCGCCGTACGGAGAGGACGAGGACGGCGGATCATCAGACCGCCATCCCCGCGCACGGCTTGGTTGCTGTCGGGTTGGGCCGAAACTTCCCGGCCCACCTGCACGGCGGTCAGTTTGGGCGTGTTGAGTGGATTGAGCGAGCGAGCTAGGCGATCTCACACGGGCTCTAAGTGGATCAGGTGGTTTGTGCGACCTGGGAAGGGAGTGAGCTGTGCCTTGCTGGCCTGGGCTGATAGCTAAAATCACCGGCGCGGCGCGGCTGCCTGCCTGCCTGCCTGTGCCACATGTAGGAGATGGCAATGGATACTTGTAACTCGATACCTGGTGAATTTTTACTCTATTAAGGTATAGATTTGAGTTAATTTTCTAACTCATGGATCTCTTAATGGGCAAAAAGCCCAACCCATCGGATCTGCCCGGTTCGGGTATATTCATATAGTACCCAAACCCGTAAACCCATGGGTAATATAAACCCAATCCATAGGAGTTATAAATCACCCAGGCTCCCAGCCTCCTAGGCAAATCAGCCTAGCCCATAGCCCATTAGTCAAGTACAAGGAGCAGTTGATGTATCTCCTTTTAGTTTTAACTGAGTTGTGAAATGTGAACTTGTAATGATATGCTATGCCAGTGAAATATGAACTGAGAATTGATGGAGTGAACTAGTGATGTGCATTGTGGATTTGTCGTTACTTGTTTCATGCATAGTAGCATATAAATTGAACTTATCGTTGACTTGCTAAGCACTGCACTGTCTGCAATCTGCACAGCTGTTGTCGGGCACGGGTGACTCGTGGGTACCCATTACCTGAGTGGGCATGGGTCTGGACAAAATCTGTACCCGTCACGGGTATGGATTTTTTAACGAATACATCTAACTTTCATGTGTATGAATTTAAAATAACAAAATCTAACGAATTTGTGCCGGTTACCATCTCTAGCCACACCCCGTGCGGCGCGATCAGGACTCAGGAGCAGCGCGTCGGTCGCACTTGCGCCCGCACGCTCGATCGCCATGCCGAGCCAAGAGTCCCGCGAGCCACCGGGAACCGGCTTCTCGACGTGGCGTGGCGACGTGACGTGCTTAAGATATCTGATTGATTCGTTGCAGAGACTTGAGTGTTATTTTGATTGATTCTTGAGAGATTTGATCTAAGGAGCTAGCGTCTGTTATGTTATATTGGGATACTCCTCATGAGTAATAGCCTTTAAATCAGATCGTAATTTATGAGAGAGAGTATAAACGTGCACGATATTAAAAACAAAGTAGTTAGATTTATAGAGAGCACTAAAATAATGATATCGAAGCAACCACAATAAAAAAAAGATTTGACGAAGCTGACATAAATTTCTTAAGCACGACCTCAGAAGAGTACAAGGGATTGTCGTTCTCTTACAACTCTCTTGAACCATTTAAGATCTTCAGATCTTTATCATGTACAAGAATCTGGTGCTAAAAAATAATCTAATCTCTAATCTCTCGTGCGCCTCTACTTTGGATGAATTCCTCTTGCTCAACTTGTGGCTTGCTTCTTGCTTTGGTTCTCTATGCCCGCACGTCTTGGCTTTATATAGTCTCCACAATTCTTCTCCAAAGAGAAGTAGTAATCCTACTTAAAAGAGAAATAGGAATCATGATCCTATTAGTATTCATCTAAGAATTCATATAGCGCACCTATTTAAGTCCTATAGGATAAGAATATGAGTCACTTTACTCAACAATCTTCACCATGATTCCTATCCGTCGAAGCCATTGTACTCCTTTAAGAAGTCAGGTCCGCATTTTTGTTTTTTTGTTTTTCCTTCCACCTTTGGGTGTGCCTCTACCACATAGGCTTACGCATATCACAGCAATGTGTGTGTTGGTATCTGGGCTTGGTCATTCAGATATTCCACCCGAGAGCTCTTCCTTTGTGTAGTTTGGTTAACTACACTTCTTGTTCCTACATGCTACAGTCCTCCATGCCATAGGTCTGTACCGTCTCTAAGCTCCACATGCTCGCTGGTAATGCATGGTCCCACCACATCGTCCTTCTTTTAATAGTTCGCCATTCGCCTCTATGATTGTTAGAGTTTGCAACCTTCTTTACAGTTCCCCACATAACTACACATAAGATATGAGTACCTACTGCTAACGACTGGGATTTCTTTTCTTGATCAAGATTTTCCTAGATCTCCCATTGGTTACTCATTCTTTAGGTTTATTCATAAATCAGTATCCTTTATTGCTCTAGATACTTTTTATGAGCATCTGCTCTTTGCAAGTAACTCGCATGACTCCACCTCGAAGTAATACCTCAAAACCTTTAAGTTTAAACAATTTCACAAATATTAGATTCTTCTTTAAGATAGGAACATAGTGAACTCCCATCAATATGTGACGTGCTCTGTCAAACGTCTTTAGTGTATCCGTTTTCACCTCAGTAATTACATACTCCTTTGTAATCCGCCAAGTGAATAGCTCCATATGTTGGGCGCAGAGATCATTTATCGGACATCTCTCTTGACAAACATATGTGGAAGCAACAACCTAAATATAATATCCACCCATGAAAAACATTTGATTAACTGGTGATAAGTATGTCCAAATCATCCTTCGCTGCCGCTATTGAGCATGCACTCTTTATTTTCTTCAAAATTCAGGCAGTCTTTTATCATGTAATTTCCCTCGTCACATAAATAACATAGACATGCACTCTTGCTCTTGCCTTTCTTCTTGCTGTGATTATTGCTTCTGCTTGCAATACCTATGGCAGTCAATGTTTAATCACCTGCAGACGAAGATTCCGATAGCTTCTTCAGAGACTCCAACTGCAGTAGATATGCAAATGCCTTATGTAGTTGAGAGTGTTTTTCCCAATTAGAATTATTGATGTTTTAATATCGATCTTACGTGTGATTTATTTGAATTCGGGGAAACTCTAGAAAACTCGGACTATGAATATGCAGAGTAGAGACACAGGAATTTTTATACAGGTTCGGGCCTTCTCCAGGGATAATAATAAACATACGTCCTGTGTGGCTATCACTCAAATAAGTGATTACAACTGAGAGAGTAATGCGTAAATGCCTAACACTATCTCCTGATCTGATGTCGTTTGATCTCTTTCCCTCTGGCGTTAATATTTATATGGTTGATGAAACAACGGCCGTTGTCTTGCGCCAAAAGACGTCTCAATGCTTCAAGAGATAGCCATCTGGTGGCAGTTATTGTTAGAGAGATGCCGTGGCTGTGGTGGCCTGTTTATCATGCGGTGATTGTTATCAGAGAGAGATCATGTGCGGTTATTAGGAATAAGCACATGTTTTAACCGCCTTGTCAGACAAACCCACTATGTAGTAGGTTGTTGTAGACAAACTAGTCAGAGATAGATTAGTCGTAGGACAATTTACGAGTACATGGTCGTAGAACAACTTACGACTACGAAAAGTCATAGAAGGACTTATGATTAGATAGTTGTAGAAGATCTTACGACTAGATGGTCGCAGAAGGATTTACGATAAGGAGTGATCGTAGAAATATTTACGACTACCATGTAAAATATCTCCCTTATCGATAAGGGGTATACTCGGAGAATATAATGTCATAATAATTAGAGGATTATTATATCCTCGTTAAGAATATTTATCACTAATTGCTCCTATGATGATGGTAGAGATGATGCTAATATGGCGACCTAGTCATTTTCTCCAATTTTTCATCCACACAGTCAGCTGTGTGACAAGCTTATTGAAAACATTGAGATGATCAATGAACCGTAGGTTTCCTTCATACGCAACCTATGCAGTTGCTATTTTAGCACCCACTAGTTTGTTAATGACTTTACCATATATAAATATTCTAAGTTACTCTAATTTCTTTGGCGATTTTTCCTTGATCACCGAGTATTTTACCTTATCAGAGAGACATAGACGGATTGTACTGACAACATTTTGCTCCATCACCTTTCAATCTTCTTTGAATATCTTTTTTGGTTTATCCTCTTTAAGGGCATTGACTAACCTCTACTTAGGCAAGGACATCATTTACCATGCATTATTACACACTAAAATTCCCTACGCCATCAAATTTCTCTACTTAACTTCACATCATCGACATCAATCTTAATTTTGTGCTACCTAACACTTTACCAACTTTATCATAAATTAGACTAATTTGATCTTAGTTCTGATACCATTGATTATATTTTGATACTTCTTCTTATATGTAGCGAGCCTCGAGTTGGATTATAATTTGTGAAATATGGCTTCGTGCGTGGACATTTCACTGGCGCGGTGCGGCTCCCTCCCGCCCGCTGTGGGCCGCGCGGTTACGACTCGGGTGCAGCCCGTCGCCCTTGCGCCTCTGCACGCTCGATCGCCAACGCCGAGCCAAGGGTCAAGCGAACCGCCGAACCGGCTTCTCGTCGTGGAGTGGCGAGGCGACAAGCGCGCGAGTTGAGCGGTCATGCCGGGCTGATGATGACCGGGCGCCGTGACGGCCGTGCAAAAACGCTGCCTTTTTAGTGGGACGGAAAGGCAGCGAGAGTGGTTCTCCATGGGAATTGGTCACCGAGCTGAGATCCTGACGAGCCATAGCCCGTGGAAATTTGATAACGAGGGATCGCTCGGCGCTTTATTCTGTATGTCTTGTTAGTATGTATGTGGCAATGGGGCAGCAGCATCGGAGGCAGAAGAGCTGCTGAAGTGAACTCAGTGCCGTGTACAGTGCTCGAAAATGATCAGTCAAGCTAACAACTGTCCCTTTTTTATCGAACGCAAGCCAAAAAAATTCAGTGCAATTTTCTTTGGATATTTTTAAGTGGATTCTTCACCAAATTCACGACCAAATCATTTGCTGAAACCTCAAGCTACCAGTAGGATTGATTAAGAAAAACAGCAGCAGCAGTGTACAAGTACATCATATATAACCCTTGACTGCACATACAGAAATGAGTTTTAAATTTCTTGTCTCGAGAGACCAAAACATCGACGTGATTTGAACAACGTGTTGCAGCCATGCATATTCAACAATCTTCTGCGGTGACGTCACTGAATGGACTCTCGGAAGGTTCCTCAACCCTCATCATATTCGGGAGGGGGGCGGCTGCTTGTGCCACGCTGACAGTTGATGCCAGTTGTGCCGTCTTCCCGTCCCGTCTTGATTCCATGGACATCTGACTCGAGCTTCGCTAGCTACCTTATGCAAAATGAAAATAGCTAGGCAACATAAAACTGGAGCTGTCCTATACCTTAATATTTAAAAAGGTGACCTGATATAAAAATTAGTTGATTGTTTCGAGCCTGCCCATCAATTAATCTCCCACGTCAGGATAGCTTGCGATCGACATGTACAGATCGACCAAATGTGAACTGCAG